>JAPVLO010000374.1:0-1200000 GCA_027257055.1 Cephalopachus bancanus | reverse complement strand
GGCAATTGCTCTTAAAACCTGACCCAAGGAATCGACTTCTAGGAGTATATGCTCTAGCTGTCTTCTGTGGCAACTTCTAAGGAATGTAAACAAAGGTTTTCATTGCAGCATTGTTGCAATAGCAACATGTTGGAGATCACATAAATTTATCTCAACGGGAGATTACTTAAAGCATTTCTCACTTTTAAAATTAATATATAAAACACTGTATACTATATACTATTAGGATAATAAAAAAGGATATTGTATATACTTCTATGAAGATTAAAATTTCTGTAAAGCTACCCAACAAATTGTTGAATTATTATATTTGACTTATAACTGGTGCTCAGGAGTGAGGAGTACTTTTATTTTCATATTGTGATTTTCTACATTTCCCCTCTATGTTCATATAATACTTAAAAGGTAGAAAAAATTGCTAAATTTCCCCATTGCAGAATTTTTATTGTGTAAGTATCCTTATTGGTTTCTATGATCTGAAACTATTCATTACCTTGGTTTTAGTAATTCTACCACTGGGACTCTACTCTTAACTATTAAAGAAAACATGCAAAAGAATACTAACATATTCATTTCAATATTATTATAATTAAAAATGGATAAAAATGTTAATGTCCAGGAACAGGACAATGTAAATAACAACTGTACACTCACATAATGGGGGCATTATAACATCATTTAAAATTATACAATAAAAAGCTAATAATATAAGAAATAATTTTAGTGAAAATATGTATAAAAATTATATGTATGATGTTTTATTAAGCCATATTAAGTAAAAGACATATGAAATAAAAATTATGCTCCCCCCAAAACTGCAAGGATATGTAACAAAATAGTTGATGTATTATCTTTGAGGTATAAAAAAATGGGTGCCTTTATTCAGAAAGGCATCGTTGTATGGTGTTTTCTCTTCCCCTCCTTTCCACTTTGCTCCTACTTTCTCTAATGAATGTTCTGTCTCTAGTATGAGTGGCTACATCACCACATTTATTCTATGGAAGGCGTAAGCTAAGCTTGGCTGTGTAACAGAGATGCAGGTATTGAAGTGGAGGGGTGATTCTGATCATGGAAAATAATATCTGTTTCTCCAATGTGTCTTCTGGCTCCTTCCGTAATTATGCTCACTTATGGACACAAGGACAGTATTGCAAGTAAATTAAATAGGGTTGTCATTTAAAAACTTTGTAAGATATTGGACATAAGATGTTGATGCTGAACCAAGTAGTATTCAAAAAAGAGAAAGGTGTTTTCCCCAACTTCCACAGAGTTTGAATAGGTCACCAGATGTCAACATCCGTAACCATGGCACTCACTAACTTGCCTCATAGTCCTGAGAGAACACCACATGTTGGAAATGTGCAATAGGAACAGCACACAAAGTCTAGCTACCCAAATTGTGAAGCACACGCTATGGTTTCGGTTGGCCTATGCTAATATAAAAACTGCAAATTTAAATACGTCTTGAATTCACTCACTTCTCTCCATTTTCACTGTAACACTTCAAGACCACCACTCTCCTATCCACTAGGAGTAAGAAGAAAGACTCCTCAGAGTAAAAAGAACAAATTGCAAACTAAAAACTGCTTAAAATCTTGAGTGGCTTCCTACTGACTTGCAAATAAAGTCTCAACGTCCCCTAAGGGGCCACATTCCATCTCATACTTGCCTCTCTGTTCCTAGTTTATACCACTTTCTCTCCTTCTGATTCCCCTGTGTGCCTCTTCAGTCTCTCAGGAATTAGAATCTATCCTGGCTTCTCCTCTTTCCAGATGACTGAGCTTCTGCTTGGTAATGAGTAGGAGTTAGCCAAAAAAAAGGCAAAAATAAATAAATAAGGGGAAAATGTTCTAAACTAAACCTCTATTTTAAGAGAGATGCCATGATCCCATGGAAATCCACACTTTTCCTTTTCAACCCTGTATTTAATTACTTAAAATATTTTTGCAATTTATTTTTCGATGTTTTTTTGTTCCACTAGCCTTTACCTGTGTCAAGGCAAATATATAAGCATGCAGCAGTCAGGAACTAAATAAAATGTTTGATGAAAAATGTTGAACACCATCTCTGGGAGATATCTACCATTCTCATATATTTCTAGTTACATATCATTCAGCTATTCTCTTCTGCGACAGTCTTCTGCCTCTTTTGCATATGTGAAGTGTGTTTTTCTTGTGTTCATTATATGCAAACTCCCAGTGTCAGGTCGGGAACATGATGGATGCTCTAGAATGACAGGTTCTTTTTTTCTGAGTTGGAGTCTCACTCTCGTCGCCCAGGCTGGAGTGCAGTGGCATGCTGTGGCCACGGCAGCCTCAACCTGCTGTGGCCTCAGCCTCCCAAGTAGCTGGAACTACAGATACATGCCACCACGCCCGGCTAGTTTTTGTGATTTCTTATAGAGACAAGTTCTCACCAAGATGCTCAGACTGGTCTCGAATCCCCGGGCTCAGGCAATCCTCTCAGCTTGGCCTCCCAAAGTGCTGGGATTACAGGCTAATGATAGCTTCTGTTTCCTTATTTTTCAATACTGTTAAAAGATAAACTGAAGCACATTAAACTTTTCAAGAGTTGACTTGAGCAGACATCAATGAATGAATCAGGCAGTTACAGTGGTTGGGACTCCAGTGGAAGGATATGAGGGAAATATTTTTGTAAGGTATTCACAGAAGCAAGACAAAAAAATTACGTGATTGGCTCACGTGGAGCAGTGGCCTTAACCTCTGAATCAGAGGCTAGGTGGAGTTTCTGACTGGTTAACCTTCTGTGTCGATTTCCTGGGCTGTGACCATTCCTGTTGAGTCGGGCTTCCGTTTGCTTATGCAGACACTCAGGGTGCTAAAGCAGCCTCAGTCTAACAGCCCCCAGTTAATTATGTTAACAATTCTGTCCAAAAACTTTCCGTCTTCTGGGATATGAGGGCTGCTGAGTTACGTCAACGTTCTCGAGTTTTGACAAGGAGACGCATAGAGCCCCCAGAACCATTGCTATAAAGAGTCAAAGCATCTGAGGGAAGACCCCCTGACCAGGCCGGGGAGTGTCCTCTTGTGAATCTTAGGCAGTGTGGCTCACTTCTACAGAGCTGTGACTGCTGCAAGGCCACCTGGAGATTCCTCCAGGCTTGGAATGAGGCAGCGTGGCTTCAGAAGAGCTCTAGACCAAGCAGTGAGCTTCGCTTGGAGGCCCCCACCCAGGAAGCAAGGACCTGCTGGCACAATTTCTTCCAGAATCAGGAGACACACGGGTACTCTTTGAACATTTGTGCTGAAAACTCACCTGTGCTTCAAACTGAAAGGAACTTTTCGGTCCATTCAGTCCTGAGAGTGCACACTGGCAGCCTGTGCAAAGACTGGGCATCCTTCTGCATTTTGTCTGTCCTTCAGGGTATTGTGAACACTGTTCGTTCTCGGGTAAGAACACAGGTGGCCACCCTTCCTTGAGGGATCAGGACAGACCAGACTGTTGCAAAGCAGCCGCAGGCCACGGCTGAGAGGAGCTGCCCCCTTACCCGGCCGCCCTCTGCGGGTGGAACACCGGGGCCCTCTCAGTTCTTCTACAAGCAACTGTTTGGTGCTAACCCAACCACCTTATTTCCAGACAAGGAATCCATCTCTTTCCCACGGGCAGTGTTGGGAGCAGAGAAAAGAAGAGAGAAAGGTAACCCAGAAAACTAGGGGCAGAGCTGGACCCGCCATCCCAGCCCATCACTCCTTCTTCCGGGTCCTCTTGTGGCGTCTCTGTGAAGCGTCGACTGTGATGGAGGTTGAAGAGGTGGGTGCTTTCACTCAGTCACCTCACCGGAGAGGTCAAACACCCTTTCGAGGTCATGCTGCTATAAAGGGGTAAGACGCCTGTTTTTAAAATTGCTCCTGCATTGCACAGAGTACCTATCGGTGCCAAGGAATGGTAGTCAGACACTGACTCCACTTAGACTGAATCCTCTGTGAATGCTTTTTTTCATCACAAAAGCTTCTTCCTACTCCTTCTTTTCATTCTGGGTACATCAAAGCCGGCCAAGCACATTAACAGATGAGCGGGGTTACACATTGTTTTTACAGGAAATCTTCCCTTCCTCCTCTAGTTTATCTAAAAGGATGGGAAGCTGGGAGGAGCGTTTGCCAGGGTATACATGCACATGTCAGTGTGTGTGTTTATACAGCACACATATCCAGGCATGTGTATGACTGTGAAGCAGTATGTGCTCATGGCAGCATCTGTCTTTCTGTGGAGTCGTGACCTCTGCTCCTTTACAGCTGGGTTGGCTCAGAGTTTAGAGCATGACATGCAAGACTCCCTGAAGAACATACGTTTCCAAGCAGCCCTCACGGATTCTCTATCCTTTTTTTCCTTTCTTTCTTTTTTTTTTTTTTTTTGCAGGGGGAGTTGTCAGAAATTACCACTCAGGACCTTGTACTAGTAGCCTGCTTCCCTGAAGAATTTCTCATGGTTGGAGGAATTGTCTACCGAAGACAGGGTTGATGTGAACAATCATTCTCTGTAATTTCCCTCCATATGCCCTCCCCTCCAGCTCAAAGGTAATATTTTACCTTTTAGCTGCTTGTGCTCTTTCTGTAAGTTACTTTGTCTGGAAAAAGGGAGCTGGGAACTTTGAGCAAGAGTGAGCTTTGTAGCTTCATCATTTCAAAGTAGCAGACAAATAAATCAGTGGTGTGTTCTAAGAAGTTCAGATTCACCTTCACCACTTGGCCTATTGGGCCATAAACTCCATCTTTACAGATCTGGGTCCGACTTGGGTGAGCTTTGGGAGGTTAACCCTCATTTAACCAAAACTCCCACATGCAGATAGGAATTAAACAACAATTTCTTAAAAGGTACTGCGATTCCTTTTGTGCTTTTGTTTTGAGGGAACATCGTGTACTCAATGTTCTAGTGGCTACGTGATAATACAAGGTTTACAACCAAAATACTTGTTTCAAACAGTGCACTTTAGAAAGGTGCAGCTGAGCCTCTGGAGATTTTATAAAATAGCTAAATTCCCTTGACATTGCTTGGCACTGTTGGATTTCACCAGCTGGTAGCCCAGTCAGGTTGGGGAAGGGAGGCAGTTCATCAGCTCTGTGTTCATGGCCCACTGGGTTCTTCGGGTTTAATCTAGTTCCTCTCTCCACTCCTTCCATGTTTCCTAACTCAGTCAAGCACTTGGACTGTTCCTTGATTTCTCTTTCTCTCAGAAGCCACAAGCTATTTATTTATTATTAATTATGCAATTTTTTAAAATGTGGGGTTCAATTCAGGGTCAGGTATACAAATGGTCATTATACAGGTACCTTTGTTGAGGAGGTATGCCCCCTCCTCCCCTGGCAGTTTCCCACTACTGCCAGTCCCTTTCTTATAGTATTACCATAGTTGTGCGAGGTCCACTTATGAGTGAGGACATGTGGATATTCAGTTCTTTGTTTCTGTGATAGATCACTCAGTATTATAGCCTCTAATTCCATCCAAGTTGCTGCGAAGTTCATAATTTTGTCCTTCTTTATGACTATGTAATATTCCATCATGTATATGTATCACATTTTCTTTATCCAGCCCTCTTTCAATGGGCAGCATGGTTGGTTCCATGTTTTTGCTGTTGTCAATAATGCTGCAATAAACATGCGCATGCAGGCAACTTTTTCGTAGAGTGGTTTGAATTACTCTGGGTATATTTCCAGTAGGGGGTTTTGGGGTTGAATGGGAGGTCAATTTTTAGATCTTTTAGGAATTGCCAAACTTTTCCACAGGGGTTGTACTAGTTTACACTCCCACCAACAGTACGAAAGCATTCCCTTTTCCTCATCCTCTCCAACTTCTGTTGTTTTTTGAGTTATTGATGATGGCCATCATGACTGGAGTAGGGTGGAATCTCAGTGTGGTACTGATTTGCATTTCTTTGATGATTAGTGAGACCGAGCATTTTTTTCATGTATCTGTTGGCTGCTTGTATGCCTTCTTTTGAGAAGTGTCTATTCATATCTTTCGCCCACTTTGTAATAGGGCTGTTTGTTTTTGGCTTTTTCTGCGAACTATTAACAGACTCTGGTGACTTCTAATGGATGTTTTCACTTTTACCTGCCTTTAATCACAAGTCTGAATAAAGAGCAAGATAGTAGAGAGAAGTCTTGATTTGACATGGACTTGCAATCCCATCCTAACTAGTGTTGTTTACAAGTTACCCACTTAAAAACCTGTTTCTGAAACAGTAATTAGAGGAAATGTTTCCCTGTTTCCTGACTGGAGATCCTTTTGATGAACAAGGTGGATCAAGCTCTCTTCCGTTCTGAATCTTTTGACAGTTTCCTGCATACCTCAGTGCAGAGGCCCACATCCACATCAGGCTTGCAAGGCAGTCAGAGACTGAGCCCCCATTCCTTCTTTACCCACCCCCTGGATGTCAGAGGGCCTTCCTCACCAGCTTCACACAGGCCACTCTGAAAATACAGCCTCACCAGAGAGACCCTCCCCCAACAGCCGCATACATTTCATCTTGCCCCAGCTCTGCATAGCCCCATCCCGCCTTATTTTGTTTTCGCAGAGCTTATCACCATCCGACATATCTTACGTTCCCTCGTCCACGTGTTTGTCTTTTCTTCCCTCTTACCGGGAAGCATATTTTAGGGGAGAGGGCCTTGGCTATCCATTGCTGTCTGCCTGGTTCTTTCCATGCTGACTGGCACACAGTAACTGCCTAGTGCATGAGGACTGGAAGGATGGATGAACTGAACTGGCAGAGACAGGTGGGGGCTCAGAGCCAAGGTGGAGTGAATGGGAGAATATACCCCCTAGCTCAGGTCTGAAAATAAGTAAAAGGCTTAGCGACTGAAACTGAGATCTGGTGAGCCAAAGCTGGGACGGTAGGACCACATTAGTTTATCAATGAGAGAACTACAAGATAGGAGTCAGAACAGAGATTAAATCTCACATGACACTGAGTTGACCTTTATTGAGCACTCACTGTACACATATATTAGTTTCCTAGGGCTGCTATAGCAAATTGCCACAAACTCAGTGGCTTAAAACAATAGAAATTTATCCTTTCACAGTTCTGGAGGCAAGAAACCTGAAGCCAAGATGCTGGCAGAGCCATGCTACTTCTGGAGTCTCCAGGGAAGAATTCTTTCTTGCCTTTTCCAGCTCCTAGTGGTCCCTGATGTTCCTTGACTCATGTTAGCATGACTACAGTCTCCATCTCTGTTTTTGTCTGGCCTCTCTCCCTCTGTCTCTGAGGATCATCTTCTCTGTGTGCTCTTATGAGAATAAGGACAGCAGTCATTGGATTTAGGCCCCATCCTAATCCAGTATGACCTCATCTTAATTACACCTGCAAAGAACTGTTTCCAAAAAACTTCCAGGTGGACACACATTGTGAGGAGTATGCCATGTAGGCTGCTATAATACTCAAACACTTTGCATAGCTTTATGTCCTCATGACAGCTCTCTGGGACAGATTCTGCTATTGAAAATATTTCACAGACACATACACTGAGGCTCAGAAAACTCGACTGCCTGTGGCCGTATAGCTGGTAGGCAGGTTTAAACCCAAGTACAAGAATCTGACTCCACAACCCACCTAGCTTGATCTTCTGACTGTACCATGTTGACTCCAGTCCTTACCACAATATGGTCAAAATGCGTCTGATGGCTAAGAAAGTACTTATTTTAACTTAGCTTGTAAACCATGGAACTGGGCTACCCTAAAAATAGAACCAACACTTGTAAGAGCTCACAGCATTTTTACACGTCATGGAACAAAGGCCCAAATGTCAGGAAGCTGGGCGATACCCACCCCCAGGATTTTCCACTGATGTCCAGGGCAGCTCTCTCTAGGGCCTGGAAGAAAGAAGAGCAGGGCTAACATAAGACACAGTTCTTCACGGCAGCACTGAAGAGTAACTGCAGGAGCAGCCATCACCTTGGACAGAACGTGAAACTGAGGGGCGTTGTCACATGTGCTGCGGCCACCCCAGGTTTCCTGAGGGCTAGGGTGCTCTCCAAAGGAAAGCCAACCATCGCAGCACAGCAATGGTGCACGTCTGCTCAGGACGACATAGTCACGGTATGTGTATTTGTGGTAAGAAGACAGGAAAATTATACCTTATCAAGTTTCTGTTTTCTGACTCTAAATAGCGTGTGCTGCAACTACAGACAGGATTTTTTTCATGATTTCCCCTGTGAAATACTCTGCCCCTTTCTAGCCTGGGAATGGACTTACTTGTGTGATCTAAATTTTCTCCTTGGTTTACATGATCTTCTACCAAACCCCAGGCCTAGAATTCATCACCAGTGGAAAGCCAGTGGGTCAACAAGAGGATATTAGAGTTTAAGTCTTCGTTTGAGTCTTTCTAGGAACTTAGGCATGAAATAAAACCTTCCAGCTGTCTGAGCTGGTCCCTGTCTCTTCCTGTCTGCAGCTTCTCTTTTCTCTTCTCTGCCGCTTCTTCTTCCCCTTGCCTGATTCCTCCTCCTCTTTCTCTCCTCCACTTTCTCTTTCCCCATCCCTCTCGCTTTCCCCCTCCTGCCTCCCTCTCACCCCAGCCCTCGCTGTCACTCTCTCTCCCCCTCTTCCTCTAGACTCTGTTAATCATTTTGATATTTATCAGAGCCCTGTGGCCTTATTAAGCCAGGCAATCAGGTTTTGTGTTTTTTTTTTTTTGTCCAATGTCTTTTTAAAAAATCATTTCCTCTAACTCCCTAGCTTCCAGGATGCATTGGTGCCAAGACTGTCTAGAATGTTTACTCTGCTGAGAAAACTGATGGGGGCTTCCAAGCACACACTCTCTCAGCCTCCCTCCCAACCCCTGGACCACGAAGGAGTCCACCCGTCTTTTCCTCCCTTTCTGGCCCTCCGGAGGTGAGGCTGTCTGCCTTTGTCCCACTCCTTCCCTAACGATTCCTCCACCCAGAAACATTTCCAGACATTTCCGGCATAGAGGATTTTCCACGTCCTTCCTTTTCCTCTTTTCTCTCGTGGCCATCGTTCTTGGACTTGACCTCTTGTCCTCGCTTCCCTGTGTCCATTTGACTCCTTAAATGCTGATTTCACTCCCATGAGGCAGTCACAGAAAGGGGCAGGGGGGTATTTGTGGGATGTGAGAGCTTGTGTCCTCAGCAAGCATGTGCATTTTGACAGCTCTTCAGAGAAACAGGAAAATGGGCACATTTCTCTAGTGAATCACAAGACGAAGCGGCCTAGTACCATTTGGAAACAAGAAGTGGATACCATGGATTCTAGGCATGCGATGGCTCTGAGCATTCTGCCCAATTATTTTTGTGGTTAAGCACATGGACTACAGGCCGGGTGTAACACTGAGAACAAAATAGCAGATAAAACAGACCTCTCCTGAAGGAGCTCAAACTTGGCAGCTATGCAGGCGAGTACTACCATACACCCAGTGCCCTGCTTGGGGTAGATATTCCTGGCAGGAGGAACGCCAACCTAGGGACTCAAGGAACCCTTCCCAAAGAGCACAATCCTCTGATCAACTGGTGAACTTTCTCTGTGGGCTTTTGAAGATTCACTGTGACCTCTGACAAACCCGTCTTTTCTATTTGCCGCTTTCGACTCCTTGTTTCGTGTCCCACACGTGCCATATTCTTTCTCCTCAGGATTCTTAGCCTCGCGGTGTTTCTGTCACTCGCAGTGTCCTTTCTTCCCTTCACTGTTTGGAAGCTTTTAACCTGTCATGCAGTGCTTGCATCCACAGACGCTGGGTTAAAATTCCAGTGCCACCCCTTCCTATCTGAGTGGTTGTAATGTTTGATTTTTTTCCAGTTTAGTTGCTAGAGCCTTTAATATATTCTGTTGTTAAACCCTTGTCGGACAGGTAGTTTGCAAATATCTGGGCAATCTAGGAGCATATTTAATTTCTTCCTCACTTTCCTTGTATATCAAATGGGAAACAATATCATTAGCCTCATGGGTTGTTGTAAGATCTAAATGGATTAATAAAATATGTAAATTGTGTGAATAATGTCTTGTGGGAATTTAGGCTGCCAAAGGAAGTCCATTGGAAATGGACAGAAAGCAGAATCTGTTCTTCACAATAAACTAAGCTTGAATGTACATTTCACTGTGATGTCTCTCAAGCAGAATCAAACACTCACCTCTTCTTAAGGCCATGTCCATGCAGCTCACATGTCTACCAGTCAGTTTCCTGACTTGTTAGGGTGGGATTGGGGCAGTCACAGTCCTAGATGATCTCTCAGATCATTCAATATTCAGTGAGGACAAGTGGTTTCCAGTCACATTTACACAGCCCAATCCGATTACTGTCTTCAAGTTTTCTTCCATCTTAAATACACCATCATGTGCTTTAATACAGAGGCTCTGCGGCTGCCACTTACTGGCTCTGAACCCTTTGGCAAGGCTGGTAAAACTGCCCTAAAGAATATCTAAATCCGGTAATTCTCCCTGCTTTGCAGCATCATGTGGATCAGGTAAGAAAGTGTAGGGAAAAGTATTATGCAAATAAGGGATTGCAGACTCAAATGTCAGCTGGGCCTTGCAGATAATGTAAACAAGCGAAGACGCTATGTGGTGATCCTGGGAACCCATGTCTAGCCTGAGAGGAATGGGGGTTACTGAGTTTCAGCAAATTCTTTCTTGGTTATGCTAGTTCTTCTTTTTCAAGAAAATGAAGAATTTGCGAATTTCATACGAATTCTCATGCTTTTGAATGGTGGAAATTAATTCAAAATTTGAAAATAAACATTGTGAGAGCCAAACACCTCCCTGTGCCCCGGGGACCAGCAGTTTGTACACTGTACTCTAGACTGCAAGATAACAGACATATGCAATGGCGAGAAAGAAACTCATTTTTAAGTGTTCCTTACATACCATCTGTTATTTCATCAGTACTAAAAATATATTTATGAAATACTAAGCACATGCTAGAATTCAGAAGTGGCAGAAGCCATCCAAGAAACAGGTGATTGGGTTTCTAAAAGTCAATTTGCAAAAATGTTGGCATTTCTCCACATGGTTTGGGGGCATTAGACTGTGGTTATGCAAATACTGAATCTCTTTTAGAGCTTGGTTCCTGGCTCTGGATTTATGTCCAAGTCCTAGAAGAGAGGCTCTACAAGTGAGTTCTTGCCTACAAGACATGGGGCACGAGTAAGGCAGACTCCCAAGAAGTGAGAGAAGGGCCAGCCTGCCACCTCCAGAACACACAGCACAGCTTCTCCGCTGATATTCCCCAGGAGCCAAAGTTTGGACGAGGGTGCACACGTGAAGCCTTGTCAGGAAGGCAAGTATAAGCCACATTTCCACAGTGAGGGGAGGGAGGGAGGATGAGGAGCCACAGAAAGGGCGGAATCGCCATGCCTCCCTCACTTTAAAGCAAGCAGGAGCTGTTTTCTTGTTTAGTTGCTAAAGATGTGGGATGCAATTGGAGGTTAGGTCTACAAATGTTCTTTATTCAGGTAATCTTGTTGATGAGGTCTTCCCATCCCACTTCCCTGGCAGTTTCCCACTACTGCCAATCCTACCCCCTCCCCCAGCAATTTCCCACTACTGCCAATCCCTTTCTTACAGTATTATGATAATTGTTCAAGGCCCGCTTATGAGTGAGAACATATGGTACTCTGCCCTTTGGTTCTGTGATAGGTCACTGAGTATGATCGACTCTAAATCTATCCAAGTTGCTGCCAAGTCCATATGTCTGCCCTTCTTTATGGCTGCATAATATTCCCTTGTGTGTATGCACCACATCTTAAAAAATGCAGTCCCAGCCAGGCTCGGTGGCTCAGCCTGTAATCCCGTGCCTTTGGGAGGCTGAGGTGAGTGGATTGCCTGAGCCGGCGGGTTCGAGTCCCGCCTGGGCAGCAAGACCTCATCTCTACAATAAATCAAAAAATCAGCTGGGCATGGTAGCGTGTGCCTGTAATTCCAGCTACTCAGAAGGCTGAGGTGGAAGGATCGCCGGAGCTCAGCAGGTCGAGGCTGCGGTGGCTGGGAGCAGCCACTGCACTCCAGTCTGGGCGACAGAGTGAGACTCAACTCAAAAAAAAAAAAATGCAGTCCCATTTTGATGGGTTGGTTCCATGTTTTTGCTATTGTGAGTAGCAGTGCAATAAACATGAGTGTGCAGGTATCTTTTTTGTAGAATGATTTGAGTTCCTCTGGGCATATTTCCAATAGGAGGATTGTTGGGTCAGATGGGAGGTCAATGTCTAGTTCTTTTAGAAATCGCCACACTGTTTTCCAAAGAGGTTGCACTAGTTTGCAATCCCACTAGCCATGTAGAAGCAAGCCTTTTTCCCTGCATCCTTGCCAGCATCTGTTATTAGCTTTATTAATGATGGCCATTCTTACTGGGGTTAGGTGGTATCTCAGTGTAGTTTTGATTTGCATTTCTCTGATGACTAGTGAGGCTGGGCACTTTTACATGTATTTGTTGACTGCCCATATATCTTTCTTTGAGAAGTGTCAATTCATGTCTTTTGCCCACTTTTAATGGTTTTTTTTTTCCTTTCAGCATGTTTGAGGTCCTTGTAGATCCTAGATGGTAGGGCTTTGTCAGATATACAGTTGGCAAATATTTCTTCCCATTCTGTGGGCTGTCTCCCCACTCCCTTGGTGGTTTCATTTGCTTTGCAGAAGCTTTCATTTGCTTTGCAGAAACTTGTCAGTTTGATGAGGTCCCACCTGTCTATCTTATCTCTAATGGCATGAGCATCTGGGGTTTTGATCGGAATTGGTTGCCAGTTCCAAATTCAATAAGGGTGTCTCCTGCATTTTCTAGGGTTCTTATAGTTTGAGGTTTTAGGTTTAGGTCTTTGATCCACTTAGTATTGATTTTTGTGTGTGGTGATAGGTAGGGATCTTGTTTCAATCTTCTGCTTGTGGTCCGCCAGTTTTCCCAGCACCATTTACTGAATAGGTTCTCCTCTCCCCAGTGGTTGATGGCAGAGGCTTTGTCAAAGATGAATTGGTTAAGAAATTGAGGTTTTGCTGCCAGAATCTCTATCCTGTTCCATTGGTCCCTATGCCTGTTCTTGTACCAATACCAGGCTATTTTGATTATTGTAGCCTTATAGCAAAGTTTGAAGTTTGGAAGTGTGATACCTTCTTACCAAAAGTAATCTGCAGATTACCTTTGGTAGGATGGACATTTTAACAATGTTGATTCTTCCTATCCATGAGCATGGAATATTTTTCCATTTGTTTGTGTCTTCTTAGATTTCTTTGAGTAGTGTTTTGTAGTTTTCATTGTAAAGGTCTTTCATTTCACTGGTTAGGAAGATGCCAACCAATATTTCATTTATTTTTGTGTGGCTAATGTAAATGGAATTGTGCTTTTAATTTGGTTCTCTGCCTGCTTCTTGTTGGTGTATAAGAATGCAACTGTCTTTTGCACATTTTTTGTACCCCGAGATTTTGCCAAAGTTCTTTATCAGTGCAAGCAGGTCTTTGACAGAGTCTCTTGGATTTTTGAGGTATAGGATCATATCATCAGCAAAGAGGGATAACTTGACTTCTTTTCCTGTTTGGATATCCAGATTTTTTTCTCTTGTCTAATTGCTTTAGCTAGAACTTCCAACACAATGTTGATCAAGAGGGGAGGACTTGTCTTGTTCCAGTTTTCAGGGAAAATGTTTCCAGTTTCTGTCCCTTTAGTTATATGCTGGCTGTGGGTTTATCATTGATGATACTTACTACTTTGAGGTATTCCTTCTATACCAAGGTGTTTGAGGGTTTTTGTCAAGAAGGGATGCTGAATTTTATCAAAAGCTTTTTCTGTATCTAATGATATAATCATGTGGATCTTGTTTTTACACCTGTTGATGTATTTAATTACATTTATGGTCTTGCAGATGTTGAACCAGCCCCAAGCAGGTGTATTTCTTATAGCAGTGTCAGCCAAGCATGTGAAACTCCCCCAGATGGGCAGCAATATGCAAAGATGCCTTGGGTCAATGAAATCACCATTGCTACCTATAGTAGAGAGAAAGGAAAAAAAAGCATTTATCTGCCAGGAAAGCACTCTATGGTATACGAGTTTGGGGACTCTGGAAGCAGATTGTTATAGAAGTAACCTGCCATGGTGGCAAAAGTTTTCAGCAATGGTAAGGAAGTGAAAGAACATAGGTGCTTATGTACATGTCAGATGCTCATGGATCACCTTGTGAATTTCTAGACATACCCAATAGAAGGAGGGTATAGACAGCAGGAAAAGTTCAGGTGATTGGGTTTATGTGTTATGCAGATTGGGATAAGAAGTTTAGGATGTTGTTTATAATATGATCTCATATGGAACAGCAGGTTGGTGAAGCTTCATTAAAACCAAGTCAGGATGGGTGCAGTGGCTCGCCTATAATCTCAGTACTTTGGGAGGCAGAGATGAGAGGATTACCTGAACCCACTGGTTTGAGACCAACCTGAGTAACATGGCAAGAGCTCATCTTTATGATAAATCAAAATAATTAGCTGGGCATGATGGTGCACACCTGTAGTTCCTGCTACTTGGAGGACTGAAGTGGAAGGATCGCCTGAGCCCAGCAGGTTGAGGCTGGGGTGACCACGAGCATGCCACTGCACTCCAGCCTGAGTGACAGAGTGACAGTCTGACTCAAAAATATAAAAAAAAATGAACAAATAAATAAAACCAGGTCATATTGGAGGACTTCAGGGCCAGGGTGGCTCCCACGTGTTATACCTGCAGGAACAGCACTGGGCTCATGTATAAACTCCTACAAGGCGGGCTGCTGATTTTCCAGCTCAGACTGTTCCTTTGGGGAAAGTTGTGACACTATCAAACTTTGGATGGCAAGGCTCTATTTTTAAAACTGGAGGGAGCTTGTCTACCACTGTGGAGAAGAGAAGGTCAAGTGGGAGCTTAGACCTTCAAAGCGAGCCCATCGGGGAAGAGGTCTGTATCCAGGCAAATCCATCTGTGATGACACCTTAGATTCTGATCTTATGTTTTGTTATGGTGATGGGTATTCAAGTGCTGTTTTGTTTTTGTGTTATTTAGAGATATCTTACATTGCTTTCTGACATTGACCCAGTCTGACCTTACACACTTTATAGTTCTCCACATGTCTACACTTGCTTTTGCTGATGTCTCAATAAACAGAGACATTTGGATCCTGTGAAGGTGTTATTCCAGCACAAGATCCAAAATTCTGCAGTGGTCCTCGTGGAACACTCCTTATTATCTTACAATTATATTAAAAATTCCCTTAGTGCTCAGTCTTTTGGGGTTTATCAGAATCAACTGGGGGACTTTTAAAAACACATATTTTGGGGCCCCCAAAGATGCTGCCCATTGAAACCAGGCTTGACAAAAATAAAGTGGTACATATACACGATGGAATATTACACAGCCTTAAAGAACAAAATTATGGACTTCACAGAAACTTGGATGGATTTAGAGTCTATTTTACTCAGCAATCTATCACAGAAACAAAGAGCAGAATACTACATGTTTTCACTCATAAGTGGGCCCTGAACATTTGCCATAATACTCTAAGAAAGGGATTGGCAGTAGCCACAAACTGCTGGGGAGGTGGGCACAAAACATCAATAAGGGTACCTGATCTCAAACCAGGGCAAGTAGGGACCAAAGGGAGGCCCAAACTACTTGTATGATGATCACTTGCCTGCCTAATCCTGAATTGTACCCCACATCTTTAAAATAATAAATAAATAAACAAACAAATAAATTGCGCAATGGAAAAAAAGTTCAGGAGTTAAATGTTTAAAGCCAGAGAGTAGATGACTCATTATTAAAATGAACAAAATTTGGTGTCTCAAAAAATTTCAAAAAGGCTTTCTAATTAGGCTTTAGTTGCTTAGGAAATAAAGGTAACTAGAAGTTTCCATTTGAGAGCATTTTCTTTAACTGAACTTTCCTCTCCCCCATCGTCTTTTGGGCACTTCGATTCAGATTTAGGAACATCGCCAGTGCCAGGTTCGGAGCTGGGTGCCCACAAGTATGCTGTGTGTTAATCCCGAGAACAACTTTGAAAGGCAGCCATTGGACGGTGGAGCACACACTCAGACATTGGGTATCTGATGATTCAGCTGAAGGGCAACAGCTCTTAAAGTTAGAAAAAACCTTGATTTCAGTCCCATGTTGACTGCATATAGCCTACAAATGTCTGGGTGATATTTCAATCCTTCCAAGTCTCGATTTCCTTGTCTGTAAATTGAAGGGGAAAGATAGGTTGCGAGTCTATCTTTTCAGAATTGTTTGGGGATTAAATGAGAATAAATGTGAATTAATATGTGAGAAATTATAATTAACCCATTTTTCTTACTAAAGTGATTTGTTTTTGACTTTCCCTAATGCAATCAGGGATTTTAGACAAGAGTGGTTCCTACCGTCTCCAGTCTTAGCCACACTGCAGATGGACGAAAACGACAGGTCTTACTCTCAGGGAGTATACACTGCACTCAATAGGGAAGGCCAACGCTGGGGTGAAAATAGATTGAGTGCTGACCTGGTTCAAGACTATGTGTCTGGATTGGCTCTAGATTATTTCCTATCCAGAGAATCCTTCAAAGGTGGACACAGCATCACACTGCAGCTTTGGAGCCCTGAGCTGATTCTACTGTGGAAAGGACCCTAGACCCTCTGTGTCTGCATAAAACAAAACACTCAGTGCATTTAAATGAGCAATATTAACTATGGCAGCAGCCCATTGTCTTACTTACCATGCACCAGGACACATCCTGACCCAAATAATCCTCACAACAGCCTTCTGAGAGGGGTCCTGTTGAGATGCCCACTCTACCCAAATGGACTTGGAGGCATATATGTAGCAAGTGGCAGTTAGTTCTCGTCTTTATTGATGTTCTGAGTACAATAAATGTAGTGCTGATCCTTTGGCATGACTTTTCCCATTGGAAATAAATTTTCAAAGCAGCCTTATGAGAAAAAAAAGTACTATCACTATCCCAGTCTTACAAAGAGAATTAAGAGGCACAGAAGGCTGAATGACTCGCATAAGGCCATACAGTCCATATACAGTTGAGCCACAACTTCAAAGACTGGGATGTCTGAATTTGACATGGACTCACTTGACCCCCTGTGACAGGACTTGAAACCATTTAGATGAATGATTGCTCCAGCAAGCGATGGCCTGGCTGATGTCATCGGAGTCATGGAGTTTTGCTGTATTGGTATATTTAGTCTCCATAGGGAGGACTGAGAACCTTGCAGAGTGTGGTGGTATTCAGTGGTTCCCAGTCTGGCTCTGGCAGTTGAATCCTCTCCAGAACTTGCCTGACACCCGTAGGGATTCAGTGATGGGAGGTCATCTGCTGTACCATCAAAGTTGCCTTAAAGGTATTTTATCTGTTTTCTTTTACTTTGGTTTCCTGTCAGCTCCCAACTTTGCCTTTTGAAAATTATATAACAGAACATAAGTAGATATTAAAATGTAGATATCATATATATATAAATATATATAGCAAGTGTATCATAATCCTTTCTAATTCGTCTGGCTCCAATTGTTTATCATGACTCTTTACAAAAGGTTCATTTTCTAAATTATATTTTTAGGTCAAATATTTATATTTGAGGCGGAAGGATCGCCAGAGCCCAGCAGGTCGAGGGTGCGGTGGCCGGGAGCGGCCACTGCACTCCAGTCTGGGCGACAGAGTGAGACTCCAATTCAAAAAAAAAAAAAAATACAATAAATTTTTTAAAAATTAGCCAGGCGTGGTAACCAGCATCTGTAGTTCTGGCTACTTGGAAGGCTGAGACAGAAGGATCGCCTGAGCCCAGCAGGTTGATGCCGGGGTGGCCATGAGAGTGCTACCACATTCCAGCCTGGGCAACAGCATGAGACTCCAACTCAAGAAAAAAAAAAGAAGGAATGCAGAGAGGCCATTATAGGTGACCAATGAAGACATAAAAAGTGCTTTAATTTAAATTTGCAACTCTTTTTTTTAAGGGAATGGGAAGGAAATGAATATTTGCCGAAGGCATATTTATGTGAAGGTGTTGCTAGATGCTTTACAGTGCTACCACACTTAAATCTTTTTAAAAATTTTTTTATTTTATTTTACTTTATTATAAAGATGTGGAGTACAATTCAGGGTTAGGTATACAAACATTGACTGTGCAGGCACGCTTGTTGATGAGGTATGCCCCTTTCTCCCTTAGCAGTTTCCCTCAACTGCCAATCTCACCCCCCTCCCCTGACAGTTTCCCACTACTGCCAATTCCTTTCTTATTGTATTATAATTGTTCAAGGTCCACTTATGAGTGAGAACATAGGGTACTCTGTTCTTTGTTTCTGTGATAGATCACTGAGTATGATCGACTCTAAAGCCATCCAAGTTGCTGCAAGTCCACATGTTTGTCCTTCTTTATGACTGTGTAATATTCCATTGTATATATGCACCATATTTTTTTTATCCAGTCCAGCTTCCACAGGCAGTATGATTGGTCCCATGTTTTTGCTATTGTAAGTAGAGCTGCCGAAAACATACGTGTACAGATATCTTTTTTGTAGAAGGATTTGAGTTCCTCTGAGTATATTTCCAATAGGGAAATTGCTGGATCATATGGAAGGTCAATTTCTAGTTCTTTCCGATATCACCACACTGTCTTTCAAAGAGGCTGCACTAGTTTGCATTCCCACCAGCAGTGTAGAAGCGTTCCTTCTTCTCCGCATCCTCACCAGCATCTGTTGTTTGTTTTATTAATAATGGCCATTCTTACTGGGGTTAGGTGGTATCTCAATATGGTTTTGATTTGCATTTCTCTGATGATGAGCGAGGCTGAGCACTTTTTCATGTGTCTGTTGGCTGCCTGTACATCTTCTTCTGAGAAGTGTCTATTCGTGTCTTTTGCCCACTTTTTAAAGGGGCTGTTTGTTTTTTTCCTTTCAGCGCGTTTGAGTTCCTTGTAGATTCTAGATGTTAGGCCTTTGTCAGATATACAGGTGGCAAATATTTTTTCCCATTCTGTGGACTGTCTCCCTGCTCTCTTGATGGCTTATTTTGCTTTGCAGAAGCTCGATAATTTGATGAAGTCCCACTTGTCTATCTTATTTCTTATGGTATGGGCACTTAGGGTTCTATCAGGAATTGGTTGCCAGTTTCAATTTCCTTAAGGGTGTCTCCTGAGTTTTCTAAGATTCGTACAGCTTGAAGATTTACGTTTAGGTCTTTGATCCACTGCCGCAGCCTGTGCAGCTGGCTTGAGGGTCCCGAGAGAGAGCAGCAAGAGATTAAGAAAGACACAGACACAAAGACATAAAGAAAACTGGGACCAGGTGGGACACTTTACTCTGATGGAGGAGAAGTGGCCCTGAACTAGTTCAGCACATTTATTTTATAATCAAGCACAAAGGAAGTTGGAAGGGATTCCAGGTCTGTGAGAGAGCTGTCACGGAATTTTGTTGCTACCTAAATGGCAAGCTGTTCCGCGGTTGTCTTGTAGTTGAGGCTTTATCTGCACGACGTGCACCCTGATGTGTGGGCATCTGAGACGCGTTCCATGTAGCAGGCTGCATCCCTTGCCTTTGGCTAGGATACAGAGCCACCGAGTGAGACCTTGCCTTGGCTTGGGACTTGCCTTGCTCAGAGCCTGCTGCAGTGACAGCGCTCATCCGCTCCCCACATCTATCCAGGTGGGTTGGCTCTGAGACACAGTTCCGTGTAGCAGGCTGCATCTCCTGCTCTTTGGCTAGGATGCAGACAACGAAGCCAGGCCTTGTCTTTGCTTGGGGCCTTGCCTTGCTCACGGCCCGCTGTTCAGACAGCACTCACTCGTTCCCCACAATCCACTTAGTTAATTTTTGTGTAAGGGGAGAGGTAGGGGTCCTGTTTCAGCCTTCTGCACGTGGTCAGCCAGTTTTCCCAGCACCATTTATTGAATAAATTTTCCTCTCCCCAGTGGTTGTTGTTGGAGATTTTGTCAAAGATGAGTTGGTTGAGATGTTGAGGCTTTGCTTCCAGAATCTCTATCCTGTTCCATTGGTCTACGTGCCTGTTCTTGTACCAATACCAGGCTGTTTTGATAACTGTAGCCTTATAGAAAAGTTTGAAGTCTGGAAGTGTGATACCTCCTGCTTCGTTTCTTTTGCTAAGAATTGTTTCGGCTATTCATGGTCATTTATGTTTCCGTATGAATGTCTGTATTGTCATTTCCAGGTCTGAGAAGAATGATGTTGGTAACTTAATGGGTATTGAATCTGTAGATTGCCTTTGGTAGGATGGACATTTTAACAATGTTGATTCTTCCTATCCATGAGCATGGAATATTTTTCCATTTGTTTGTGTCTTCTTGGATTTCTTTGAGCAGTGTTTTGAAGTTCTCATTGTAAAAGTCTTTCACTTTTATCTGGTTAGGAAGATGCTGAGGTACTTCATTTTTTTGTGGCTATTGTGACTGGCATTGTGCTTTTAATCTGAGTCTCTTCCTGCTTGCTGTTGGTGTATAGAAATGCAACTGTCTTTTCACATTTATTTTGTACCCTGAGACTTAGCCAAAGTCCTTTATCAGTGCAAGCAGGTTTTTGACAGTTTCTCTTGGATCATATCATCAGCAAAGAGGGATAACTTGACTTCCTCTTTTCCTATTTGGACACCCCTGATTTCCGTCTCTTGGCTAATTGCCTGAGCTAGGACTTCCAACACAATGTTGAACAAGAGGTGTGAGAGGAGGTAGCCTTGTCTTGTTCCAGTTTTCAGGGGAAATGTTTCCAGGCTCTGTCCATTTACCAATATGTTAACTGTGGGTTTATCGTAGATGGCACTTCCTACTTTGAGGTGTGTTCCTTCTGTGACTAGGTGTTTGAGGGTTTTTATCAAGAAGGGATGCTGGATTTTATCAAAAGCTGTTTCTGCATCTAATGATATAATATTGTACTTATTGTTTTTACATCTGTTGATATGTTTAATTACATTTGGGGTCGTGCAAATGTTGAACTAGTTCTACATTATGTGGATGAAGCCTACTTGGTCATGGTGGATATTTTTTGAGATGTGTATTTGGATCCGATTTATTATAATCTTATTGAGGATTTTTGCATCTATGTTCATAAGGGATATTGGCCTGTAGTTCTCTATTATTGTTGGATCTTTACCTGGTTTGGGTATTGGTGTGATGTTAGCTTTGTAAAATGATTTAGGGAGAATTCATCTTTCACAATTGCCTGGAATACTTTCCATAGGATTGCTATCAACTCCTCCTTGTACGTTTTGTAGAATTCTGCTGGAAAGCCATCAAGTCCAGGGCTTTTTTTGGTAGGTAGTTGTCATATGACAGAGTCAATTTCCTGGGTTGTTATTGGTCTATTTAGTATTTCAATGTCTTCTTGTTTCAACCTGGCAAGGCTGTGTGATATCATAAGGTCTTCCATTTCATTTAGGTTATCAAGTTTGTTTCCAATAAATATATATAGTAATCTTTTATACTCTTTTGTATTTCTTCAGGGTCAGTTGTGATTTAATCTTTTGTATTTCTGATTGTGTTTATTTGGGCTTTTTCTCTCTTTTTCTTGGTCATTCTGGCTAGGGGTCCATCAATCTTGTTAATTCTCTCAAAGAACCAGCTTTTTGTTTTGTTGAACTTTTCTATGATATTTTTATCTTCTATGTCCCCTATTCGGGCTCTTATTTTGGTGATTTGGATTTTTCTGCTAAAGTTGGGGTTTTGGTGGTCTTCTCTTTCCAGCTCCCTTAGTGATTTGGTAGATTCTCATCTTGTGATCTTTCCGTTTTCTTGATGTATCCTCATAGAGATACAAATTCCCCTCTGAGAACTGTTTTCATGGTATCCCAGAGGTTTTGGTAAGATGTTTCTTCATTTTCATTTGTTTCCAGGAATCTTTTAATTTCTTCTTTGATTTCAGTGTTGACCCAGTAGTTGTTCAGCATCATGCTGTTTAGTGTACATGTCTTTGTGGGCTTTGGGGATATTTTGTTGGTGTTGATATTTATTTTTATTCCACTGTGGTTTGAGAAGGTGCATGGCAATATTCAACCTTATGGATTTTGTTTAGGCTTTATTTATGGTCAAGGATGTGATTGATCTTGGAGTATGTTCCATGTGGTGATCAGTAGAATGTATTTTCTGTGGTTGTTGGGCGGAATAATCTGTAGGTATCTATTAAGTCCATATGGTCAAGTGTCAAGTTTAGGTTCTGGATCTCCTTGTTGATTTTTTGCCTTGTTGATCTATCTAGGGCTATTAGTATGGCATTCAAGTCCCTTGCTATAATAGTGTTAGAGTCAATATCTTTTTTTAGTTTGCTTAGTAGTTGCTTTATAAATACTGCTGCTCCTGTGTTGAGTGCATATATGCTTAGGGTGAATATTTCTTGTTGATGGATTGAACCTTTTATCATGTAGTGTCCTTCTGCGTCTTTTTAAATTTTTGATAGCTTAAAGGTTTTTTGTCTGATATTAAGATTGTGACTCCTGCCTTCTTTTGTGATCCATTTGCCTGAAAACTCGTTTGTCATCATTTAACTTGAAGTCTATGTGCATCTTTTGTGTTGAGATGAGTTTCCTGGATGCAGTAAATAATTGGGTCATAGTTTCTTATCCAGTTTGCCATTCTGTGTCTTTTCAGTGGTGCATTTAGTCCATTCACATTCAGGCTGATTATTGAAATGTAATTGTTTATCCCTATCATGAGGTTCTTATAAAGTTTTTTCTTTGTTTGCTTGTTTTCTTTTTGATTTGGGATTGATATGTGTGTGTTTTCAAGTTTCTTGTTGTATGTATTCTCTGTTGTTTCTGTGCTCTGCTGTCCTCTCAGGAAGTGTGTGGTCATTCTTTTTTTTCTTTCTTCTGTGCTTAATACCGTTTAAAGTGTCTCCTATAGAGCTGGTCTGGAAGCTGCATAATCTCTTAGGGATTGGATGTCTGGAAAGGATTTTAATTCTCCATCACTGATGAAGCTGAGTTTGGCCAGAGAGTAAATTCTTGGTTGAAATTGTTTACCTTTTAGGACTTTGAATATAGGACTCCAGTCCCTTCTTGCTTGTAGTGTTTCTGCCAAGAGGTTTGCTGCTATTGTGATTGGTTTTCCCCGATAGGTATTGTAACCTTTCTTTCTTGCTGCTTTTAGGATTTTTTCTTTTGTGCCTACTTTGTGTAGGCAAATTACTATGTGTCTAGTGGTTGGTCTTCTCACTTGATATCTTGTGGGAGTTCTTTTTATCTCTTGTACTTGGCTGATCACATCCCTGGTGAGATGGGGAAAGTTTTCTTGGATTAGCTCCTAGAATACTTGCTCCAAGTTGTTCTCCATTTCCCTTTTTTCTTCTGGGATACCAATCATACATAGGTTTGGCCTCTTGATATAATCACACATCTCTTGTAGGCTTTGTTCTTTCTTTCTGAGTCTTCTTTCTACGTTTTTTACAGATAGGATTAATTCCATATTCTGGTCTTCAAGTTCTGAGATTCTTTCTTCAGCTAGATTAATTCTGCTTTTCATGCTTGTCATCTTATTTATTTCCTCGATGAAATTTTTTATTGCCCTAATCTCTGTTACAATTTCTTTCAGTGTCCCATCTTGTCTTTCTTGAATTTTATTCACTCTGTCCATCCATTCCCTAATCCCTGTCATATTCTGGGCCAGTCATTGGTGACTACCATTGTTTGGACACCAAGTTCTGATTTTTCAGTAGTTTTCACTTTGTTACACTTGAAATTGCCTGTGGTCTTCCTTTGGTTTTTCTTCATTTGTGACAGATATCTTGTTTTTCTCTTTAGTTCTGTTATTCAGTGTCAGTGGGACAGGCTTTCCCTTCTGATGTTTGCTCTATTCTTCCCTGATCTGTGCTATGGATTTGTTCTATTTTGATATAGAATGGTGGATGGGAAGCTTTCCTGTCTCTTCTAGTTCTTGAAAATCAAATAAAGTAGGTGGTGGTGTGCTAGGATTCAGAAACTATTTGCAAATCAAAATGTTCACTTATTGTGGTATGTGTTCCCTGAGACCCACTCCCCACCCCCACTCTATATGGTGATGCAAAGCAGAAACCAATGCAAAAAAACATTTGAACACAGACATACACACACTCCCCAAAACAAACTGGAATAACAACATACTGAAACAAAACAAACAACAGCAGCAACAAAAAACCAGGAAAACTGAACACACACACACATGCCTACTATGAAGTGAATGGAGAAGAAAAACAGAAGGACTGGAGGGGGGAAAAAAGAAATTCAGAGCAAACCCCCCCACATGTATTGACACACACCTAAAACTATTAAAAAAATGAAAATTTAAAAAACCCTAGAAAAAAAGAGCAAGAACAAACCAACAACAACAAAATGAAAGATGAGCGAACACTCAATCATTCACATACACACATAAACAGAAAACAACAAATAAAAGAAGAAACAGAAAAAGAAAAAACTGGGGGGATGCAAATCAAACCCTCACATACACATTTATGCACAAAGGAAAAATATCTTAGAAATAGATGAACTGACAAACAGGCAAAAAATTTTAAAAATGTTTAAACAACTAAAAATTTTAAAAAACCTTCCCTCTTGTGGCATGCTCCGTAATTGTTCCTCTGATCTGGTCTCTCCTGCAGAGCCACCTCCTTCACTCTCTCCTCAGTATGGAGGAGGGGCAGTTAGGTGGGTGGGGTTACAATTCTCCCCTCCTACTCTCGTGTGGTCTGGGACATCTCCTCTGGTGGGGAGGTGCAGGATTGTCTCTTCCCCAGGCATGTACTTGAGTGGGGGTGCCCAGCCAGGCCTATCCTGAAATGGAGTTCTCCTATTGTGACTGACGTCCAGGTTCTGCCTGGATTTGTCCCTCTCAGTCTTGGTCCAGCTGTGTGGGTCTGATGTTCAGAGGATTGCTGGGGAGGAGAGAGTCTGTGTCGGCCATGGACATACCACCGATCTCTTTGGAGTCCTTCCTCATCCTTTTCTGGCCACAACCTTTGTCCCACGGCTGGATCAAGGTAGGGGGTGGGGCACCTGGGACTCAGTACCCATCAGGTCCCTCTGAAGTTTGTGCTTTCAGGACATTCCCTCTGGGTCTCGATTAGTCCCTGAGTAGTTGACCCACCAGTCGCAGAGATTGAGTCTGTTGCTCTGTGGTGAGCAAATCAGAGCACTTTCCTGCCCTGTCTTCAAGATGGTGGCGGGGTGCCTCTCTTGTTCACTCTGGTGGGACTATGCCTCTGAACTCCCTCCTGAGCCCCTGCTGCCAGTGCCTGGCCAGGTGCTGAAGTGGTGAGGCAAAACCTGGAGCAGCAGTCTCTCCTGCTGCAGCGGTGAGTCAGAGCCTGGCACAGTAGTCTCTCCCCACTGCTTCTTCACAGAAAAACTTTGTCTGTTTAAAAAAAATGGCACTTAGCTTCTGCAACCTGGGAAGAGCCAGGGACCAAGCAGAGAAGCTGCAGCATCAGCTGTTGCATGTAGGGCCCAGGCCACTTATAATCACGAATGCCCACTTAGTCACTCTCTCCCAGCATTTTCTTTCCAGAAAGGGTTTTGTTGATTTAAAAAAACGGCACTTGGCTTCTGTGTCCTGGAAATTGCTAGAGTTCAAGCCCAGCAACTGTGGCACCAGCCACTGCACCAGGAGAGCCCTGGCCATTAGCTCCCTAGCCCTCACTCAGTCAGTTGCTCACAAGCCCACTCACTCACCAGCACATATACAAAATTTTCCATACACTCACTCACTCACACCGGGACTCCCATGGTCTGACTGGCTTGGCCGCCATCTTCCCAAGATCTCTAATTTTTTATTTCAAAGACATGTGGTACAATTCAGGGTTAGGTATATAAATGGTTATTATGCAGGTAACCTGTGGATGGGGTGAGTCCTCACTTCCCCTGGTAGATTCCCACTACTGCCAATCCCTTTCTTACAGTATTATGATAGTTGTTCAAGGTCCACTTATGAGTGAGAATATGTAGTACTCTGTTCTTTGTTTCCGTGATAGATCACTGAGTATGACAGACTCTAAATCCATCCAAGTTGCTGCTAAATCTTAAAATAACATTATTATCTCATTTTTTGGACAAGGAAACCAAAATGCAACAAGTTGAAGTTACTTTACCAAGTTTATAGTTGCAGGTAAGTAGCAGAGCCTTGCAATAGTTCCTGCACATTGTTTTCAAGTTCCTTGATTTTTCTCTACAGTTTGTACTATAGAGCAGATGTTTACCAAATAAACCAGTATCATTGGATGGCTATGCAGGGATTCTTTTCTCATAAAGGGTGGGTTTTTCAGTTACTTTTTTTTTCACTGGTATCTGCTTTAACTTATCTGATGAACTACTGAAGGTTGTTAATCGCGAGGCACAGGCCAGTGGTCCCCAGGGTTCAGAGAAACACAGCCTAGATATACCATGCAGCACCATGCTTGCTGTTGGCATGCAGAGAGTTTACTCTTCATAGTAGCTGCTAACAAAGGTTATCCAAGAGTTTGGGAGCCACTCAAAAAGAAATATTACTCAAGTGAATAAAAAAAAAATGAGGTCAATGCCAAGTCAAAGTACTGGAAACTTCTTGGATGGCTTTAAAAATAACTGTTTTCACAGTATCATTGAAATTGAGATTTGGAAGGTGACACTAAGCTCATTTATTCTTATTCTGAAATTAAGGCAGGGATCTCTTCTTATGACAGCCCTAAAGAGTTGCCTTCCTTAAAAACTCCCAGTAACATGGAATTCACTACTTCTCTGTGGATATCATTCAATTTGCCACCGGCTCTGGTTGGCATAGAATGCCTTCCTTTTAGTCTCCCAATCTTACCAAACTGCCCAATTTTGCAGGTAGAAATACTGGAGAATAAATTCAGAAGTATACTGATAAAAATTGACCCTGGTCATTTCTGTATATAAACCTTCATGTATTTGAGAAACAACTTATCTCAAAGGTTAAGAGCTTGTTCTTTGCAATCAAACTAATCTAGACAAATCCTTATTTTTAAATTGACTTTTATAAGTCACTTTTAATCTCTGTGGGCTTACTTTCTTTATCTTTAGAAAGGGATAATGATAGCCACTTTGTTAGATTATTGGAAGTCTTAAATATCATCATAATTAGTAACACATCAAGGGTGATTAGCATAGTAATGACGAAGAGTGAATGTTCAGCTAATGACACTTATAGTCAACATAAATCCTCTCTTTGAAAATCTCCTCCTACTCCCATGTGACCCTGTTATATATCCGCTTAGACTCCAATTTGTGTTTCACACAGATCACAGTAGCTTTTGCTTCAAGATGGAGTGAAAGTGATTTTAGTTGGGGATAAATCTCTGAATGGAGTGGGGACTCTGATGCTTTAAACTTCTTTTTGTGCCCGGAAAACTGCTTTTCAATGTGAACACAGGTCACCCGCATTTGTTATTAAAATGATGACTCTTGATCCTTTCTCCAGACCTATAAGGATGAACCTCCTAGGTGAGAACTTGGAGTCTCACTGATGACCAGCCGCCACCCCATCCCCACAGATGTCCACACACTCCTGTGATTCTCAGACACTCTGGAGTTGGAGAAATGCTGGGAGAGAATACACTGAACCACCACTCTAGGTGTGTTTCTCCCAGAGAGGAGTAAAATGGCACTACAGCTTCCCCTTTTTTGACCTCTAACCTTTAATACCTGTGGACCTTAAACACCTGCGGATCTATGCTACTCGTGAACCTATAAAGTTTAATTAGTCCTGGGCTACTTTGGAGTCTTTTATACATAACTTTTTTTTTGCCAGATTTTAATTTCTTGATATAACCACATCTTTTAGAAATCTGTTTTCCCAGTTGGGTTTTTCCTGTTTAATTTTGCACATCCTTAGATCCTTGTAAGTCTTGCTGCCTTCTGACAAGTTAGCGGCCACTGCACTCCAGTCTGAGCGACAGAGTGAGACTCCAACTCAAAAAAAAAAATCATTTCTCTTTTACATAATTTTAAAAAAAAAATATGGCATTGTTCCAGTTACTTGGAAAACTGAGGTGGACAGACAGCCTGAGCCAAGCAGGTCGAGGCTGTGGTGGCTGTGAGCATGCCACTGTACTCCAGTCTGTGCGACAGAGTAAGACTCCAATTCAAAAATAAAAAATAAAAATAAATTTAATAATAAAAAAACATGGCATTTACCTTCAAAAAGTTCTCCTCATTATTCTAGTGTAAGGAGCACTGGTATGTGATGGAGTTCAGTACTGAGTAAGTAAAAATGGTGCTGTTCTCAAGTTTGTAAATTACAGCTAACCCCAAAGAGGGAAGGCTTGCAATAAGGGGTATGTATGTCTTAGTCTGTTTTGTGTTGCTGTAAAAGAATACTTGAGACTGGGCATCTTGCAATGAAAAAAAAGGTTATTTAGCTCACAGTTCTGCAGGCTGAGAAGTCCAAAGGCATGGGCCTGGCTTTTGGCAAGGGCTTTTGGACCATGCCATTCACAGCAGAGAAGAACAAAGGGGAAGTAGACATGCACAAAGACTGGGGTGAGGGGAAGCTGAGGGGAGTCCTGACTTTATAACAAATTATTCTCTTAGGAACTACTCCATTCCCACAAGAACGAATCCAGTCTTGCTAGAGCAAGAACAGCACCGAGCCATTCATGAGGGGTCCACCCCCACCTCCCAAACAGCTCTCACTAGGCCCTATCCTCAACATTGCTGCACTGGGAATCAAATTTCAGCACAAGTTTTGATGGATACAAACAAACCATATCCAAACCATAGCAGGGTAATAAGTCAAATCTGATGCGGTCACACAAGATATAAAAATTAATTCAAAATGGATCATAGACTAAGCATAACAGCTAAAACTGTAAAGCTCCTAAAAAAAAGAGATAAGTAAACATTTTCACAAACTTGGACAGGTAAAGATTTCATGGAGTGAATACAGAAAGTGCTAATCACAAAAATAATAAAATCAATAAGTTAGACTTTATGAAAATCAAAATCTCATCAAAAGACATTAATAAGAAAATAAATAAGCAATAGACTGGGAGAAAATATTTACCATACATATATCTGACAAAGTACTTTAAAAATAATATATAAAAAACTTCAAAAATTCAATAATAGAAGACAAACGATGAACACAACGCACACACATCTCAGCATATACGCAATATATTTGTGTGTGTGTATGAATGGCTAATAAACATGTGAAAAAGTATTCAGTGTATGTGTTTATCAGGGAAACACAAAATGGAATCACAATGAGATACCCACTACAGTGGCCAAAATAAAAGACTAGCAAAACCAATACTGTCATGTATGCGGAACAACAGAAGCACTCATATACTGCTGAAGGAAGGGGAAAATGGTACAACTGCATTGGAAAACTGTTTAGCAGTTTCTTAAAAAGGAGTTAACTTTAGCAATTAAACCTGCATCTACTTTGTGACATAGCAAATCAACTTCTAAGTATTTACCCAAGAGAAATAAAATCATATGTCCACAAAATGTTTCACAAGACTGTTAACTGCAGCTTTATTCATAATGCCCAATTGGTCCATCATAAAAAAACTGGATAAATAAGGTACAAAATAGTCATATAGTGGAAAACTACCTAGCAATAAAGAACCTGTGGTATACCTAATATGAATCTCAAAAACAGTATGCTGAGTGAAAGAAGCAAGATATAATAAAAATACTTACACATGTACTGCATGAGTCCATTTAGATGAGATTCTAGAAGAGATCAAACGAATAATCCTTGGCGATGGAAACCAAAGCAGTGGCTGCTTTTGTGTGCGAATGGGAGGGAAGGTGGGACTCACTGGGAAGGGGCACAAAGAAGCCTTCTGGGTTGATGAAAATGCTTCAAACTTTGATCAAGGTTTTGGATACATGGTGTCTGCATTTACCAGAAAGAATGGGATTATGCACTGAAGACATGTGAATTTCACTTGATATAAATTACCGCTGATGTTAGAAATGTTGCGTTTCAGTAAATCCAGGCTTGTTCTGGGTTTTGAGAGGAGAGGCAAAGTGTGTGTGCATGTGTGTGACAAGAGTTTATCTTGGCAACCATGGGGGAAACTCTGTGGCGATTACAAGAATCATGCTCCTCTGGGGGAAGAATAAAGAAAAAGAAAGACACTAAAACATTTTCTTACTTTTAAATTTGTCTCCAAACACCTTAAAAACATAAAATGCTTTCACTGGGAACACATAAAGGTATGATATTGTTTTTTACTTCAATTTAGGTGCTTACTTGGCAAGTATGTGAATATCAGATATAGTCAATATGACCCGGTTTCTCTACCTTACGGAGATCAATTGTTCTGCAATCCTTGACAAAATTTAAGCGTCAAAAATCTTAACACCCTGGTCAAGACCAAAGCATCAATGCCATCTTGTTATTCTCTGACCACACACAATTCACAAAAATAATTTTTTGACATTAATTTGATTGCGGTTATTCAGAGGTGTCAAGAAAGAGTTTTGACCAACATGTCAAAACATAACATAGTTGGTTGCAACTCTATGTGCCGATTACTTGTGTTCTGAAGACTTCTGATTTCCTTAAGTTCCTAAGACCCAGGACTGGCTATGCCTGCCCTGATGCTGGTGGTTACTGGTAATGAAAGTCTTCACATTTCTGTGGGTAGACTCAGAGAGAAAATGGCAACAGACAATACGTGGTTAGTAAAACAGAGCCAAATACCGTCCACTAGAAACTCAAGCCAAATTAAATAGATCCTTCCACTGAGAAAGCAGGTTTTTAGCCTCAGCTGTTATGTTTGTCTGATTCGGCAAGATATCAAGGAACAATGCTCACATGTATTTAGCTTTTGTGGATATTTGTGGCATTCTTTTCTAGCTGAAATAGTTTGGGGGGGTACTTCCCTACTATTATGAGCCAAATTGACTATGGGTTCTGGGAGTGGAATCAGAATGTTGTAGGGCAGGAATTTTAAAAGAAAAACCACCAATCAGAACAAATATTAGAGTGAGTAAATTTACATATTAATTGAAATTTTCTTTTCAGCTGCCACAAAACCATGATCAATATTATTAATACGCTAGTGATTGACCATTTACAGCATTATGACATTTGGACTATGTCTTCACTGGGAAGTTGAAGAATATGCAATTAGAGATAATTCTGAGTATTTTGGTGATGTCTCTGTAAAATCCTGACATTTACCCAGTGTTCATTATTATGCCAGGCAATTTAAATTCTTTATAACATTTGATTCACATTGCAATGGTCTATATGCTTTATAAACCATGCATATGTGAGGAAATGAAGGCTTACTTGGTCTACGCCAGATTTTATATCTGGTAAGTGACAGATTTGGGATTTAACCATGGGAGTTTTGGTTCCCAGACTCACAATATAGTGGAAAACAATTCACTGAGAATTGCAGCATGCCAATGGTAATCTGGTTGTTTGATCTGCACACACACAAAGCAATGATTGACACGATACAGTTCTCATCAAAGAGTAATCAGCTACAGTAGATGAAATACGAGGAGGGACCCTCCAAAAATGAAATTTATTTATAAAAAACTGTGTATCTATTCTTGCATGTTTAAATGTCAATCACTTTCAAAGTACTCTGTTTGATGCAATACACCTGTCGGGACTCTTTTTCCACTGCAAAAACGGTATTTGAATTCATCAATTTTGATGCCGTTTAGTGCCTCTGCCATTTTTTATTTCATCTCTTCCACATCAGCAAGACATTTCTCTCTGAGAACTTTTTCATCCAGGGAAACAAAAAAAAGTCATTCAGGCGAGTTGTGGGAATAAGGGAGGGTGGGGCATGAGAGTCATACCATTTTGGTCAAAAACGACTGAACACTCAGCTCGGTGTGGGCAGGTGCACTTGTAAATTACTCATCATGAAATGGGCAAACACACTGAAACAACTGCAAAAAAATTCACTGAAGCCCAACCCAGCCTCTCACAACAGTGCTGACTGGTACACTAATGCTGATGAGTTCCTAGAACACTTACCTAGCGGGTACTACAAGGAGCCCATTCTCCAAAAAAAATTCTTTTTTGGGAGGGGTCCCCCCTCGTAAACAGATGAATTAACTACACCTTTTTTTCCCCCAACCAATGACTAAGTATAGGCAACTGACCTTGGCACAGCTTCTAAAAGTGCTTGTAAAAACACTGCATTCCCTTTTGAAACTTAGCAGTAACTCTGAGCTGAAAATAGGAGAGGTGTCATTGTTCATACATTATTCTTCCCATTTTATAGATGAGGAAACTGAGGTTTAGAAAGCTTTAGTAACTTCCCAAAGTCCCAACTCGTGAGTGGAAGTTAGAGGCAAAATGACCTGGTCTCGCCCTTCTCTTTCCAGGATATGTTTTGAGAAGACCACCGTCTACAAACACTCTAGCTGCTTCTTCCAGTATCGGGAATGGAGAGCTGCATCGACAATCCCTACATTACTGCTTTCAGTCGCTCCAGTGAATCCTTATCTCTAGGAAATGCTCTTATGTCACTCTCTATTGTCAGCGGCAGTGATGAGAAGTGGGGGCTACTTCCTTACATTCTTGAATTTCGCTGTATCATGAGCATTATGAGAGGAAAGACCATTTTAGCTAAAATAAATGTTCATGTGGATACAGTTAGCTCGGAAAATAACCGAACATTTTACAAAGCCTGGTTTAAAGGAATGAAGATGAGTTTATAGTTGTGCTTTAAAGACAGGCCAAGTAGAACTGTCCTAACCATCCCAAATAGTGAACAGTATCACTGGGAGATAGCTTTTTAAAATATATCTGTATCTTTTAAGGAAATTACCTAAAGCTATCTTCATCCTATTTTATTTGGCTCTTCTCTATTACATGGCTCATTTAAAGCTGCCAATGTTTAGTGAAACCTACTAGTCTTTTAAGGACCTCTTAATAATATAAATTACAGATCACCATAGCTTGACAGATAATAAAGTAATTTGAAAGTAATTTCAAGCAAGAGGACCTGTATGAAACTTTGGTTGTACCACGTCAAGAACTAGAACTTGTGCCTGAGACTCATCTTTAATGAAGGTTTCTTAGTTACTAATCACCAGTCGAGTAACTAAGCTCTGTTATTATAGTTATTATACAAGTCAAAGTGATGCCTTTCAAAATGAAGGTCTTATTTTTTCTCTGATTACTTGAAGTTCATCTCATGATCCTCATCGTTACCATAACCATGCAAAGAAAGAAAAATAAGAAACAGATTACTTGGAATAATTTTTAAAGTTTGGTTTTCTCTGACTCTCCCCTCCCGTTTTTTTTTAAATTATTATTATTTTGTATATACTGATCTTGTTGGTTAAGCCCTTCCCAAAGGGATAACAATCAATTCCAGAGACTCATTAGAGATGTGGTAGCACATTCAATGATGAGAGGTTTTTTCAGTTGAAGAAATTGAGAACATAAAGAGGGCTAAACAAAAAGAGAAGGAGTATTGTTGATTAATAAAATATTTCACAAAATCAAAGACCCAGGGCAACAAATGGCTTAAACACATTGATCAACCATTGGTAGACATGTTGCTGAAAAGAACTCAAACTCTTCTTAACTTGTGTGGCAATCGCTGTCATGATTTGTTTATTTTTCCTCCTGGAGTAAGTTAACTGATTCAAAACACAAGTATTAATTACTCCAAATAATGTCACCTACTTCTTGGAAATTACAGTATGCTGTGTTGTTTTTTCGAGAGCAAGACTTCTCGATCGTGACACGACTGACATTTTGGACCAGATGATTGTTTGTTGTGGCAGCATTGTGGGATGTCCTGTGCATAGTGGTATGTTCAGTAGTCTCCCTGCCCTCTACCTACCAGGAGCCTGCATAGAAGCTCCTTAGTTAAGACAACCAAAAATGTTTTCAGACATTGCAAAGTGTCCCTTGGAACACATATTTTCCCTGACAGAGAAATAGAGAAAGAAATTGCCAACTGCAAATTATACTCGTTAGGCATTTTTTGTGTGTGGTGATGTGTGTTAAATGTGGTACACAGCGGATGATTGCTACACTTTATTGGGTATTTAGAATATGCCAGTCACTGGACATTCCTTTTGGAGTCTTTCGTTAAAAGCATTAAAATAGACTCCTCCTGCAAATTTTTATGAAATGAATCACAGGATGCTGTCCTTTAGGAAGCACTTGTCTTCTACATTACAAGAAATGGTGAAATATCTCAGGGCTAATCTATTACGTCATCTAGAACCTTATTTCCAGTCTTCATTATCACTGGTTTTGAGATTCGGATTCCCTGAAGAGTCTGATAGCTGATCATATGAACCACTGACCAAAAGCAAATGGCACCTTGACTGTCACCAAAGAGACCTCACCTAAGAAAGAAAAAGTAGTAGTATTAATGCAAGAAGGTATGAGTGCATTCTGGGGAGAACAAAGCAACCGATATGTGTGTAAGACATTGTTGTGGTTCCTTTCAATAGCTTTGAAGAGTAGGCATTATCATTCCGTGTCCAAGTAACTTACACAAGGTCACAAAACTAGGAAATGGCTACAACAACACTGAAAATCAGGTCTGATTAACATCATTAAAATGTCCATTCTACCAAAAGTAATATGCAAATTGAACACATTACCCATTAAATTACAAACATCATTCTTCTCAGAGCTAAAAATGGCATGCAGAGACTCATATGGAAACTAAAAGACAACAAAAAGTCAAATAATCCTTGGCAAAAGAAACAAAGTGGGAGGTATCACACTTCCAGACTTTAAACTCTACGATAAATCTACAATAATCAAAATAGCCTGGTATTGGTACAAGAGCAGGCACACAGACCAATGGAACAGGATAGATTCTGGAAGCAAAACCTCAATTTCTCAACCAACTTATCTTCAACCAGGCCTCCACCAACAAACAATGGGGAGGAGAGAACCTGTTCAGTAAATGCCGCTGGGAAAACTGACTGATCACATGCAGGAGACTGAAACACAACCCCTATCTGTCACCTGTAAGAATCCTAGAAGAAAACATAGGAAACACTCCTAAGGAAACTGGAGTAGGCAGCCAGTTCCTGATCAGCTCTCCAAAAGCAAATGCCATGAAAGAGAAGGTAGACAAGTAGGACCTCATCCAACTGAAAAGCTTCTGCAAAGTAAAAGAAACCACTGGGGGGGGAGACAGCCCACGGAATGGGAAAAAATATTTGCCAACTGTAAATCTGATGAAGTCCTAATATTTGGAATCTACGAGGAACTCAGGTGTGCCGAAAAGAAATAAACAGTCCTACTAAAAAGTGGACAAAAGATAAGAATAGATACTTCTCAAAAGAAGACATACAAGCTGCCAACAGATACATGAAAAAATGCTCAGCCTCACTATCATCAAAGAAATACAAATTAAAACCACACTGAGATACCACCTGACTCCAGTCAGCATGACCATCATCAATAACTCAAAAAACAACAGATGCTGGAGAGGATGCAGGAAAAAGGGAAAACTTCTACACTGCTGGTGTGAGTGTAAACTAGTACAATCTCTGTGGAAAACAGTGCGGCAATTCCTAAAAGATCTAAACATTGAACTTCCATAAGACCCGGCAACCCCTTCTAGAAATATACACAGATGAACTCAATTCACTCTGTGAAAAAAACAAACAGCCCTATTAAAAAGTGAAAAATATACCTGCACGTGCATATTTATTGCAGCATTATTCACAATAGCAAAAACATGAAACCAACTGTGCTGCTCATCGAAAGTGGACTGGATAAAGAAAATGTGGTACATACACACAATAGAATATTACACAACCATAAAGAAGGACTAAATTATGAACTTTGCAGCAACTTGAGTGGATTTAGAGTCTATAATAATCAGTGATCTATAACAGAAACAAAGAATTGAGTGCCACATATTCTCATAAGTAGACCACGAACAATTATCATAATACTATAAGAAAGGGGTTGACAGTAGTGAGAAACTGCCCAGGGCAGGGAGACCCTTCATCAATAAGGGTAACTGATCTCAAACCAGGCAAAGTAGGGACCAAAATGAGGCCCAATCTTTACTGTTACAATGACCATTTGTATATCTAATTGTATACAAATGAATTGTACTCCACATTCTTAAATAAAAAAAAAATTTAAAAGCCATTACATTAGGTTATAGCAATACCTAACTTGCAAGATTGTTAAAGCATTAAGAGAGATATTGGAGAATAATTGTCAGATATATAAGAATCCCTTAGCAAATAATCATTATTAAAGCCAAAATATGATAGAATTTACACATGGATTAAATTTAAAAAGAAGACAAATTCTTCTTCCTCTACTTAGCGTCTTTATTGTATTTGAGATTTCCTAATTTCTAGTCAGTGCTTGAATATTCTTAACCTCATACATATGCTTGGGTACATATCAGTAATTCTCTTCATAACTGAAAAACCATCAATTATATGCTGCACAGATTTATAAAAACCACCAGCAAAACCACAGTTCTTCGTAGGAAAAATTGCACCTCCAGAGTTCATTTCAACAAAAGTGGCAGTCAGCAGTACAGAATTACTTTTCCCATTCCTTCTTGGCATGTTGCAAGCTCATGCTATTTCAGTTATCCTAGTAATTCCTTGTGTTTGTTGAAGAATTGCCTAACGTTTATCACTAAGTACAAGTCACTGTGTTGAGGGATTATGGTTTTATTTTTATACTAATATAACTTAAAAATAGAATAAGTAAAACATAACAGTTTAAACATAGGATACTACAGTTTTTCACAACCATATTTGTATTTTATAGGAAAATTTTATCATCTAGTTTATTTCTCAAAAATATGCGCAACTAGGACTCTTTGGCCATGAGGCTTGGAGAGCATTAGGATTACCTGTGGCCATGGGTTGAACTTATGGGAACAACTGGCCCCAAAGAACGAAGCCAATGCAAAGGCGGGGCTCTGGTAGACCCTGGGACAGGAGGGCCAGTGAGTGGAGGGCAGAGAGAAAACCTGATGAGAGGTGAGCCCCAAGGTTCAGCCAGTTCCGAAGGCAGACCTGCCCTGGCTCCTCCGGGTTTGGCAGTTGCATTTTTTTCCTTTTGTTTTCTTTTTGGCAGCGGAAAAATGTCTGAGCTGCTAGACTCAGGATAAAAACCCAGGTCCGGCTGACCCTGGAGCCTTGGCCGTCCCTCCCACCCTCCTCAGAGACAACCCGTGCTAATGGTTTAATATTTTTCTCGCTGACTTTTATTTTTTAGAATGACCAAACAGATGCCATGGTACATGTGAGTATCTACTCTTGTAACTCATTGCAAAACTGTCACCCACTTTGGCTTCACGGATGTAAGCTTGCTCGCCGCTTGCATGCTGGACACCTTCTGCTGGCTCTCAGGTGCCCCCTGTACTGTCCCTGCCTGCACGGCCTCCACCCTCCTTCACTCTGGGAGGCTGGCCTGGGAGCACAGTCCCCTTGCTGTCTTGCTGGTGGCGGGGCTGTATCAATGGGGGCACCGGCAGGAGACGAGGGGGAAGGAGGAGAGTTAAGCTAAAGTGCTGTGGGCTGGCTGCCACCCCGGACCCAAGATCACAGCTCCTGGTAGTTGACCCTCTGCTTGCAGCCCTGAAGACTGCAGGATCCCTTGTGGGCTTCTTCCACCCTCAATAGTTCTTGTATTAAATGATCTTCAGGCTGGGCACAGTGGCTCATGCCTGTGATTCCAGCACTTTGGGAGGCCGAGGCAGGAGGACTGCTTGAGTCCTCCAGTTTGAACCGGTCTGGGCAGCATAGCAAATTTTTGTCTCTACAAGAAATAACAAAGCTAGCCTGGCATGGTGGTGGACTGCAGGCCCCGTTACCAGGTGGCTGAGGCAGAAAGACTGCCCAAGCCCAAGAGTTCAAGGCTACGATGGGCCTAATCGTGCCACTGCAGTCCAGCCTGGGCAGCAGATTGATACTCTGACTCAAATCAATACATAAATAATAAAAAAACTCTTAAATGCTCTTCAAATTACACCCGCCCCCACATTTGATTAGAAGGTAAAATTTCCACTACATTCTGAAGTTTTCAAGAGACAAGTAGGTTAAATCGAAACAATGGGTTGAGAGCACAGTTAGAGTTCTGAGCTGTAGTGCTACCTTCATTTTCTGTTCATAGCTGCTTCGCCTTGAGTAATGACTTCATTTGAGCCTCACTTCTCTTCTGTGTAAAATGCAGCTGTTTATACCAAATGCACCCTCCCCCCAGAGAACAGCTAACAAACATAGATAAAACACGTTCTTTAAAAAATAAAAGTATTTGTAGGCATCAGAGAACAAACAAGGCCGCCAGGACCTGAGGCTAAAATCCCTGGAGCAAGGGGAAGGTGCTCAAGTCTCGGATCCTCTGTGACCTTTCTGCCGAGGTATTCGCTCGCTCGTCGGCGTGTGGACCCTGTGTCTAAGCAGAAAACAGAAGCTAAGCACTCCACACGCAGGGATCAAGACAAAGCTGTAGTCGGAGCACACGGAGCGCTCAGCCCAGAGCCCGGGTGTGGCGGGTACTCAGTGCATGTGGAGCAAGCAGAACAGACCCCCGCGTTCTCACCGCCTCTCTCTTTGCCCCCTTTCTTGAGTGCTACCTTGCTCCCCATCCCATAAACTGGGAGGAGCTGATAAGCCACAGAGCTTCTAAATCACTGGAAAAACATTCTGACAGCTACCGAGATTGCACTGAGGACCCTACACAAGGGACTGTAAACAGAAACACCCCCAACTGTGAGTTTGGGTTACACTAGAAACTACTGCCTCAGACCAGACTTCAAGGATACATACTCAGCTGCCCCATCCTGCAAAAGCCCTGCTTCAGTTGGGAGACTCCTGATCTCCAGGGGCTCCCTGAATAGGCCTTTCCTCTCTTTTTGAGTCACTGAAATTATTATTATTAATTATTATTATTTTGACAGACCTGACGTACATCAGTCCTGGAAATGGACCGTGAAAAGGCGATCTGCATGCAGGAAGTTTGTTGGGGAGTGCCCACAGGACAGGGGCCTCTGGGGTGGTGGAAAGAAGTGGGTTGGTCAGAGACAGAAACTGGGCTTCCAGACAGTTGCAGCAAAGGCCTCAGCTAGTCCCACAGGGAGCTCACCCTGCAGAGGGAGTGTGGCCTCAAGCAAGGTGACTCTCAGCTTAGGGCGGCACCTGAGAGGGACTCAGCCACGAGTACTCCCACAGCGGGAGTGAGTGCCTCTTTCCTGCAGCGGAGAGCTGCGTGAGGACAGAGCATTCTGCACACAGTGGTGGCTGGTAGTTCCCCTATCCTTTCTGTCACCCCTGCCACCTGCTTCAGGATGTGTTTCATCAGCCCTATGTTCCAAGTCTGCTGCATCTCAGCCTCAACTCTGGAGGTTTCATCTGCTCCCCGCCTTCTTGCCAATGCTGCCTCTCTAGGAGATAGCTCTCGATGTTTGTTCCCAAGAATTGACCAGTGTCTGCCATGGGCTCAGCCCTGTGTCAGGAACACCTAACTTGTCCCTTGGCTTGACAGGAAGCAGAAGTAGCCCGCAGAACCTTTATTTTGGCTTTGCAGCTGCTGGGGCTGACCTTCGCCACCTTGCCTTCAGGAAGCCACTGCCCTGGAGCTGCTGGAGGAAGTCGGTCAGGGAGGCTGATGCAAGTTCAAGGCCACTCCGTTCTTTCTCTGGAGAATGGAGCAAAGCCGCTTGACATCAGTGCCTACGGAGGCTTTCCTGCTTGGACTTCATGAAGCCGGGTTCCTATTTTCAAGCTCCAATTTAGTTGAGCTCAAGTCCGTTTTATTAGGCAAATTTGATTCACAAAGCAGGTGCATGTTGCTGTGGGAATTAAGAGTCGGGTGACGCGGGGGACCTCTGTTTGCAGGTTGACAACCCAGTCTGATGCCCTCTCAGCCTGAAGCTCGGAGAAGCCAGTCTGTTTTCTTTTGCTGCTCTCATTAGGGATACTTCCTTTTTTATGACAGAAAGTATCATTATATGAATTCCGTTGGTGCCACTATTAACGTGTGATTTTTTAACTTCATGCAGACTCGATGTAGCCAGTGACGGCATCCTTTTGCATGTTTTTGGTCATGATCCCTTTCCTTGCCCTCAGAAAATATTCCCAAGTCCTCTCCGTTCTGAAACTTAGCACCCACACTCCCTTACGCAGCTCTCCGCATTTGCTGCATCACCACGAAGACACACACGTCCCACCTGTATCCCCTACTTAACCGGTCATCTCATCGGCACCTTCCTCCCCTCCAAGATTAGAGGAGGAGTCACTGCGGTGTGCATGGGTCAAGTCTCCATCTATGCTCTTTTTCTACTTTTTAATTTCAGTTGGAGTCTCACTCTGTCACCCAGGCTGAAGTGCAGTGGCACTCATGGCCACTCAGTGCCGACCTGCTGAGCTCTGGCGATCCTTCTGCCTGTCTTCCAAGTAACCAGAACTAGAGGTGAGTGCTACTACGCCCGGCTAATTTTTGATTTGTCGTAGAGAAAGTCTCGCCAAGTTGCCTGGGCTGGTCTCGAACCCACGGGCTGGGCAACCCACTCGCCTCTGCCTCCCAAAGTGCTGGGATGACAGGCGGAGCCACCGAGCCCGGCCTCCGTCGTTACTCTTAACCCTCCTTCCACTCATCTCCTTTTGGACTCACTCTAGATAGGATATCTTTCTCCTCTCCACCTTAAACCATTTTAATTCCACTAGCCCTCTCCTTTCCTACACTCTAGTTCATCGTATCCTTTGAAAAGCTAATAAACCTCCCCTTGCTCTGAGTTCCTCTACACAAACCCTCCTTGTACTCTCTTTTTTCTGGATTAAACTTCTTGTGTCTCCTATCATCACTATCTCTATTTCACTTCCCATTCATTCCTTCACATGTTCCCACACACAGATAAACATATTATTTTTCTCTTATCTTAAAATAAACGTTTCTTTACCCCTTTCCCCTGTGAACCTGCCCCATTTCTTGATGGCGTTTGCATAAACAGTCCTTGAAAGCCAGACCCTCACCCCCACCATTCCACTGAAATCTTTTTTGTCAGTTATTACATCCAATTTCAAACTTTTGCTCTGTTGGTACTGGGTCATTCTCTCTCTCCCTCTATATACATTTTGCACACTCAGCCTCTAGGCCAGCACATTGGTTCCTCTTCTTCTCCCTCACTGATGGAGGACTCCAGGTCTCAGCCAGTGATTTTCTTCTATCTACGCTTGTGACCTTGTTGTTCTCAGCTAGTCACAGAACTTTAAGTTTCTTCTACACGCCAACAACTGCCAAATGAACAGCTCCAGCCTAGCTCAGTCTCCCTAACACCAGACTCATGTAACAACCACCTTCTTGAAGTCTCCTCTTGGATATCTAAGATTTATCTCAATTTTAACGTGTCTGAAACTGAATTCTGAACTTCTGCCTAGAACCTGCTTCATGCACAGCCTTTCTCATCTCAGCCAACGGCCAATCCATCCTTGAAGGTTTTCTGGCAAACAGATGAAATAACCCTGGACTGTTCTGTTCCTGTTACGCCCTCCATGTAATTTACATTTGAGATATATTCACACTCCAGCCAACTTTTAATTCCTCCACTCTTATATCTTATTCTGAGCTATCACTGTCTCTCCCCTACCAGTGTTCTAACTGCTTACTCTGTGCTTTTGCCTGTCCCATGGCCTGTTCCAAACACAGTGGCCAGGATGTTCCACGCCTCTCGTGAGAGCCCTGCAGGGGTATCCCAGTGCACTTAGAGTAGAGCTGGAGTCACAGAAAGGGACTCTAAGTGCTGATGTGTTCCTGCCCTTCACATCCTGACCTCATCTCTGCCAGGTCCCCAACTCCTGGACATAACCCTCTCCTCTCCAGCTGTCCTCAACTTTTGTCGTTCCTGGACCATTCCAAGCACTCTCTAGGGACTTCGCGCTGGCTGTTCCTTAGGCTAGGAATGGTGTTCCATCGGATACCCACATAGCTGGTTCTCTAAACCTTACAGGTCTTTGTCAAAGGTCATTTCCTTAATATGGCCTGATCTGACCATACTGTTAGAATCTCTTCTGGCTTGACCTTCTGGCTTATTTTAAAGGCTTTTTATTTTTGCCCCTTAAGTGTTAAGAGTTTCTCAGGTTGTCATTCTTTCCCGAGTTCCTTTTACTTTTCTTTATGCAATTTGTGACCTCCAGATGTTTATCTCTCTCCCTAAGTCTCCCCCTGTGTGTTAATGTATGTGCCAAACATGAAGAAAGCTCTTTGTGGTCCTTGCCTTCGACATCCTCCCTTTCCTCTCCATTTCCTCATGTTGGATCAACAGTATCCATTATTGCCCCCAAACAATTTGTATCCAGCTCATTTAGCTATGATTAACATGGAGAGACTCTTCTGAGACACATGTGAGACTGAGTATATCAAATGAAAATCCTTATCTTTGTGGTAACGTGGTAGTGTACCAAGGCTACAAACAATGCCATAATCTTGACACATATTCAAAGAACACAAATTATTCTCAGGTGCTGGTGAAAATGTTTTCATTAAACATGCTACTTACGTATTACAGCTGGCATAGCATACAGATATTATGCTAGTTTGAGAAAAAGTATTTATTTTCATTTTTTTAGGTGTACTTCTCTGAAGAACATTTTAAGAGCCTTTCTCTGAAGGACTGACGGTGCTACTCCTGCTTGGAGTTATATGCATGGCAATTCTAGGTTCCTATGGGACAACACATGTTTGAAACAGCAGGAATTGGCCTCCATGATGAAAGCATTTCAGGTACCACAACCCTAGATGGGAGAGAAAACATTAGACAAGAAAAATTTTTTTTCACGAAACGTCGGATTCAATTCCACATCTAAGCATGTGCTATTGAGACCTGGCACAGATGAAAATAAATAGCAATAACATAACATTTTAGGAATAGTCCTAGGCTCCTGGATCCCCTTTTCTCTTTCACTGTCACCCTTTGCTCTGCAGTCGTTTAGGTCCCGTTCACTAATGTCTCCCATCCTTCTTCTCTCCAGTGGCTGCGATCTTAGGTCAAGCACTCCTAGATCATCCTTGCAACTCTGTGACCATCTCTGACGTCTTTCCCTTCCACCAGCATCATCGACTCTAGTCTACCCTCTGCACTGATCTCGAAATAATTTCTCAAATGTAAATCTGATCATGTCAAGCTCCCATGAAGACTTCTCTTATTGCAATGCAGGTCCGAGCACGGGTGTCATGAACGAATGCTGCATGTCTTGCCCTGCTGTTGGTTGCCTCATCCGTCTTCACTCCTTCGGGTCCTCCAACTTCAGACACAGGGTTCTGTTATCTGTGGAGGTGCTGGGTGGCTTCCAGTCTGGACCAAAGTTCACCTTCTGCTTATCCTGTCCAGATGACCCCTGTGCCCTCCTCTCTGTCATGCCACTCTCACTCGGTTTCCATGAGTCATACTAAGCACGTCTCCCTTTGTGGCATTGGCCTGTCACCCTGACTTGCTGTGTGCTCTTGTGAAGTCTAGTGCATACCTCCATTAGAGTGTATATTACTCAAGTCTACTAGTGTGCATTATTTACTTTTTTTTTTTTTTTTGAGTTGGAGTCTCACTCTGTCACCCACACTGGAGTGCAGTGGCCGCTTCCGGCCACCGCAGCCTCGCCTGCTGGGCTCCGGCGATCCTTCCGCCTCAGCCTTCTGAGTAGCCGGAATTACAGGCACGCGCTACCACGCCCGGCTAATTCATTATTTTATTTTTAACCTCTGGACTGAGAGCCAGGTGAATTTAGGGGCTGTGATTTTTGTCTCTGTATAAATACTCTTTAGTATGTAGTAGCTAAATAAATATAGAAGATTTTTTTAAGGGGGAGAGGCAAGAAGGAAGGAAGGTGGGCCACCAGGTGGGGAGGGAAGGAGGGAAGAAGGATCAAGAAAAGGGTTTTATCATAGAGGCAATTCTGAGGACACATTCTTCTGAACTGGGATTCTCCTTCTTCGGGCATTTCAAGCTCTTGTCCTTTTACTGCTTTGAAATGAGCCTCTTCACTTGAACACCAGGACAACTGAAAAACATTCTTTGGCTTTAGTGTCTATGGTTATTTCTTTCTAAACACACTGGAGAGGAACTTCAGCTAGCTGCTGCCTGTGGTGTCAGCTGTACTGTTTGAAGTCCCTGATGAAGACAGACGCCGCAGTGGGAATTTGGGGGCCGCAAAGGACTGTGAACTGAATTTGATGTTCAGTTGGCGAGTTCACCATGTACTCTACTCCCCGCAGTTGGAGAACATCATGATCACATCACACCACCAGCCCTGCCACAATTATAGAGGTACTCTTTCGCGGTAAGAAGCATGTGTAGCTTCCTTACAATTACAGTTTGGGCTAGACTAGCTTCCCTTCCTTTTAGGCTCAAAGTGAATTGACCATAGACAGACTGATATTTCTGAGAAATTCATTTCACTTGGAATTTTTCCAGTTTGACATTACCAACTTCACATCTGCTTAAAGAAGGATGCATTCTTTGCTCAAATTCAGCTTATTATGTTTGGATATATAGTAGATATAATCATCCCATTGTCAGAAATACTTTAGTGGTTTAAGATATGTGGAAATAACACTAATCTTCATATTTCGAGTGAGCAGGCTGAAAGAAATCTTGGGCACTGTCTAGTTCAAGTTCTTCATTTTACTTTTGAGAGACCTGGAGCGCAGAGTGGTTCACGTGCCCTTAGTCATGCGTTAATTAATTAGTGGCAGAGCTGAGACTACATCTCCCAAGCCAACATCTTTACAGTCCATTGTGTTGTAGCCAAAGTTTGTCTAACGCACTAAATGTTTTTCTTTTCTTCTTAGAATAAAAAATAGGCTTATTCTGTTGCAATCCAATGATAAAAATAATACATGCCAATTGTAGAGAGTTAATAAACTAAAAGAGTGAAACCAGTTTCCAAGATGGGTTATACTGATGTGAAACAAGATTTTCTCCTTAGCCCTGTTCTATTCACAATTAATGGCATTATCCTGAGTGAAGGAACAGAAGGCATGCCTATGAAATACAGAGAAGACACTAACCTGAGAGAGAGTGGTGATGTTGTGGTGTGCTATAAGTGAGGAATCAGTAGCACATGAGAATCAATGATGAACTAGGGACACATTTACCTCCAAGAAAGCTCTATGAGGTGACCATCCTGCCTGAGTCAACACCTCATCAGGAAACCCAAACTACACTGGATATTTTAGCAGAAAGACTATTGAGAATGGGTTAATCTGGGATTGGAAGTCTGAAATGGAATAAACTCAAGAAACACCTTTCATTCCTAGGCTGGAAGGAGTAAAGAGAAGGGGCTAAGGTTTCAGAAGTTAGAATCTCAAATGAGGGGTTTGCTGAGCTCTGTCATAGGTCTCTGAGGAGAGGTGGACAGATGGCTGGTGCTGGCCTCATGGACCAAGTAAAAACTTCTCCTTGGTTTCTCACTGCTTGAAAAGGACAAAGCTCAGGATGCTGGCTTCTGAGGAGGGAGGGCTGCCTGGCTGATAACTGCCACTCTGAGAACTTGGAGAAGCCTCACAGAGCTGGGGTTGGGCCCCTGGGTGGAACATCGTCTAGCTGTGCTAGTAGCTCTGGGACACACGCAAGGCCCATTCTGTCAGCATCAGAGAAGCTGAAGGCTGGAGTCAGCCGCTGCTGTGGGAGAAGTTGGTTGGTGTGATGCTGGGGAAGGGGAGTCCTTCTCCCCTCCGCTCCCGCCTTCCAGTTTTGTTGAGTGTTCCCTACCAACAAAATCTAACAGGAACCCAAAACACAAAGGAACATCAGGGTCACATAGTCTCAGCCCCATATTACAATATAAAAGATGGATAGGAAATGTTCTGTCATGTGTGCAGACTTTCAAGAAATGGGCATTAAGTGCCTAGTAAGTACTGGTAATTATTATAGGCCACAGACTGCAACTTCAGTTTCCTCTTTTGTGAAATGGGATAATCATGTCTATGCCAGAGAGTTAAGATTACATGTAATAAAGCATTTGAGGGCTTTTCACAGTACCTGATGTTTATCTACTGCAGCATAATGAAGCATGGCAAATCCTGATGGTATCAAGTATTGCTGACATTCAAACACAGTAGACCTTGACATTATTCCACCATGCCATTTTAAAACAGTGTGAATTTGAGTTTCATTAGGTGGAGAATGCACCCTTCAGGTTTCTACAGTTTCCACCTCTCTATATTGCTTACATCTTGCGATTTTACACATTTAACCTAATTCCCAAAGCCTTTTGAGTTTCTAAGATCTGTTCTAGAATGTAACTCCATATTCATTCCCCTCCCTGTAAGGTGATGAATTTCATATTTTAGCAACTTTGATTATCAATATTAAACATTATTTCCAAATAATAGTCTTCCAACCCCACATTTGTCCTTTTCAAGCAGTGGGAAACCAAGGAGAAGTTTCTACTCTCTTTAGGGGATTAAACCAAAACCCATGAGTTAAAAATCCTTTGGAATTATTTTTTGAAATTTTACAGGTAAAAGAAGGAGGCAAACGTTGACTATTGCATTTTTCCTTAAAGTATTTTTAAACATGAATTTTAAATGATTAGATATGATTACAGTAGTAGCTTTGGAGAAGTAAACAGTTTCAACCATTATCTTTACAAGTGTACCTCTTCTTTTTAAAAAAAATTTAAAGTTTTTATTTTAAAGATATGGGGTACAATTCAGGATTATGTAGATGGCGATTACACAAGTACAGTACAAGTAAAATTATAAGTGGTGATCGTACAAGTAAAGTTTGGGCTTCCCTTTGGTCCCCACTTTGCTGGTTTGAGAGCAGGTACCCTTATTGGTGTTATGTGCCCCCTCCCCACCCCACCAGAAGTGTCCTCTACTGCCAAACCCTTTCTTGTAGTATTATGATTAATGTTCAGGCCCTGCTTATGAGTGAGATCATGTAGTACTTGGTTCTTTGTTTCTGTGATAGATCGCTGAGTATGATAGATTCTAAATCCAACCAATTTGCTGCAAAGTCTGTAATGTTGTCCTTCTTTATGGTGCTGACATATTGTTGATTGGTATTCAAATACCTCCAGCCAAAATACATCAGTTTTATGTAGATTTACTTGGGAGCCAATCTCTCCCAAATAAACTTATGCTAATAAAGGACTGGGTGATTGTGTACTGTTCTTGCATTTTTGAGGGGTTTTTTGTTAGTTATTTTTATTTAGGAAATATTGTCTATAGCAATGAACCATAGAATAATCAGGTGACCTGAGTTTTTCATTGAAAACAAAATGCTTCCAGATGCTTTTAAACATGTAGAAAAGGATACACTAGCCAGGCTGCTCCGAATGTTCCTCAATAGTCAATTCTGATTTTTACAAGGCAGTGTTTCCAAGGTTGCTGTCTGTCGAAGTTTAAGGCAGATAGACTTACAGAGTACGAAGTGTACAAGTATTGGAATCAGCTGGGACTAACTGGATGCTGTTAATATAGCAAATAAAGCAGACTTATGTGAGAAGAAGCCTGCTGTAAGAGCGGGTTAGCCAGTCCATAAATCAAGTTATGGGAGAATCAGATGTATGTCTTGGATCTGAGAGACTTATGCCACAGTTGGTGTTTGTTTGCGACATAGGGGCGTCCACAAACTTGAGCCTTCTCTCAGGTACCTGGAACAAACTTTCCTCTGCAACGCTATCAGCCACAATGTACAAAAATACCTTTTCATGACAACAAAATGAAACCCACACTATCAGGCACTGAAGAAATAAGCAAAACAAATGGTCTGAAAAGTTGTAAGTGTACACAGTCCCACGCCTTTAGGTTGGTTGATCTGTCCCCATTCCTTGAAGACCATACCCAGTTTGGGGATGTAGTTTTTGACTTACGCCCTTTCCCCATGGTCTCGGTCTAAAGGTTTGCCTCCTTGGAGTTTGCCCTGGTACTGTGTAGGTTTCTGACCTTCCCAACACCTGGCCTTTTTCTCCTTCAACCCTCACTTTACTCCTTGGACATAATCCTGAGAATTTATCTGCAGCTTCCCCTGCAGCTTCTTTTCTTCTCAGTCACTCTGCTTTTTTTTTTATTCCAAGCTACTTTGAGAAAGTCAGTTTAACCCAACCCTGTCCCTAGGAGTGATGCTGTAAACTGAGGACCCGTCTGATCATATTCCTCCGGGTTAGCGTTGGCTTATAAGTGAATCAAGATTTTCACGATCAATGTTGTTTTCAGGCCTGAGATCACAGAGGAGCTTTCCATTGCCTCTCTATACCCAAACCTGTAGAGTCAGCTGTAAATAGTTCTTTTGCCCTGCTCTGTGTTGGCAAAGAGAGTCTTGGGTTAGCCTGCTGCATTTGGCTCTCTGTAGGTAGTTTTTCTATCCATATGTCACTTGGGTCTCTTGGCCTGGGTCACTCTATGGACACTTGGTGTGCTCTTCTTGGTGCTCACTGTGGTCTTGAGACCTCTGCATGCCTCATGCATTATTCTATAGAAATAAATTCATAGCTACATCTTTTAATAGGCAAGGACTTTAATATCTAGTAAATCTCCTTGCTTTCAGCTGGATCCTGACTCCGTAATTGGTCCAAGAGGTAGGCATGTAATGCAAAAAAGTCAACTCTAGTTTATTTTGCAAGATTATTAAAGGACTTCTGGGGAAAAGAAATTCCTTCTGCTGATATTGCTGCAGTGGTGGCTGTGAAATCATGTACTCTTTGCCATTGTTGATGATCTCTGAGTAAAGCCAAGCAGAGACAATTGGTGACCAGATAAAACTGAATGAGAATAAGGCAGTTCCAAAGAGCTGAGTACATCCTTGCAACTCTTTGATTTTCAGTGCTTCTCTTATATTCGTCCCAGGCATACAGGTTTTTCCCTGTTAAACTTAGCCTTGTTTAAATGGATTCTTGGCATGTGAAATTTAACATTGTTCACATAAGATGAGATAACTTAAAGAGGTATGTTGGTAGGAGTGAGTAAGTTCTTCCCTTGGTAAACTCAAACAATTTCTGGCAGGAGATTTCCATCTCTTCTGTTGAAATACCGATGATAGACAGTGTCCTTGGGTGAGACATATTCTTACGCACAGGGTCTAAGTTAATGGTAGTTGTTATTCCATTTATCTTTGTTCATTCTTGAAAGTATATTAAAATGCTGTGTTCTGGTTATCTACAGTTGCAGAGAAAACCATCCACAAACCAAGTATTGTTGCACAACAAACACTTTATTAGTGCATCTTGGGAAGGCACGTCTCTAAATTGGGCCTCAACTACAAGGACTCAGACATCGGAGGTGGCCTGCACAACTGAAGCCTGGGCTCGCTTGGCAGCTTCTGCACTCATGTCTTAGTAAGAATGACAGAAAGAGTAGACTCCACTGAGATTGTTGACCAGAATGCTCACACATGGCTTCTCCATCATGGTGGTTTCAGGATAATCAGAATTCTTGCACAGCAGTTCAGGGCTCCCAGAGATTAGTCCAGCAAGCAAGGGGAAAGTTGCATGACCTTTTACGACTTAGTCTTGGAAGTCACATAATGTTTTTCCTTTGATGGATATAGTTACAAGCACACTGAGAAAGCAAATAGAGAGACACATACTACACCTCTCAGTGGGAGGAATGTCAAAGATTTGCAGATATATTTTTAAACTTCCACAGCTAGCAAATGGAGAGGGCACTTCATAGCAATGACTCTGAAGTCATTCTAAAATATACAGTGAATTACAGATGGTGTTAGTAGCAAGATAAGCACATCTTATATTTTTGCAACATTTTATAATATCTGAATTGCAGAGATTCTGGACTCGGAGTGGGGTTCAGAATACTGTCTATACTGATAGAGTAAGAGTGGAAGAAGACCAAAGTAGAAAGAATTGAAAGAGGTTACTTGAATGAGAAGTTGGAAATATTAAAGTCAAAGTTGGCAGGCCTCCTAATTTTTCTAGAGTTAACGCTGGTAATAAGATTCTGCATCCTCATCTCTGATTCATTTGGTCTCTGCTGGAATATAGGAAGACAGCATCTGTGGCAAAAAAAAAAAAAAAAAAAAGCCCTGGCTTGAGTACTAACCAGCTAGAGATGGTCTGGAATTCTCTGGGCAAGGTCAGACAAGGTGCCTTTAAAGTAAATGAGAGAAATGGTAGAAAGCTTTACTCTAACTATCCCTCTATCACCACGGTATATGGTGCTTGACTAAATAACTCACTATTTCCTGTTTGGGGAAAGGAGTTTTTGTGTCAGGTCCATTCCATAGGCAGCTACTTCACACTATTCCCTCAACTCAGGCTTTGACATGCATTGTGAAAAGTTCTCAAAGTGTTTTTTGGTTTTGTTTTAGTTTTTAGAAACGCTACTTCAACAATCTGCCGGCCCACCCCAAAGGGAAGTGCAGGAATGGTTTATCACTGTCATTGAAAGTAGTTAAGAGTGAAAACTCAAATTTGAACCCCAGACCCAGCTTTTACTAGCCATGAAACTATGGCTAAAATCAAACTGGCCTTCTTGTGTTTCTTCCTCCCATATTATTTTTCTAACAAAATTTGATCTGATCATTGTGTAAAGACCTGACTGCATTTTAATTTATGTTTTGACTTTGTGGAAATAGTCAGGGACTCACAGACTCTGAAGTTGACTATGACGATGACAGCACAACTCAAGTCTTGGGGAAAAGATTTGAGTTGAATCCCCCCCCCCACTCATTGGCTGTGTGACGCTGAACGGTTGACAGAGCCTTCCCAAGCTTCAGTTTCTGTCTATCAACTGGAGAGACTCACAGACTCTGAAGCTGACTATGACGATGACAGCACAACTATATAACCAGTGATCACCTCCTAATTGTTATGAAACTCTTAGATTTAGATAATAATGCCTAAGTTATCTTTATTTTCTTTAGTCGTTGAGTTTTTTGAATCAGAGTTAAAATCTTGGTCATAATATAGTTTTAGTTATTTACTTTTAAAGTCATATTAATGCTTCATTGTGTTGGGTTGAGTTAGACCACATAGGCAAGAACTATTAGAACTTCAGCCTTGAAATATGAGCTTTCATCTCCGAGGTCCATGTTCTCCCTACCTGAATATTCTTCTGTGCTAGGTCTAGCTGATCATTTTCTATTCATTCTTCATGACTCAAACTAAAGTAATATCTTTTAGATAACAATTCTACTAATCTTCTTTTTCCCCACTGTCCATGACAGTAATATGATTAGTATAGTAGTGGAACATAGTAGTCACTCAACAAAGGCTAGTTCCTCTGCTCCAACCAGATTTTATCCTTGTTGAGGGTTTGAGTGTGGCCTTATTCAGTGATATTTAGTAGATATTCTATAAATATGTGGTTGACTGAATTAATAATAATAATAAATGGTCCTGTCTATCTCTTTTTTTAAAAAGGAAGTTGATACTTTCTCTCTGGACCTCAGCGTCCACACTGAAAAAAGAAATTGTATTATCAATAAATGTATTCACTTACTTTGTTTTCTGTGAGAATTAAGGAGGGCCTATATCTGTCTATCTATCTATACCTATCTCTATCTAACATATATATATATATGAGAGAGAGAGAACTCAGCATAATCTAAGAACCCAGAAGTATTGGTAGAGCTTACTGACCTGGATCACGTACAAACAGTGCTTTGAACATGTCTGATATGAAGTTTCTATATGTATCAGACCTACTTGTGAATTTGAGGACAGCATAAGGGATTTATAAAATAGAACCAAAAAAAAACCCTCTTTAAGCTCAGTGCCATGTATCACTTCTTTGGAAGCCTCAGAGTCCCACCCCTCTTAAGGCGCCACTGGTGAGTATCTTGCCCAGGCATGTTCATCTCAGATTTCACTTTCCTCTTTCCAAGCATCAAATCTGTGACCCCAAGTTGATTGTCTCTTTTTCTACTGCCCCCCACTTTCCATGTAGAGAAAACAAAAAGTTAATATTAAAAGAACTCCTCCACTTAAGTAAAACTCCCATTTGCTTCACCAGGTAAATGAATTCTTCTGAACCTTCCACCTCCCTATAGATGTCATAATCCAAAGGTCCGCTGATGGATATTCCCAAACCTAACAGGAGTTTTCTACCAATACTGAGTGCTGTCACCATTATTGATCGTAGAAATGTGGCAGTTTTAAAAATATCTCTCTGTGTTCATTTAGCTATTTAGAAACTGAAAAAATATAATAAAATGATGATAGATTTTGAATTATTATTAAAGTCATTCTTCCAAAACCATGAGAGAAAATTGTTCCTGTGTGTCTAGCCTTGGAGATTATTATGGGCTTTGGAGTTTGAGAAGTCAGAATTTGAATCCTGTCCCAGTTATAAATGAGACATATGTTTCTGGGAAATCCTTTTCCCCTGTGCTTCAGTTTTACCTTCTGGGGATAATTCTGACTTCACTGGGTTGTTTTGATAACTGAGCAATATAATATGTGTAAGTAACTGGCATGTAGTAGGTGCTGTAGTCTTTCTTTCCTCCCCCAAAAGGCAGAATTAGTTTATTTCTTGCTTCTCAAATATACTTGCTAATTGAGTCATATCTGTGTGTTCCTCACATTTAAATTACATTTACAATTGATGTGATTGTGCCCAAGAGAATGATTGCTCATTCCATTAAAAACAAATTTAAAACAGAAATACATCAGGGCACCATACCAAGAATTATCCAAATAAAACTTCTAAATATTTAATGTGGAAATATTTAAAGATGAAAACATTAAGGAATTCTAAACTATTTTCATAAAACTCTTGAATAGGTCTCAATTCTTTGATTTCATAAGATATAGAATAAAATAGGTAATTTGCAGGTAATAATAAATTATGCAGTATTCAATAGAAATTCTATTGGTCCGCCTTTACTTTTCTTTCCTTAGTACTCCCAAATTTTCCTCAATTCTAGGAAAGTAGAATTTAGCAAAAGTCTTAGGGATCACAAATGGCTACTTAATAAATTAGTTTAATTGGTTGAGATTCTTCCATAGAGCCTGTTTAGGGTTAGCACATAGCCAAGGGAACTCTTGGGGAAAAGGCTTGAGTTGAATCCCCTCCCCCACTCATTGGCTGTGTGACGCTGAGCGGTTGACAGAGCCTTCCCAAGCTTCAGTTTCTGTGTCTATCAACTGGAGCATGTATTAGTGCCTACTCAGGGCTGTTAGGAGTGTGTAAGATCACACACTAAACACAGTGCATGGGATTATAAGTGATTATCCTCCTCCTTCTCCTCTTCTTCCTTCTTTAAACAACAAATAGCAGCAAACTCATTACTTATTTTGATTGCATACAATAGGCTTTTTATGTTTTGGGGCATTTGATTTTGGATTATTTCTTTCTTGAAGGAAGTTAATCTGGCCTACATATGGTATGCCAGGAAGGAGTAATAGGGTGACAGAATTTTAGGCAAGGAGTGGATAATTTCTTGTGTTCTATTACATTAGTTTCTCTGCAAAAATGTGTAATTCTGCCATTCCTTTAAGGAGAGCAGTAGTGTCATGTTGCTTTGATTTTAATAAGATCTGTTGTGAAGGTAGAACCCTTTGAGGGTTCCTTTATGAAACACCAATGCCAGCTGTTTTATACTCTGCAGGTGTTATGTAAATGTCAAATATTAATGTTTTACTATCTAGTAAAATAGATGAAATAAGATTTTTTGTTGCTGCTTGTTTCATAGGCTGCAAATAAGACTGGGTCATTGTCCTTTTGATTATTCAGCTGCAAAGTTTCTTTGCCTTAAAAAAGTATGTGAAAATAAATGCCAGGAGTGTTGTCATATTGCGAATAAAGTTAGTGTTAACATTTAGAGAACACTTACTGGGGGCCAGAAGCAGTACTGAGTCATCTGCATGTGTTGTGTCCTCAAATCTTTCCAAAACCTTGTGAGATGGGTAAGAGTCTTAACTTCACATGGCAGACAAAAAACTGATATTTTAAAACATTAAAGAATTTACTCTGGAATACAAAGCCAGTAGGTGGCTGGGTGGAGAACTGAATCCAAGTTGGCTTGACACCAAGAATGCAAGAGTCACAGAGAATGAGGAAGTCTGTGAAGAACCGGAGAGTTCTGACCATCCTAATGGAGTGACTGCTGCTTGGCTACAGCGATTATTGTCACACAAGAATGAATAACCAGTGTTGCCAGAGATTCTGAATTTTTAAAGAAGGGCATATTTGTATACCACCAAAACAAAGGGACAGAGGCTCTAAACAGATACTTTTAAAAGAAAACATACAATGGTCAACAGACACATATAGTAAAAAAACAACTCATCATCAGAGAACTACAAATTGAAAACACAATGAGATATCACCTCACACCTGTTAGGATGGCTATTATCAACAAGACAAAAGGTAAATATTAGAGAGGATGTAGAGAAAAGGAAACTTTTGCACACTGTTGGTGGGAATGTAAATTAATATGGCCATTATGGAAAACAGTATGACAATTTCTCAAAAAATTAAAAATAAGTGTCCATCAATGGATGAATGGATAAAGAAAATGTGGTATATATACACAATAGTATTATTCAGTCTTAAAAATGAAGGGAATCCTAGCCGGGCTCGGTGGCTCAGCCTGTAATCCCGCGCCTTTGGGAGGCTGAGGTGAGTGGATTGCCTGAGCCCGCAGGTTCGAGACCCGCCTGGGCAGCGAGACCTCATCTCTACAATAAATCAAAAAATCAGCCGGGCGTGGTAGCGCGCGCCTGTAGTTCCAGCTACTCGGAAGGCTGAGGTGGAAGGATTGCCGGAGCCCAGCAGGTCGAGGCTGCGGTGGCCAGGAGCGGCCACTGTACTCTAGTCTGAGCGACAGAGTGAGACTCCAACTCAAAAAAAAAAAAAAAAAAAAGAAGGGAATCCTGTCATTGTCACAACACAGATGAACCCGGAAGACATTATGCTTAATGAATAGGTCAGGCACAGACGAACAAATGCCCTATGCTCTCAAGTCCATGTGAATCTAAGAAAGTTGAATTCGGGGGGGGGGGGAAGAAAGTTGAACTCATAGAGGCAGAGAGTAGAAGGCTGGCTCCCAGAGGCTGGAGGGAAAGGGACTGGGGAATACTGGTCAAAGGGTCTAAAGTTTCAGTTAGACAGGAGGAATGAGTTCAAGAGATCCGTTGTGCCACATGGCATCTGTAGCCCATGGCCATGTATTTTGTTCTTGAAAATTGATTGCAAGTGCTCTCACCACCCAAAAATGACAAGTATGTGAAGTAATGCTTATATTAATTACCTTGATTTTGCTATTCCACAATGCATACATATTTTAAAATAACATGTTATACACGAATGCCCTTTTTATCAATCAAAATGAACAAATAAGACAATAAAATTCCAGATTTTCATGCACTCTTTCCTGATTTTTAAATGCTGACAAAAGACACAATATTTTTAGCTTTACTAAGAAGTCAAAATATTTGAGAAACAACCTAGTCTAAGAGGTTGTAATCTTGTTTTTCTAAACTTCAATATGAGAAACAGAAAAACCAGCTGGGTTTAGTCTGTAGGACTTAAAAATGTAGTACATATACACGATGGAATATTACACAGCCATAAAGAAGGACAAAATTATGAACTTTGCAGCAACTTGAATGGACTTAGAGTCTATCATAGTGAGTGATCTATCACAGAAACAAAGAACTGAGTACCACATGTTCTCACTCATAAGCGGACCTTGAACAATTATCATAATACTGTAAGAGAAGGATTGGCAGTAGTGGGAAACCACCACGGGAGAGTAGGGGCAGGATTGGCAGCAGTGGGAAACTGCCAGGGGAGAAGGGCACACCTCATCAGCAAGGGTACCTACATAATGAACATTTGTATACCTAACCCTGAATTGTACCCCACATCTTTAAAATTAATGAGTTGGAGTCTCACTCTGTTGCCCAGACTGGAGTGCAGTGGCCGCTCCCAGCCACTGCAGTCTCGACCTGCTGGGCTCCAGCCATCCTTCCGCCTCAGTCTTCCAAGTAGTTGGAACTACAGGCACGTGCTATCATGCCCGGCTAATTTTTTGATTTATTGTAGAGATGAGGTCTCACCAAGTTGGCCAGACAGGTCTGGAACCTGCAGGCTCAGGCAATCCATTCACCTCAGCCTTCCAAAGCGCGGGATTACAGGCTGAGCCACCAAGCCCGGCTTTAAAAAATTTTTTAAAGACACTAAATGCCAAGCCAAAGACTGTTCTTAAACTATTTTCCAGAAAGAAGCAGCATCTTTTCAGCAGCAGTGTGGAGGTACCATGCTGCAGAATGAGTAATCAGACAGTAGTCCCCACAATGGTTTAGGGGTGAGAGAAAGAGGTTTCAGGCTTACAGAACTACATTCACTAGGTAGCTGAATGGAATTGAAATGTAAATAATTGATTCGTGTAAGTGAGAGCTACCTATCTCTATTGTCAATAATTTAATTCTACTTTTCAGGGAACATCAGTAAAATAAAAACTTGCTTGAGAACAGAGGCTTCCAACTTTCAGATCCTTCCTAAACTTAACCAGATGATGGCTTATGAATGGACACAGTGTCATCGATCTACAGGTCCTGTGAGGCATTTCCTACCTCCTCATCCTCCTTGAAGGCCTAATGGACCTTCACCATGAGACACCCTTTCAAGCCATATCTTGTCGCTGTTGCCTTGACCAGACTGAAAATTGACCAAAGAGAGCTCTGTTTCCTCTACTTAGAATGATCTATAAAAAATTAACATTAAAGCAAAATGGAAAAGATTGCCCACATCAAAGCATCCCATTTAGGCGATGAGATTTTAAAGTCAGCCCAGAAAATTTAAGTGTTCCTTTAAAATGGAACGTGTCAGCCAGGCTCAGTGGCTTAGCCTGTAATCCCGCGCCTTTGGGAGGCTGAGGTGAGTGGATTGCCTGATCCCACGGGTTCAAGACCCGCCTGGGCAGCGAGACCTCATCTCTACAATAAATCAAAAAATCAGCCGGGCGTGGTAGCGCGCGCCTGTAATTCTGGCTACTGGGAAGGCTGAGGCTGAAGGAGCCCAGCAGGTCGAGGCTGCGGTGGCCAGGAGCCGCCACTGCACTCCAGTCTGAGCGACAGAGTGAGACTCCAACTCAAAAAATAAAATAAAATAAAATAAAATGGAACGTGTCAGATTCATTTACATAGTTGATATGTATTTTGTTGCATGCCTATGTTGTGCCAGGCACTGTGAGAAACTCAAATAGCAGTAGGGGAAAGCCTTGACTCAAAAGGCGTGTTCAACTACGTGTTTGCTAAGAGAGACGGAAGTGAAAGGTTGATGGAGTTATGCATGGGAATAAAGCAGTGCGACGCAAGTTCAAACGTGCTCAGCTTTGTTCCGGAGACTAGATAACATTCTGGGTCTACGTCCTTCAGTGGAAGGAGAAATTAAATCTATTTGGAAGAATCAGGGAAAGCTTTAAAAAGGCGTCGGAAAGAACTCTGAGAGATGAGCAGGATTTCCGCGTGATGAGAAAGTGAGCGTAACAGAAGTTCCCCAACAGGCGCAGCGTGGAAACGCGACCAGTGAGGGGACGCTCAGGAGACTGTCGGCAGCACTGAAAAATAAGCCGGAACTCTGAGTTGGAACCCTGAAATGGAGTCGATGTTCAATGCTGTGGGCGCGGGGAAACCCCTGAATTGCTCGGTCCGAAAGGGTGCTGCTGTGAGGGAAACCGGGTTGCGGAAACACCCTCACGCGCGTCTCCAGGTGTTACGAATACTAGCGGAGGCCTGAAAGACGGTACCAGGTGGCTCTTAAGTGAAGATCTGTATAGCAGTTGAAAGGCCAAGTTTCATGTTAAACTCACAGACGCCGGGGTCTTTACATGCAAAACCCAGAAATAAAAAGAGAAGGGCCCCGGCCACGGGAGTGTGGGGCGCCGCGAATTCCGAGACCCCACGGAACCACCCCATCTGTGCCCCCCGGCCCGGAGAAACGGCTCCTTCTTGACAGGGAAGCCGCTCTCCCGCGTGTCGCGTCACCTCGTGCGGCTCGGCCGGTCGTGGGGACGCCCGCGCCGCCCTCGATCAGGCCCCAAGCTGGATGCGGAGCGGGCAGACCTCTCTGAGCCGCCAGTCGCGGGCCCGAAGGGAGGAAGGCGCCGGACACGGGAGCCGCCTCCGCGCGCGGCTCGCGAGGGCGCTGTGCCGGACCCGAGCCCGGGCGGCCGGTCTCCGTCCCGCAGCCGCGAGGCTCCGGCCTGCGGAAGCGACGGGGCAGAAGCCTGAAACCCAAGGGGGCGCCGAAACGCGGAGAGCCGGCGGCGAAAGGAAGCCGCCGGCGAAACCGCGAGGCGGAGGTCCGGGACCGCCACAGCCCGCACGCCGGGCGCCGCGGAGGGAGGGGGCGCGGGGCGGAGTGCCGGCCGGCGGAGAGGGCGGGGCAGAGCGCCCACGCGGGTCTTGAGGGCCGCGCTCGACGGTCCGTGGGACCCCCGGAAAGGCTCGTCGTTTGTGTCCGCGAGGGGGCGACGGGGCGGGTCGGACCGTGAGCGCCGCCGCCCGCGAGCGTGCCGGAAGCCTGTGCGCGAGCGCGCGTGCGCGGGGGGCGAGCGGAGCCGTCGGGGGAGGCGCGGGCTCCTGCCCGGGCCCGCCTCTGCCGGTGACTGCAAGCCCCGCCCTGCGGCTGGAGCCGCCTGCGCCTGCAGCCTCGTCTGCTGTTCTCGGCCCTCCCGGGAAAAGCCTGCCGAGTGCCGCGGGTTCTCGCCACCGGCGCCCGGCCCGCGCCGTCGCCGGGACGGCCGAGGGGCGGAGCCCTGGACGCGCGAGACGGAGGACCCGGGAGAGCCGAGAGGAGCCCCGCCCGGCGAGGAGACCCGGCTGGAGCCGCTTCTCTGTGGCGGGCGGGCCCTGCCCCTCCCGCCCCGCGCCGCCCAGCCTCCCGCCGGCCCAACTCGCAGAGACAGACGCCCCGCCACGCCGGTGGGGCGCCGACAGGTCAGGTCTGAGCCGGAGACTGGACGCCGCTGCGGGGGTCCAGGCCTGGCCCACCCCCCTCCCTCGGGAGCCGTCCCGAGGACGTCTGGCCCGCGCCGAGCCGGAGGGGAGGGCTGGAGGCCAGCCCCAGGGAAGTCGAAGTTGTGGGAGCAACTTCAGAATGAGTTTCCCCTTTGATTGGTTTCATTTTCGTTTGTCTGCCTGTTTGTTAGTTCTGCTTGGTTTTCTTTGTTTTGAGTTTCAGTTTCGTGTATTTTTTTTCTTTTCCTCCTCTCTCTCTGTTTTTTACTACGTTTTCATACTTGCTTTGTTTCTGTTTTATTTATGTATTTTAAAATAAACTTCCTGTTTGTGTGTGGGTGTTTTTGAGGGAGAGTACATCAATAGGGTTTTGTTTTGTTTTTGTCAGTTTGTGTGTTTGTATGATTGTATGTTTTTGTTTTTTCATATTTTCTGTCTTTGTGTCTTTTTTCGTTTGTTAGTGGGTCTGTTTTCCCTCTTCTTCTTATCTCCCTCCATCTTCCTCTTGTCCCCCTCCTTTCTTTTTTCCATTCTGTTTTTCTCACCTCATTTTGTGTTCGGGGGCAAACCCATACTCCCACTGCATGGACAGATTGTACTGCAGTGGGGAGTGGGTTCCAGGGGACCCACACACCTGCCAGTGGATACTGGGATCTGTAGATAGTTTCTGAATCACTGCTTCCACCCCATTAGATCTCAAAACTGCAAAAAGCACAGCCCCTCACCCACAGTCCAGCTCCAGAATTAAACAAAGCCAGCAGATTCACATAAGGAAAAAATCGATGATTGAGCAAACACAAGTAAAAGCTGCCCCCCCATCCTAGAACAACAGATTTAAGAAGAGGTTAAAAAAGGGGGTGGGGATGGGGGAGAGAAAAGCTACACAAATGAAGAAAAGCCAAAAAAAGAATATGAGTCTCACACAGACACCTGGAAGGGCAGCCACTGAGAATACAGACTTCAGAATGCAAACAATGAAGAACCTCCAGAATGACTGGTCTCAAACCACAAACCCAGATATCAAGACATTAATAGAGAGAATGAACAGAATTGAGGAGAGACAAGAGGAAAGAATGAAGGAGTTGATAACTGAGATAACAGCAATAAAGAATACAGTGAATGAAATACATAACAAGCTGATAAGCATGGAAAACAGACTAGGTCAAGCAGAAGAAAGAATTTCAGAGCTTGAAGACCAAAATATGGAACTAACCCAAACTGTTAAAAACATAGAAAAGATTTAAAAAGACAGAACAAAACCTTCGAGAGATGAGTGATTATTTAAAGATCCCAAACCTAACATTAACTGGAATTCCTGAGGCAGATAGACAGAGAAGACCCTGGAGCAAACACTCCATGAAATTATCCAAGAAAATGTCCCTCATCTCATCAGTGACACGACCATTCAAACACAAGTGATTCAGAGAAGCCCTGTGAGACAACAAATGAGGAGACCAACTCCCAGAAGCATAGTAATTCACCTACACAAAGTAAGCATAAAAGAAAAAAATCTAAAGGCAGCAAGAGAGAAAGGTCAGACTACCTACTGGGGAAGACCAATTAGAAATAGCAGCAGATTTATCTACAGAAACACTTCAGGCTAGGAGAGCTTGGAGCCCAATCTTTCTTCAAAGTTCTCAAAGATAAACAATTTTAACCAAGAATTACCTACCCAGCTAAACTAAGCCTCATCAGTGATGGAGTATTAAAAACTTTCCCAAGCTGGGCTCGGTGGCTCAGCCTGTAATCCCGTGCTTTGGGAGGCTGAGGTGAGTGGATTGCCTGAGCTCGTGGGTTCGAGACCCACCAGGACAACTTGGCAAGACCTCATCTCTACAATAAATCAAAAAATTAGCCAGGTTTGGTAGCGTGCACTTGTAGTTCCAGCTACTTGGAAGGCTGAGGCAAAAGGATCGCTAGAGCCCAGCAGATGGAGGCTGCTGTGACTGGGAGCAGCCCCTGCACGCCAGTCTGGATGACAGAGTGAGACTCCAACTCAAAAAAAAAAAAAAAATCTTTCCCAGACATTAAGTCCCTAAGAGCTTATGCTGCTTCCAGACCATCTCTAAAGAAACACTTAAAGTATTAAACACAAAAGAAAGGGGAAACAAAGACATCACCCTTCATGAAAATGCAGGAAAAAGTTTGAAAAAACACATGAATCAACCCCAAAATCAAAAGAAAGACAAGAAACAAACAGCAGCAATAACAACAAACACTATAAGAACCTCATGACAGGAATAAACTCTCACATCTCAATAATTAGCCTGAATGTGAATGGACTAAATGCACCACTGGAATGACATAGAATGACAAAATGGATAAAATATCATGAAGCAACATTATATTGCCACCAAGAGACTCATCTCACCAGAAAGGACATTCACAGACTCAAAGTAAAAAGATGGGAAACAAAATTACAGAACACAAAAGAAAGCAGGAGTCACCATCTTAATATCAGAAAAAATATCCTTTCAGTTATCAGAAATGTAAAAAGATATGAAAGGTCATTACATAATGATAAGAGGTTCAATTCATCAATAAGAAATACCCATCCTAAACATATGCACCCAGCATAGGAGCACCAACTCTCATAAAGCAGATTCTAGGTTAACTTTAAAAAGATACTGACTCTAGCACTATCATAACTGGGGACTTAAATACCCCACTCACAACCTTAGACAGATCATCAAGACAAAAAGTCAACAAGGAGATCCTGAATCTCAATGTGACACTTGACCAAATGGACTTAATTGATACCTACAGAACACTGTACCCAACAAACAGAATATACATTCTATTCATCAACCACATCCTCAGCCATAAATCAAGCAAATTCTATAAGAGTGAAATACTGCCATGCTCCTTCTCAGACCACAGGGGAACAAAAATAAATATCAACACCAACAAAGTTCCCCCCAAACCCACAAAGACACAGAGACTAAAAAGTATGGTGCTAAACAACTCCTGGGTCAACATGGATATCAAAACAGAGATTAAAAGATATCTGGAGACAAATGGAAACAAAGAAACATCTTACCAAAACCTCTGGGATGCCATGAAAACAGTACTAAGAGGGGAATTCATATCTCTACGAACACACCTGAAGAAAATGGAAAGATCACAAGTTAACAACCTAACAAATCACCCAAGGAAGCTGGAAAAGAAAGACCACCAAAGCCATAATTTCAGCAGAAGAATTCAGATCACCAAAATAAAAGCCCAGATTTGGGACATAGAGGACAAATAGATAATACAGAAATCAATGAAATAAAAAACTAGTTCTTTGAAAGGATAAACAAGATTGATGGACCCCTACCTAAACCAACCAAGAAAAAGAGAGATAAAGCCCCAAAACACAATCCGAAATATAAAATATCAAATCACAACTGACCCCGAAGAAATACAAAAGATTGTCAGAGACTACTATGTACACTTGTGTGGAAACAAACTTGAAAATATAAATGAAAAGGAGGTTTTCTGACATCACACAACATCCCCAGGTTGAAACAAGAAGAAATCGAGACCCTTAATAGACCAATAACAATTCAGGAAATTGACTATGTCATAAGAAAACTACCTATAAAAACAAAAACAAAACAAAACAAAACCCTAGACCAGATGGTTTTCCAGAATTCTACAAAACATACAAGGAGAAACTGAAACCAATTCTATTAAAAATATTTCAGGCAATTGAGAAAGATGGAATTCTCCCCAGATCATTATATGAAGCTAACATCACATTGATGCCCAAACCAGGTAAAGATCCAACAGAAAGAGAACTGCAGGCTTATATCCTTGATGAACATAGATACTAAAATTCTCAACAAGATCCTAGCAGACTGGATTCAACAACGCATCTCAAAAATTATCCACCATGACCAAGTAGGCTTCATCCCCAGGATGCAGGGCTGGTTCAGCATTCAGAAGATCATAAACATAATTAAATACATCAACAGATGCAAAAACAAAAACCACATGATGATATTGTTAGATGCAGAAAAAGCTTTTGATAAAAACCTGCACCCCTTCTTGATAAAAACCCTAGAACATCTAGGCGTAGACAGAACATACCTCAAAATAGTAAGAGCCATCTAAGCAGACAGAAGTTGGAACCATTTCCCCTGAAAATTGGGATGAGATAAGGATGCCCACTCTCACCCCTCCTTTTCAACATGGTTTTGGAAATCCCAGCTACAGCAATCAGACGAAAGAAGGAGATCAGGCATGTCCACATAGGAAAAGAGGAAATTACGTTACCATCTTTGCAGACAACATGATGCTATACCTCGAAAACACAAGAGAATCTGTCAAAAACCTCCCTTACTGATAAAAGACTGGCAAAGTCTCAGGGTATAAAATAAATGTGCAAAAGACATTCACATTTTTATACACCAGCAATAAGCAGGCAGATAACTTAATAAATAGCACAATCCCATTCACAATAGTGACAAAAAAATGAAATACCTTGGCATCTGCCTAACCAGAGAAGCTAATCGCCAAAACAATCCTCAGCAAACAAAACAATAACAACAACAACAAAAAAGCAGGAAGTATCACACTCCCAGACTTTAAATTTTTATAAAGCTACAATAATCAAAACAGCCTGGTATTGGTAGAAGAACAGGCATATAGACAATGGAACAGGAGAGAGATTCCAGAAGCAAAACCTCAGTTTATCAACCAACTCACCTTCGGCAAAGTCTCCACCAACAATCACTGGGGTGAGGAGAACCTATTCAGGAAATGGTGCTGGGAAAGCTGGCTGACCTCATGGAGAAGATTAAAACAAGACCTGTACCTATCCTCATACACAAAAATTAACTCTAAATGAAACAAAGACCTCAACGTAAGTCCTAAAACTATTAGAACCATAGAAAATGCAGGAGATACCCTCATGAAAATTGGAGTTGGAAACCAATTCCTGATCAAAACCCCAAGTGCCTGGGCCATAAGAGATAAGGTAGACAAGTGGGAACTCATCAAACTGACGAGCTACTGCAAAGCCAAATAAACCATCAAGAGAGCAGGGAGACAGCCGACAGACTGGGAAAAAATATTTGCCAACTGTATGTCTGACAAAGGCCTAACATCTAGGATCTACAAGGAACTGAAATGTGCCGAAAAGAAAAAAACAAACAGCCCCATTGCAGAGTGGGCAAAAGATATGAATAGACACTTCTCAGAAGAAGACATATGAACAGCAACAGATATGTGAAAAAATGCTCAGTCTCTCTAGTCATCAAAGAAATGTAAATTAAAACTACACTGAGACACCGCCTAACTCCAGTCAGGATGGCCATTATCAATAGCTCAAAAAACAACAGGTGCTGGAGAGGATGTGGTGAAAAGGGAACACTTCTACACTGTTGGTGGGAAGAAAAAGATTGGCAATAGCAGGAAACTGCTGGGATGTGGACGGGAAATGCGGGATTGGCAGTAGTGTTACTTTGCCAGGAGAAGGGGGCACACCTTATCAACAAGGGTACCTGCATAATGAACATTTGTATACCTAACCCTTAATTGTACCCCACATTTTTTAAATAAAAAAATTAAAAGTAAAAACAAAGTTAATTTTTACTTCATTTTAATTTTCAAAATTTAGCACAGGTGTTTTTTCTTTAATTCCTTATTGTTTGGTTTCCTTCTATTTTTGGTTGGCTCTTTATGTTAGTGAAAAAAACTATTTTATTTTATTATAAATTATTTAATTTAAAAAATGTGGGGTATAAATGAAGGTTAGGTACATGCATGGTCATCATACAGGTAAAGTGTGGGTACCTTTATTGATGTTATGTGCCCCCCTTGGCAGTGTCCCACTACTGTCCATCCCTTTCTTATAGTTTTATGATAAATGTTCAAGGTCCACTTATGAGTGAGTACGTGTGGTACTCAGATCTTGTTTCTGTGATTGTTCACTGAGTATTATGAACTCTAATTCCATCCAAGTTGCTGCAACGTTCATAATTTTGTTTTTCTTTATGGTTGCTTAATATTCCATCATGTAAATGTACCATATTTTTTTATGCAGTACACTTTCAATGGGCAACACAGTTAGTTCCATGTTTTTGCTATTGTGAGTAATGCTGCAATAAATATGTGTGTCCAGGTATCTTTATTACAGAGCGATTTGAGTTCCTCTGGGTATATTCCCAGAAGGGGGATTGCTGGGTTGTATGGAAGGTTGATTTTCAGAGTTTTTAGAAATTGTCACACTGTTTTCCACAGAGGCTGTACTCATTTACACTCTCACCAACAGTGTGGAACAATTCCTCCCCCCGCAATTCTCTCCAGCATCTGTTGCTTTTAAGTTATTAACAATGGCCATCCTGATTTGAGTTAGGTGGTAGCTCAGTGTGGTTTTAACTTGCATTTCTTTGATGATTAGTGAGGCTGAGCATTTTTCATGCATCTGTTGGCTGCTTATATGTCTTCTTCTGAGAAGTGTCTATTCACACCTTTCGCCCATTTTTTAATAGGGTTGTTTGAGTTCCTTGTAGATCCTGTATGCTAGGCCTTTGTCAAATTTACAGTTGGTAAATATTTTTTCCCATTCCACAGGCTGCCTCCCCACTCTCTTGATGGTTTCTTCTGCTTTGCAAAAGCTTTTTGGTTTGATGAGGTCCTACATGTCTATCTTATCTTGTATGGCATTCACTTTTGGAGAATTTATCAGGAACTGATTTCCTATTCAAATTTCCATAAAGGCGTTTCCTACATTTTCTTCTAGGATTATTGCGGTTTGAGGTTTTATGTTTAGGCCTTTGATCCATTTAGAGTTGATTTTTGTTTATGGTGATAGGTAGGGGTCCTGTTTCAGTCTTCTGCATTTTGTCAGACCGTTTTCTCAGTGCCATTTATCAAATAGGTTTCCCTCTCCCCATGAGAAAAACTATTTTAAATAAATTAACAGCATTCAAATGATGGATTTATTTAAACAGAATATACAATTTCCAAAGTTCCCACAAGCGGCATATGAATGACTAATATTTGGGAAACATGAAACTGTGACTTGCCTGTCTTGTCAAATGATGTCATATCACACTTGTGGTACCCAAAGTCTGAAGAATATAGCTTACCAGGCCAGTCATAGTTACTGGAAACTGTTTAGTCTAGTAAGACTATTACAGGCTCTTCCAAACAATGTTATCTGTCCTTTGACAAAGTGATCTCATATATCAAGCCCTTGTGTTCCAAGTACAATGGTCTGTCTTATTTTGTTTTAGAAACAATGGCCAGGATTCACCATGGGTGGCTGTCACTATCTCGACTCTTCCACAAGTATAAACTGTGTCCATTGTTACAAGTGGAGCAAGACACAAAATCAGGCACCAGAACAACAGTGTTTCAGACATCATCATATTGATGGCAGCAATCTTATTCCACACTAAGAAGTGTTGATGTTTACATTGGCAGCTCAGAAACTTTTTCTAAAGGCACAGCTTTACTATGAGGAAGAATTCTGTGAAACTTTTGCTCGTTAGTGTGTGGAATATTAAAGTGTGAGAAAAACGATGTTTGCGTAACCTCAACTCATTCAACTTACAAAGGAAACACCAGAGATCTAGAGAAATGACTCAGGGAAACAAATTGCTGAGAGTTCCATAGACAGCTCTGTCTTGAACGTATCTTCCTTTTCACACCATGACAGGCATAACAACAGTTAACAGAACCTAGGAAGAAGAATTGGGATGGGTGTTACAGTGAGATTTGGATGGAGCCATCATTACCAGCCTTTCCCTCCTCCTTGTGTGCTGTGTTCTTACTTCACCCACAACTACTGCGTTTGGTCCATTCGGACAGTTTCCCATCCCAAATGGAAGCTCAGGGTCTACTTCTGTGCTTGAATCATGTATTCATCTGTCCAGCTGTAGCACCCACCTAATGCTGTTCAACCCACCGTTCATCTTGAAAAGTAATGGCTTGTGGAAAAGCATCTGGATGTGCTCATTAAAGAAAAAGAGATCCTTTAAGAAATTATATTCAGCTCTAGAAAGAAACTTCATTTACTTCCCAACATGCAAGTGATGTGGTCATTTAGGCTAAAAAGCAAAATATGTTCTCTGTTTTTAAAAGTGGAGCTAAGCCAGGTACAGTGGCTCAAGCCTGTAATCCCAGTACTTCAGGAGGCAGAGGCAAGAGGATTACCTGAGCTCAGGGGTTCAAGACTAGCCTGGGCAACATGGCAAGACCTCGTCTCTACAATAAATCAAAAAATTAGCTGGGCATGGTGGTGCATGTCTATTTCCAGCTATTTGGAAGATGGAAGGATCACCTGAGCCCAGCAGGTCGAGGCTGCAGTGGCCTTGAGTGTGCCACTGCATTCCAGCCTGGGTGACAGAGTGACTCCAACTCAAAAAAAAAAGTGGAGCTAAAGAGAGTGTTCTTTGAAATTGTTCTTTTAAAAAAATTCACACAGCCATCAAGAAGAAAAAACCATGGGCTTTGCAGCAAATTGGATGGAGTTGGAGACCATACTACTATCACAGTAAAGAACTGAATACCGAATGCTGTCTTACTCATAAGTGGTCGCTGAACACTAGTCACAAGGGAGGGATCGGCAGTCACCGGTTACTGCTAGGGAAGGGAAGGACAGCAGAGGTGGAGGGCATATGGCAACACAGAGGGTGCCCGGCCTACTCCCAGGGGAAGTGAGGACCCGTTAGACACCAAAACTTCCCACCTGTTTGCAGTCCACTTATGCAGTCAATCTTCACTTGTACCCCACGTCTCTATAATAAATTAAAATAAAAATGTAGATCACTTATCACTTAAATTATAATGCAGACACTACCAGATACCTATGGAAAGAAGGAATTAACAGTTGGGTTTTTCCCATGAGCAGTCTTCTGTCTTGGGACAGAGAGAACAGTAGCTTTATCACGGTGTCAATTATTTAATTTTTCTACTTTGGGCTCCTTTTTCTTAAACAGGAAATTTCTGCGACATAATTGCACTCGAATATAGTATATAAACAGGAAAACTCACTAGTGATGTGTGATAATAGCAAGGAAACATTTATTTGTGACAAATTGAGATTAATGCAGCAGATGATTAGTCGTGTTAAAAAAGGATTCTTTGTCTAAAGGAAGAGATCATGGCATTTTCCCTTAACTGACAAACTTCCTGCTGCTTTCATAAAAGATATTATCTGTCTATAGTCAACTCTGCATTGGATAAGACTGAACAACAGGGACATTTCTGTGCTTTTCCATTTTGGTAAAAGTATCTGAGTTTTCTCCAGTCTCTTCATTTCACCATGTGTGACAGTCTGTGTAAAATACCGTGACTTTGGCCAGGCTCAAACAAGACACATACCTGCTCCCTTGTCCACCTCTTCTCTCTCCTCCTTCAGGAGTAGGCACACATTTATGACATGACTTTGCTGCTAAAAAGGAGAGAACAGAAAGATTAGCTTGACCGCTGATATTTTTATTTTTATTTTAAAGATGTGGGGTACAATTCAGGGTTAGGTATACACATGTTGATTATGCAGGTACCCTTGTTGATGAGGTGTGCCCCTCCCTCCCCTAACAGTTTCCTCAACTGCCAATCCAATCCCACTCCCCTGACAGTTTCCCACTACTGCCAATCCCTTTCTTACAGTATTATGATAATTGTTCAAAGTCTGCTTATGAGTGAGACCATATGGTATTCTGCTTTGTTTCTGTGATAGATCACTGAGTATGATCGACTCCAAATCCATCCAAGTTGCTGCAAAGTCCGTATGTTTTTCCTTCTTTATGGTTGCATAATATTCCATTGTGTATATATACCACATTTTTTTAATCCAGTTCAGCTTCGAGGGGCAACATGGCTGGTTCCATGTTTTTTCTATTGTGAACAGAGCTGCAACAAACATACGTGTGCAGGTATCTTTTTTGTAGAATGATTTTAGTTCCTCTGGGAATACTCCCAATGGGGGGATTGCTAGGTCATATGGAAGGTCAATTTCTAGTTCTTTCAGAAATCGCCACACTGTCTTCCAAAGAAATTGTACTAGTCTGCATTCCCACCAGCAGTGTAGAAGCATTCCTCTTTCTCTGCATCCTTGTCAGCATCTGTTGTTATTTGTTTTATTAATGATGGCCATTCTTACTGGGGTTAGGTGGTATCTCATTGTGGTTTTGACTTGCATTTCTCTGATGATGAGTGAGACTGAGCACTTCTTCATGTGTCTGCTGGCTGCCTGTATATCTTCTTTTGAGAAGTGTCTATTCGTGTAGTTTGCCCACTTTTTAATGGGACTGTTTTTTTCTTTTCAGCGTGTTTGAGTTCCTTGTAGATCCTAGATGTCAGGCCTTTGTCGGATATACAGTTGGCAAATATCTTTTCCCCATTCTGTGGGCTGTCTCTCTGCTCTCTTGGTGGTTTCTTTTGCTTTGACTGCTGATATTTTTGAGGATCATTTTCTTCTGCTGTTTGAAATTCAGAATAAGGTTAGTGCTATTTCCAAGGGTTACAGTGGTATCCATGGACTTTGAACAGGCACATTGGGTTCCAAATTCTATTTGTCCCACTCATTCACTGTGTGATTGTGAGTAACTTAACATCTCTGAGCCTCAGTGGTTTTCATTCATAAGCATAGTAATAACTTCTCCCTTACAACATTTTTCTGAAATTCAAGTGGGATGAAATAGTGAATGGATATCTAATAAATTTTGGGAACACGACAAGTGTGCAAAAACTGGTAATTACTATTTCAAATAAAAAATGTTTCCCAAATTCCAAGTTTCCCATTTCTGATAACAATAACTTAGCTCTGTATTTTCAACAGCACTTAACAAAGTGCTTTTACAAAAAATTGTGACTCAATAATTGTTTCACCTACTTCAATTTCCAAGTTCAAGAGAGCAATGAAATTGACACGGACTGTGTCTGCCCAGAAATGCACCAGCAAAACCCAGACTGCTCACACGTGTGACACTCACAGATGCCAGAAATGGTCTATGAGGAGAGAGAAGCCAGGTCTTCAAACAGCAATTTGGAAGCTATCCAGTTCTCAGCTTCACTTATCTTGTGGGAAAGCTCAGGACAGGAGACTGTATTTGAGCTATTGGGTAGCCTTTATTAAAACCAATGTCCAGAGAGCCTGGCTGAGAGTCTGTTCAGTAGAGTGGTTGGGTCTTGTAGATCTAATTTATTCCTCATTATGAATAAAGAAGGCAGGATCAAGAAAGGTACTCCCTTTCAGTGAAATAGTAATCAATACAAAGTGTTACTATAAACAAATGAAAACATTGCTTTCAATTATTTTTAATATTTAACATTTTTATGTGTTTTGATTTTCATTTTGATTCGAAGAATACAGGTTTGTTACAAAGGAACACTGCATGTTGGTGAGACTTGGGCTTCTACTGAGCCCGCCACCCAGGTGGTGAACATGGTACCCGGTGGGTAGTTCTCAGCCCTTTCGCTGTCCCTCCTTCCTCCCTTTAGAAATGCCCCGGCGTCTGTTGTTCTCATCCCTGGGCCCATGTGTGTAAAGAGTTTAGCTCCCACTTATTAGGCAGAACACATGGTATTCCATTTTCTGTTTCTGTGATAAGTTGCTCAGGATGATGGTCTCCAGCTGCATCCATGTTTCTGCAAAGAACCTGAGTGTTTTCTTTTTCACGACTGCATAGTATTCCATGGTGTATATCACATTTTTCTTGTCCATTCCACCACTGACGGGCATCTAGGTTGGTTCCATGTTTTGGCTATTGTGGATAGTACTGCAATAAACAGTATGTGTCTTTTAGGTAGAGTGATTTGTACTCCTTTGGGTATATACTCAGTAATGGGATTGCTGGGTTGAGCAGTAAGTCTATTTTTAGTTCTTTGAGAAAACTCCAAACTGCTTTCCACAGAGGCTGAACTAGCTTCTGTTCCCATCAACAGTGTAGGATGTTCCCTTTTCTCTGTATCCTCTCTAGCATCTCGTTTTTTTGTTTTTGTTTTTTGGGTTTTTTTTGTTTTTGTTTTTTGTTTTGACTTTTCAATAAAAACCATCCTGACTGGTGTGAGATAATACTGCATTGTGGTTTTGATTTGCGTTTCTCTAATGATTACTGATGTTGAACCTTTGGGAAGTGTCCATTCATGTTCTTTGCCTACTTTTTCATTAAGTTGTTAGTTTTTTGTTGTTGTTGTTGTTTCATTTGAATTTTCTGGATATTAGACCTTTGTCAATACATAGATTACAAATATTTCTTCCCATTCTGTAGGCTATCTGTTAACTTGGTCAATCTTTTTGTTGTTGTTTTGTTTCTGTTTTTTTCTATGCAGAAGCTCTTGATTTTGATTAGGTGTCACTTGTCTATTTTGTCTTTTGCTGCTTTAGATTTTGAGGTCTTGGGCATAAATGTATTTCCTAGGTCCAGAAGAGTGTTTCTATGCTTTCTTCTAGAATTTTCATAGTTTGGGGTCTTATGTTTAAGTCATTAACCCATCTTGAGTTAATTTTTGTGTATGGTGAGCGGAAGGGATCCAATTTCCTTCTTCTGCATATTTTAGTCAATTTTCTCAGTGCCATTTGCTAAAGAGGCTGTCCTTTCCCCAGAGAATGTTTTTGTTTTAGATGAGATGGTTATATGCCAGTGGTTTTATTTCTGGATTCTCATTTTTGTTCCATTGGCCTATGTGTCTATTTTTGCACCAGTACCATGCTGTTTGTTTTGGTTACTATAGCTTTGTAGTAAAGTTTGAAATCTGGTAATGTGATACCTCCAGTTTTGTTCTTTTTGCTTAGGATTGCTTTGGCTATTCAGGCTATTTTCTACTTCCATGTAGATTTATGTGTTCTTTTTCTAGATTTGTGAAAAATGATGCTGATAGTTTGATAGGAATTGCTGAATCTGTAGATTGCTTTGGGTAGTATGGGCATCTTGATGATATTGATATTCTTCTAATCAGTGGGCATGGAATATTTTTCATTCATGTGTGTCATCTTTTATTTATTTCAGCAATGTTTTGTAATTCCCATTATAGAGGACTTTCACCTCTTTGATTAGATGTAATCTGAAAAGGGTTTTTTTTGTAGCTACTGTAAATAGAGTTGTGTTCTTAATTTGTTTCTCAGCTTGAATGGTATTGGTGTACAGAAATGCCATTGATTTTTGTGTGTGGAATTTGTATCCCAAAACTGGTAGGAAACAAATGATACTCTCAAGATAGGTTATTTAAGGAGAGCTTAATAGGATGTAGAGAAACAACAAGTAGACAGCACTGTCCCCAAGAGAGTGATATCAAAGTACTGTTATCACCTTAAACCTGTGAAAGCAGGAACCCAGGATAAATCACGAGGAGAGGGCTGCCTCGATTGGACTGTGATTTCTGGTGGAGAAATATAGTCAGCCCTTCGGCAACCATTTGAGGCAATGGTGCACTGGGGAAATGCCCTGATCTCATTTGTCTTTCTTCAGTCTCCTGCCAGTGCTCCTGTCATGAGCAAAATGGCAAAAATACTCCTTTATATAATCCATACATAGGCGAAGCACGGGTAGAGAGGCAGAAAATGGGGTGTTGGTTGAAGGACAAATGATCGAATTATCTACTACAACTGATTGTGGAGTGACTTGGGAGTTACCAGGTCTCCTGTAATGTGACAATGGACTTAATAGTAGTTCTGGTATATTTTCATTTCTTTGCCTCCTAGACAGAGACACATACCACTAGTTCAGAGATCCAGGTAACAACAACTTGCCTATCCTTCTACTTCTCTAAATCCTTCCATCACTAACACCATCCCTACCCCTATACTGTCAGTAATGATTTTTTATGCTGAGCTGACCTCACTGGAATCCCTCCTGGTATAAGTTGCCATCATTTTCATATTACAGGCTTGCGGAAGACACTACCTGCACACCCTTACTTTTCATATACCGTTGTGAGTCAGACTAAAAAAGACCATTAAATGAAAAATTACTTGGGCAAATAGATAAGTGTGATTTAACCATATGATGTCTTTAACAACAATAATACTGTCTTCATCTTTAGGGTTTGCCAGATGCTTTTCATATGACTTTTGCTCTACTTCTTTTTTTCTTACAGACCAGTATTCTTTATGAATATTAATACAAAATCCTCAACAGAATTCTAGCATTGCTTTCCTTCTAAAATACAAAGACCAAAATTCAAAGAGATTAGGTGGTTTCTCCAAAGTCACAGAACTACTATGTAGAGAAGTAAAGACTTGAAGTTACCTCTTACATATGCAAATTCAGAACTGGTTTTTCTGTACCCTATTGGTATGCATGGTGTGGACTGAAGATGGCTGAGTGTCTCATCACAGTCTCAAAGTCTCTCACTTCCACTTAGATATTTATTTGAGATAAGACCTTGAAGATTCCTATTAAATGGACAATGTTCTCTGGGCAAAGACACTTATGTGGATTATTATTAGTTTGTCAGAGTTGTTTTCTACAGCAGGAAATGGGACACATGAATGTTAACTTTGCATGGAGGCAAATAATAAAAGATTGGGCAGGAGATGGGTCCTGAGCAGCCATGAAACAGCATTGGACCCACGCACCTTGGGAAACTTTCAGCAATGAATCCAAAGGCAAATAGCCCATACCAATTTACTTGAGACTTTGCAGGTTTTAGCATTGAAAGTCTTACATCTTGGGAAACCCCTCAAACCCAGATAAGCAGTGATGGAGGGTCAACTTACAGTCAAGCCCTGCATTTTTCACTATTTGGAGAGCATTACCTTCATGAAGAAATCATAGGCAACTCTGTCTGCTTGTCCTTGGCCAGAGTACACCCCAAGGACACTCTTGGGTTCAGTAAGAGAGATATATATAGCCATCCTACTAGGAGCGGCATGCTGGACCATTTGGACAAGAGTAGTATAATCTACCATGACTGGTAATTTAGTGATTCCACATAGAGGGAGTTTGGAAGAAGCGTGGGAAAGCCTTCAGGGCTCTACCTTCTGCTTGCCAAGGGGTCCCAGGTTATTAGTCACCTTCATCCTTTAACTTCTCAGGTTTAGATTTTAGAGCTGAAAAGGACCTCAGAAAACACTTGATTCAGCATTCCATCTTTGGACTGGTGTGGTGTTCCTAGCCTTGGCTTAAAGGTGAGGCATCTGAGACCCCACTGGATGGATCCCTAAGGTGTCAGGTCGGAAGTAGAGAGAAAAAGTTATCCTCCAATTCTGTCTTACAATACTTCTTTCTTCTCACTTCACTGCACCATGCTGGGAATTTGGCCCAATGTCCTCTTGTTATGTCTCCAATTGTTATTTAATATTCCTTCCTTTTAAAGTGGAGCCAGCAACATCAAATCCCATAAAAGTAAATGCCTCAGATTATAGTATTCCAAGCAAGGCTTTGTTTTCTTGGCTTACTTTTCTTAATTATTCCAGTAGTTATACATGTAAAACATGATTGTATCACTTGGCTTATCTCCTAGTTAGTGTAGAAAAAAATTATCCCAGAAGAAATCATACAAACTATTGTCCTAATGCCATAATTGGTCTTGGACATAAAATGGATGTTGGACATTGCATGAATGCTTTGTTTAGGTGTCTCCACTTAAAAAAAATATCTTCAAGTCATATTGTCTTGAACTGGGGCCAGAGAAGTAATGAGAAACTCAGAGGTGGTCAGGACACATATTGCAGAAACCTGCGTTGAGCTCTTGAAGTTAAGAGGTGAAGGCTGGAGGAAAAAGGTCACTTCTGCAGTCCTTGGCTGGATCTTTGAGCCAAAGTGAGACGACATGATTACATATTTAGCTCTTGGTGTCATCCAAGAATAATGAAAGTTATTTTCAAAGAGAATAACTGGGGGCATGTCATTCTTAAACTAAATTATTTCCCTTTTGATTCATTTGGAAGCCTGGAGGAGCCAGCAAGAATAAGCAACAAGGCACACACTGCTAACATCAGCCTCTGGCTTGCTTACATGCCACCACTTCCCACTCCCTTCCAACCACAGTCCACCCTCCACACCACTCTTCTTTTTTTCTATCCTTTTTTTCCTTTTAAAAATGTAGGGTCCAATTCAGGATTGGTAAGTGGTCATCATACAGGTGAAGTCGGGGCCTCTCATTAATCCTTTACTTCGCCTGTTTTGGGATCAATTATCCTTATCAGTGTTATGTGCGCCCCCTTCCTTGGCAGTGTCTCGCTATGGCCAATCCCTTTCTTGTAGTATTATGATAAATGTACAGCGTCAACTTATGAGTGACAACATGTGGTACTTGGTTCTTTGTTTCTGTGATAGATCACTGAGTATGGTGAACTCTACATCCATCCAAGTTGTTGTGAAGTCCATAATTTTGTCCTTCTTCATAGCTACATAATATTCCACTGTGTCTATGCACCACGTTTTTAAAATCCAGTCCAATTTTGATGGGCAGCACAGTTAGTTCCATGTTTTGCTATTGAACACCACTCTTCTTAAAAACAGTCCCTTGAGGACAAAAAAATCACTTATGGGGGCAATCGCACAGGCAGAAATGGTGGGCACACTTAAAGCCCAGATGCCTTTGCCACTGTACAACGCAACCGAGTAACCACAAAACTATCTGTACCCCTGAAATCTATTAAATAAAGAATATGTGTCTGTGTATATATGTGTGTGGGAGGTATGCAGTCCTTTGTCAAAGAACATAAATGCTAATCTATTTTATTGTACCATAAGAACATCTACTCTGTGTGGATTTGAAACCTTCATAACCTAACCCTACCATACTTATCTGATTCTTTCCTTGGGTAGGTAGAGGTGTGTGTGTGTGTGTGTGTGTGTGTGTGTGTGTGTGTGTGTGTGTGTGAGAGAGAGAGAGAGAGAGAGAGAGAGAAAGGACACAGAGAGATAGAGAGACAGAGAGAGAGAGAGAGAGAAAGGACACAGAGAGATAGAGAGACAGAGAGAGAGAGAGAGAGAGAGAGAGAGACTTGAGCATTTGTTTCACATTTCTCATGTCTCCACAGATAGGATTTGCGAGAGAATGGATGCTCCATCACCCCCTATGTATCCTCTTCCACCCCTGCCACTCCTCCACATTGAAATAACATTGGCCTGCCTAATGAGTAAGATTAGGGTGGGTCTGTCATGTATTAAACCTCTTGGTGCAGCAGCTTAATCACGGCATTGAAACACCTAGGTCTCTTTTTTTCTTACCGTCCCAGCCTCAAACATAGTGTTCTTTCTTCCTCTACTTCCTGCCCTTTTGCCGGAAGTCCACTGGACTAGAGTGTTACATTTCAGAGATGCTCTGCCATTCTGAAGCAATGAGGTTTGTAAATTCAGACTGATACAGGCAGTAGGAGACTCAACTGTCTTCTCAAACCCAGCCATTGCTAGAGACCCTGTGTGAAGCGGATTCTATGATAAACATTTGTGACAATTCTGGAGAATTCGAGCAAAGGCTGAAACCTCAAGCTACAGCTTACATCTGTGAATGGAAGGTACCTGTTTGGCCAAATAGATCTCTTGTCTGTTTTAGAAATAGCACCAAGACACTGCAAACAAAGAAAGATCAATCCGAGTCAGGGTTGCAGTCTGTGCAGTTCTGGGGACCAGATAAAGGACCCTGGATTTACTGTGCTTGCTGGAAGCCTTCACAATAATTCTCAGAAATTGCTAGCCGATAGCTGCATTGGCCAATGATGAAAAACAGGGTATTGTCTGTTTTTGAAAACCATGGTACTCAGTCAATGATACCTTCCTTATTCTTTTTTTTTTTTTTTTTTTTTTTGAGTTGGAGTCTCAGTCTGCCGCCCAGACTGGAGTGCAGTGGCCACTCCCGGCCACCGCAGCCTCGACCTGCTGGGCTTTGACGATCCTTCCGCCTCAGCCTTCCAAGTAACCAGAACTACAGGCATGTGCTACCATGCCTGGCTGATTTTTTGATTTATTGTAGAGATGAGGTCTCACTGCCCAGGTGGGTCTCGAACCCGTGGGCTCAGGCAATCCACTCACCTCAGCCTCCCAAAGGCGCAGGATTACAGGCTGAGCCACCGAGCCCGGCTACTTTCCTTATTCTTTAGGTGGACTTGCAGCACACTTATCTCATACCTTTTCTCTGTTCTCTTTTTTTCAAAAAACATATTTTTTATTATAAAATTGTGGGGTGCAGTTAAGGGTTAGGTATATAAATGTGCATCGTTCAGGCACCCTTGTTGATAAGGGGTGTCTCCCCATCCCCAGACAGATATTGACTATCGTTAGACCCACCTCCCTTCCTCTCCCTACTCCCCCCATAGTTTCCCACCACTGTCAGTCCTTTGTTTATAGTATTATGGTAGATGTTCAAGGTCCACTATATGAGTGAGAACATGTGATACTCAGATCTTTGTTTCTGTGAGAGGTCACTCAGTATTATAGACTCTAGTTCCATCTAGGTTGCTGTGAAATTCATGATTTTGTTCTTTTTTATGGCTGCATAGTATTCCATCATATATATGTGCCATTTTTAAAAATCCAGTCCTCTTTTGATGGACAGCATGGTTGGTTCCAGGTTCTTACTATTGTGAACAATGCTGTGATAAGCATTCGTGTGCAGGTATCTTTTTGATAGAGTGATTTGAGTTCTTCAGGGTATATTCCCAGTAGGGGGATTGCAGGGTCATATGGGAGGTCGATATTTAGAGCTTTTAGGAATTGCCACACTGCTTTCCACAGAGGTTGCACTAGTTTACACTCCCACCAACAGTGTAGAAGTGTTCCCTTTTCCCCACACCTTCTCCAGCAACTGTTATTTTTTGAGTTATTGATAATGGCCATTCTGACTGGAGTTAGGTGGTATCTCAGTGTGGTTTTGATTTGCATCTCCTTGATGATTAGTGAGGTTGAACATTTCTTCATGTGTCTGTTGGCTGCTCGGATATCTTCCTTTGAGAAGTGTCTGTTCATATCTTTTGCCCACTTTATAATGGGGTTGTTTGTTTTTCTCCTCTCAGCACGTTTGAGTTCCTTGTAGACCCAAGATGTCAAGCGTTTGTCGGACCTGGAGTTGGCAAGTACTTTTTCCCAGTCTGTGGGCTGTCTCCCTGCTCTCTTGATGGTTTCTTTGGCTTTGCAGAAGCTTGTCAGTTTAGTGAGGTCCCGCTTGTCTATCTTCTCTCTTACGGACTGTGGGTTTCGGGTTTTGTTCAGGAATTGGACGCCAGTTCCAATTTCCATAAGGGTATGTCCTGCATTTTCTTCTCTGTTTTCTTTATTTACAGAGAATCATTCCTGGACTTCATGGGGTCTTTCTTTTCATAAACTTCCACTTTCTTCCCTTCAATTCACCCATGTTGTAAAGTGAGTGCTTGTTTTTCTTCCCAAAATAAGCTGGACCCTTCATGACTGTAGCACTAAGTCACTTTTGAATCTTTTGTCATCAGCACCATTTCTAGTGTACTATAGACAAGCAATAATATCTGCTCAATCATTTTTTCATAAATGAATTAATTAATGAAAGAAATTGGAATAGTAGGTTTTGATCTTTCTCAGTCACTAACAAAGCTAGTTGAAATATTTAAAATCAAGGCAAACTAAACAAAATATGACTTGAGTGTTCCATTATCTGTATTGACCTTGCATCATTCTCTTATGTTTTCAGATTTTTGTTCTTTTATGAAATGAAAACAGTGGGCTTCAAACTGCTACCTGACTACCCAATACCTGCTGTGCGCTTTTTCCTGGACACGCAACTAGAACACAGATCTCATTTGTCTTTGCAGCTAGGTATGGCTCTACAAATATCCCTAGCCAATAAAATACGAGCAGAAACCATGTCCCCCACTTTTAGGCCTGGATCACCAACACTTCTGATACATTCTCTAGGCTCTTTTCAGCTTCTGGGTTTGAAGAAATGAAGATGACTCTCAAACAACTTTTTAAACCACCTTTTAACTGCCAACTTGCTTGTCTTCCCAGGCCTGTTGAAAGGACATGAGCCATCACACACATCGGGGCCTTTTTGTCAAAGTAATGGACCCACATCTGTAGTATTGAGTTTGTATGTAAATGTGTGCCGTGTCAGCCATGTGTGGCATTGACTTGGTGGTAAGGCGACAGACAGCAAGGAAGCAGACTTTGGAACCTGTACCAGTGAGCTGCTGCCACATAACAAGCATTCCAAACCCAACGGCCTCGTGGCAGCCATTTCACTCCCACTTCTGCGGGCGGGTAGAAACACGGCGGTTAAAGACCAAGGTTTCCTCAGATTCCCATCTCCATCAGCACAGCCTGCTCTGGCTTGTTCCCCGTTGATGGCGTTTGGGTGTGCATCAGGCCCTTTTTAGTCCTGAGTCCAGGCTGGAAAATGCAGCTGCTGCTCAGAGCAAGCTCTCTTTGGGGGAGGACAGTGGCAAAAGAGGATAGACCCGGCCACAAACACACCTTAAGTACTGCTTGCCGCACCTCTCCTAACAGCCCACTGAACAAAGCAAGTACGTCCAATATCAGTGGGCTGGAAAATAGGTGACTTCCACTGGGTTGGAAGAGGAGCAGCGACTGTGTCAATGACAGTGTGATCTATCAGCTGGGAGCACATTTGGTGAAAGCATCCTCGGAAATCACTTGGAAAGCAGATCCTGTATCTACTGAGCTTTCTAAGAGTAATTGTTGAAATAAGTCAGAATTCTCAAGCGTATCATTTTTTTGGTTCAAATAAGGAACTGTAAGGACTGAACTCAGAATTTTCAACTCTACACGGAAACAAAGGAAAAGACATAATTTGGAAATGTGGGTCCTCAAAGAGCTGGAAAATCTGACGGCTAAAAATCCCACCCGATGACTCACAAGAATCAAAAAGTCTTTGAGCACAAAAGGCCCAATGAAACTTCTCAGTTAGACGAAGTATCTCAGTCATCTGCAAAGTTCATATTGGTGGTGTCACCTCTGCGCAAGCCTGTCGTTTCACAGGCCCCAAGGAAACCGTCATTGGTTTGAGAGAGGTGACTTGAACGAGAGGCAAGAAAAGGAGGCTTGGGGCACGTCCAGGAAGAAAACACACTTTCAGTCCCTGGCACTTGACAGTGGTCCACACCGGTCTGGCCTCCAAAAACCACTGACTGTGTAACCACCTTGGCCCCCCAAGCCCACACAAGTGGAAAGCACGCTCTGAAATCTGGGCAGCCACCAAGGCTTGCTCACCGGCTACCTTCCCTGCAGGTTGGGCCCTGGGATCCTTCCTGGAGGATTCCTGGAAGGAGTTCGCAGTGGTAGAGTCAAGGTCATGGAGAGCCGTGGTCCAGGGAATTCCTCTCAAATAAAAGAATCTGGGTCTAGTCTAGGAAGTGTTCTTACCCTGGGTATAGGGGTGCTCTATAATGCCTGTCCAGAAAGATTTTGCCATTGGCATGTATAGGTAGAGCACAGCGTCTTTCCAAATCGAAAATCCAAAATGCTCCAAAATCTGAAACTTTTTACATGCCAGTATCAGGCTACAAGAGAAAAATTCCACACCTGACCTCGTGCTGGGTTGCAGTCAAAACTCTGTTTTACATGAAAAATTATTTTTAAAACTATATAAAATTACCTTCAGACTATGTGTATAAGTTGTATATAAAAATAAGTGAATTTTGTGTTTAGACTTGGGTCCCATCCCCAAGATATCTGATTGTTTATATGCAAATATTTCAAAGTAAAAAAAATTCAAAATAGAAACACTTCTGATTCCAAGCATCTCGGTTAAGGGAAACTTAACTTGTACCAATGACATCTGTGTATCTCTCATATGTTCAATTTTTAAACAGGAGTTTTTATGACAGTTACTATCAATGGCCAGTGGATATGTGTGCTTGTGGTGGCACAGATAAATTTTTCTAAGTTAATACTTACAGGACCATGAAGAACTATATCAATCCCTATAAAAAGGACTGCACAGTGCTCAGAGATCCCAGACTTGAAGCTAGATATACTAAGTTGACGGGATTTGGGATTGCGTCCTTGGGGAGGAGTGGGTGTGTTCTGTACATAAAAAGTAGGATGCTCAAGGGCAGATGACAACTGGGGTGTATGATGTAGAAGTGACTCCACGCTTGTCACATAAATCCATGCTTTCCTTTCCCTGGGCACACCGCTAGGCGATGTTTCTAGCCCCCCTCCCCCGCAGATCCATATGGCCCTGTGATTGAGTTCCAGCTAACACAATGTGAGCAGGAGTGAAAAGTGTATCTTCATGGCCTGCACCTTAGATATAGAATCTTCCGTGCTCTCCTTCCGTTCTGGCAGGTCACGATGGATAGAATCTGCAAGGTGACCTTGGAGAACATTTGTTGAAGATGGCCGACTGATCAGCCTGTATCCCTGAATTACTGCATTGTGAAAGGAAATTCCTCTAATCTTTCACCTACCTAAAACTGTTTCATTAAAAAGAAATAAATCTTGGCCGGGTGCGGTAGCTCACGCCTATAATCCCAGCACTTTGGGAGGCCTAGGTAAGAGGATTGCCTGAGCTCAGGGGTTCAAGACCAGCCTGGGCAACTTGGCAAGACCTCATCTCTACAATAAATCAAAAAATTAGCCAAGCATGGTGGCATGCACCTGTAGTCCCAGCTACTTGGAAGGCTGAGGTGGAAGAATCACCTGAGCCCAGCAGGTTGAGGCTGCGGTGGCCGTGAGCATGCCAGTGCGCTCCAGTCTGGGCGACAGAGTGAGACTCTGACTCAAAATTTAAAAATAAAAAGAAGTCTTAATTGTTCTTCAGCCATTGTGTATTCTTGAGTCTAAATATCTTTGCCTGCCTAGATGAATACATATAAAACTATCAGGTGACCAAGTACCTGCATATGTATTCAGTCCTGCAGACTGAGGATCATGCTAGTACTGGCTGAGATTTGTGAAATCGGTGGCTGTCCAATGCTTTCTGATAGTAGAACTCTGCTGATGCTGGAGAATAATGATTGTGGCAGTGATATACCACCCATGGAAGGGGCGAGTGCTGCCAATGGCAGAACATACTGATTGTCGCCATGCTATACCCTCCAAGCACTGTGTGAACCCTTCGGTGCTAGGGAACAGTGACTGGGGCAGTGCTATGCCACAATGAAAGGTGTGAATGCCTCCAATTGTAGAGAATAGTGACCTTGGCAGGATCCCTGCACCCATGGAAGGCATGTACTGTGCCAATCCTGGAGAAGGGTTCTTGTGGCAGTTCTGTGCCACCTGAGGAACTTGTGAACCCCGATCACACTGCAGAACAGCGACTACAGCCGTGCTGCAGCACACACGGAAGCCATGAACCCTGCCAGCACAGGAGACTTGTGATCGCTCAGCGCTAGAGCACAGAAGGACCAGGTGGACCCTGCCTGTGCTGGAGAACAGGCACCTTGGCAGTGCTACAGCACACTTGGGAGGCATGAAGCCTGTTGGTGCTGAGATCAGTGATTGTGGCCGTGCTTTACACACGTGGAAGGCATCATTTTATGGTACGTCCCCCACATGTGAACCTTCAAGTTGTGAACTTTCAAAGATGTGAACGTGCGCTCACATTTCTAATCACGTAAGTTAGTTCACGTCTCTAGCCTATGTTGTCACGTGCGTGCATCCTCTACAAGTGGTGCTTTTGTGTACTTTATTGTAGAATACTGCATATTTATTTTACGTATTATTTGTGTGAAAACTATTGTGAACCTCATACAGTACGGTATATAGCAGATAGAGGTGGTTGGGTACTTTGAGTCACTTTGTTGGACTTACGAGCAAATTGGACTTAAGAACACACTCTCGGAACAGAACTCATCTGATCTCAGTCTTACTGTATTTTATTTTGCAGCCAAATGTATGGAACAGTCAGAGTTTCTACAATATAGTTTGGCTATATTTTTTCTATGATATTTTTTCTAAAGCTTGAGCCAGATATAAGGCAAGATACCAGAGCACTCAATCAGAAATGTGTTCTATTTTTCTTATAACTCTAACTTCTATAGCATAAGCATTCACTGAATGCCTGAGAAAGAAAAAAATTATCCTTTTCAGAAAAAAAAATGAACCAGCCCAAGTTCTTTGCTAATGTGCAAAATATCCTATGAGATTTTTAGAGAGATCAACTCTTAACATAAGATGCTTCCTGTAGCTTTCATCTTTGTTTACTCAACCATGTTATTACCCTAATGCCATAAGAATATTTTAGGAATTTTACTTTATTTTGTCACATCAGAGAGATTATATTTTCTTAGCAGTTTGATTGCCATTTGTAATTATCCATGTAGATATAGTTTGTTTTGTTTTGTTTTGTTTTTTGTCTTCCAAGTAGCTGGAACTACAGGCGCACACTACCATGGATATAGATATTTTCAAGGAGAATGATGCCAGGGTATGTTCATGTGACGAGTCATACGTGGTCCTTGGTCTTACCTTGCCAACAGCTGCAGACATCTACAAATATCTGTGAACTTCTGCAGTTTTTTAATCTGTCTGTGCAGTTTCTCATACGAAAGATTTATTTCTACCATTCTTTTTTTTTTTTTTTTTTTTGGTGGCACACGTCTGTCATCCCAGCACTTTGGCAGGCAGCTGCCATTCTTATAGTATCGTAATTGCTTAACCTCTCTGAGCCTCAGTCTGTCTATGTGTAAAATGGAGACATTATAACTTATCTTTAAGATTTAAACTAAGGCTGAGCTTGGTGGCTCAGCCTGTCATCCCAGCACTTTGGGAGGCTGAGGCAAGTGTATTGCCCGAGCCTGTAGGTTCGAGACCAGCCTGGGCAATTGGTGAGAATTCGTCTCTACAATACATAAAATAATTTTAAAAATTAGCCGGGAGTGGTAGTATGGACCAGCTACTTGGAAGGCTGAGGTGGAAGGATCACCGAAGCCCAGCAGGTCGACCCTGGGATGACTGTGAGTGTGCCACTGCACTCCAGCCTGGGTGACGAAGTGAGACTCTGACTCAAAAAAAAAAAAATTAAACTAGTATACATAAAATTTCCATACCAGCTTATTGCATTATAATATGTTTAGTAAATAGTAGCTATTATCAATTTATATTTTGAAGAGTCAGCATGTGGCATTTAAGGTCAATCCCCCTTCTGGGAGTATACCTGGAGGCACTCAAATCACTCTATGAAAAAGATACCTGAACACACATGGTTATTGAAGCATTGTTCACAATAGCAAGAACATGGAACCAACCAACCAACCTGCAACATGTTGCCCATCAAAAGTGGAATGGATACAAAAAAATGTGGTACATATGCATGATGAAATATTACGCAGTCATAAAGAAGGATAAAATTATGAACTTCACAACAAGTTGGATGGACTTAGAGTCTATAGTACTCAGTGATCTGTCACAGAAACAAAGAACTGAGTACGACATATTCTCACTCATAAGCGGACCTTGAACAACTATCATAATATTACAAGAGAGGGATTGGCAGTAGTGGGAAACTACCAGGGGAGAGAGGAAGAACACACTTCATCGTTAAGGGTACCTGATCTCAAACCAGGTGGAGTGGGGACCTAAGTGAGGCCCAAACTTTACCTGTACAACGACCATTTGTACATTTAACCCTGAACTATATCCTACATCTTTAAAATAAAAATAAAAAGCAAAAAATAAATAGAAGAGTTTTATTTGGCTCACAGTTTGGCAGGGTCCAGCATCTGCGCATCTTTGGGTGAGACCTCAGGAAGCTTTTACTCGTGGCAAAAGTTAAGGAAAACCAGCATGCCTCATGGTGAGATCACAGCAAGAGAGGGGCGCCCGGCTCTTTTAAACAACCAGCTCTCAAGTGAGCTAACAGGGTGAGAACTCCTTACCATGACAACTGCTCCAAGACCCCAGCAACTCCCACTGGGCCCCACCTCCAGCGCTGGGGATCACACCGCAGCACGAGAGTTGGAGACAACAGACGTTCAAACGATGCCATTCAGCCCCTGCCCCGCCAAGTCTCAGTCCTTCTCACATTGCAAAATCCAATTATTTCTTTCCAATAGCTCCCCAAACCTCAACTCATTCCAGCGTCAACCCAAAAGTTTAAAGTCTCATCTGCGATTCAAGGCAAGTCCTTTCCACCGAGGAGCCTTTGCAAATAATAAGACAAGTTATTAACTTCGAAGACACATGGTGGTACAGGCCTTGGGTCAACATCCCAACATGTTTTTCCAGAAAGCGGCCCAAGAAAGTGGCAACAGGCCCAGCGAGCCTGAAACCCACAGGGCAGACGTTAAATATTGGAGCTCCAGAATCATCTCACTTGATTCACGTCCCACCCTGGGCCCACTGGTGCGAGGCTTGGAATGTCCTTGGGCCCCGATGTTCTCGGGCAGGCCCGCCCCCTTGGCTTTTCTGGGCGCAGTCCACATGGCAGCTCTCAGGTTGGGGCTGAATGCTGCGGTGTTTCCAGGCTGAGGATGACACTGCCGTTGGCCCTGCCATCCCGGGGTCTGGAAGGCAGTGGCTCCATTCCCACAGCTCCACTGGGCAGCGTCCCGCAAGGACTCTGGGCGAGGCTCCGGCCCCACAATTCCCCCTGGCGCTGCCTGGGTGGAGGGTCCCTGCAGGGCTCTGACCCTTGGCAGGCTTTTGCCTGGGCACCCAGGTCCTAGCTACATTGCTGGCTTCTGGCAACCTCAGGAAGCTTTCACTCGTGACAGACGGTGAAGGGGAAATGGCGTTTCACATGGCAAGAGAGGAAGCAACAGAGAGGCGGTGGCAGCTGGTGTTGGTGCATCGTTTCCCAAGGGGAGTACTTCAGAGGTGACCATAGTGACATTCCGCAGAGGTATAGAGCACTTTTTCTAGAATGAGTCTGCAAACTTAATTGTCAGACCTCGTATAACAAAATCCCATTTATTCAATCCTCCAATATTAAAATACAATTTTTGATTTAGAAAATAGAAAATAAGCCACAGTTGTGAGAAAACAAAGTTGCATAGTGGCTTAAAAGCAATATTAGGAATCATGCTAGATTCCTTTTTTTTTTTTTTTTTTTTTTTGAGTTGGAGTCTCACTCTGTCGCCCAGACTGGAGTGCAGTGGCCGCTTCCGGCCACCGCAGCCACGACCTGCTGGGCTCCTGCGATCCTTCCGCCTCAGCCTTCCCAGTAGCCGGAATTACAGGCATGCACTACCACGCCCGGCTGATTTTTTTGATTTATTGTAGAGATGAGGTCTCGCTGCCCAGGCGGGTCTCGAACCCGCGGGCTCAGGCAATCCACTCACCTCAGCCTCCCCAAGGCGCGGGATTACAGGCTGAGCCACCAAGCCCGGCTCATGCTAGATTCTTAATAAAAGCTGTCGGTAGCAGTATCATAGTATATTTCTAGGTTTTGCCCTTTGAGCTTGATGCTTTGCACCATGAGTTGCTCATTCTAGCCAGGCACCTCTTTAACACCACCTCAGGTCTGTAACCCCAATAGCCTCCAGGGCCTTTGGTCACTTGTTCCAGCCTCATCTACTTCTGTGGCAAGTAACCCAATGCGGAAGTGAGCCAAACTCTTGCTGCCCAAATCCAGCAGCCCCTTGACTTGTGTCCGTAATGTGCCCCTCAGCTTTGCCCGATGGCACTGAGGTTGCGTGCTGGGAGGCCAGCTCGTCCTCATGCGGCGACCCGCCGGGAAACTTATGCCTCACTGGTCACAGAGAGAAAAGCAGCTCTCTCTCAGTTCTGCAATAGGGGTACTATGTGCAATTTGTATAGGCCACCTACCAAACTTTGACGGCTTCTGCACAGCCAAGGAAAGCACTGGCAAAGTGAAGAGAAAATATGTGGAATGGGAGAAAATACTTGCAAACTATCCACCCAACAAGGGATTGATAACCAGAATATGTGACAACTGGCCTGAATGGACAACTCAATGGCAAGAAAACAAATAATCCCCTTAAAAGACGGGCAAATGATCTAGCAGGCATTTCTCAAAAGCAGACACGCAAACGGGCAACGGGTATAATAAAAAGGTTGGACGTCACTAGTTGTCAGGAAGGTGCACACTGAAGCCACAATGAGATATCTCTTTACCCCAGTTAAAATAGTTTTAATCAAAAAGACAAAAAATAGCAGGTGCTGTGAGGATGCTGAGAAAGTGGAATGCTCATACTTTGCGGGGGGAAGTGTGCATTCGTGCAGCCACTGTGGAAAACAGCATGGAGGATCTTCCAAAGACTAATAGCAAAACTACTATATGATCCAACAACCCACTACTGGGTACATTTCCAAAGAAAGGAAATCCGTATATCGAAGAGACACCTGCAACCCATGTTCATTGCAGCATTATTCACAATAGCCAATTATATGGAATCAACCCAAGTGTCCATCAACAGATTAAGGGATAAAGAAAACATGGTATGTATACGCAATGGAATACTGTTCAACCACCAAAAAAAGGAATCCTTTAATGTACATTAACATGGATGGAACTGGAGGTCATTATCTTAGCTGCAATCAGTCAGGCACAGGAAGACAAATATCACATGTTCTCTATGATATGTGGAAGCTAAATAGTAGATCTCATGGAGGCAGAGAGTTGATTGGTGGTTGCCAGAGGCTGTGAGGCAGGGGCCCTTCTAAAACAAAGGGATAAGGGCCTTCCCAGAATAGAAAAAAGAATGTGTTAAAAATAAAGGAATGTGGCATAGACCAAAGTGCACATATGTAACCCTGCTGTGACCTTTAGTTATGAAATACCCAATCAAGATGTATATTGCCAATATGTCGCCTCATAAGGGGGAAAAAGAGACTAAAATGTAAAAAAAAGGGAAGCAGAAAGTATATAAGGCAATGCTCCACTGCGCTCAGAGCTCAACCTTTGGATGTGAAACCGCTGAGCCAGAGCCAGCAAAAATAAATGCTGCATCCTGGCAGAGAAGGCTCGGTGTCCCCCCTCTCTCTGTAAAGGGCACTGCCACGGCTGGGGGCGGGGGAAGTTGAGGATGAATACAGGTTGGTTAATGGATATAAAAATACATTTAGATACAAGGAATAAATCAAATATTCAGTGGTGCAGCAGGTGACTCTAGTTAACAATAATATATTGTATAATTCAGAAGAGAAGAACTGCTAGAAGAGAACTGATATATTTCCAACATAAAGAAAATATAGACTGAGTGCAGTGGCTTACCCTTGTAATCGCAGCACTTTGGGAGGCCAGGCAGAAGGACTGCTAGAGTCCAGGAGTTCAAGACCAGCCTGGGCAATATTGTGTGTCCTAAATATAATAAAAATAGCTGGGTGTGGTAGTTTCCTAGCTACTGGGGAGACTGAGGTGGAAGAAATGCTTGGACCCAGAAGTTTGAGGCTGCAATGAGCTGTGATTGTGCCACTGCACTCTAGTCTGGGCAACAGAGTAAGACCTGGTCTCTTAAAAAAAGAAAATACAAATATTTGAAGTGATGATCTCCTCATTACCCTAATGTGATCTTACATATTGCATGACTGCATCAAAATATCATATGTACCCCATCAATTTGCACAGTTTTATGTGTTAATAAAAACTTTATTACTAAAAAAAATCAACCGCAGAAGTAGTGACAATAGCAATGTCAACTTACACTGTGTCTGTTATGTGCCAGGTGGCATGTTAAGCAATTCCCTTATGCAGTTGCTTTTTTCCTCTCAGCCTCAGTTTCCTGTCCATAAAATGGGGATGATATGATAGCTTGTTCAAAGGTTGAGTGAGGCAATTTATATCAAGCATATAGTCCAGGGCCTGGCATGCAATTAATAGCTAGTACTACCTTTATTATTGCTGTTATAGATTTCTTCAGTATCTGAAGGGCTGATGCATGGAAATGCTTATCTTGGATTTTTCTTTACAAACACTAAAATAGAAACCGTGAGTGGAAGAATGCAAAAGATTGCAACTCCATAGATACAAAAATCTTTTCAACAAACAGGGCCATTTTATTTGATAGGTTGTTGATATAATCATTGAACTACTTGTTGGAAGAAGCCAAGAGTGAATTTTCTGCTCAGGATACTCTGCACCAGCACCTCCAATAGACATGTAATGCTAACACATGTAAAATTTTAAATTTTTCAGTAGCCATATATAAAAAAAGTAAAAATAGACAGGCAATATTATTTTTAATAATACATTATTCCTTAACCAGTCATCTCTAAAATATCATTTCAACATGTCATCAATATAAACATTTAGAGTCTATAATACTCAGTTATTTATCACAGAAACAAAGAACTCGTAAGCAGATCCTTAGCATTTACTATAATACTCTAAGAAGGAGACTGGCAGTAGCCAGAAACTACCGGGGCAGGGCAGGGGGGACAAAAAAAAAAAAAAAAAAATCAAGAAGAGTACCTGATCTCAAACTAGGCAAAGTGGGAACCAAAGGGAAACCCAAACTTTACCTGTATGATGACCACTTGCATACCTAATCCTGAACTGTACCCTACATCTTCAAAATAAAAAAGCAAAGCCTTCTGAACAGACAAATTTTATATTAATTAACAAATGAGTAAGATGGAGATGAGAGGGAAGACTGCCTCTCCCCCTCCTCATAATGTAGGCACATCATGAGCAGAAGCTGGGACAGTGTGTGTGTGTGTGTGTGTGTGTGTGTGTGTGTGTGTGTGTGTGTGTTTTGTGATGTTCTTGGGAAACTCTGAGTTGCTGGAGTATGAAATGTGTATCAGGGCTGGAAAGAGATTATTTATAACTGCAGGTCAAGAATAGAAATAGGAGATCAGAGAGCCTCTGTTATATAGATTATCTAGTTAAAGTATCTGATAGTTGGCTCTTGTATATTACCTCCCTTAGAAGATTAATCATGTTCATTTTTATTAATTTTGGATCCAAGGAGTATTTGTGCAGAACTGTTACGTGGGTATATTGCATGATGGTGAGATTTGGGCCTCTGCTGAGCCCATCACCCACATGGGAAGCATGATACCCAGTGAGTAGTTTTTGTAACCCTTACCCCCCTCTTCCTCCTCTCTTTAGGAGTCCCCAGTGTCTTTTGTTCCATCCTTATGTCCATGTGTATCCAGCATTTACTTCCCCTTACATGTGGCGTTCGGTTTTCTGTTTCTGTGTTAGTTCTGAGAATCATGGCCTCCAGCTGCATCCACATCACTGCAAAAGACAAGATTTCATTCTTCTTTGTAAATACCTAGTAATTCCCTAATGTATATGTCCCACAGTTTCTTTGTCTAATCCACCATTGACGGGCACTTTGGTGGGTTCCATGTTTCTGCTGTTGTGAACAGTGCTGTGATAACCATGTGCATGTAGGGGTCTTTTTAGTAGAACACTTTATGCTCCTTTGGATACATTCACAGCAGTAGGGCTACTGGGTCAAATGGTAACTCTATTTTTAGTTCTTTGAGAAACGTTCAAGTTACTTTCCACAGGGGCTGAACTAGTTTATATTCCCACCAATAATGTATTAGCGTTTCCATTTCTCTGCAACCTCACCAACATCTGCTGTTTTTTGACTTATTAATAGTAGCCATTCTGACTGGTGTGAGATGGTAACTCATTGTGGTTTTGATTTGCATTTTTCTGATGGTTAATGATGTTGAGCATTTTTTCATGTGTGTTGGCCGCTTATATGTCTTCCTTTGCCCACTTTTTAATGGTGCTGTTTTCTTCTGTCGACTCATTTTAGTTCTTTATAGACTCTAGATATTAGTCTTTTGTCACACACACAACTTGCAAGTATTTTCTCCCATTCTATAGGTTGTCTGTTTATTCTGTTGATGGTTTATTTTGCTGTGCAGAAGCTCTTTAGTTTAATTAGGCTCCAACTGTCAATTTTGGATTTTGCTGCATTTGCTTTTGAGAGTTTGGTCGTGAATTTATTGACTAGGCTGATGTCCTGAGGTGAGTTTCTTAGGTTTTTTCCAAGGATTTTTATAGCTTGAGGTCTTATGTTTAAGTGACTAATTCATATTGAGTTAAATTTTGCGTATGGTGAGATGAAAGGGTCTAACTTCATTCTTCTGCATATGGTTAGTCAATTTTCCCAGCACCATTTATTAAATAAGGTGCCCTGCCCCCAATGTTTATTTTTGCTGACTTTGTCAAAGATCAATTGGTTGTAGGTCAGCAGTTTTATTTCTGAGTTGTCTATTCTATTTCATTGGCCTATGTATCTGTTTTTGTACAAGTGCCATGTTGTTTTAGTTACTGTAGCCTTGTAATAAAGCTTGAAGTCTGGCAGTGTGATGCCTCTGGCTCTGTTCTTTTTGCTTAGGATGGTTTTGGCTATTTGGGCTCTTTTTTGCTTCCATATGAATTTAAGTATTGTTTGTTTCTAGATCTGTGCAAAATTATGCTGGCAATTTAATAGAAAGTAGTTTCTTGTCTTGTTTCAGTTCTTAGGAGGAATGCTTCCAACTTATTTCCATTAAGTATGATGCTGACTATGAGTTTGTCAAAGACAGTACTTGCTTTTTTGAAGAATGTTCCTTCGATGCCTAGATGGTTGAGTGCTTTTATCATGAAGAGATGTTGGATTTCATTAAATGCTTTTTCTCTATCTATTGATTATGTGGCTCTTGTTTTTACTTCTGTTTATGTGATGGATTGCATTTACAGATTTCTATATGTTGAAACAGCTTTGCATTCTGGAATAAAGCCCGCCTGACCATGATGAATGATCTTCGTGATATGCTGCTGAATGAAATTTGCTAGCATTTTGTAGAGGATCTTTGTGTCTGTGTTCATCAGGGACATTGGCCTGCAATTTTTTTCTTTGTTGTATCTTTGACATTTTTTTTTTTTTGAGTTGGAGTCTCACTCTGTCGCCCAGACTGGAGTGCAATGGCCGCTCCCGGCCACCACAGCCTCGACCTGCTGGGCTCCGGCGATCCTTCCGCCTCAGCCTTCCAAGTAGCCGGAATTACAGGCGCGCGCTACCACACCCGGCTGAGTTTTTGATTTATTGTAGAGATGAGGTCTCGCTGCCCAGGCGGGTCTCGAACCCGCGGGCTCAGGCAGTCCACTCACCTCAGCCTCCCAAAGGTGCGGGATGACAGGCTGAGCCACCGAGCCCGGCTTTTGACCTTTTTTTGATATCATGATATTGGCTTGGTAGGATGAGTTAGAGAGGAGTTTTTTCTTCTCAATTATTTGGAATGCTTTCAGTGGGATTGGTACTATGTCTTCCTTGTGCATTTGATAAAACTTGGCTTTAGATCCTTGTAGTCCAGTAGTTTTTTTTGTAGGCACTTTTTTTCCCCCATTGCTGATTCAATTTTGTGGCTCATTATTGGTCTAGTCACAGTTTCGGTTTCCTCCTCTTTCAATCTTGGGAGATTGAGTGTTTCCAGAAATTTATCTATTTCCCCCAGATTTTCTAACTTGCATGCATACAGATGTTTATAATAATCTCTGATAATCTGTAGTATTTCTTCAGAATGAGTTTTAATTAACATTCCCTTTTTTATTTCTGATTGTACTTCTCTGGACACTCTGGTTTCTCTTCTCTTCTCTCTTCTCTTCTCTTCTCTTCTCTTCTCTTCTCTTCTTTCTCTCTCTCTCTCTCTCTCTCTCTCTCTCTCTCTCTCTCTCTCTCTCTCTCGTTAATCTGGCCGGGGGTCTGTCAATCTTGTTTATCTTTTCAAAGAACTAGCCTTTCTATTCATTCATTCTTTGAATGGTTTTCTTGGTCTCAATTTTGTTTAACTGTGCTCTACTTTGCTTATTTCTTTCATTCTGCTAGCTTTAGGTGTAGTTTGTTCTTGATTTTCTAGTTCCCTTAGGTGATACATTAGGTTGTTTATGTGAGATCTTTCTATTTTCTTGATGTGAGAATGTAGTAAAATAAATTTTCCTCTCAGCACTGCTTTTGTGGCATCCCAGATGTTTAATATGTTGTTTTTTTATTTTCATTTGTTCAAATTATTTTAAATTTCCATCTTGATTTTGTTGTTTACCCAAAAATCATTCAGGAAAAAGTTGTTTAGTATCCACATATTTGTTTGTTTTTGAGGGTTCTTCTTTGTGTTAATTTCTAATTTTACTCTGCCATGGTCAGAGAAGATATTTGGAATAATTTTAATTTTGGGAATTTATTCAAGCTTGATTTGTGACTGAGTGTATAATTAATCTTAGAATATGTTCTATATATTGGTAGGAATAATGTATAGTTTGTGGTTGTTTGGTAAAGTGTTATGTAGATATCTACTAGGTCCAGTTGGTCAAGAGTAGAATTTAAGTCCAGGATTTCTTTGTTGGATTTCTGCCTCAATTATCTGTCCAAATCTGTTAGTGGAGTGTTGAATTCCCCTACTATAATGATGTACCTTTATGTCCTCTTGTAGATTAAGTAGCAATTGTTTTATAACTCTTGGTGCTTCTGTGTTGGGTGTGTATATGTTTAAAATATTTATTTCTTCTTGTTGAATTGAGTCTTTTGTTGTTATGTAGTGCCCTTCATTGAACTTTTTTACTTTTATTGGTTTAAATTCTGTTTTATCTAAGAACAGCAACCCTTGCTCTTTTTTGTTTTCCATTTGCATGGAAGATCTTTCTTCATTCCTTTATCTTGAACCTTGGGGCGTCATTAGAAATGAGATGGGTCTCCTGAAAATAACAGAAGAGTAGGTGTTTTTAAAAATCCAACTTGCCACTCCGTGCCTTTTGAGTGGAGCATGCATACTGTAAACATTCAAGTTAGCCATTGGTATGTGAGGATTGTTTTTTGTCATAGTGTTGTTAAAACTTTGTGGTTGATTTGTATAATTTGTTCTACATGTACTTTTTTGTTCGGTGGTAGGATTCTTTTGCTGCCATGTTTAGAACTAGAAGTTTAATGATTTTTATAATTAACCAGTGACAGTCTTTCTTAGCTTATAAACTACAAGGTGGAGGCCAAAAACTTCTCCTTTTCATGCCTGAAGTTTTGATGCAAACAAAATTAATTTGAAATATTGGTCTTGGTCCTGAGGTGGTGGTTGTTTTCTTCCTGTGAGTTTATACGATGAGAATCAGCACCTCTCAAAGGAGAACACTTGCTCAGTAGAGGAAGGAGACTAACACTGAGAGACTGTCATTTAAGAGCTGATACTTGATTAGCCCCTTGGTACATGCTTTGCCAATTAATTATAGGAACACGGAGTTGATTCACTTAAAAGTGACAGTATTAGAATCTTAAACATGGAATTTTAGATTAGTTGCTTATTTTATTACATTGTGCAGACTTCAGCTTACAATAGCTTTTAGAATAGTTTAAGAACAGTTATCCTGGGGTGGTATATGTGCCCTGTCCCTTTCAGAGTGATGAAATTGCCAAAAGATCTCCTACCATGCCCATTTCTGTACATCTTGCCATATGTTCTTTAGAAGTTTTGTACCAATTGAATTCTCATGCGGTCCAGCTAGTGTCCTTATGTTCCGTATTTACTTATTTCATGCTTAACACCAACTAACCACAAGTTCCTGGTCACTGGAATAAGTGGTTTAGAATGTGCAGATAATTAGATGAATATATTCTCTCTCATTAATGAGTTAGGATCATTAATCTTTGCAGGTCATCGGTCAGGTTAGAGATTTTTTTACCACTGGATTGATTCTTAAACCGTGTCTTTTTCGAAAAACATTTGCAATGGCATAATTTCTATTTGAAATGTGAGGGCCTCAGGATTAGAGAGAAGCAAGATAGCTCATCAAATCCCCTTTTCTGTGATGGCTCCCTGACTAGTGCCCAGTATTTGACTTTAATTCAAAACTATCTCCACACCACACACTCTCTCTTGAAAAAATCAAAAAAAGTCACAAAATATCAGTATAAAGAAGTTATGATTGCCTTGTACTGTAAACCAAAAAGTAATTGAGGCAGGTGTCTCAATTGATGAGAGATGTCTTTAGCTGAGGTTAACTATACGCCTGGTAAGAAACACAACTCACAGAAGCATCTGTGATCTATGCTTTTTCCAAAAGGGGTTTTGTGAACTCCAGTACTTAAAGGAAAAAGAGTGCGGGAACGCCGGCAATGAGGCAGTTAAGCGCATTCTAGTGAAGTGCTGATTAGTCAGTAAATCTACATATTACATGTGAAAAGAGAGAGTAGAGGAAAAAGTCAATTATGCATTATTTCATACCCAGTAAAACTGAATTTTACATTAGAAAATGGAAACACATGAAAAGAAGGTGTAAAGGAAATGAGGCTATGACATGGAGTTGTGAAATTGGAGCTTTCTGTTTGGGAACAACAACCAAAAATAGTATGGGAGATTCATTTCCCAAGCTTAACTTCCCCTTTGGCATAGTGAATTTGGAGTTTCAAGATTCTGTTTTTTTCACAGTACACAGAGTGAAACAGTTCGTAGGTCTAAAGGAAAAGTATGATCAACTAGAAAAGCCACTTTGCTGTTTTGATACAATGTATGTTGAGTTCTTACTATGTGCCAGGCATTGGACTGAGCACTTTTATCATTAGTCTATCTAATCTTCAAGAACACTGGAAGTAATTTTCAATGTATTATCATTTTACAGCTGAAGAATCTGAGGCGTAGAGAGGTTAGTTTTCTTTCTCCAGGTAACAGCTGATAAGAGATAAACCTAAACCTAGGGTTTTGTATTCTATCCACGGGCAAGAAATGTTTGAATCTTGTTGGAAATTACTTTCTGGAAATTCACCAGTTTAATAAATTCACTGCTAAATTTGGTCTGAAGTTATTGAAAAATGCTAAAACAAGGAGACAATGATTTCTTTTCTTTTTAATTTTTAGTTTTTACTTGTGGGGTACAATTCAGGGTTAGGTGTACTAATGGTCATTGTACAGGTAAACTTTGGGCCTCACTTTGGTCCCCACTTCACCTGGCTTGAAAAGGTACCCTTATTGATGAAGTGTGCCCCCCCCTTTCCTGACAATGTCCCACTACCACCAACACCTTTCTTATAGTATTATGATAATTGTTCAGGGTCCACTTATGATAAGAACATGTCGTACTCAGTTCTTTGTTTCTGTGATAGATCACTGAGTATTATAGACTCTACGTTCATCCGACTTGCTGCAAAGTTCATAATTTTGTCCTTCTTTATGACTGTGTAATATTCCATTGTGTGTATGTACCAGTTTTTTTTATCCAGTCCAATTTCGATGGGCAGCATGGTTGGTTCCATGTTTTTGCTAGTCTGAATAATGCTGCAATAAACATGCATGTGCAGATATCTTTTTCATAGGATGATTTGAGTTCCTCCAGGTATATTCCCAGAATGCGGATTGCTGGGTCAAATGGAAGGTCTATTTTTTTAGATCTTTTAGGAATTGCCACACTGTTTTCCACAGAGGCTGTACGAGTTTACATTCCCACCAACAGTGTAGAAGAATTCTCTTCTCTGCATACTCTCCAGAATTTGTTGTTTTTTTGAGTTACTGATGATGGTCATCCTGACTGGAGTTAGGTGGTATCTCAGAGTGGTTTTGATTTGCATTTCTTTGATGATTGGTGAAGCTGAGCATTTTTTTATGTATCTGTTGGCTGCTTGTATGTCTTCCTTTGAGAAGTATCTATTCTTATGTTTTGCTCACTTTTTATTAGGGCCGTTTTCTTCATTTCAGCACGTTTGAGTTCCTTGTAGATCTTAGATGTCAGGTCTTTGTCAGATATACAGTTGGCAAAATTTTTTTCCCCATTCTGTGGGCTGTCTCCCCACTCTCTTGATGGTTTCCTTTGTTTTGCAGAAGCTTTTCAGTTTAATAAGACAATGATTTCAAACCACAAAAAAACTCTTTATTTAATTCAATTTAACAATTTATTATATCCCAAACTAAGGGTACATTGTTGGAAAACTTAAAAATATATAAAATGATGGGCAAACATTTAAAAAATTTAAAAAATCTGTAAGGGCTTTATTTCTTGACCACTGAGTCAGTTAGCTCTTTTGTATTTTTTGGTGAAAGCACAGATATAAAACAGTTGCAGTGTGTTCAGTTTATTCCCCAATTTTCTTATAAGACCCAATGTTCTAATTTTTGCCCTTCTTGGAGAAGACACTGGCATTTTAATAGATTCAGATTGTCTGTACAATAGTAGCTCTTTTCCAATATCTAGATCTGGGTACATTTCCTTTAACAGGGATTCTGCTTCAATAATTTATTTTCTATACTTTTCGAGAATACTCTGTGGAGAGCAATTCTATCTTGGCCAAGTACAGGTGATCTAACCAAACTAGTGTCTTCCTTACACCCTTGACACTCAGTAATAAATTTGAGGCATTGTGAATAAAAATCATAATACTGGGATTTCTGTGCCATCAAAGTAAATCATTATTTCTGTCACTTTTATTACTACTTGCATACAAGTGAATCCTACATTCGCTTTTGATACATGTTACTCTCTTTGAAAGCATACTAGACTGGTTGGGGGACCATATTTGAAGGCTGATTCTTTGGGTGAATTTTGTCCAGTCAACTGATTTCTTTTAAATCCCTCTCCTGGTCTTGCTGATTTTTTCTATAATATTTTTGTCTTCTATGTTCCACATTTGGGCTTTTACTTTGATTATCTGAATTCCTCTGCTAAAATTAGGGGTCTGGTGGTCTTGTCTTTCCAGCTTCCTTAGGTGAGTTGTTAGGCTGTTAACTTGTGATCTTTCCATTTTCTTGACGTGTTTTCGTAGAGATATAAATTCCCCTCTTAGAATTGTTTTCATGGCATCCATAGGTTTTGGTAAGATGTTTCTTCATTTACATTTGTTTCCAGGAATCTTTTAATTTCTGTTTTGATTTCTATGTTAACCCAGAAGTCATTCAGTAACACACTGTTTAGTGTCCATGTCTTTGTGGGTTTGGGGGGAATTTTATTGGCGTTGATATTTGTTTTTATTCCACTGTAGTCTGAGAAGGTGCATGGCAGTATGTTAATCTCATGAAATTTGTTTATGCTTGATTTATGACCAAAGATGATTGATCTTGGAGTATGTGGTGATGAGTAGAATGTATATTCTGTGGTTGTTTGGTGGAGTGTTCTGTGGGTATCTATTCAGTCCATTTGGTTCAGTATCAAGTTGCAGTTCTAGATCTCTTTGTTGATTTTTTTGCCTCAATGATCTGTCTAGGGTTGTTAGTGGGGTATTTAAGTCCCCAGCTATAATAGTGTTTAGTTTACTTAGTAGTTGCTTTATAAACACTGGTGCTCCAGTGTTGGGTGTATACATGTTTAGGATGGATATTTCTTGTTAATGGATTAAACCTTTTATCATTATATAGTGTCTTTGTGTATCTTTTTAAATTTTTTGATATCTTAAAGATCGTTTTGTCGGATATTAAGATCATGACTCCTGCCTTCTTTTGTGATTCATTTTCTATCCTCTAACTCTGAGTCTGTGTGCATTCCTTGTGGTGAGATGAGTTTCCTGGATGCAGTACATTATTGGGTCATAGTTTTTTAAATCCAGTTTGCCATTCTGTGTCTTTTCACTGGTGCATTTAGTCCATTCATATTCAGGCTGATTATTGAAATGTAAGTGTTAATCCCCATCATGAGGTTCTTATAAAGTTTTTTATTTGTTTTTTTTTCTTTTAACTTTTGGGTTGATGTATGTGTGTTTTCAAGTCTGCAGTCATGATGTATTCTCTGTTGATTCTGTGTTCTCCTGTTCTCTTGGGAAATGCATGGTCATTCTTTTTTTTCTTTCTTCTGAGCTTAATTCCTTTGTAAGCATCTCCTGTAGAGCTGGTCTGGAGGCTGAATAATCTCTTAGGGACTGTATTTCTGGGAAGGATTTTAATTCTCCATCACTGATGAAGTTCAACTTGGCTGAGTAGGAAATTCTTGGTTCAATTTTTTTATCTTTGAGTACTTTGAAAGTTGGACTCCAGTCCCTTCTAGCTTGTAGTGTTTCTGCCAACAGGTGTACTGCTATTCTGTTGGTTTTCCTGATAGGTAATCTGACCTTTCTCTTTTGCAATCTTTTAAGAGTTTTTCTTTAGTACACATTTTGTTTAGATGAATTACTATGTATCTATGGGTTGGTTTTCTCATTTGATATCTTGTGGGGGTTCTCTGTATCTCTTGTGTTTGGATGGTCATATCTTTGGTGAGATGGGGAAAGTTCTTTGGATAACCTCCTGGAATACTTCATCCAAGGTATTTCCCATTTCCCTTTTTTCTTCTGGGATACCAATCAGGTGTAGGTTCCACCTCTTGGAATAATTGCACCTCTCTTGGAGGCTTTGTCTTTCTTTCTGAGTTTTTTTTTTTCCTATGTTTTTTACAGATTGGGTTAATATCAAGTTCTGAGATTCTTTCTTCTCCTTGATTAATTCTACTTTCCATACTTGGCATCTTATTATTTATTTCCTGGATGAAGTATTTATGGCCAAAATATCTTTTACAAGTTATTTTACTGTTACATCTTGTCTTTCTTGAGTCTTATTTATTTTTTCCATCCATTCCCTACTCCTAGTTGTATTCTGGGGTCAGTAGTTGGTGACTTCCATTGTGTGGGCTCTGAAGTCTGATTTTTCAGGTGTTTTCTCTTTGGTACATTGGGAATTGCCTGTGTTCTTCCATTGGTTTATGACAGATCTCTATATTTTCTTTAGCTCCATTGTTCAGTGGCAGTGAAAGGGGCTTTCACTTCTGATGTTTGTTCAGCCCTCTATTCTTCCCTGATGAGGGCTCTGAATTTGTTCTATTTTGAAACAGGACTGAGGGTGGGAAGCTTTGCTATCTCTTGTAGTTTTGAGAGTCAAATAAGGTGGAGGACAGGGAGCTAGGATTCAGAAACTACTTGCAAATCACAATGTTCACTGACTGGGGTATGGGCTACTGGAGACCCACTCCCCACCACCACTCTATGTAATGATGCCATGGGTATATGTGTGCACCCTCTGAGTCCAAGATACAGTATCAGCAATGAGGAGAACAGAGAAAAGTAGAATGAAATAGGATGGACATATTAATAAATAAACCACAGAAAAACAAAAACAGAGACCAAAGTAAAAATTAAACACACACACACACACACACACACACACACACACACACACACACAAATAAAAATCAAAATGAGAGGATTCCTGAGTTCAGGGGTTTGACACCAGCCTGAGCAACATGAAAAGACTTTGTCTCTACAATAAATTCAAAAAAAATCAGTCTGGTGTGGTGGCATGTGATTGTGGTTCCAGCTACTTGGAAGGCTGAGGTGGAAGGATTGCCTGAGCCCAGCAGGTCGAGGTTGCAGTGGCTGTGAGCATGCTACTGCATTCCAGGCTGTAAGAGTCCAGAGTGGGACTCTTACTCAAACCAACAAACAAAAAAACAGGAAAGGGCCACCCTTCAGGTCTCCTCCCACTGTGGGAGCTTTTCTGTCCTCTCAAATCCTGCTTTCTAAAACAGAAAGAAAGAAAAAGAAACAAACAAACAGGAAGACCAAACACACACACACAAATAAGCCTAACACAACATGAAAAGAGAAAAAGAAAAAAAGGGGGCAATGCCGATTGAGCCCTCATGTGTACATTCACATACACACATTAAAGTAAAAAAAGCAGAACAAAAAACAAAAAACTGAAAGATGAGCACTCCACCATTCACATACACACATAAGCAGAAAACAAAAAAACAAAGGAAAGAAGAAAAAAAGAAAAAGAAAAAGAAAATAGGTGGGGTAAATGCAAATTGAACCCTCAGATACACATTTATGCGCAAAGAAAAAGAAAATTTTAAAAATGAAAAAAAAAAGCCCTCTTGTGGCAGGTTCTATAACTGATCCTCTCAGCTGCTCACCGGGAAGCCCCTCTGCTGTCTCCTGCAGAGCTGCGGCCACATTCACCTAGGGCAACCCAGGGAAGGAGAGGGTGCTGGGGATGGGTGGGGTTTCAGTCCTCCCCACCCATGCTCATATGGTCGGGGGATCCCCTCTGGTAGAGAGGGGTGGGACTTCTCCTCAGGCACTGGCAGAGGCGGGAGGGTGCCCCAGCCAGGCTTATCCTGGAGTAGAGTTCTTCTATCTGGTTGATGTCCACGCTCTGCCTGGGTTCATCCCTCTCAGTTGTGCCCAGCTGTGGGGGTCTGATGTTCAGAGGATTGCTGGGGAGGAGGGGGTTCGGTCAGCCCTGGACTCTCGACTGCTCTCTTTGGGGATCTTTCCTGTCCTCTTCTGGTCACACCCTTTGTCCCATGGCTGAATCAGGGTAGGGAGTGGGCACCTGAGATTCAGCAGTCATTCTGTCCCTCTGAACTTTGTGCTTTTGGGATATTCCCTCGGGGCCACAATCAACACCTGAGTAGTTAACCCCCTGGTCACAGAAAGCAGCTCTGTCACTATGGTGAGCAAACTGGAGCACTTCCCTTCCCTGCCCAGTTTTCAAGATGGGGGCAGTGCCTGCTTTATCTTCTCCAGTGGGATTCTCCCTCTGGCTCCCTTGCTGTGCTCCCTCTGCAGCCCTTGCCGCCAGCGTCCATGCAAGTGCTGCAGTGGTGAGGCAGACCCTGGAGCCTGCAGTCACTCCTGGCAGCTTCTTCCACTAAGGGTTTTGCTGGTTTAAAAAAACATGGCACTTAGCTTCTGCCCTCTGGAAGTGCTAGTCCAAGCTGAGCAGCTGCAGGACCAGCCACCTCGCCAGGAGAGCCCTGGCCACTCACTCCGAGTCTCCACTCAGTCAGCCACTCACATGCCCACTTACTCACAGACATGTATGCAAAATTGTCCATACATTCATTCACACGGGGACTCACATAGTCCAGCTGGTTCCACTGCCATCTTCCTCCACCTCCTTCATAAACGTTTCTTTACAGCAATAAATTCTCATTTTCGTAATACTTTACATTAATTTTAATATTCACTTAGAGTGCATATTAATGAGAATTACTGCATAAGCAAAATCTCAGCAATTTGCCATTTTTTTCTATTCTATTGCCGTCTCTCTAATTATCTTGAAAATTACAGGCAACACATCCTACTGTCCAGGGCAGCTGCTCTGGAGCCAGAATACACAATCCAAATTTTGTCTTCACCACTCATAAGACGCACATATTAGGCCAGTCACATACTCTTCATGGACCATAAAACCCTTCTGTGTATAGGTAATAATGTTAATACTTGTCTCAAAGAGTTGTACAAATAAAATGAACTAATAGAAATCAAGTACGCAATAAACCTAATAAAAAACAATTTCTTGATAAATGTCACATTATTATTATCTACTTGAAATAAAAGCTTTGTGGCTGGATAAATTCCTTGACACGCAAACATATTGGAAAATATATGCCTTGCATTTGACTGGGTTCATTTTGTTCTGCAGTCGTTTAGTTGAATATTAACTCACAAAACTGATGAAAAGTTGGCCATGTGTCGACTCCTTGTTCCTGTTCTCATGATTCTCTCAGTGTCTCTCCATTCAAAAAATGGAAGTTTTAGTTTAATTCTTCCAGGAATAATAATATTTGAGTTGGAGAGATGGGACGGTCACTCTGTTTTCTGGAGGAAGAACTACTTCATCATCTGGCAGATTCAGAGATAAGCCAAATGTGTTCTCTAAACTAAATTCTACTGCGTAAATGAGAATTTCATTGTGGAGCCATAGCTCATAAACAGGTCTCTAATCATGCTATACTACATAGTTTATTGAGAGTTTATTCTTTTAAAGAAACTGAACTATGCAATTTATTTATATTATTAATCTCATGTCACTCACTCTACCAATTTATAAACACAGGATTTTTAACCCAGTCTTACAGGTTATATAGACAAAATCAGAGAAGTGAAGAGCATCGTCAAAGCTCACACAATGAGTTGAGGGAAAAGCTTAAAAGCTCAATCTCAGCTGACTCCTACTATCTTTCTAGCCACCCCCTTTCCTTTCTTTTTTCCCCTCCTTCCATTTTAAATTATTTCACATACGGGGTGTCACTGAAAGAAGAGTAATTTCTATGTTTCTAATGAATTTAAAAACAACAACAACAACAAAAAAGACTCTTCCAGCTTGGTGCCCAGATTTTTAGGGAAAGTCTTTCACTTCTAAGTTTGGCCAGGGGTTCCCTGGAGGAATGCAATTTTGGGAGATGGAGGTGCATGGCACAGCTCCGGGAAGTCCCTTCAGTAGACAAACAGCAGGAGATAAATTTTAGACGACTCTCACCTATCTACCTGCTTGCACTAACTGAAGTCACTTGAAGGCACAATTTGCTTGTAAACCAAATGAGGTTTCAGAAATGGTCAGCAAGAGCAAAAAATAACATTAAATAGAGAGAGAAATTGCCATTGTAAAAGTTGGCTCAGAAACTAGCTATTAAACTCTCACTTGCAGTTAATGCTTAGAGCATGTGTAATATGACCTGTTGTAATTCGGTCTTTTATATTTTTAAGGAAAAAAGAATTAGTCTAGAAGGTAATGGTAGTCATTACATTGGCTATATGTATTGAAGGAATGTGCTGTCATTTTAATTCCTCCTGAGTTTCTGACTTCGTTGTGACTTTTTCCATTTAAGATTTAAATATTCAAGGTAAGAGAAGAAAAAACAACTTGACTTAGATGATTGAGTGTCAGACACTTACTAGTCCTACTCTGGTTTAACGCAACATTATAAGGCGGGAAGGGAGTGCGTTTTACAGCCAATGGGTCTATGCTACTTCAAATCCTGCCCTTTATGTCTGCGTGATCACTGGTAGTTCACATAACTTCTCTAACGGTCACTTCATGTATGAGAATAAAAGATGCCTAGAACGTTCTCCTGTACTTGGCAATCTTGAAAGTTGGCTCTGGACATCTTTGTTTTTTTTCTAAATTTATTTACTTTAAAGATGGGACCTCTTAGAATTGTCCTTTTGTTTAGCATGCAAGAGGATTTTACGTTCCTAGGCAGTGCTCCCAAGAGAAGTTTTAAATGGAGGAAAGATGCCCTTATTTTATAAACTAGACAAAGGCCGATTGTGAAAGAGAGGTGGGAAAGGTGAACTCACGGTCTTCAAATGTTCTTAAACCTTAGGAAAGAATACAGTGATAGAACATGCGGAAGGTAGTTTCATTACAAATAGCCTTGCTAGAGTCCTCCCTAGGAAGTCTTTGTGGATTCCCAAAGGGGCCCAGTGTGGAGACGCTGAGTTGGTGGCTCGGTGAGTTGCCTTACAGCCTTGACAGTATTTTATCAGAAGAATTGACTTGAAAATAAAAAGCAAGATAAAAAGGAATGGAACCCACTCTGCCTAGGTGCTTAAGTCTCCTGGGTGTTGCAGATGTGAAAAAGTTAAGCTTAGGTCCTGGATTTCAGTGTGTTGCCACAGAATGCTTTAAGGTTTGCAAATGTGAGTCAGCCAATTTCTCAGAAAGGCTCAGAAGAAACTATTGGCTTCCTAAAATGCCTAGTTGAGAGTGAAACACAGCAGGAATATTTCTGCTGCTTCTTAGGGAGCAGGAAATGCCAAGTCCTTTTACAAATTCTAAGGCGCCAACGAATCATCCACGGGTTACAATTGCTTGAAAAGGATCCAAGGACTTTTGGTTTAGTCAGTTCCAAAGGAGCAAAGCTTACATTTACTTTTTATTTTTAAAAAAATTTTAATGTTTTCCAGAAAAACAAAGTAATATCTGAGAGTTAAACCAGTATACTACTCAGAATTTATACAGAGAACACCCAAAACTGGAATTTAGTTATAAAAAAATCGTACATTTATTCTTATGTGTTTAAACTTCAGTCACCTTCAAAGTACTCTCTGTTTGATACAATACACCAGTCAAGATGCTTTTTCTACTGTTTAAAACAGTTTGTGAACTCATCAATTTTTAAATGACTTTTAGTGTTTCTGCTGTTTTTTGTTTCAATTCTTCCACATCAGCAAAATGTTTCCCTTTGAGGACTTTTTTCATCCAGGGGGGAAAAAAAGTTGCTCAGAGTGAGATCAGGTGAATAGGGAGAGTGGGGCATGGAGGTCATGCTGTTTGGGGTCAAAAACTGCAGAACGCTCAGCATGGGGTGGGTGGGTGTGCTGTCGTGGTGGAAAAACCAACCACCTGTTTGACGACTAGGAACACTTCTTCCACAGATTGTGATGCAACCTTCTCAGAACTTCCAGATAAAAACTTTGGTTGACTGATCCGGAGGCACCAATTCCAATGGTACTGCAAGGGGCCCGCCCTCCAAAAGATAATTCGTATTCTGGGGGGGGGGGGGTTCCCCTCCTATACTTGGATACGAGTGGGCCTACTGCTAGGATGTGGATTTCAGCGTGTTCAAAATCATCATATAGCCTTGATTCTTTTAAGCTGTTTATTAACAAGTATTTGGAGATGATCAGATTTCAGCTTGCAATACAAACTCAAGATAGTTATTTGGTTTCTATAACTATCACACTCCTTAGCAAGAAAACTGGGATTATAATAACAGCACGGATTCTATGTGGGTGTTGTGGGTATTGAAAAAATAATATAAATAAGGGGTTAAGCATATTTCTTGGCATGTAGAAACAAATTCATGCATTGTCATTATTGTTGTTGCTGCTGCTATCTTAACTCTCAAAGCAGAAAAATTCGAGTCCACAGTTCAGAATTTCAGAAAAAACATAGAACTGTGAGTCAACTCAGATGTCTGCAAAGTCCGTCTCCCCGACCTGTTTCTTTCTCATCCCTTCTCCTTCCCTGTCAACACCAATCTAACAGGCGAAATGCTAACCTAATGAAGAAATTCTGAAGCTGTTAGGCATACGTTAGATAAGCCAAGCCTGCCATACAGTCATTTGTTTCTGAAAATAAGATTAATTCTGTATTGAAAGAGTGCTATTCAACTTTCGACCCTGCCCATGGAGATTCTCAAATAAAGATTACGAGAAATAAGAGTATATATAAATAAATATTTCATGGATAGAAGAAAATGTACTTGACAGAAGTAAAATAATCCAAAATTCTTCCTCATTTTTTAAAATCTTCATACACTTAAAAATCTGTTTTAAAAGCACGTGTTGAAAATGTTGATGTAATGGAATAGTTCCTATTGTGTGTCATCTCTACTTACCCTTCTGTTCACCTTAAACTGATTGGTGAATTGAATTTTGGGGGGGATGAAGTTGTCAAAAGACTATCATCATTCCACAGTAAGTATTACTACATAAATATAAACAAATAGCATAAGCATAATAAATAATAACAAACATAAAAATAGCAATCACTGCCTTATGTTCTTTGACACCATGGTGTAGAAAGCATCATTTTAAATTGGATAGTCAATATAAATAATACACTAAAAATTCATCAGAACTTGAAAACTTTCACAATTGTATCCAATTGTTTCCTTGGAATGTGTGAGGTGTTACGAATGCAGCCTAATTCTTTTTGAAGCTTAAGGCAAAGGCAAAAAATCGTGTAACATACTGGAATGATTTGAACAATTGCACCATAAAACGGCTTGGGTTGGCTCCTCTGGCTTCAAGTTCAGAAGAGTGACCAACGGACTGACTTGTGTTCTCGGCGGTGTAGACTCCGAAGGACCTGAGCAGATGTTGGAGGCTTACTCCAGGCCAGTGCACGAAGTTTTTTTGTGGTTTCTCTTAAGCGTTTGCTAATATCTACCACATTGCACACTCAATGTCCCTTTTCAACTGGCCTGCCTGCTCATAATATAACACAGATGACTTCATCTTTCTCAGAGCCTTTTTGGCAAAAGTGAACTAAAGACTGCTGGGCTTAGACTTCTCTAATAACATCCATGTTTCTTTAAGAACAGGAAAATCCTGTCCCTTAAAAGATTTGCTCCTCGGTTTTGAGTTCTTTAATATGATACCACATATAATTCCTGTTTAAACAATGCTGTATTTTTCCTCCAAGTGTTCATTCAGGCTTCTGCTATATTATGGAGTTTCTTTGTTTGTTTTCTAGATCTGCTGTGCCTTTGGTAAGCACAAATTGCATTTCCTATTAGAAGACACTAGCATTACTCATATGGGTTAAGAATGCTTCATTTAAAAATAAACAGAACAAAAAGGGTCTCCTCATTTGGTATTAAATGCAAAGTATATGGCCCTTTAATATAAGCAATGAAGAAGTTGTATGCTTTTACACCCTTAAGGATAGAAAAGGTAAGTCATGAGTCTGCCCTAGTTCTGACTTTGGTTTGATTTTCGTGGTCTACGTTTTCTCATGCTGAACAGGAGCTGTTAGTCTTTCGCAGCAATGATGCAGCCTGCTGGACGAGTATCTAGACACCAGCTTAGACAGACCACATGGGGAATGCTTTACAGGACCTAAGTCAACTACCATACATGGTTCTATGTCCCCTAATGATAGAACACATGGGCCCTAGAACTAAGCAGTGAGCATGAGAGTAGCCTATGATCATTCCCAGTTCTCCATTTAGGGAACTTTTCTGGCAACTCTGGGCTCTGTGAGTTCAGAGGCTGGTTACCAGAGGGAGAAAGCTTCCACCACGGAACACAGCAACAAAAGCCCAGTAACGCTCACGCTTTCACGATCTGCTGCTCAATCACCCTAAGCTTCTTGTGCCACAAGAATGGTGTGCAGAGAAAGGAGTCACCAACCTTGTCAGTAGTTCTGATTAACAGGAGGAGAAAAGGTGCTGCTACACAAGCAGCGAAGCAGTGATCCCTTGGCACGCAAGGGACCCATTTGGGCATCCCTTGGAACTTCCGTACTCAATTTTGATAGTGAATGGGCAAGTTTGGCAGCCAGAGCTTGAGAAGGGCACCGTAATGCCTAGGCGATGAACCTCTGAACTCCTCTATCGGGGAAGCCACTGAAGCTAGCAAGGAGGTGTCAGCGGAGGGTGAGGGGAATCTTGAATGGATAATGAGGGACAGGCATGATGAATGTCAGGTAGGGCCTCAAAGTAGCTTCATTGGTGGAGCCGAGAGTGATCCTATTGATTGCCTTCTTATAAGCTCCTTCTAGGAACAATAAAACTGCTCCCAGAGCTGATTGTGTGATGTGTATGGATCTAAATGACACGAGGAGTGGACAGTGGTGGACTTTGTGGTTTTAGCTTGGTCGCGTGCTAAGACCAAAGAATTAAATGTATCATCTTCTGTGAGTGGTGGTGACTGGTGTCTCTAAGCTAAGCCTCTCTCTGGCACCTGTTCCCAGCCTTCAAGAGCTGCATTCTCTGGCTGGGCTTGGTGGCTCAGGCTGTAATCCCAGCTCTTTGGGAGGCTGAGGCGTTCAAGACCAACCCGGGCAACTTGGTGAGCCCTTGTCTCTACAATAAATCACAAATTAGCCAAGTATAGTAGCATGCACCTGTAGTGCGAGCTGCTTGGAAGACTGAGGCGGAAGGATCGCCGGAGTCCAGCAGGTTGACACTGGGGTGGCCGTGAGTGTACCACTGCACTCCAGCCCGGACGACAGAGTGAGACTCCAACTCGAAAAAAAGAACAGAGCTGCTTTCTTAAGGTGCCCACTTCTCCGGGGCAACTGGAACCAGTTGATATGGGGATATGAAAGTCTTGCCCTTGCTTCAGTTGCAAACAGCCCCAAAGGGCCATTTCAGGTCCCGGGTTCCCCATGGGCCCTGCTGAGCCTTTGCTGAAAGTTTATCACAGTTCAGCTTCTTCCTCTGCTCCATCCTGAATCCTTCACTTCGCCACAAATATGAGTCTTGAGAACACCTCAAAATGGGAACTCTTTCTTGCAACATCCTTTCTTAATTTTAGGATGATATATCAGCTGATAAATTTTGCAGTTTCAATCGTTTTTATTCCTATGTTTTGTAAAAGTGTGTGCATATATACAAATGCACTCAGTGTCACTGGGGAAACAAATTAATTAAGTGAAAATAGAATTTTCAGCCAACGTTACTTGAAAGGCCTAGGCCTATTGGAGAGAGACACCTGAGAGCTATGCTCAGCATTTGGTTTGGTGGTGACTTTGAGGCCAAGGGTTTGTGAAATGTGCGCCTCTCTCAACATGAGGGAAAACTCAATTCTAACTCTGGCTTCAAAGTGTCCTGAATAAGCAACTTGAATCATTGCAAAAATGACTCTTAAAGGTTGACTATAACACTCTCTAACAATCCTATTAGGACCCCTGTCTTAGTCTGGTTTTTTGGCTACTCTATGAGAATACCACAGACTTGGTATACCAACTTGGGTTTTTATTTTTGACCTCTGTTCTCACCCTTTTATAAACTTAGGCTTATTTTTTAAAAGAGGATTTATTCATTATTAGAGTTGTATTCTCTTTCATTCAATGAAGTATCTATTTTTTCCTCCACCTTAAAATGAGTCCTTCACTTTTTCTACACAAGTACACACATACTTTTCTATTTGGGGTAGATTTATTCTTTAGAATGACTTTGGCTTAAGACATTAATAATTCTTGACAAGGGCTTTTTTTGTATTTTAACTTTGAAGGGAAAACTTATACATAATTGCCCCACTCGTAGCTGTGTTATAGATTGAAAACAGCAAAAGCTGATAACAAACAGCTTTGCTCTAAATAGACAAACTTCATGTCTGCCTGGTTTTTCTGGTTTTTTTTATCTGCAGAATTTAGTTTTTACCTATACATTCAGAAATTTTGAGCAAAATAGGTTTGGGATGGATGAGAGAAAAAAGAACAAAGACAATTTAGAGTTGTATTTCAAGTCTCAGGAATCAAATATAGTATTTCCTATACTTAAAGAATAAAATATATTAAATAAAGTTTATATATTAATCAAAAGCAAATTACTAAAAAAAAGACCAAAAATCTAACGTGGACATTTTTATTTGTGTATTTGTGGTTACTATAAAAGATTTAAATGTAGCAAAGCTGGAGGTTAGTATTTTAATATCGAACAGAATTCCTTTTAGAAAGACAGCCATCTTTGTTTAAAACACAATAGAGGTGTTTATAAAAACAAGGCCTTCTGAGAATAGCAGCAATGGTGCAGATAAAAACATCTGTTCGTTAATAAATCAATTAAGAGGGCTCACTGGAAGCCCAAACCTTGCCTTCCCGCAATTTACTTATGAGGTAAATCCTCACGTGAACCCCATAACTAAAATAAAATGAAATGAAGTAAAGCAAAACAAACCTGTCCGAGAAAGTTGGAAGGATTTTGAGACTGGAGGATACAGAATAGAGAAGAGGAGGCAAATGACAGGGAGAGGATGGCTGGACAATGCTCTTGAGGACCTGAGCAGAAATCTCAATCAGAGAGTAATTTCAGAAGAACAAGTGACTGGCAAGAATGGGTGTCTGTGTGGAAGACTGAGTTTTCCTAGCATAACCGCAACGATATCCCTTTCCTCATTTGCTCCACTGTAAGGTGGCTCTGTCAAACTTCAATAGTTTCTATGAAATGGAGTAATTCTAGTTTAAATTCTAAGTGGCTCAACAGTGTCTGTTTCCTCCTTCTTGAAAGTATTGGTGGAGGGGTTTGGAGCGGAAGGACAGAAGTCAAGATCAAGAGGAAGACACTAATTTATAAGCTTACAATTAGTTGATTTTATTATTGAGCAAAAGGAAAAAAACTTTGACTACTGAAGGTATTCAGTAAGTGGCTTCAAGAATGGTGGATTTTCAGCTCTATTCATGCTAAATTAAAGCTACAGTTGTGATACATTATCCTACTTTTAGTAAAAGGCAGCAGACACTAGATTTGCATGACTAGTTGCATTAGGCTTACTCGAACATCCTGTTTCCTTCTTTGCCAGGCTTACTGTGATGCTGTGCGTTCCAGAGTTCTTTATCAATGTCTCCAGAGGTTGCTCCTGTATTCGAATGTATGTAGCATCTGTGATTCATTACTTCCTTCAATATTTCTCAAAAAGAAAATACTAAGCTCAGTTTCCGCAGAGCAAACACTTACCATTAAGTGCAACTACCCTGAGACATCTTGCTATGGGAAGCTCAAGCTTTGTGAAGAGGCCCTGGAGCTGACTTCTCATGGATAAAGAGGCCAAGGAGCATAAAAACACTAGGTAGTTCAGCGAAGAAGCCATCTTGGAAGAAGGCTTTTCATCCCCAGCTGTTCAACGGACCTAATGTTGGTGAGAGGCAAACTGTCAGTCGAGCCCTTTTCCAAGTTTTGGCCTAAAATATAATAAACCAACAAAATAGTTGTCTTAAGCCACTTTGGGAAGGGTTGTTCCTTTCTAAGAGATAACAAAAACAGTCTAGTATTTTATATTTTTTATCACGTGTGTTTTGTTAGTGGGCTCTGTTTCACAAAATATTCAGGAAGGTTTGCCACATAGACTTACTTGAAAAGCGTTATGGCTAAATCACTCAAAAAGGCTATTGTCTGCATTTGAATTTGTCCTGGACAAACTGAAAAAAAAATCATTGGAGAGCGAGAAGCAAGTGTGAGGACAAAATCAGTGGGATAACAAATTTAAAGTCCAATAAAACCAGGGAAGGGTGCTAGGCTTAGGAGAGGAGATTGGAGACTGTTTTATGTAAGCAGCAAGTGGAGGCATGACCAGGTAGGTGACAGCTGTCACAGCTGAAGTTCCCAAAGCTGTAAATTTCAGATCACTAGTAATCAGAGTTAGAGAAATATATTCAAATTCACATTGGCTACTTAGAAAAAGTATATATCTTTACATGGTAAAATTCAAAAACCCTGTGTCTATAGCTTGCAGGAAGGCATCGGGCATAAAGTTTGCTATTAATAGTCTTGAATGTGTGGATGAATGGGATGAGTTGAGTATTCCCTAACTTATGAAGTAGAATTAAGATCTTTTCCATCTACCTCTACTTTCTGGGGAGGTAAAAATCAGAGATGAAATGCTTCCTGGTGGAAGAGGCTGGTCTCACTTGAAACTGCAGTTATAGTTTGTTAGAGGGATCGCCAGTACTTCTTCTTTTGTGCTCAGTCTTCTGTCTCCACAGCTGTCCATGTTCAGCACTTTTATTCATGCGCGGATGTTTATTTTAGTGGTTTTTAGATTAATGTCTCTGTCTTCATCATCTTTTGCCGCAAATCCCGCCTTCTTTCTATCCCCTCTTTTACCTTGTGTCCACCAGCTGAGCTGAGGCACCCTTGTTTTGAACTCTCATGGGATCCTATATTCATTTTATCCTAACACTGTTCCACCCATTTGTAACACTTGAAGAGCAGGTGCTCTACCTTACTTATTTGGGATATCCAGAGTCTAGAATGGTACCAGGACAGTAGTAGTTGTTGGGTAAAACACCATTGAACTGTCGAGCTCAAAAACCTCACCTCTGCCCTTTTCAAGTCATTGTAATAATAAGGTGTTATTTCCTCAAAACGATGAGGTTTTAATTATTTCCTATTGACATACATAAATACGTAGGTTTCTGGTGCCTCCTTAAGTCCTTAATTTCTATCAACACTTTTAAAGGACTCTTTGCTATGTTTAGAAGACTCATGAGGAGGGATACTAGCTGAGGGAAGTAATAAATCACTGAAACAAAAGTACAAAATTCTAAAGACACACTTTTCCTACTTTAGACACTTTGCAGTTGAATGAAACAAGGTCTGAAACACACCCCGGTGTGGGGCAGGTGTCAATATATGTCAATACATTTCATTTCCAAATTTGTTCTTGTTCAAATATCAGGTCAGTGATGCAACCAAAGGGTGAGTGAGCAAGTCTCTCTGGCCTCTGCCATGAAGAGTGAGATGATCTGGTGTAGTACCCTTCTTGCTAATTAGCAGAACTCCAGGGAATGAGTCATGTCTGTTTCGCCTTCGAAGTGTCCACTGAGCACGGTGCTTGGCATAATGGGTGTTCAGCAAATGTTCAGTGGAATAAAACTTGAACACTGGCTTACCCTATTAGTGCTGCTATGACAAAATACTTGAGACTGGGTAATTAATAAAGAATGGAAATTTATTTTTCCATGGTTCTAGAGGCTGGGCAGCACAAAATAAATCAAGCGTCAGTCAGGTCAGCTGTCTGATGAGGGCTACTCTTTGCTTCTAAAACAGCACCTTGTTGTGGCATCATCCAGAGGGGAGGGGGGCTGTGTATGCACATGTGGATGCAGTAGGAGGAAACGCAAACTTTGTTAAGCTCTTTTTTTATTTTAAAGATGCGGGTTGCAATTCAGGATTGGGTACACAAGTGGTCGTTGTACAGGTGAAGCTTGGGCCTCCCATGGGTCCTCACTTTGCCTGACTTGGGATCAAGTGCCCTCATTGATGTTATGTGTTCCCGCTCCCTCCCCTGGCAGCGTCTCACTACTGCCAATTCCTTTCATGTATTATTACGATACATGCTCAGGGTCCACTTATAAGTGAGAACATGTGGTTCTCAGTGATTTGTTTCTGTGCTAGTTCACTGAGTATAATATTGCTGTGGAGTCCATAATATTGTCCTCACATTTTAAAAAATCCAGTCCACTTTTGATGGGCAGCATGGTTGGTCTCGTGCTTTTGCTATTGTGAATAATGTTGCAGTAAACATGCATGTGCAAGTATTTTTTTTATAGAATGATTTGCGTTCTTCCAGGTATATTTCCAGAAGGGGTATTGCTGGGCCATATGTAAGGTTGATTTTTAGATCTTTTAGAAATCACCACACTGTTTTCCACAGAGGTTGTTTGCACTCCCACCAAAGTGTAGTAGAGTTCTCTTCTCTGCATCCTCTCCAGCATCTGTTGTTTTTTTGAGTTATTGATGATGGCCATCCTGACTAGAGTTAGGTGGTATCTCAGTGTGGTTTTGATTTGCGTTTTTTTGATGAATAGTGAGACTGAGCATTTTTTCATGTTTCTATTGACTGCTTGTATGTCTTCTTTTGAAAGGTGTCAATTCATATCTTTTGCCCACTTTTTAATAGGGCTGTTTGTTTTTCCTTTTGGCATGTTTGAATTCCTTGTTGATCCTGGATGTTAGGCCTTGGTCAGCTATATAGTTGGCAAATATTTTTTCCCATTCTTTGTGCTGTCTCCCCACTCTCTTAATGGTTTCTTTTGCTTTGCAGAAGCGTTTTAGTTTGGTGAGGTCCCACTTTTCTATCTTATGCCTTATAGCATGAGCTTTGGGGGCTTGATCAGGAATTGGTTGCCTATTCCAATTTCTGTAAGGGTGTCTCCTCATTTTCTAAGATTTTTTATAGTTTGAGGCATTACATTTAGGACTTTGATCCGTTTAGAGTTGATTTTTCTGTGTGCTGATAGGCAGAAGTCCTGTTTCAGTCTTCTGCATGTGGTTAGCCAGTTTTCCCAGCACCATTTACTGAATAGGTTCTCCTCTCCCAGTGCATGTGGTGGAGGCTTGTCAATGATGAGTTGGTTGAGAAATTGAGGTTTTTTTCTTCCAGAATTTCTATCCTGTTTCATTGGTCTGTATGCCTGTTCTTGTACCAATACCAGGCTGTTTTGATTATTGTAGCCTTATAATGAAGTTCAAGTCCAGAAGTGTGATCCTCCCACTGTGTTTCTTTGCTCTTAAAATGGCATTCATCACTCATAAGGATAGAGCCTTCACGACTTAAACATCTCTCAGGAGGCTCCACCTCTCAGTGTTGTTGCACTGGGATTAAATTTCCAACACATAAATCTTGTAGGAAGCATTCAGATCACAGCAGACGCCAAATCACAGACTATGTTCAAGTGCGGGTTATTTTGAAAAGATAGCATAGAATGGGAGAAGAACCGCCAGGTCTGCTCATGAGAAATGGGGAAAGCTGGATCCTGTGCATAGAGGGAGACACAGAAATATGGAGGAAGCACACACTCGCTGTTCAATTTTATTTTGATGTCTCAACTACTCTAGACTTAACGTGTTTTTATAATAGGGAAATTGGGTTAGAATCTTGTTTTGTTGCTGCGATAACAAGGGTACCTGCCTAATGAACATCTGCATACCTAACCCTGAATAGTACCCCACATCTTAAAAAAAAAGATAGAAAAATCTTCTGCTTTAGCAAGTGTTTCAAAAATTATCATTCTTGTGAATGGATAGACATGTGGTGAAAAATCAGTCCCCAAAACCAGGTTTTTCAAAGTCTCTGCTGATTATTGAAAAAGGATGGACTTTACTTGGGTCATGCACCTTAATTGTCACATTTCTCCTCCTCCTCCTCCTCCTCCTCCTCCTCCTCCTCCTCCTCCTTCTTTGAAGCTCCATTTTTGTCTGTCTTAATTTTGGGGGGGGGGGTTGATGATGATGAGGTATATATATTCCTACATTTATCTGTGAACTGTCAGTCAGTTTAAACTTGCTATACATTTTTACTTAGTTTAGCAAGCACAGGTTTCTGGTTAGTTGACCTGAAATTGTTGACCCATTATCATATTCTTGACTTCATGCATTTTAAAAGTACCTAAAGTTATTTTTTAATTAAGAGATATTGTGCAGTTGCTTAAGTACACAAAACACACTAAACAAATATATGTCACATGTAGTTATAAAATGAACATCAAAGGAGTGATCACCAAAGTTAACAAACTGTAAGTGCCAATACCCCAGAAGCCAACCCTCCCACTCTGGGCATTTTTCCCCCAACACAGTTCCTTTCCTCTTCCATCTCAAACTTCTACACTCTTTGTTTTCTAAATCGGATTGCAAATTACCACAAATATAGCAGCTTAAAACAATATGAATTTATTGTCTGGAAGTTCCTTTGGGTCAGAAGTCTGGGAATGGGTTGGCTTTGTCACACACGGCTAGAAGCAAGGTGTTGACTGAGGTGTTCTCCTTTCTGGATCTCAGGTTTCCTTTCAGGTTTAGGCAGTTGCCGGCAGGACCCAATTTGTTGCAGCTGTAAGGCCGAGGTGCCCATTTTATTGAGAAACTGTTGTGATGAGTCACTTTTCTCTTGCTGCTTTAAAATTTTTTCTTTGATGTTTGACAATTTATTTGTGGCATGTCTAGATTTGAATCTCTTTGTGTTTGTCTTATTTGAAGTGTGTTGAGTGTCTTAGATGTATAGATTAATTTTTTTTCAAGTTTGGAAAACTTTTGAATATTATTTCTCTACATATTATTTTGTCCTTTCCTGTCTTTCATCTACTTCTGGGATTCATATTATACATAATGACCATGTGAATTGGCATGCTTGATGACGTTACATGGGTCTCTGAGACTGTTAACTTTTCTTTATTCTTCTTTTTGTTCTGCAGGCTAGGTCATCCCAGTTGCTAGTCTTTCAGTTCTCTGATTTGTTATCCTGTTCGAGCCTCCTCAGTGATTTTTATTACAGTTATTGTATTTTTCTTTCTTTCTTTTTTTTTTTTTTTTGAGTTAGAGTCTCACTCTGTCACCCAGACTGGAGTACAGTGGCTGCTCCCGGCCACCGCAGCCTCCACCTGCTGGGCTCCGGCGATCCTTCCACCTCGCCTTCCGAGTAGCTGGAACTACAGGCGCGTGCTACCACGCCTGGCTAATTTTTTGATTGATTGTAGAGATGAGGTCTACGCCAAGTTGCCCAGGCGGGTCTCGAACCCGCGGGCTCAGGCAATCCACTCGCCTCAGCCTCCCAAAGCGTTGGGATTATAGGCTGAGCCACCGAGCCCGGCTATTTTTCAATTGCAGATTTTTATTTGGTTCTTTGCTGTCATTTCTATCTCCTTACAGATATTCTGTACTTGGTGAGACGCCATTCCCTTTTGTGCTCTTGTTCTTTGGATTTGGTCTCTTTTATTTATTTGAACCTATTTAAAATAGATGATTTAAAATTTTTGTCTAATAAGCCCAATGTCTTAGCTTTCTCAGGGAGAGGTTCTACTGTGTATAAATCATTTTTTGTTGTTGAAAACTTAACATTTTAAATAACGTGATACGGCAATTCTTTTTTTTTTTTTTTGAGTTGGAGTCTCCCTCTGTCGCCCAGACTGGAGTGCAGGGGCCGCTCCCGGCCCCCGCGGCCTCGACCCGCCGGGCTCCGGCCATCCTTCCGCCTCCGCCTTCCGAGCAGCCGCAATTACAGGCGCGCTACCACGCCCGGCTGATTTTTTGGTTTATTGTAGAGATGAGGTCCCAGGCACCCAGGCACTGAGCCACCGAGCCCCGCTACTTTTTTTTTTAAGAATTGCCACATTAAGCCGGGCTGGGTGGCTCAGCCTGCAACCCCGCGCCTTTGGGAGGCCGAGGTGAGCGGACGGCCTGAGCCCGCGGGTTCGAGACCCGCCTGGGCAGCGAGACCTCCTCTCTACAATAAACCAAAGAATCAGCCGGACGTGGTAGCGCGCGCCTGTAATTGCGGCTGCTCGGAAGGCGGAGGCGGAAGGATCGCCGGAGCCCGCGGGTCGAGGCCGCGGGGGCCGGGACCGGCCCCTGCACTCCAGTCGGGGCGACAGAGGGAGACTCCGACTCAAAAAAAAAAAAAGGGTCTTGCTGGGAACTTAGTGTCATTGCTGTCTGTTGTTGCTGCTGCCGCCGCCGCTGCTGCTGTTTCTGTTGTTGTTGTCCATTCGTTTGCCTGGCGACCCTCCTGAGCTCATATTCCAAAGCCTTTGCTTCCAAGACTCGCCGCCCACGGTCGGCTTCGCGGTCAGTGGCGGCCGCACAGGAGCTGCCCCGCGCGCCCCGAACCCGCGAGGCTCCGGCGTCCGCTGGGGCTCGGCACACACGAGGCCGGCAGCGCCCCTGCCGCGCGCAGGCGGGTTGCGGACGACGGCGGCCCGCGGCGAGGCGCCACGCCGCCGAGGCCCAGAGGGTCGGCGGGGCGGGCGCGGCGGGCTGCGGGCCCGAGGGCCGGGCTGCCGCGCCGACGCCGCGCGCGCCCGCCCGGGCGGGGCTCCGGGCGGCCCGGCGGTCGACGGCGGCGCGGCCGGCGGGCTCTACCTGGGTGCGACAGGTGCGCCGGGCCGTGGAAGGGGAGCCCGGCAGGTGCCGGTTCGGACGCCCCCTCGCTTGCTGGGCCGCCCTTCCAGGCGGGCTGGGCCCCTTTCCAGGGAGGGGGGGCGTCTGCCAGCGCCCGGCGGCGGCCCTGGCGGGGCCCTGCGGCTGCTGGTGAGGAAAGCCGCCTCCGCTCGACGGCCTGCATCCTTAGCGACTGTCAGACAAGTGAGCTGTTGCGCTCGGGGCTCCGGACGTGAGCACGCAGCAACACGCACACAGCTGCGTGGCTCAACAGTGGGACAACGCTTTCGGAGAACAGTCTGCTCGCTCCGAATGAAGCATAAATAGATCAGGAAAACTCAAGAAAAACATTGTGAGGGAGGGTTTCTAGGAAACTTCCCGACGGGTCAGATCATGACAACTTTACGGATGCTGTGGTTGGGGAGGTGAGAACTTTTTCTGCCCCGTCTCGTGATTGTTAAAGCGGCTGGGGTTTTGAACATCTGTGGAATTCGATGGTTAAATTAACACGCCTGAAGGCTTGCTGTTCTTGCCAGGACTCAGCCACTTTTCTTGGTGAGTGCTTGCCAGATAGTTGCAAATATTCGGGTAATTTCCAGAGTTTCGAAAAAGTTACCTTTGATCATTTTTGCCTGCGTTCCCATTGCTTCAATGGAGGAGCAGATTGTTAATTCCCTTATCCTGTCATTCCTGCTGATGTCCTTTTCATGTGTATTGATAAACAAAAGATTTTACTTTTATTAAACTCTTCTTTATCAATTTTTCCTCTGTGATTTTGAGAGGACCTCTTCTACCATACACTCATATCTAATACATATTATATAATATCATTTTTACCATACTAGTTCAAGCTAGTAATACTTTTTAAATTGACATACTAACTCACATTTAAAACTATTGTAACATTATCATCAAATTAGTTGGTGTCAGGGGGCAAATAATCTTGCCAAAAATTATGTACCAAATCAATCTTTTTTTTCTTTTTTTTGAGGCGGAGTCTCTGTCGCCCAGGCTGGAGTGCAGTGGCATGCTCACAGCCACCCCAATGTCGACCTGCTGGGTTCCAGAAATCCTTCCACCTCAGTCCTCCAAGTAGCCAGAACTACAGGTGCACACTCCACGCCTGGCTAATTTATGATTTATTGTAGAGACGGGGTCTTGTCAAGTTGCCCAGGCCGGTCTCGAACCCACAGACTCAGGCAATCTACTCGCCTCAGTCTCTCAAAGTGCTGGGATGACAGGCTGAGCCACCGAGTCCAGCCCCAAACCATCTTTTAAAAATTACATTTCTTTTTTTTGTTTGTTTCCAGTTCTAAATCTTGAAATCATAAAACCAGAGAATCCTTAAAGATCATCTAATAAATATGTTGCAGTGGACTGGGACACTTGGACTATCTTGCCTGGTGGTCCACCTTTTTAGAAATGTGTAACATGACAATTTTTAAAAATTGTTATAAAGAGCTTTGTATATCAAAAGTTTGGGACATTTGCTTCTCAAGGAAATATATACAAATTATAAAAAAGAGTAAGAATAACATAAAAGCATGCAAGGTTCTACAGTCTTCCTATTTACTCTATGGTATGAGAATTTTGGCATGCTTGAGATATCTGTTTAGAGAGTAGAAGAAACCAACTTCTGAAGGAAAAAAAACCGTGAACTGAATATCATATTGGCAATCACTTTGAGCATAAAAGAAATGTACAATCAAAATCTGTCTCGGTAAAAAAAATGATCATGTTACCTCTACATAGCTTGACTATAACTTTTTGTTCCTCCAAAAAAAGCTGGGAATTCTTTTTGAATCATATGTTTAAAATAATAAATCATAGCTGTAGTGGCTGCAACAAGTGTGGAATTCTCAACATTTTTGAGTAGAAATTAAAGGACAACAGCATAATCATTTGATGAATTATTGTCTCTTTGTATACTGAAAGCTGAATCTCATCGTGCTTATTTCAAATGAACTACAAATTGGATTAAGGCACGAGAAAATTATCACTAATTTTGTCATGCACCAATTTTTTCCAAGTCTGGCCTCTTTGTTTTGCTGGTGAAACAACTGAAGCCCAAGATTACACCTCTGGTTTGGGAAAAGCCCAGAATCAAAAGTTAGTTCTGACTTCTGATATGGAATTATTCCTACCTCAGACCTTCTTTCTTGATTATACCTCACACAGTCTCTTGGTAGCCAGTGGAAAACCACTCTTGCTATTGCTGGATTTTAGGCATGATGTCACATAGAATTTGGCACGATTGCTTGAACCAAATGTGTGGCTTTTCATTCCTACTTCCCTTACTAAATGTAATGCCTTCTCTTTTTTGTACGGCATAAATAATTTTCTATAATCACGAGAAGTTTGCATGATTATTGTACAGTGAGATCCAGATGTGCCCATCAGAAAGACCATAGAATATACCAAAAGACCGCGAGTCTAAGATCAAGAGATAGATCAAATCTGACCAACAAAACGTGCTAGTAATATTAAGGGATATGTCCTTGCTGATATTTTTCTTCCTCAGGTAAACTGATGATATTTTTTCTATAAAAGGAAACTGCGGAGTCATGTCTTCTCCCTATCACTTTTGTCTTTATGCGTCTATAACAATTGAGACACTCCACAATCGCATTTTTGAAAGTTCTGTCTGATTTTAAGTGCTACTGAAGGTTTTCACCCGACAATGTTTATATGAGCATGAGACTAAAAGCGTCCGTGTAAATTTTATCAACCCATCTATCACACAATGCTGAGGCACTAAAAGGAAAATCCAAATCCTAGTGGAAATACCCACTCTCCTGCTGATGAAGTCATCCAATTTTTGTTTTCACTTTATTTTTATTTCAAGGGCAAATAGCCTCTCTGCAGTTTGACGGCTGTCAAGATCACAAACCAGCAAACACGCCCTGATGAGGGCCACCTGTTCGCTCCTTCCCAGGGAAGGGAACCTAGGGGCTCCCCACACCCGCCTTCTGTTGTTCATTATGTGGCCGGGATACTCGTGAATGCCAGTGGAGATCTTCCCCAGCTGGTACTTCCTGTTTTCGTTGTCTGGTTCTTTTCCTTCCCTAGCGTGGAAGAGTTTTACAAGCCTCTCCCAGGGTGGCCAAATGTAACTGTTTCCCTAGCAAAACATCCAGCTCCTGAGTCCGGCCCTCCTCTACCAGTTGCCTGACACTGGGTAAGAAAACGTGCTGTGCGTTAATTTTCCTCTTGTTTCACACTCCTTAGCTAGAAACTTTTGGTAAATTTTGCATCTCGCTCACTCCATCTTCTCTTATTTTTGTAGCTAATTTTCCATGTTACTGACTTAGGAGGCTTACCTGGTGCATTACTAATGGCTAATTTTAAAAATTTATATTATTTCTCAAGGCTCAACTTCAGTACAAGCTATAAAAAGTGTGCGATTGTAACGTTAGTCTGAGAAATAAGACTAACATAAATAAATTTATTTAACATAAATAAGATAAAGACCAGTATGTTTTCTTTTGTCCTGTGAAAATGATATAACAAAGCACGCTTCTTCCCTGGCTATAATTATAATTACAATTATAATTATAAAATTCCTTGGCTAGGAAGTTTAAGGCTATTTTTTTTTCAAATAGTTATTCCAGAATTCTAGCATCAGGATCTTTTAATTTATTCTTTAGCTATGACTCTTAAAATTTTCTGGGTTACAGAACTCTTTAAGTTTTTTTTTTTTTTTTAAGTTTTGAACTCCCAGAATAATGTACATATGCATAAATATTTTGCATATAATTCAGGAACTTCTTCCATGGAATATTGGGTCTGTGTGGTCTGATTTTTCTCTCTTGTCATAATTTGAGTTTTCCTATGTTTAAGAAACTGATTAACTTTCTGAATTTACCAGAGGCAGCATTTGTAAATTGTTTCACATTCCCTTGTAATATAGTCAGAAATTTTGGATAAGTGTAACATTTGCTTACTTGAAAGTAAAAACAAGAAAATTGAAGAAAGTGCTTCAAAATTAGAATTCGATAAATTGCAATGGGCATATACATTGATATAACTACCTGGAAAGTCAATTTAGCACTACTGCATAAAGCCAGATTTTCGTGTCTTGCAATTCAACAACTCCACTTCAGAATATAAACCCAAGAGAAAACAACTTCTCACACTTCTACCGAGTTATGTTTAGCATATCTGTCTATCTATCTATTTAATCTATCTATCGTCATCTGTCTCCACATATGAGAGAGAGAGAGAGAGAGAATACCTATTCTCATAACTTGAGTTGTTTATGATCTGTGTATTTGCTGTGAGCACTGGGTTATAAATTCTGAGATATTGCTTCTAGTAAAAGTACAAGGCTTTTTCTGTGAAATGCTGATCACAATATTTTCATTAACTGATTAACACATAACTTTGTTTTATGTGTTTCTGTTTGAGGACACTTTACTTTACATACATTTATTTATTAAAACTGAAATTGTGGCAACTAACACCCTCACTCCTGCCTGAACAAAACTTCTCTAATACATAGTCTCTCTGTGCTGGCAGGCACATCACTGTCTTCACGACATCAGAATACCCTTTCAACACCGTGTTTGAGAACTGTTTTAAACAGCAAAATCAGCAACAGGAGTAATAAAAATGTGGAAAATGTAGCACAGAATAGACTGAAAACAACTCGCACTTGTCTGCCTATGCGTGGTAGAACAAGAAGGCGGAGTGCCACCTAGTTTGATCCCAGCCGTGCCGTTCACGTTGCCTGGTTCCACGTTTTTTCGCGGCTCAGCGAATGGCTGTGAAAGCGTAGTGAATGCTGGTCTGAGGCTTACAAGTACAATTTAGGAGTAGGTAAGTTTGTAAGTTTGAAGCTATGAAATTCATGAGTAATGAAGATCCATTGTGTGCCTATAAATATAAATGCGTGTATATAAATACATATATGTAACATATACACACATGTTAAAACCTAGCATGTAAAGCAGGGGGATTATAAACACACAGGCTGTCTGCATTCCACTCCAGACATGCCCAGCAGAGACACTCACTCTGTTACCAATTTCCACAAGAAGTGAAATCACTATAAAATTTTAGGGGCCTTAAAATAGGTCTTATCAAATATGCGGGAGGCCAAATAGATGGACCCCAGTCACCCCAAATGATCGTTCAGCAACTCGCACGCTCTTCCTGTCGCCGCTACAGCCTTCTCCCTATTTCATCCCCTCTTGCTTCAGGGAAGTAAAATAATTCCTCCTTTTCTCAGGGCCAGGATCTTTCTGCCACACTTGGTTCTGCTTAGAGTTTCCAAATTTTTGTCTACCTACAGATCCGTGTGAGCAATTTTCTTTTCCTCCAGATGTAGTAATTCCTTCTTCTTCAGAGAAATTATTTCTTTTCTGCCTCATTGCAATCGTGTCACTTATTATCATGCTTAAAATTATTTTTTTTAATCATGAGGATAACCGTAACCCATTTATTCTGGGAGTCCTCCATCCTGTATTCCTGAGACTTGCCCATCCATCTCAGGATGTGTATGCTGGTGTCATGAAGATTACATACATGAGCAAAGCAGTGGCCGAGAATCTACAATGTTCAAGACTGTGTACTGGTTGCTAATGGGTCCTAAATCTGGATAGGACACGGTCCTTTCCCTTGAGCTCACCATCTATAGGGAGACACACATTGGATGAAGTCACTTTTCTACAAAGCAGATTATGAACAGTGTGAGGGTACAGATAGGAAAGGACAAAAATGGCTGTGAACTATCAAGTCTGGGAGTCTGTAGGCTATGGAAGCTTCCTGGAGGGGGTGATTTTTCAGCTGGGACTTGAGGTCAGAGCTCTGCTTTAAGACAGCAAGCTTATGCCTTCATCGTGCTGTCTCTGTAGTGCTCTCTTAGGGAGGGCTTCTCCCTCCTAGTTAGGGTCCTCCAAAACAAAGCCTGAGACACGAGCTGGTAAAGTAGTTGGCTTGGGAGAGGTCCCAGGAAGCAGGAGTACGGGAGCAGGGGGACTGCCACAAGGGGGGAGGAAAGGTGCTGTGAGAGAGCATCGCCAGGCTGCTGCGGGGGCCACAAGGGCTTGGCTCGGCTCAAGTCTTAGGGGCGTACAGAATGGACCCTGCGTTGTCCACTTGAAGGACAGGAAGCTAGACATTTGTCCTCTGCTTTCAGTTTCCCATTAGTTGAAGGATATTCCTGGGGCTATCAATTGCCCTGTAATTATGGGTGCAGTTACTGGAGGGCCGAGTGGGCCCTTGCGGGATCAGAGACAGCGCTCGGGTAGCAAGCAGGGAGAAGAGAGGAGAGTGTCTGGGGAGCAGAGTCATCCCATGGGAGTATGTGCTGCCATAGAAGTGTCCACCAGAACTGTGGCTAGAGTCTGAGAGGCTGGAAGGCTGTGACACGGGGCACCAAAAACACCTGCCGGAAGTACCAAGATGTTCCAAGGTGTTCCGGATTGGGAGCAGGGTGACCGGTGAGAATATGAAAGCAAAAAAGGATGCACTCCCTTCTGTGTCTTTCCGACTGTTTATCTCTATCTGGAACACTTTTTCCTCCTCACTGCTTGCCTAAACTCTACTCTTTCTGCAAAGCCCAAGTAATAGACAAAGCCTAGAATAGTTTCTAGCACCCCATAAGTGTTCGATATTATTTGATGAATGGACAGCTGACATATTTATTGTGATCATAACTTTACAAAGTCATTGAAGTTGATGCCCATAGAACCTTGATATGTGTGCACTGGTGTCTCCATTGTCTAGACATACTCACGTGTTAGTTCGGTAAAGTACGCTGAATGTCAGACACTGCACTGGGTTATAGAAGCTGATGCGAAAACCAGTCCCCGAGAAGGTTAAACCTTTACCAAGGAACTCGTAGTCAGTGGAGAGGAGAGGCAATCACGGAAATTTTCTTGCATTAAATCTCCTTTTTCTTCTGTTCCATGATTCTCCTGGTTAACGTTTATCAACTCCAGTCATCCTATCAATTTTTAATTCCCATCCCACACTGTCATTTTCCGTTTGCCACAGAGTATACGAACCAGTGCACGTTCACCTTTTCTATCTGTCTTTGCCTTTTTTTTTCAAATGAGCCCTTGAGGGCAAGAGCTGTGGTCTTAGGCTTTTTCATATCCTTAGACCAAGGCAAGACACCATCGTGGTACTTCCTAACATATGGGTGGTGGTCTCGATTCTTAGTAGTACCCATCAGGACATTTCCTTTTCCATTAAAGTATCACAGAAGGAATAAGACGTCATCTGATGTGAATGCAGAACTCCCATGCAAATCATAACCTTTGAAGGTAACACTAGAGCTTTGCTGAAAATAGGTACATAATAGCAATGCAAAACTGCAGGTTGTGGACCAATCTTCTGCAACAACTTTTTGGGAAAGTGTAATTTAAATCCAGAAACGTAACAGTGGCTGGAAAGGGTCCTTTTTATAAGGATATATAAGAAGCATGGCACACCCAGACACGCCCTGTTCATCTGTTGTCACTCTCCCCTCCCCTCAATGCCACAGTCTCGGAAATGCCTCTGGAACATATGTCTGGAACAATGCTGTCCATCTGAAATTTAATGTGGCCCTACAAATGCAATTCACATAGGTCATTTACATTTTTCTCTTAGAAACACTAAACAAGTAAAAAAAAATGTGGAGTTGAATTATATATTTTATTTAACACAACATATTCAAAATATTTTTTCAGTTTGTAATCAACGTAGAAGTTATCAATGAGATCTTACATTTTTTACTACACGAAGTCCTCAAAACCTGGTGAATATTTTATACTCCTGGCATATCTCAAATTGTACTAGCCACATTTCAAGGACTCAGTAGCCACATTGTAGCTAGTGAACACCTTTTGGACCACACAGGTTTCTAGATTGACTTTACAGCTGGTATTTCCTGTTTGTGTGTGTGTGTGTATGTGTCTCTGACATATGTGTTTTGACAGGCATTTCCCTATGGCCCCTTATTCTGTTTGATGATAAGCTTTCTGAATGTGGGCCTTGGTCGCAATACGTATTCTAATATACATACTATGTTCTATGGTTTGTTGGTATCATGTATAATTTTCTGCCTACAATGGGCTCTCAGTAAGTGTCACTTTACTGATAATTGGCTGTGTAAGCTCATGTAGAAATAATTGGGCTCTTCTGTATCCAGAAGCAACAAAAAGTAAATATCTACTTTTGTTAGAAATAGCTCAAAGAAATCGGCACCTGTAAGTCTTCTGGGGAATCAGTATGTTTAATAAAAATTATGGTTTTATTGTTTGTTTATTCTGGGTTCTTCCTTTTAAAACTCTCAAGAAAAATGATGAATACTTGAAGAACTGCTCTTTCTCAGTTTCAGCGACTAGACAGAACTCGCGAATTGACATGGACTTTTCTGTCTTTCCCACTCTACCAGGGAATTGCAGCTCTGTACTAGGAACGGAGTCTTGGAAATAGACATGCTAGAGATCGAACCCTGCTTTAACGGCTGTATGATTGAGTATCTTAAGTTATACTGCTAACCTTGTTGCACCTCTCCAAGTTGTTGCATCTTGTTGTACCTCTCCAAGTTTCCTCATTTGTCATACAGAGATATTTCTCTTTGTTTTTACTCTTCAAAGTGTCTTGAATCCAATCATTTTTCCTCAGATTCTAGCACTCGCATCTTATTCCGGCAACTGTCAGCTCTTCTATGAACTACCTAAAGTGATAGACTCTCCTGGAATGATGTATGCCCGGCCACGAAACATTCCTCCACAATAGCCAGAGCTCGTTCATCAAACTCACATCTGTTCTTACGCTGTTAACTAATGACAAGAAGAGTCCCTTCTTTGTATTGGTGATGGACTTTCATGGCAGCCACCAGGTGGTGCCAGTGACCTATGCTTCAGGTAAGCCCTCCTGGCTTGCCTTCACTAACACTTTCCTTTCCTCCCAATCGCCATGGCCAGTCTCCAGAGAAGATAGTTTAACATCTATTCGTAATTCTCTAAAATGTCCTTTCAACATGGCAGAACCTACCGGTTTGTCTGCTAATCATAGAATACGCAATGCCATTCCTTTGATCAGAGATTGGAAGGAAAGACTCCAGGTAAATGACTGGGCTGGCAGTCAGTCTTCCACTTGTCTGCTGGGATGCACAGTGGTTTGCCGTGCGCTGCCAAGGGGTAGCTCCTTTGGTCTCGTGGTTGGCCTGCTCAGCTCCTCCCCACTCAACTCATCACCGTCTCTCTCCACATCACCTCCTCTGCTGGGCTCAAGTTCCATACCCCTCCAAGCGCAGTTCTTGTTCTCCAACCAAGTTGCAGCGATTGTCCATGCCTTCCATCAGTTCGTCCTTGATGAGGTGCTTTCACTCTGATTGTTCCTGTTTTAGATAACTGACCATCGTATGCCCACTTGCCCGGTATAAATCCTGATTCAAATCTCCCATGCATGAAAGTGTTTGAGTTAGGGTCTGTGCTTGTTACTCTACCAGGATCTTACCCGCCTCAAAATCATTACTTTAAAGCACCTTAGTACACTTACAGGGATGCTGCATTGCACTGTTCTTAGGCCTATGTAAGAAATAACGAATGATAAATTCTTACAGGGCCAGAGATTGTCTTTATCCCCCCTCCTATTTCTTTTGTGAGTATTGCCCTGGGGACTGTTCTACTCCGCATAAGAACTTATTACTTAGGGAATAAGTGACTACGCCATAGCTAATATTTTTGAGCATCCATTATTTCAGGTACAAGAATAGAAAATCTGCCTCCTTCCTTCCTTCTTTCCTTCCTTCCTTCCTTCCTCTATCTACCTTTTGCTAAATAGCTTATCCGATGAAGGAACATATGTCTCTTTTCATGTAGGTCTTGGGAAGAGAATCAGTAACAAGTGAGTGGCTAAGTAATTATTAAGAAGAAGGATTTTGCCAAAACAAAAGACATGTGGGAGGCAGAGTAATAGTCCCTCAAAGATATCTCCTCCTAGTCTATGACTATTACATAGCAAGGAATACTTTGCAGGTGTGATTAGATTTAGACTCTTGAGACAGGAAAATTATCCTGGATTATCTGGTAGGGCCCACTGCAATCACCAGAGCATTTGCAAGAGGGAAGCAGCAGATTCAGAGTGAGAGAAGGAGAGGTGATGCTGCAGTTCCAGACAGAAGAGAAGCAGGGCCTTGAGCCAAGGAGGGCGGGCGGCCCTGGACGCCGGACAAGGCAAGGAAGAAACACAGCCCTGCCAGTGCCTGGACTTTGGCCTAAAGCTCCAGAACTGCAACACGAATTTGTGCTGCCTTAGGCCACTAAGTTTGTGGTGTTTTGTTGCAGGAGCATCAGAAAATTAATACAACATGGCATATTTAAATTGAGTTTTTTTGTTTTATGAAAAAGTTAAAATTCCGTCTCATTTTGATTCATTATTATGACTCCTCAGAAATCACAACTACTTTTGAAAATATCACATACATATTTTATAAAATATATATATGTTTGTTTACACAAATGACACAAATGATATAATATTCATAGTGATTCATAGTTTTATTTTAGCTTCAGCATATATATATCTATATATCTATTTTATACATATATATAAAATACAGATATATATATATGGTACCAATATATATATATATTGAGCTGGAGTCTCACTCTGTCGCCCAAGCTGGAGTGCAATGGCACACTCATGGCCACCCCAGCAACTGGGCTCATCCAAGTATCTGGAACTACAGGTGCACGCTACCACACCCAGCTAATTTTTTATTTATTGTAGAGACGAGGTCTTGCCAAGTTGCTCGGGCTGGTCTCAAACCTGGGGGCTCACTCACCTTGGCCTCACAAAGTGCTGCGATTACAGACTGAGCCACTGAGGCCAGCTGGAAAAAAAATTTTTTTTTTTTAGATAAAGTCTCACTCCATTGCCCAGGCTGGAGTACAATGGAACAATCACAGCTCACCATAACCTCAGTCTCCTAGGCTCAAATGATCCTCCTGTCTCAGCCTCCTAAGTAGCTGGAATTACAGGCATAAACTACTGTGTCCAGATTCCTAGACTTCCCCCCCCCACATCAGTAAAACACTAAGCTACTGTGTTCCTTTGAAGAGTTGCATCTACTGTGTTCCTTTGAAGAGTTGCATCTTATTCTGTAATAAGGATATAACAAATGTATTAAACATTTTTTCTGTTGATAATCATTTAGAGTGCTTTTGGTTTTTAAGTAATTAACAGGATACTGTCATGGGCATTTCATGTCATTGAGGATGAGTGCAATTATAATCAGGAAAATGTTAGGTGTGATATTTATATGTTTGCCACTGCGAGATGATAATATTCACCAAAAATATTGATGGCTTTCAGTATGCATGCCTTGATGTTTTAGATCCACTTCCCCTTCTTCTTGCTGAGAAGTTTTAAAAAGTAGTCATAAAAAGTACAACTTGATCACTGGGGTGATCACAGTGCTGGGAATGATGGCTCAAGAACATGCAGAGGGTGGTCAGCTCAAGATGGTATGAATGAATATTCGATTAAGCCACAGGTAATAGACTGTTTTAGATCACATATGCATACACATATATTGTCATATTTAATCCTTACAATAAGACTGCAAGTCTTCTAAGATGAAAATGCTGCTCAGGAGAGTAAAATAGCATCACTGACACCTCACAGCGAATTAAGTGGTACAGACAAGAGGAACCCCAGCTTTGAATGACACTGCAGCCTGTCCTCCCTGAGCCATTCTTCAAGAGTTCCAAACTTGTTTAAATTTTGGATAATCTGTCAATTGCCGATCAGGTTCTTTCTTAGAGTAGAACAAAATATATTTCACAAAATACTGAAAAGCCCAGATTTGGGGGACAGACACTTGATCTTGAGAGAGTGCATGAGTGCATGTGTGCTTTCATCATTCTGAGCTTTTCATGACAGTTTTGTCATTTGTTTATCTAGACTTCCACTGACCTGTAATTTCTGCTCATCTCTTCACCCCTTTCCCCTCTTTTTCTCCATCCCTATTATCATCGGCATATTTTTATTGTTGTTACCAACCACATTTTCATTCCAGTAAGACTATAACTAGACTGGGACGCATATATAGCTACTACTTTTTGTTTTCCATTTTGGCATTAACCACATGCTCCTCATTTTATAATGACCCATTTTATGCTAAATTACTTTGTCAAGTGATATGGTTGCAACATCTATAAAACTGTAATGTCTACAGAATAAATGCAATAAGCACCATAGAGTAGAATGTAAATTAAAGTCAATGTATGTGAAGAGAGCTAAGTGGAGTTATTCTGAATCAAAAGTCTTCCTCCAATATTCCAACTTTTAAGAGGAATGTCAGAAAATGGAATGCTCCATCTTTGTCTTGCATCATGGGATAGAATGGATCCTTTCAAAATAAATCTTGTGTAATCTTGTTTGCCAAATATTTGCTGATGATCAGCTCAGCAATTAGATATGTCTTTGTGAAATATCAGGCAGTCAGCTGATTGGACAGCCTTGTCTCCTTATAGGCCCATCCTCTCAAACAATCCTTCCTGTCCTTACACCAGACAACTTGCTTTCCATCCTATTCCTTAGTGTTGTGATTGCACAGACATGAACTCAGGTTTCAGACATATCTGGACTTTTAATCCTGCCTCTGACACTCAGGATGATTTTAGGCCTGAGTAGGTATGTTCTGAGTTGCATTCAGGCAACCCAGAAACTTAATCCTTGCCTGTGTTAGCCTGAACTCCAAGTAATTATCAGGAGGGTGGAGATGCCTCTGAGTTTGTGGAAACTGCTCCTAGACATCTGTTAGGCAAAGCAAGTCATCAAGCCAGGCCCGATCAGGTCCGCGCTCTGCTCTGCTGCTTTCAGCCAGGCTGTACTCATGGCTACAGTCATGCTTTCCTTCTTCCCTCTCCTCATCCCTGATCTCGTGAAAAGAGGCAGAGAATGGCTGAAATACAGAGAATCGCTTCAGTTAGCTCATCATCTGTAACACGGATGTTTTCATCACCGGTTACGACTAGATCCGCCTCATCTGGAAGACTGTCCTTCCCCAAAGAGCTGATGTGGATACTTTGGGCACAACCAAGTGCGACAAACTGGCTGCAACTGCACTTGGCCTACCACATGCATTCTTCTCCATCCTAGATCTTACATCTTCTCTACCTCTTGGGGGTAGCATCTTCCTCTTGGGATGCAAGCACTTGAAAGAAAGACGGAATTTATGGCGCAGGAACAAAACAAAGAAGAGCCCAACATTTAAGTTGCGGACAACTACATGAATATTTCTGTAATTACAAACCTTGCTTGTTATGAATCATTTCACAGATGTGGGCAGGGAATGTTGAAGGTAGTGCAGAAGCATAAGGGAAACAGATGCTGAGAAGTCAGGGCTTCTGGATCTCAACAAACATGTGTACGTTCGTAACCACAGTGACCCGTTCATGAACCTGGAATGAAGACAATGAGATAACGATCAGAATTTATTGTGTGTCCAGGACGCGCCAGATATTGGGCCACATGACGTGGATGTGCTGGACACCCATAGTGAGTCTGGGACATAGGCACTCTGGTCATCATGTCCCCACTTTGTGGGCGAGTACACGGAGGCTCAGGCCGTGTGAGTCTGTCACAGTCAGAGAAGTAGGACGGTGGGCATTCAGATGCACGTAACCGGCGGTGATGCTGGGTCCAAGGGGCAAAAGAGAAACGCTGTGAAAGCTAGAAGTGGAGAGAGTGAAAGGGGGCCGATATCTACCACTGCAACCTTTTACGTTTTTCTCCGCATGGGACCCAGTTTGAGTTGAAATGCTTCTATGACAAATGTAACACGCAATTAAAGAACAAAGGCAATGTGGGATTAAGAATAAGTGTTTTGAGAAGCGTCGATTCATGTCCTTTGCAGCCAAGAGACACGTGAAGAAGTGCTCAGACTCACTCATCGTGAGAGAAATGCAAATCCAAACCACATCGAGATACCACCTAAACCCTGTAAGAATGGCTCAGCCTGTAATCCTGCACTTTGGGAGGCCGAGGTGAGTGGATTGCCTGAGCCTGCGGGTTCGAGACCCGGTTGGGCACCTCAGCAAGACCTCGTATCTACAATAAATCAAAAAATGAGCCGGGTGTGGTAGCGCGCACCTGTAGTTCCAGCTACTTGGAAGGCTGAGGCAGAAGGATCGCCGGAGCCCAGCAGGTCGAGGCTGCGGTGGCCGGGAGCGGCCATTGCACTCCAGTCTGGTCGACAGAGTGAGACTCCAACTCAAAAATAAAAATAATAAAAAAATAAACAACAACAACAACAGACGCTGGCGAGGATGTGGAGAAAAAGAAACGCTTCTACACTGCTGGTGGGAATGCAAACTTGTACAACCTCTTTGGAAGACAGTGTGGCGATTTCTGAAAGAACTAGCAATTGACCTTCCATATGACCCAGCAATTCCCCTATTGGGAATATAACCGGAGGAACTCAAATTATTCTACAAAGAAGATACCTGCACACATATGTTTGTTGCAGCTCTATTCACAATAGCAATAACATGGAACCAACCATGTTGTCCACTGAAGCTGGACTGGATTAAAAAAATGTGGTACATATACACAATGGAATACTATGCAGCCATAAAGAAGGACAAATATCTGGACTTTGCAACAACCTGGATGGATTTGGAGTTGATCATACTCAGTGATTTATCACAGAAACAAAGAACAGAGTTCCATATGTTCTCACTCATAAGAGGACCTTGAACAATTATAATGCAATAAGAAAGCGATTGACGGTAGTGGGAAACTGTTGGGGGGTGGGATTGGCAGTTGAGGGAAACTGCTAGGGGAGGGAGGGGCACACCTCATCAACAAGGGTACCTGCACGATCCATGTTTATATACCTAATCCTGAATTGTACCCCACATCTTTATGATAAAAATTTTTTTTAAAAAGAGTAAGTATTTAATAGAGCAGTTGGGACTTGGCAGCCTTGAGACACTGGTCGCTTCTTATAAATCACAGCAGAAAACCTTTGCTGAAAAACCCAAGGACGGATGCTCAGACCTGAGAGCTAGGCAGTGGACGAGTGGGCAGGCAGGCCATTTCAGCGGCGCACACGGAGCCAACTGCAGACGGGAGGGTGGGCATGTCAGAGCGGATTTCGGCACGGTGGGGAAAAGCCCTCCTTCCCGCCAGCAGACGGGGCACAGCTGAGCCAGCTCTTCGCCGGGCAGGGACGGGGTGTCCTTCGTCGCGTCCATCCAGGTCTCTGCTTGCTACTTTCTTTGCCCTTCTTCTAACAAAGGATCTGACAACGCAAGAAAGCCCAAGTGGCGAGACAGCTGCCTTCGAGAAAGTACGAATGATGGTGAAGCGAAGCCAGAACCCTCACCGCCCACCTTCCTGCCGTGAGAGAGCGGTGGGCGCAGATGGCGCTGGAGAGGTTCCCGCACAACGCGACCCACCTTTGAAAGAAGAGAGGAGGAGGAGGAGGGTGGAGGAGGAGGAAGAAGAAGAGGCGGAGGGGAACCGGGGGGGGGGAGGGGAGGGAAGGAAGAGGGGGCAGGGGGAGGGCGGGGGGGGCGGGGGTACAAAGGGTCGTCTGTATACTTCTCCACATCCAAAGTATGCTTCTTCAGGCTCCCTTTAAACAGCTTTGTTTGAGACTTCAACATCCCAGTTGAAGGTGGCAATGCCTCCGCTTGGCAGCAGCCTCACCGTACACAAGTATTCTGCGGTTCAGAGTCCGAACTCCCGGGGAGGGCTCCCTCTCCCCTCCGAAAGGCCGCTGGACCTCTCAGTCCCTCTCCTCAGGACGTCGCTTCGGCGCAAGGGGCAAACAGCTCCATCCGTGTGTGCCTCGACGTCCTCGCCTGCAAAACGGAGGAAACGTGGCTTTCCTCAGAAGTCCTCACTGGATGGCTTCGCTCGCTGGACACGCGCATTTCCCGAAATCGGAAAACTTGTCTATTCAGCGTATTCAGTGTTTCCGTTAATTTTAGGATGGAGATAAGATTTTTTTGAAAGTATGACATATAACCAACTCAGTAGGTGTTGTTCATATGCTCTTTTCCTTTCCTGGAATTATGTCTTTCGCCTCTCACCTGGTTTTTGAAGACGGCTGTAGCGATGAAGTCGTCGGACAGACGCAGGAGTAAAGAGCAGAAACGTGGGGCCGACCTCACCGATTCCAGCTCACTGGGAAGAGTTCCACAGCTCTAGGCGACCGATCAAAGCTTCTGAAGGCATGCTCTTCTGAGGGCTGCGGTTGGGGTTACGCTTGGGGATGCTCTCCAGGAAAGGAGGACTGCGTCGTCCTCCGACGGATAGCCACTCCGTGAAAGACACCTAGATATTTAGGGGGAAAAACTGCTGATCAGACGAGGCAACGCCAGGGAAGTCCCATCCACGCAAGTGGAAGTCATAAACGTTTGGCACCGGCAGGGCACAGATGCCACCGCTGCACACCCACATTCAGGCCCTCTTCACGGAGTCTCCTGTGGGAGGCCAGGGAACGACGAGACTTTCTGAGCCTGCACTACACTGTCACTCCGAAACAAATATCGATACATGGGCAGAAGGGCGGTTTCCATTTGGAGGTAGACCCATGGGATAGCCCAAAAGTATGCCAACCCTACACTTGAGGAATAGAAGAAAACATACAGTCAAAACAGAAGGCGATAAAAACAAGCTTGGTTTTGTTATTGTTTCAACTAAGACTGTGGTGTGATCAACATGAGAAATTGTGTTACTTCAGTGAGAATTTCCAGCGAGACTATCAGACTGTGACAAGATAAATTTTAATATGGAATTGAATAAGGAAACATGGCCATAAGGAAGGAAGTAGCTGCAAATGCCAAAACTGAATTTGGAGAATGCCGAGACCCGAAAAGTCATGTTGTCATGAATTCACCGACTAAACACACTAGTCAATCAGCTAGTTGAGTCAAAGGGAATTTTAAAAATCCTTTCATATATTCCATTTAATTAAGAAAAATATTTTATCATGATTTGCATAATACTTTAAATGAGAAGCTTTTCCTTTTTCTTTGAATGCCTGTAAAAGAGGTCCTATGTAGAAGCCACATTCTCTGTGGATACAATTGTTAAATAAATGATATGAGCCGGGCTTGGCGGCTCCGCCTGTCGTCCCGCGCCTTGGGAGGCTGAGGTGAGTGGATGGCCTGAGCCTGCGGGTTTGAGACCCGCCTGGGCAGCGAGACCTCATCTCTACAATAAATCAAAAAATCAGCTGGGCGTGGTAGCGCATGCCTGTAATTCTGGCTACTCGGAAGGCTGAGGCGGAAGGATCGCCGGAGCCCAGCAGGTCGAGGCTGCGGTGGCCGGGAGCCTCCACTACACTCCAGTCTGGGCGATGGAGCGAGACTCCAACTCAAAAAAATAAAAATAAAATAAATAAATAAATGATATTTATTATATGTTTAGTTTGTATAAGGTAAATAAGTAACATTCATAGATTTAATTTGTGTCAGGTATATGACCAACGACATATTTTCATAAAAATGTTATGTAACTGTTACAAAAAGTTATTCTCTTCCTCATTCTCCGATGTGGAATAGGCAGAAAGTAGTAAAACACTCTGACTAAGATCCCACCCTAAGTGACCAAGGTGGAATTCCAAGCCACACAGTCTAAATTCAGAGTCTGGGCGCCAATTCTGAAGGCTAGAGACTGCATCACACCATTCTCCGGGGCGCTGCTGTTCAAAGGGTGACCCGTGGGCCAGCATCTCCACCACAATTGAGAGGTCGGTGCAATGCAGAGTCTCAGGGGACAGCCTGGGGCACTTGTACTGCCACCTGCACTTTAACCGGATCCTGTGGGATGCCTGTGCAACTTCCCATCAAAGTTTGAGAAGCGCTATGGAGCAGTTCGGAACACTGCTATTTTTGCACGAGGTCATGAAATGTCTCTACTGAGAGATGACACTTCTTGCTGGGAAAGCGCTCAAGCTAGTTTCAAGTCTAATTCTCTGCTTCCAGGCCTATCTTGTCAAGTTGATCATTCTGTGATGCTCTTAAATCCATTTGGGAATTATAATCCTTGCTCAGTTTTTAAAGTGTTGCCTGAAGGTGGTTATGTTCCTACTCCTAAACGAGCTTCTAACGAAGAACCGTCCTGGTACAGTCTAGAAAGCCTGGAGTCCCTGAGACGGAACAGACCCAAAGCAACAAAAGCAGGAGTGACAGCATCAGACTTTACCGGCAGTTCACTTCCTGCTTGAACAACTATGCACTTGGCTTTACAATTTATAATGATATTTTACACACACATCTACGGTCTATATATTTATATATGCTTTATTAACTTGAGGTTGAAATACTTCAAGTTGCACTGTTTACCGAGGTTCCAGCGTTTCTTCGAGTCCTGTGTCTGCCTGTGAACCCGGGGCAGCAAGCTTGGGGATGAGTGGCTGTGGCCTTCAAAAGGCAAGGGACAGCAGGCTGACGACAGGGAGAAGAAAGCCGTGCCCGTCAGTGAGGGAGCTCACGTCTGAGAGCCGTCTGACGTGCCCCGCTTTCCGAGTTCGGATTAAGCTATGGGTCGCATACGGGACGAGCATCGAAGTGTTGGCACGCTCAAAGAGGCGAGTGAATGTTCTGGAATGTCTGCAGGCATCCCTGCAGGGAACTCAGGGACTATGTCCTGGACAAAGAAGGCCAGGAGAAATGTTTTGCTAATGAGTGAGACAACATTTTACAAGCAGTAGTTAGGTACTTCTGCCTGTAAGTCGAAATGCTTCTTATGGAACGTGAAGGTCAGGTTCTCTAGAGCTATCCCGAGAGAGACTCACAAGACAAGAGGCTGACAGAATGAGACTAACATACCCTTGAGCCCTAGCCTCACCTCTTATCAGCTGAGATGGCCTCACCAGCCTGCTTGGTGTTTCGAAGCTTCCGCTTCCCCACCTGTCAAATGGAGATTGTAAGAGGTCATGAAACTACGGAACTTAAGGTACCATGGATGGCATGTGGCAAGGCCTCATCGAACTAGTCACTAAATACGTTGGAGCATCTACGTTGCGGCAGGTTCAAGCACTACAAAAATAAGGCACAACACCGTTCTTAAGCTCACCGGGCTGAAGCTCCAGCAGAAACCTTAGGCATCGCCAGCATGATCACATCAGCAAAAGAAAATTGTTCTGAGAGCTTATTTACAAAAGTATGTGACCTATTAACAGAAACTCTTAGAAAATAAAGTTACATGATCTCAGAAATGTTTGCTGCTCCTCACAAGACCCTTGCCTGGGACAAGACCACCGGTGACATCCCAGAAGTGGGGAGTGGAAGGAAGCGCCTCCAACACGATCCACATCAGGTGCTGGCAGTTTTTTTTTTTTGAGTCGGAGTCTCACTCCGTCACCCAGACTGGAGTGCAGTGGCCGCTCCCGGCCACCGCAGCCTCGACCTGCTGGGCTCCGGCGATCCTTCCGCCTCAGCCTTCCGAGTAGCCGGAACTACAGGCGTGCGCTACCACGCCCGGCTGATTTTTTGATTTATTGTAGAGATGAGGTCTCGCCAAGTTGCCCAGGAGTGTCTCGAACCCGTGGGCTCAGGCCATCCACTCACCTCAGCCTCCCGAGGCGCGGGATGACAGGCTGAGCCACCGAGCCCGGCTGGCAATTTCTTTTTACAGAAGCTTGCCTCATTTGTGAGCTAGGCCTCTGAGCTGCTATCGAATAATAAAGCAAGCACGAGTTTTCTCCCAAACATTTGTGCCATCTGAAGGCGGGGTGTGGCCGCTTTTGGCTACATTAAGATGTGTGGGAAGGAGGAAGTGACTGACCCCAAGTGGTCCCCTACCCCCCCACAAGAAAAGAACATTTTCATGATGTCTGCTTCTTTGGAGGTTATAATCCAGTGGCTACCCTCATTTTTCTCTTTTGTTTTTATGCTTCCCCCCCAACAGAAATGAAGACAGGAAGACTGCCCTTCTGAACCCCCTCTCTGTCAAAGGGCTTCTAGGGATTTTCAGCATGTGGAGGAAGATCAGGAAGTCTCTGCAGAACTTCTGCCAAGCTGCCAAGTCGGAGACTCTCCCCACACTCTCCTGGGCCTCGTTAGTGCTTATCAAAGATGCAGGGATGGCAGCAGCTGCCTTTCGACTTCAGAGAAGAGAGCAAGTGGGGCTCAGGAAAAGAAAACGAACGCTGTGACACACTGGGCCTCTGGCCAAGGAAGAGAGCATGGATTTGAGCAACGTAGGTGCTGAGGCCAGCAGTTCTCAGCTCAACTGGTGCCCTGCAGAGGAGCGTCCGTTGCTGCGCATGCTTTGCAAAACGGTGGGTGGCTGGGACCAGAAATGAAGGGGAATAGGCTGGGACGAATCTCCAGACCACTCGCCCTCCCTTCGAGCTGTTTGTAGGACCTAGTCCGTTTCATTCATGTGCTCGGTGCCTGCATGGCTCACAGAGCCCGGCCTCCTGGCTTGACACACTGAAGGTTTCTTGGAGGGCTTACAAAGCATTTTGAGGAGTTCAGTATAAATGAATCGGGAACACATGGATTCCATTTCCCTGAAAATTCACATGTGCTTGGAAATGAAAGGGGGCAGCGTCTGGCCAAATGTGCTTTGGCTTATCTGACCCCAAAATATACCCCTCCACTCTCTTTTCCTCCCCTCGGAATCATTCAAAGCTTTGGTTCACATCAAACCACGGCTGGCTTCTTTCGACCCCTGAAGCCTGGAGTGCTTGAGTTCCTGCAAAGCCCCACCGAGCTAAAAAGGGCGTTCGGGCAGCCCTATCCTTGCCTGCCTGCCACTCCCCGACTGAAGGCGCTCACACGGTTTTCCTCTCCTTAATGGGGCTAAATTAAGGCAATGATGTGATGCCGTTCGTTCAATCACAAAGCTACCCACCTACTGCAAGGCACGGACGCCTTCGCTTTCTGCAGGGGACATTTTCACTCACAGAACGTTGGCCTGAAAAAGACTTTCTGCCCGTAGAAATCGAATTTTCTGGGAAGCCACCCCTGGGTGAAGAATGTAGAATTTCATAAGGGTCATCCTCACCATCCCCCTCACCGTTGTCAACACCCTGGCGTTGATTCCGCATTCTGAGTTCAGAACGACTTCTTGAATCACCACATTCCTGTCCACAACCACCCTGCCCAGAATGGTAAGTGGGGAGCCATTCAGAGGCGATTTAGGGTCACCAGGCCGAGAGACGCCTTCGGGAGGAAGCTGGACCCTACACAACAAAAGGAAGCCTTTCGAGTCTCCTGGGTCAGACCAAGGGTGACGCAAAGCCTTCTTTCCTGGGAATGTAGAGAAGGGAGAATGAGCCTTTCATCTGGGAACCACGAAGCAGCCGGGTAAAGCACCCACACTTCCGGGCCCTGGCCGGCGGGAACCGGCTCACCCCTCCCGCCGCTCCTTCGCACCCAACGGCAGCCACAGCCCAGCTTAGGCGTGCTCGCTCTTCCTGGCCCACTTCGCCCTGCCCGCCTGGCTGAGTTTCTTGGTGTCTTTCTTCTCTTCCACGGACTTTGTCCTACAAGAGTGTGGCGGTGGACACCGGAGGGAGCCCTTGGTGACCAGGGGTGACAGGGGAAGCTGAGGCCCCAAAGGCGAATTCTCCCAGGCGCTGACAGCCTCAGCCTTGCTTGAAGAGACTTGGCCCAACCTGCTCCTTCCCTTCCCTGTCTGTCTGCTGTCTGCCTGCACTCTCTGCCCACAGCATCTCGGCGGCTGATGCCTGGCCTCCTTGGAGTTCCAGTCTAACCGGCCCCTGTTCAGGAAGGCCTGCCTGTGAGCCACAGGTCCCCCTAAGAAGCGAAGGCCCCACGCTCCCCTGACTTTTGACCATGGCGGACGGCCTGTTGGCTTCCTTGACGGCACGCCGTGGTCCGCAGGTACACTAAGTCTGTGTCTGCTTGCCGGTTTTCTTTTCCTCCTGCTGAGCCTGAACCCTCTTGTGGCGAGGGGTCACTCTTGACGTGTGCAGCCTCAGTGCCTGGAAAAGCAGGCATCTGAGAGGCGATCAACAAGGAATGGCTGTCGATGCAGGGTTACGGCGAACACTCCAAACGCTGATGAACGTGTCCCTTTAGAGGGCAGAGTCCATTCCTGGGGTCAGCAGTGGACATATTGGCCAGGGGAGAAGTCACATGCCACACGTGTGACGGGGGTCACACCAGGAGGAAGGGAGACAATTCAAGTACCATCTGCAAGGATGGAAAATCCTATCTGAAGAAAATGACAAGTCATCTCCACCAAGGCTTGCTGAGTTCTGTGAGTGTGTAAGTACATGTTTGGTTATTTAGCTAGTAACTACTTGTACCCTAGACGCGTACATAAAAAGGTTTGAGGTTTTCAAAGATAAATGCAAAATAAGACTTTTCCTCCCAAGGTTATATGAAGAGACAAAGAGAAACACAATCCAGAACAATAAAAAAGAAAAGCGTAAGGTTACTTCACGACTCAGAATATATGTCATAAATTATTTGATATTGTGAAGTCGGGCTGCAAGTTCGGCTCTGGCTGTCCCAGCAGCAAGCAAAATGAGTCAAATGGAATTTACCGTACGAGTTACAGGCAGGGCCAGCCACAGAACTTGCTGGCCCCAGTGCAAAGCAAACATGCGGGCTTTTGTTCGAAAGCAGGCAAACGCCCCGACGGGAGCCACCTCGCTCTCGGCCCGCTGCGGGGACACGCGGACGGGCTGGGGGGACCCAGACTCTCCCAGGCGCCGGCAGCCGCACACCGGACTCGGCTCGCGGGCCGCGTGCGGCCGGGCTCGGCTTCCGCCGGCCCCGGGCCTCTCCGGGCTGAAGGCCCGCCCTTGGCACGGCCCCTGCCCCGCCGCGGCGAAGGGTCCCCGGCGAGCGGGAGGCGCGGCCCGCCGACACACACCGCGCTGCGGTCCCGGGCACGGACGCCGCGGCCGCGCCCCTCCCGGAGATGGCACCGCGGGCGCCCGCGCGCGGCCCCATGCGACCCTCCGCAGGCGAAGCGCGACGGCTGGCCCGGGGAGAGGCCCGGCAGCGCCTGGGCGCAGGAGGCGGGGGCGGGGGCGGAGGCAGGGGCGGGGTCGGGGCGGAGGCGGAGCGCGACGGCTGGCCCGGGGGAGAGGCACGGCAGCGCCTGGGCGGAGGGGGAGGGGGAGGGGTTGGGGGAGGGGTTGGGGAGGGGAGGGGCGGGGCGAAGCGCGACGGCTGGCCCGTGGGAGAGGCCCGGCAGCGCCTGGGCGCAGGAGGCGGAGGCGGGGGCGGAGGCGGGGGCGGAGGCGGGGGCGGAGGCGGGGGCGGAGGCGGGGTCGGGGGGCGGAGGCGGAGGCGGGGGCGGGGCGGGGGCGGGGGCGGGGGCGGGGGCGGAGGCGGGGGCGGGGCGGGGGGCGGGGGCGGGGGCGGGGCGGAGCGCGACGGTTGGCCCGGGGGAGAGGCCCGGCAGCGCCGGGGGGGGGGAGGGGTTGGGGGGGGAAGGAGGAGGGGAAGGAGGAGGGGGGGAGGGGAAGGAGGAGGGGGGAGGGGCGGGGGCGGAGCGCGACGGCTGGGCCGGGGGAGAGGCCCGGCAGCGCCTGGGCGCAGGAGGCGGAGGCCGTGCGACCACGCAGGGGCCGGAAGGCCGCCAGCGTCCAGGCAGGCACCGGCAGGAGGGCTGCGCGCGACGCCCCGCGTCCCGGCACCTCCCAGCAAAAGCGCGTGGGCAGGGAAGGTGGCCGGGACTCTCCAGGCGGTGAGGGGCGCGCGTGGCCCCCCGCCCCGAGCAAGGGGTCTTGGGCGGGGCCCGCGGGGGGCGCGCTCGTCAAGCCGTCCCGTGGGCGGCACCTGGAGGCCGAACTCCAAGCAAAACCCCCCAGTCGAGAGAAGCGCATCTGGCCTTGATCCTGAGACCCAAAACTGAGAGGGATTTCTCCGGACGTCGGCACGAGGGAGACGCCACCGTGCTCTGGTCCGGATGTCTTGTCCCCCTCGAATTCCCGTGCCAGGAGGCGCGGCCCGGGGGAGGCGGCAGGGACACGAGGCCCGAGCCTCCAGGGTGGGACTGGTGCCCTCTCCGGAGAGCCGCTGTGTCCCTTCCGCCGGGCGAGGACGCCGTGAGCGGCGCCGTCTGGGAGCCGGGAAGAGGCCCTGGGCGGATGCCAAGTCCACTGGCAGCTTGCTCTGGGACGTTCAAGGCTCCAGAACCACGAGACGTGAGCGTGCGGCGTGTGTACACCGCCTGGTCGATGGCGTTTCCGAGCGCGGCCCAGACGGGCCGAGACGGTGGCATCACGGACCACGGCCTTCGACTCGCTGGCCGCCGTCTCCAAGGGCCGGCTGCGCGTCGGCCCGGCGCGTCCTCTCCAGGGCGGAGCGCAGACGACACACGCGCGCGCGAACACCCTGAAAGTCGCCGGCGAGCCATCCCGCGCGCTGCGGGAAACGCCGGGCCGACCTTTCGCACCCTTGTCAGGTAACTTCTCCGAGACATCGCGCTCATCTCACGAGTTTCTGCCCCAAGCCCCCCCCCTTAAGGAGGGCGTCTCCAGTCTCCAGGCGGGAACAAGTGTTTCCACTTTCCCCTCTCCGCCGCCTCCACGCCGTCTTCGGAGTTGGCCACTCCCAACGCGTCTGCACTGCCCGGGTGGCCGTGCCCCCTCGCCCCGGCGCCCTCCACCGGAAGCTTAAACGGGCAAGAGCACGCCTTCCCCAGCCCCCACCGTGTGCTCCTGGCGGCCAGCAAGGCGCCCGGCGTCGGCAGAAGCCTCATCTCCCTGCAGTGGGCACATTCCGTTCTCGGAAGCGTGTGGCAGACGCGCTTCCCGCGTGCCAGACGTGTTGCCGAGGCCTTGTGAGAGCACAGGGAGCAAGACTCAAGATCCAGCCTCCCGGGGAGGATTCTGCTTATTTCCAAATGTCTCTGTTGTTAGTTTTTGTCCACGGTCTCTCTGTTCCGACCAGGTAGGGGCTCCTCAGGTGTGCGCAATCTAATCCCACGAGCCCTCGAAAACCAAGGCTTTCTGGGTGGAGAAGAGGTGCGGCAGACGCGGAAGTCAGGTTAGAAAAGTGGGGTGAACCTTGCCCTGCTGCTGCTCTGACGATGGAGGGGACGTGTGGCAAGGGGCAGGTGACAAGCCATATGCGGCTGTGGCAGGCTCCCAGCTGGAGCAAGACCCCTGCCGTGCAGTCACCAGGGCCTGAGCTCTGCTGAGAACCTGAACGCTCCTGGGAGAACATTCTTCTCCAGAGACGACAGACCAAATTCCAGGCCAGCTGGCAGCTTGGTCTCAGCCCCTGAGACTTGAAGCAGAGGAATGAGCTGAGCCCACCTGGACGCCTTTTGGATTTCTGTGAGATAACACATTTGTGTTGTTTTACGCTGCTAAATGTGTGGTGGCTCGTTATGACAATGCATGAGTTTCCGAAGGCTGCTGTCAGAAATAACAAAAACCTTGGAGGCTTAAAACAACAGAAAAGTATTTTCTCACAGTTCTGAGGCCAGAAGTTCAAAATCAAGGGCCTGGCAGGGCTGTGCTCCCTCTGGGGCTGTGAGGGAAACACCACTTCTCGATTCCTCCAGCTTCCGGGGGCTTTCCTGCACTTCTTGGTGTTTCCTGGCTTGTGGCTACACCACTAACGCCCATGTGTCTGTGTCTCATCTTCTCTGCCGCCATCTTGTAAGGATGCACGTGATTGCATTTAGGGCCCACTCAGGTCATCCAGGATAAATTCCTTTTCTTGACATCCTCAACTTGATTACATCTTTTGAAATATTACATAATATCCACAGGCTCTCGGGATTAGGAAGTGGATATATCTTTGTGGAACAATTTCTGGGGGAAACCATAGCCAGCAGCAGAAGACTAATATTCTGTTTATTTGACTGACTAAGAAAACAATGGCCAAAAGTGTTAAATGGCTTACACATTGTCACAGGACTTGTTAGGGAAAAAGAATTGCACAGGATGAGTTTAAATACTGGCTCTGTCATTTATTGTGGGTAAATAGTTAACCATTCCCTTCCTGTGTAATAGAGATAATAATACATACATTATAAGATCATGGCAAGATTAAACAGGAGACTGTAAAGTGCCTGGGTGTGTGCTTAGCATATGGTAGATACACCAGAAATTACTGCTATAATCACTATCATCGACTAGAAAATAGGCGGCAATTTCTTCTCATTCCTCTGACCGTTTGTAGAACCTCTTGGCTCTATTCATCAGAATTTACTGTTTTTCCTGTCGCACATGAATTTGTTTATAACATCAGATGTAGGAGATTCGAAGATCCTTGAGTCGAGAAGTCGGCTTTATGTTTGGTTCCGGGTTTCTCGTCTTGGTAGACATTTCGGCAGTGCTGGCGGATCATATATATTTGACATAAATAAACCCAGGTCGGGGGATTGCATCAACACAGCACACACGTTAGACTCAACTGTGAAAATATTGAAGGACATGGCAGATTTTCCTGAAACCTGAGGTTAACAGGAACACTTTCCCCCAACGCCTTTTGCTTAGTTGCTGCCCTGAAAGTCCTTACACCTCATGCCAATGGCTTCTTTCTTTCCTCTCTTCTCTCCAAACCCTAGCTTCCCCATCCCCAATCCTCCTTCTTCTCTCTCATGGACCTCTTCTCCACCAGAAGATCCACAGCCTTTATACCAAGTGGGGCAATTTGGAGTTTCTTGAATTTTCCCAGTACATGCCTCTACCACCGATCACGATGAGCACAGCCATAGGCCGAGCAAAGCAAGTAAATAATTTTTTAGAAGGAGATAAGTGAAGACTATTACTTTTCCTGTATTGTTCTCATCAGAGCCTTACATCTTTTTAAAAAATCTAAGGCGAGGAACAGAAACTCAGCAAAAAATATCACTGAAGAGTTATTGAATGGAAACACAGTTTGATAGACTTATTTGGGAGCACGCTCTGCCCTGGGCAGATAAATGGCCTTAAATAAACACACTGTTTTGTTGTTTCTTCCTGAAATCCTAAAATGCATGAGATGCAGGATGCACTTGCCAGTCCCAAGCAGAAGACAGAGCCTGAATATTGGAATAAGTACATATACAATAACCTTCATATAAAAAGCAAATCACAGTCACCTAGGCAGGTAAGCACCAATACTTTTCTGGCAATTGCGGAATCCTATCTGTGGTTTTTACAAACTATGGAAGAATTGAAGGTGTGGTAGACTAAATAATGACCGTCCCCACCCCCGCACCCTACCTCTCCACCCAGAGATGCCTGCGTCTTAATCTCTGGAACCTGTGAATGCCTGGCAGAGGGCAGGTGTGGTTGCAGATGAAACTAAGGCTGCTAACCAGCAGGCAGAGAGATCACCCTGATAGCCGGGTGGGCCCAAGGTAATCAGAGGCTTATTATTTTTTTTTTTTTTTGAGTTGGAGTCTCACTCTGTTGCCCAGACTGGAGTGCAGAGGCATGCTCCCGGCCACTGCAGACTCGACCTGCTGAGCTCCAGCAATCCTTCCGCCTCAGCCTTCCAAGTAGCCAGAACTACAGGCGTGTGCTACCACGCCCGGCTAGTTTTTGATTTATTGTAGAGACGAGGTCTCGCCAAGTTGCTGGGGTGGGTCTTGAACCTGCGGGCTCAGGCAATCCACTCACCTTGGCCTCCCAGAGTGCTGGGATTACAGGCTGAGCCACCGAGCCCGGCCTATCAGGCTTCTTAAACACGGAAGAAGGAGCCAGAAAAAGGAAAGACCGAAAAATGGTCAGGGAGATGCCGTGCTTTGAAGCTGAAGGAAGGACCACGAGTCGAGGGAGGAGGGCAACTTGTAGATGCTGAGAAAGACAAGTGACTGGATTTGCCACTCGAGCTTCCAGAAAGATGTGCAGCCCTACTGACTCTTGGTTTTAGCCTAAGGGGACCCGACAAAGCTGTAAAATAACCAGTTTGTGTTGTTTTAAGTCACGGATTATGTGACAATTTTTTTGAGTTGGAATCTTACTCTATTGCTCAGGCTGAAGTGCAGTGGCATGCTCACGGCCACCCCAGTGTTGACCTGCTGGGCTCCGGCGATCCTTCCGCCTCAGCCTTCCAAGTAGCTGGAACTACAGGTGTGTGCCACCACACCTGGCTAATTTTTTTGATTTATTGTAGAGACGAGGTCTCACCAAGTTGCCTGGGCTGGTCTCGAACCTGCAAGCTTAGGCACTCCACTCGCCTCAGCCTCCCAAAGTGCTGGGATTACAGGCTGAGCCACTGAGCCTGGCCTAGGTGACAATTTTTAGTGGCAGTCATAAAAACTAATACAGAAGACTCGGTCTATATTGTATTATTTAACCTGAATATCCTAATGTGCCATTTTACTTATGAACATATTTTCTTTCTACATCTTAATTACTTGTTTCCATCCTACCCTCATCCCTAATTATTCATTTTCGTATGCATGACATATTAAAACAGCGTCAGAATGTCAAATTCTATTTTTTTGAGAAAGGAAGGTAATTACTTTGTAGCTGGAGTTTTAGAAAACAGAGTCAGTTGAAACTATTCTGAGGATACAGTTTTCCTCTTTTTTTTTTTTTTTTTTTTTTTTGAGTTGGAGTCTCACTCTGTCACCCAGACTGGAGTGCAGTGGCCACTCCCAGCCACCGCAGCCTCGACCTGCTGGGCTCCGGCGATCCTTCCGCCTCAGCCTTCCAAGTAACTGGAATTACAGGCATGCGCTACCACGCCCAGCTGATTTTTTGATGTATTGTAGAGATGAGGTCTCGCTGCCCAGGCGGGTCTCGAACCCGCGGGCTCAGGCCATCCACTCGCCTCAGCCTCCCAAAGGCGTGGGATGACAGGCTGAGCCACCGAGCCCGGCTCAGTTTTCCTCTTTTTAACACAGGACATGGAGACGAGGACTTTGACTTTGAGATGAGGTATTTCTACAGCAAGATAATCGGAGCATGATGCACAAACCTAATGTTCCACTTGAAACAGCACCTTTCATCATGACTGCATCACTGAAGATCAGAAAGAGACGAGAAGAAAGCCTTACTGACAGAGTGCTGGAAACTTAGAGACTGTCTCTTCTCCTTTCGTATCCGAGGAAGAACTGACTCGCTCTGTGACAACACTAGCACATGCCTCTCTTTCTGCCTTGTCTTCCATGAACAATGCTAGACCGTTGGGTGTAGCGGTTCTAAAATTCTTTACTCTGATTTGAACTTGATTTTTTTCAAAGTACAAAAAAAAAAGAAGAGAAAAGAGTCTTTGATTTCTTTCTTTTTTTAGCAATCTTATTTAGCCAGTAATCATCAGCTTCACCATTCCAGAGCAGTATAACCAACAGTCAGTTCACAGTTGTTTCCATTGAAGGGAAGACTCCCTGAAGACTATTGACTGAGAAGCTATTATCAATGCAACATGCAATAAATGTTAAAAAGCAATGCCCCTTGAAAAAAGCAAAAGGATAGAGACACTTCGATTGAGACGCCTCGAGAAGGCGCTCTCTGCCGGACAAACCCAAGGCTCTAGCGAGAGCTTCTTCGCCTCTTGCTCATTCCCAAAATGTCTTCCAGGCTGAAAAACGGAGGCACTCTCTCCTGTCTCACGCTCCTCTCTGCGTCTTTGGAAGGCGCTGATGTTTCTCTGCACCCTGACTCCTTTCTCTCAATTGGCCTCTGACCTCAGCTCGAGCTTGAGAGTATGATGCACAAGGCCCTTTGTGAGCTGTCCTCTGCCTGTATTTCTGTGTTCGCCTTCTGCCCCTCTCCCAGGGTTTCCTCCGTGACTTTCTCCCATGGCACGCGATTCCTCTCATCTGGAAGACTCAGAGGCACCCCCATCCCTGCCTACTACTTTGGCTCCAACACCTCTTTCTGGCAAAGTCTTGTTTGTTCCCCAAAGCTTGGTTCTTCTCCCCTGTATGGTCTCGGCTTCTGCTCCCTGACCCAGATCCATCCTCTGCAATCTCAGTGCCTTGTCAGTTCCACCCTAGAGCTCTCCTACCATATTAAATTGCAATTGTTTGTTTACCAGCCTGAGGCCTTTTGGAGACCCTGAGTAACTTGATAGCTGGGTTGCTGCAAACCCACCTTTGGTATGTCAGCCAAGCTTAGAATAGTGCCTCCACACATCACAGATGTTCAGTAAATGTTGCATTGGTAGAAGAACTGGTGAAACAGAATGACACAATATTTTTGCCTTTCTCTAATTATAGACTTAATCCAAGTTGTTGGCAAATGGCAATCTGTGGAAGACAAATGAGTATCAAGCCTATCACAGCCAAGTACTTATCTTCCCCTATAGTTTCAAAGTTCTTTTATAAGAGTAATTAGCAGTTCTTTAATACATCAGCACCATAATCCCCTTTCCAAAAAATGTCAGAGGTCACCTCAAAATTGAACGGCTGAACGAGGATTAAAAATTAAGAATAGGGGACTTTGGTTAAGTTAACTGGATCACTGCTCCCATGTCCTTGTTAAATATGCTTTCTGGACCATGACAAGAAAGCCTAGGGGGCCCGGGGGTGGGGTGGATTGAAGAGATTAAGAGGGAAAGAAGATTTACTGATTGATAGTAATGAGTTCGTCTCATAATATGCTTCTCTGCTTCTCGTCTTCTGATTGTCCTGCTTATATTCTTCAACACAATTTTCTTCATTAATGATAGACAAGAGTTGCATGGCCCCGATTTTGTGATGCTTATTTGTGATACAAAGACACTTTTATTTAGACTTTTTAAACACTGGCAATCCCCATAGAGATACAAAATCCCCAGAGTTTTTGAAAGGAGTAGAGAAACTTTGAATGTTCTTGAAGAATACAAGGTGATGTGATATATATGATTTTTCTTTGGAATTAACCGTCTCCCTCTGCCAAAAGTATGGTTCATCTACAGTCTGTGAATTTCCCCTCATTTGTAGACTGAAATCTCCCATACACCCCACCAAAATAGCATTTCTAGTTTATTGGCTAATCATGGTGGACGGAGATAAAGCTGTATGTTTTCTATAGGTAATGGCCCAAGTGTACATCCTGGCAAATCTCAACAGGCTTCAGCTAAAGAAGGGACTTCTGTAAGTACAAGCGCTTAACAAGACACATTCCACTGGAAATCCAGGCTGGCACTGAGATGTGGAAGTAAGAAGCAGGGGCTTTCTGAGAGCAAGCTTCTTATTTACATGCAGCGCTGACTGTGTTCCTTGTTGGATTTCACGAAGTCTCCTGCATCACTTACTAGAGTGTCCATTTCCTTAAGCTCCCGTCAGTGAGTGGTCATAAGCAAACAGCAAATGAGTTCAGCGTACCAAAGAATCTTCTTATGTTCTGAGGAGAGAATATGTACTCGGAATTTACTATGTACCAGGTAACTTTGCATTTTAAATACACACGAAGTTAATATTTAAATGAATATAATGTATTTCTGAAAGTTCACTTATATGGCAGGAACTACTAAGTCCACTTAACAGATAAATAAACTGAAACGAAAAGAGATTGAGTCACTTGCTTGTGGTCTTCTGCCGTGTAACAGTGGAGATAGAATGCAAGTATTCTACTGATGTCACAGAAGTTTTGTCGAGTTTGCCGTCACTACCACCAAAATGGGAAATCTTGCAGAAAATAAAACAACGAAAAGTAGAGAGTATAAAATGGGGTGGAAAAATAAAAAGTGAGCATTGAGAAGAATTAAGCTAGTTCTTCTAGACATAAAACAGACCAAAATTGTAAGTGTGATTCAGGGATCGGGGAGGGGGAGGCGGGGAAGAAGAAAAGGGTGGAGAGAGATGGAGAAACAAGTCTCCTTCCACCACGGGAACCTGTCTGAGTCCCAGTAAGGAGGAGGTCACCAAAGTTGATTTTTCTGAAAGGCACTCTTTGACCTTGAGAATAATTAGTGCAAAATGCTTCTTCCGCTTAAAAGGAAATAAAATGTAGTCAACAAGGTCAGTTGATATACTTTAAGTTTTGCCTTTCCCTCTTTAAGCTTTATAAACGTTATTCTGTGACCATGTGAGTCCTTAGATGAAATACTTCAATATACCCAATACTGTTGTGGTGTCATAGCCAGTTCCCTGCATGTCATTTTCTTATTTTAGGTTCCGTAACTTCTAAGTCAGAGTTTTTGGGTGTTCCTTGCTTGCCTTGAGCTTCCATGGACTTGCTTCAAGATCAGCGTTAGCAGATGTATTGTCACACATGTAGCCCGGTAGGGTTTTAACAACTCACAGGAGCTGCAATTATTTTTAAATTCTTTTAAAATTTGAAAGATGTGGGGTACTATTCAGGGTTGGGTACATAAGTGGCCATCATACAGGTAAAGTTTGGTGCCCTTACTGATGTTATGTGCCCTCCCCTTCCCCCGGCAGTGTCCCACTACTGCCAGTCCCTTTCTTATAGTATTACGGTAAATGTTCAGGGTCCCCTTATGAGTGAGTACCTGTGGTTCTCAGATCTTTGTTTCTTTGATAAATCACTGAGTAGTATAGACTCTGATTCCATCCACGTTGCTGCAAAGTTCATAATCTTTTCTAGACAGCTGCATAATATTCCGTCATGTAAAGGTGCCACATTTTCTTTATCCAGTCCACTTTCAGTGGGCAGCACAGTTGATTCCATGTTTTTGCTATTGCGAACAATGCTGCAATAAACATGCATGTGAGCCGGGCTCGGTGGCACAGCCTGTAATCCCGCACCTTTGGGAAGCTGAGGTGAGTGGATTGCCTGAGCCCACAGGTTCGAGACCCGCCTGGGCAGGCGACACCTCATCTCTACAATAAATCAAAAAATTAGCTGGGCGGGGTAGCGCGCGCCTGTAATTCTGGCTACTCGGAAGGCTGAAGCGGAAGGATCGCCGGAGTCCAGCAGGTCGAGGCTGCGGTGGCCGGGAGCGGCCACTGCACTCCAGTCTGGGCGACAGAGTGAGACTCCAACTCAAAAAAGAAGTAAATAAATAAATAAATAAACAAACATGCATGTGCAGGTATCTTTCTTATAGAGTGATTTGAGTTCCTCCCATGTATATTCAGGTAGGGGGATTGTAGGGTAATATGGAAGGTCAATTTTTAGACCTTTTAGAAATTGCCACACTGTTTTCCACAGAGGCTGAACTAGTTTGCACTCCCACCAACAGTGTAGAAGTGTTCCCTTTTCACCGCATCCTCTCCAGCATCTGCTGGTTTTTGAGTTATTGATGATGGCCATCCTGACGGGAGTCAGGTGGTATCTCAGAGTGGTTTTAATTTGCATTTCTTTGATGATTAGTGAGGCTGAGCATTTTTTCATGTGTCTGTTGGCTGCTGATATGTCTTCTTTTGAGAGTGTCTATACATGTCTTTTGCCCATTTTTTAATGGTATTTTTTGGTTTTTTTTGTTTTTCCTTTCGGCACATTAAATTCCTTGTAGATGCTGGATGTTAGGTCTTTGTCGGATATGCAGTTGACAAACATTTTTTTCCAATCTGTAACCGTCTCCCTGCTCTCTTGATGGCTTCTTTGGCTTTGCAGAAGCTTTTCAGTTTGATGAGGTTCCACTCGTCTATCTTATCTGTTATGGAATGGGAACTTGGGGTTTTGATCAGGAATTGACGGCCAGTGCCAATTTCCATAACAATGTCACCCGCATTTTCTAAGATTCTTAAAAGTTTGAGGTTTTACGTTTAGGTCTTTGATCCATTTAGAGTTGATTTTTGTGTATGGTGATCAGTAGGGGTCCTGTTCATTCTTCTGCCTGTGGTCAGCCAGTTTTCCCAGCACCCATTACTGAATAGGTTCTGCTCTCCCCAGTGGTTTTTGGTGGAGGCTTTGTTGAAGATGAGTTGCTTGAGAAATTGAGGTTTTGCTTCCAGAATCTCTGTCCTGTTCTATCGGTCCCTATGCCTGTTCTTGTACCAATACCAGGCTGTTCTGATTATTGTAGCTTCATAGTAGAGTTTAAATTCTGGAAGTGTTTAAATACCTAAGAGTTTAAATACCTCCTGCTTTGTTTTCTTTTGCTAAGGATTGTTTGTAGTCATTTATGTTTTCACATGAATTTCTGTATTGTCATTTCCTGGGCTGAGAAAAATGATGTTGGTAATTTAATGGGTATTGTATTGAATCTATAGATTGCCTTTAATAGGATGGACAATTTAACAATGTTGCTTCTCCCAATCTATGAGCATGGAATATTTTTCTGTTTGTTTGTGTCGTCTTTGCTTTCTTTGAGGAGTGTTTTGTAGTTTCCATTGTAAAGATCTTTCATTTCTCTGGTTAGGAAGATGCCAAACAAGGCATTTCATTTTTTGTGTGGTTATTGTGAATGCTAATGTGTTTTATATTTGGTTCTCTGCCTGTTTGTTGTTGGTATAGAAGAATGTGACTGTCAGCTGGGCTCGGTGGCTCAGCCTGTAATCCCGCGCCTTGGGAGGCTGAGGTGAGTGAATTGCCTGAGCCCGTGGGTTCGAGACCTGCCTGGGCAACTTGGTGAGACCTCATCTGTACAATAAATCAAAAAAATTAGCCAGGCGTGGTAGTGCGCGCCTGTAGTTCCAGCTACTCGGAAGGCTGAGGCGGAAGGATCGCTGGAGCCCAGCAGGTCAAGGCTGCGGTGGCCGCGAGCGACCCCTGCACTCCAGTCTGGGCAACAGAGTGAAACTCCAACTCAAAAAAAAAAAAAAAAAAAAAAGAATGTGACTGTCTTTTGCACATTTATTTTATACCCTGAGACTTTGCCAAAGTCCTTTATCAGCGCAAGGAGGTTTTTGACAGATTTCTCTTGGGTTTTTGAGGTATAGGATCATGACCGTCAGCAAAGACTTAACTTCCTCTTTTCCTATCTGGCTATCACTGATTTCCTTCTCTTCTCTATTGCTCTAGCTTGGACTTCCAGCAGTATGTCGAACAGGCGTGGTGAGAGTGGGCAACCTTGTCTTGTTCCGGTTTTCAGGGGAAACACTTCCAATTTCTGTCCGTTTATCAATATGCTGGCTGTGTGCTTATCATATATGGTATTTACTATTTTGAGGTATGTTGCATCTCTGCCTCAGATGTTCAAGGGCTTTTATCAAGAAGGGATGCTGGATTTTATTGACAGCTTTCTCTGCATTTAACAATATAATAATGTGGTTCTTGTTCTTATATCTGTTGATGAATTTACTTACATTTATGGTCTTGTGGATGTTGAAGCAGTCCTGCATCCTGGGGATGAAGCCTACTTGGTCACAGTGGATGATTTTTGAGATGTGTTGTTGGATCCAATTTTAGACTCTTATTGAGAATCTCTGCATGTATGTTCATTGGGGATATTGACCTGTAGTTCTCTCTCTCTTGGATCTTTATCCAGCTTGGGGAGAATTCTGCTTTTCTCAGTTGTCTGGAATACTTTCAAAAGGGTTGGTTCAGCTTCTCCTTGTATGCTTTGTAAATTTCGCTGGAAATCTGACTGGTCCACGGCATTTTTTCCTAGGTAGTTTTCTTATGATAGAGCCAATTTCCTGGTTTGTTATTGGTCTATCTAGGGTCTCAGTTTCCTCCTGTTTCAACCTTGGGAGGTTGGGTGACGTCAGAAAGTCCTCCGTTTCATTTAGGTTATCAGTGTGTTTCTATAAAGGAGTGCATAGTAATCTCTGATAATTTTTTTTATTTCTTCAGGGTCAGTTGCGATTTGGTCTTACGTGTTTCTGATCGTGTTATTTGGGCTTTTTTTCCTCTTTTTCTTGCTCACTCTGGCTAGGTGTCCATCAATCTTGTTTATGTTTTCCAAGAATCAGTTTTTTGTTTCCCTGATTGTATTCTATTTCATTTTTGTCATCCACATCCTGTATTTGAGCTTTTACTTTGGTGATCTGGATTCTGGTCAAGGTTTTGGTGGTCTTGCCTTTCTAGCTCCCTTAGGTGATTTCTTAGGCTGTTTACTTGTTCTGCTTCCATTTTTTAGATGTGTGTTCATAGAGAGAGAAATTCCCCCACTTAGTACTGGTTTCATGGCATCCCACAGGTTTTGGTAAGATGTTTCTTCATTTTCATTTGTTTCCAGGGATCTTTTAATTTCTGTTTTAATTTATGTGTTGACCCAGGAGTCGTTCAGCATCATGCTTTTATTGTCCATGTCTTTATGGGTTTGGGGGGAATTTTGTTGGTGGTGATATTTTTTATTCCACTGTGGTCTGAGAAGGTGCATGGCAGTATTTCAATCTTGTGAAATTTGTTTATGCATGATTTATGGCGGAGGATGTGGTCAATCTTGGAGTATGATCTATGTGGTGATGAGTAGAATGTATACCTGTGGTTCTTGGGAGGAGTATTCTGTAGGTATCTATTAAGTCCATCTGGTCAGGCGTCAAGTTGAGGTTCCAGATCTCTGTGCTGATTTTTTGCCTCGATGATCTATCTAGGGTTGTTAGTGCGGTATTTAAGTCCCCAGCTGTAATTGTGTTCGAGTCAATATCTTTTCTTCCTTGAGGACCCCAATACTAGAACTATCTAAAGTAACTTCTCTTCAGTAAAAGCTTGAGAACTTCTCTTTTAAAGTCAACAGAACACAATAGAAAGACTTTTATTTGAAGCTCGTCAGCATCAGTTTGTAATTTTGTGACATCCAGCTTGTTAACTGGCCTTTCTGAGGCTCAGTTTTCCTACCTACAAATTAAGATTATATTCCCCATATAGGGGTGTAGTGGGAATCTGTAATGTGCTGAGTTATTTCATCATAAACCAGGACTGCTCGTTCAATACAAACACAGACCCCTTCCCTTTTTTCTTGTTTGGTGTCTCCAGGCAGCATGTCTTGCTGGACCAACTCTCCAGGAATCCGAGTCACACCAGGAACATAGGTTCCCCACTGGCTAATGTCTCTCTTTGCAACTGTTTCCCCACCAGGTTGCATGTGGAAAAAAAATATAGTCAACTGGGCCATCCAAAGTAGATGAAGAGAACACACATTCAAAAGAAGGTCTTTGTTTCCAAGGAATTCATACAACAGCCCTTAACAAACTCAAATATGAAGAATACTAACAGCACAAGGCAGCTTCTAATACCCAAAGAGAGAAGGCGCTAACAAGGGTCTCAGGGCGGGAGACCCTGAGCCGGCGGCCCTCGGGTCGCGACGTCCTGCAAGGGGCCCGCGACACTGGGGCGCAGCAGGGAGGTGGAGCCGGGCCTCCTCTGAACCCCGGGGCGGCCCTTCCGCGGCGCCTTTTGGGGCGCAGCTCCGGTCCCCGGAGGACCTTGAGCTGCTGGGAGGCGTCGGCGAGCTCCCGGCCGGGACCCCGTCGCGGGCGACGCCGGTAGAGAGGGGCGCGCCCCGGGAGCGGCCACGGCACGCCCGGGAGAGCCCTGAGACTGCGGCTGCGGGGGCCCCTCCGCCGCGAAGAGAGCGGCCTCGAGACCCCGACGCCCTCGCGCGCGGGCGCCCTCCGCCTCCGCCCTCCGCCGGCGAGGCCGCGGGCGGCGCGGGGCTCCGGCCGCAGCTGGACTCCTGGGTCCGGCGCGAGGTACCGGAGCCAACGGAAGAGCAGTCGCGCCGCCCCGCAGAGCACGTGGCGCCTTCGCCAGCGCGCGGGGCCTCCGCCCGCCGGGAGCGCCCCGCGCCGCCCCCCGCCCCCCGCCCGCCGTCCAGGGCGAGGCCGGCCGGCCGCGCGGGGGCGTGGGAGCCCCCGGCGGGGGTCCACGGGCCGCGGCGGGCTTCCGGCGGGGCCCCAGCGCCGCCCCCTGCGCGCCTGGCCAGGGCCGCGCCGCCTCCCGCCCGCCCCTCCCGCCGGCCCCGCCTCCGCGGAGCGGCCGCACCCCGGACCCGGCCGGCCCCGGACGCACGCGGCGGCGGGGGCGGCGGCGGCCGACCGGGGCTGGGGCGAGCGCGGGCGGAGGCGGGCGCCTCGGAGCCCCCGCCGGACGCGCCGGGCGGCGGCCCCGCGCCGAGGAATCCGGCTTCGTGAAGGCACGTGCCCTGGATGGGGTCCGCGGTGCGGTCGAGCCGGGCGGCGCCTGGTCTGGGCCGTTTGGGGGGCGAGACACGGACCCCGCCGCAGGCGCAGGCCGAGCCCTCGCCGGGGGCGTGAGTCAAGCGGAGAGGGGCGGCCCGGTCGTCTCTGCCCCGCTCCCCTCGCCTGCGCGCACCCCCCGGGGGCGGGCCCCGCGCTTCAGGTGCCTGCGGCCTGGGCGTCTCGCGCCCTGAGACCTGGACTGGGCCCGCAGGAAGCCAGGTGCCGTGGCCTGGCCCCAGACGCCCAGCTGGCCTTGGAGCTCGGCCAGCAGGCCCCGCCTCGGCCGGAGGAAGGAAGAGCCCCCCGGCAGGGAGCGCGGGGCGAGCGGGCTCCGGACGTTCCCCTGCGGCCGGGACCAGGCAGTGGGTTTGGGAAAGCGCCCCGCGGACGCGCGGCAGGTGGCACGTGGCGGACTCCGGCTGTGAAAACAGAGAGGAGGAAGTGGATGCGGAGTGATGAGACGGGTGCCGGGATTCTTGGCAGCGATGCTTAACGTGGAGAATACTCAGTGTGCGCAGGACAGCAAATCCGGACAAAACATAAACACGTTCGACGTTCAGCCCTCAATTTCAGCTTAAGCTCCCAAGTTTTATCTTTCCTTGAGCTGACATTTCTTTTATAACTCTAAACATCAGAATACTTAGACCCTAGCACAAACAGACATCCACCTTGGGTTGGTAAAACTTCATGCGTGGCTTACTAGGAAGGAGAGAGGAAATGAGAGAATTGGCTGTCCGAATGCTGGGAGGCGTGTTTCAAAGGCCATCCTTGCAGAAAATTCCGGGCCTTCCCTTGAAATTTCCATTTGACCATTTGGGTTCCTGGCACATGGAACATTTCCTAGTCTCTGTCCGGGATTTCCCGGAGGACATCTCCCTCAGAGCTTCAAAGACATAAAACTGAGCAGGGTGGAGGGATGCCCGGATCGTCTGCCGTTACGTGCAGCCCTCAGGTGCTACTGTGATCATGTGGGCCAGTGCTGGCTTCTTCCGAAAGGGTCCTCGGGGTGTCGACTAAACTGGAAACACTCGCCTGGAGTTACAGCCAAGAGGGGCGACCTTTCCCCAAATGGTTCTTGTTTCATGATTCAGCTTGTGAATCATTTGGCTAAAACAACTTCCTTTCTGTCCTGGACACCCTCTGGGAAATTTGGATGCTTTCTGACTTGAGGAAGAATTCTTGGGTCAGTTGCTAAGGCTGCTGGTTGGAGATGACTTGTCAGCGGAGTGGAGGTTCTGGAGTTGGCCTAGAGCTTTCAGAAACGGGAACCGGCAGCATTGCTATCAGAAAGCAGACCTCTGCCAGATAGCCTGTCAGTTGTCACTGTCCAACAGACACTTTTGGAACATTGGCAGGAGATGTCCTGCTGTGACTCTGCTGCCATGGCTGGAATGCCCTCGCCCAAACTCATTTTGGAGATGTGGTTGCCATTGTGACAGGGTTAAAAGGTGGGGAATTCTGGAGCTGATTGGGTCATGAGGGCTCTGTGCTCATGGAAAGATTAACGGACTCGTTGTTGCCAGAATGGTTTCCTTATGCAGGGATGCGTTTGGATCCCTTTTCTCTCTCTCCTTCTCCTGACTCTTCCGCCTTCTGCTGCGGGAGGACACAGCTGGAGGCCCTTCCCGGATGCTGGGGCCTTGATCCTGGGCTTTCTAGCCTCCAGAACTGTGAGAAATAAACTTCTGTTCAACATAAATCACCCAGTCTCGGGTATTCTGTTAATGGCAGTACAAATCTAATGAGACAACTGTTTAAAATGAGCATATGTGATTGTTCAGAGTGAAGAAATTAATTCATTCATTCATTCTTTCACTCATGTGTCCCGTGGACTTTGATTTCCCGAGCATCCACTTCACTGCTCTTTCGTTATTTAGTAGCCATATCTTGGAGATGGAATGGACTCACCACTAGCTCTGGACGTGGGTCTTAAGCCCATAAATTAATCCTGCTCCCCTTGGCACAATGCCCAGGTCAGGGCTGGACGCTTCAGGCTGAAGTCAACTAGGACGAAGCATTTTTCTGGCCAAACCTAAGTCATTCCCATCGGGATGAAGCTAGAAACTGTTAGTTGGGCTGAGAACAGACCCTAAATGTTTGTGAGCACACAAAAGCATGTATGTACCTCTGACAATTGTGGACAGCCATACTGTGACTGCTTGGGAAGGTCAGCCTTGGGCTGAAGTTGACAGCACTCAAAGAAGAAAAGAGCTGAAAACAATCTCATGATGCCAGCAAGCTCCTGGGTGAAACCGAAGAGCACTCTTCCTCCATGAGCTTTTTATGTGAGCTGAAATGTCTTTTGCATCATTTAAGCCAGTTTGAATCAGGTTTTCTGTTACTATCGGCAGAAGGAATACTTGCTGATACGATGCTTTAAATGATCATTCATTCGATCATGTGTTCCATAAATACTCAGGAGCTGTCTACTATGTGCAAGGCATAAAGACAGAGACCATTCTCTTCCTCAGGGAGGATGGAGCACACCGAAAAGGCAGACCTACCCAGGGAGAACAAACGTGCAGCCCAGGAAATGTACGTGCAGACGACCTGCCCAGGCAGAGTGGGAATGCGGGGGAGAAGAACCCTGAACAAATGCCTTGGTGGAGGTGGTCAGGGGGACTTGGTGGAGGAGCAGGCATTGGAGATAACTGTCAAAGCAAGATCTGGAAATGAGGCATGTAGATGACCTGAATGTGTGGTCAGGACAGCACTCCAGGAAGTATTTTTGTGTGCGTGTGGTAATGAGGTTTTTTTTTTTTTGAGTTGGAGTCTCACTCTGTTACCCAGACTGGAGTGCAGTGGCCGCTCCTGGCCACCGCCGCCTCGACCTGCTGGGCTCTGGCGATCCTTCCGCCTCAGCCTTCCGAGTAGCTGGAATGACAGGCATGCGCTACCACGCCCAGTTCATTTTTGATTTATTGTATAGATGAGGTCTCGCCAAGTTGCCCATGCGGGTCTCGAACCCGCGGGCTCAGGCAATCCACTCACCTCAGCCTCCCAAAGGCGTGGGATTACAGGCTGAGCCACCGAGCCCGGCTGGTAATGAGTTTTTAAAGAATTTGACCAGACTTTTATTTTGAGCCCACATACGTTGTGAGTTCTTGGCTTCTGTATGATGGAAAACAGCCAATCATTGTGGCTGAGAACATGGGCACTCAGTGGAGTTCCTTGGTCGCATGTCTCTGGCATCTCCCATCTCCCAGGGCCACTGTTTCCTCCTCTAAAAGGGTGGACGCAGCGACACATTTGTGAGGTTTAAATAAGAGCCTTGTAGTACAGTGGCAGGCACATGGTATATTTACAGTATATAAATGTCTTTCATGTTCAAATTCCTTATTTGCTGTGTTTAGCTCCTAATGATCCTATGATAAGTTCCCTGTGGCATGATGAGCAAACTAAGGTTTGGAAAAAGCTGTCGCCCAGCAGCTTTGTCATACAGCGTTTTGTCTCAGGTTTGGGACTTTTAAATGCTGGGAATTCCTTGTTTCGTGCAGTTCAGTAAACTCTTCCCAGGATGGAGCAGTATGTGCATCCCAACAGGCAGGGCAGCCCATTTAAAGATGGATGTGTTATCTCGGCCCCCACAAACAAAACGTCTCCATAAATTTAAGATCAGGCAAAAGATAAAGAAATGATCATGGGTGTGTACTTGAAGACCTACAGAAGCTCTGACAGTTCTATGAAGTAGGAAAAGTGAGTTGTCTACACAAAATATTTTCTAAGCGGAAAAAGTAACAATGCAGGCATGTGCCAGGTGCGGCTGACATTCAGCTGGTGTTGATACCAGTGAGGCTGGCCTGGTCGTGTATTACCAGTGTCTTTCCAGTCATTCTTCTGAGTAATCAAGGGCCAAGCCATAGCGCTTATTCAGTCTTTTGAATATCATCTTTGCAACTACGCTTCTGTATTCTAAAGCTCACGGATAGCGAAGAGGGGAGTTGGGCCGAGTCTGTACTGGTTGGCGTGAAAGGAGTTCAGGAGAGTAGGAATCGCCAGATCCCTGATGGAGGGTGTGTAGGAAGGGTTGGGACAGCAGCAACATGGCACTGTGGGGAGGTGGCTTCAGCTCAACAAGGAACCAGACAGACCTAGGTTTGCCTCTCACCTTCTTTCCTTTGGACTTCATGCATTTGTGCAAGCTATTCGGCTATTCTGTGTCTCAACTTAGATGGGGGATGCAGACAATGCTTCCCACCATAGAGAGATTTGGGGAAAATTAAAAGAGACTATTATCTGCACGGACTCTGGCATGAAGAATGTATGCGAGTGGCATTCATTATTGTCGCCGATCTCTGGCCAGCAGTGTTGGGAAGAAGACCCGCTTTTGTATTATATCCTGTTTAAGCAAGGAGCACACAGATTACGGAGATCTGCTCAAATCGCCCTGCTTTGCAACAGCTGCAGATGTTTTCGAGAATTCCTAAAACATATGTCCAGGATAGCCCACTCCATCTTAAGTGTACTGTATTAATCAGGGGGGATACATCACAATTCTAACAAACAACTGAGGCTACACTGTCTCCCAGTTGGGAGCAAACATTGACTCTAGTGCATTTTTCTTTTCTCTGTTGTCACCTCTGCAGGCCTGACACCATCTTCTGAACAGCTACTGATCTGTAAATGTGTGCATGTGGATACGTGGGTAACCCATGACTAGTGATTTGTGCTATTTGTACTATTACCAGAAATTGAGCATTGCCTAAAAGATGCAACTCTCCTTTTCTTGGAATGGTTTTGCAGCATTCGTTTTAATTTTTCCACTCTTGTTCCGCCTTGTGGTATTATTTTGTTCTTATTTCCTTTACTGAGGTATAAGCTCCCTGAAATCATACCCTGTGTCTTACTGTCTCTTTTCTAAAGATCCTAGTGGATAATTGATTCCCAACAAATATCAGCTGGATATCGAAGCAATCTATGAAACATTGTATTTCGCTTTCACATGACTACTTCTTCCACCAAGTATGCACCAAACACGTATCATCTTATTTGAGCCATGACACCTGTTCTCGAATTCATTGACTCTCTAGTGGGTTACAGGTTCTGTGTCTCCTGGACTGGCATGGGCAGTGAGAGAAACACAAGCCTTGTCATCACACATCTCACACTTCTGATCATGGTATTTGACAAACCAGGATCACTTCGGCCTTGGCTGTCTCCCTGGAGTCAGTGCCAGATGTGGGACAGCCATCATGGCTTGGTCGGCAGGATGTCGCCCCCAGCTTCCTCCCTCCTGTGAGCTGTCCGCTCTGAGTCACAGAGGGCATCTTCCTGCTTCCATCTGCATCGATGGAGTTTCTCTGTGAAGCGCCAGCTATTGTGAAACATATAGTCATGGCAAAAGGCAAGCGGAGACTAGGACTGCCAAATCTGAAAGAAAGCACTTTGCTTCGCTGAAATGGCATCCAGAATCACACCTGAAACTCTGTCACGCTCTTGCCCTCCTCCCACTGGGTATGTGCATTTAACAAAGCACATTTGCCCAGGGGCATGGTGAGCAGAGGTGGTCCCTCACCTTAACACAGCAGAATCTTGTGAGTCGCTGAAATTTAGTTCACAGCAAACACCAGTTATCCAGCACTTATTGTTCTGTCACCTGTAAGTTGAAATGTATTTTTTAAAATTTCAATAGCTTTAGGGCACAAGTGGCTTTTGCTGACATGGATGCATTGCGTTGTAGGATGGTGAAGAAGTGTGGGCTTAAGTGTACTTGCCACCCAACGAGGGCACATTGTACCCTTCCCATTCTCCTCCCCTTTCAGACTCCAGTGTCCATTGTGCTGTACTCTATACCTTTGTGGACTTAGTTTAGTTCTTCCTTATAATTGAGAAGAGGCAGTATTTGGTTATCCTCTCCTACATTATTTCACTTAGGATAACAGCCTCTAATTCCATCCAAATTGCCTCAATAAGACAGTGCCTCATTCTTTTTTTGGCTGAATAATATTCCAAGGAATATTTATATTACATTATTTTGTCAACTGATGAATTGACGGGCATTTATGCTGGTTCTACATCTTTGAAATTGTCGATCGTGCTGCACTACGCAAAGGAGTTCAGGTGTCTTTTGTCTTCAAAGACCTCTTTGCCTTTAGGTAGATGCCCAGTGGGGGGATTGCTGGATCCAATGGTAGATCTCGTTTTAGTTCTGTGAAAACAGTCTCCACGATCTTTTCCGTCGAGGTTGCACTAATTTGCACTCTCACCAACGGTGCATAGACCATCCCTTTCGTCGCGTCCATGCCGTCATCTGTTGTTCTTTGGTCTTTTAATAATGGCCATTCTGAATGGTATAGAACAAGTGTGAAGTGATAGCTCGTTGTGGTTTTAATTTGCATTTCCCTGATGATGAGCGATGCTGAGCACATTTTCATACGTTTGTTGGCCGTTTGTATATCTTCTTTTGAGGGCTGTTTGTTCAAATCATTTTCCCACTTTTTAATGGGGTCATTTGTTTTTGTTTTGCTGACTTGTTTAAGTTCTTTGGGGATTCTGTCTATTAGTCCTTTGTCAGATATATAGTTTGCACATATTTTCTCCTGTTCTTTAGGTTGTCTATTTACTCTGTTGATTATTTCCTTGACTGTACAGAAGCTTTTTAGTTTAATTAATTCCTGCATTTTATTTTTGTTACATTTGCTTTTGGGGTCTTAGACATAAATTTTTTACTGAGGCTAATGTTCAGAAGAGTTTTTCCTAAGTTTTCTATGAGGAATTTTATGGTTTCAGCTCTTATGTATGTCTTTAATCCATCTTGAATTAACTTTTGTATATGGTGAGAGATAAGGCACCAATTACATTATTTTTCATTCTTTATTTTCCTCTGAGCACAGCTTTCACTGTATTTCAGAGATTTCGACAACTTGTCCTGTCTTTCTTTTTGAAAAATTTAAAAATTTTCATATTAATCTCATTATTGACCCATAGATCATTCAAGAGCAGATTGCTTAATTTCTATGTATTTGGTTTGGAGAATTCCTCTGGGAGTTAATTTCTAGTTTTATTTCACTGTGGTCTGGGAACATATTTGATATAATTTTGATCTTTTTGAACTTATTGAGACTTGTTTTGTGGCCTATAATATGGTCTATCTTGGAAAATATTTCATGTGCTGGTATGAGGAATATATTTCTGCAACTTAGGGGCAGAATGTTCTGTAAATGTCTGCTAGGTTTTTGTTGACTTTCTGCCTTGAAGACATGTCGATAGCTGTCAGTGGAGTGTTGAAGCTATTATTGTACTGCTGTCTACCTTTTTTCTTATGTCTAATAAAATTTGTTTAATAAACCTGGAGCTCTGGGGATAGGTGCGTATATATTTAAAGTTGCTATAACTTCTTGTTGAATTGATTCCTTTATCATTATATAATCACCTTCTTACTCTTTTTCTTTCACCGTTGTTGATTTAAAATTTGTTTGATCTGGAATAAGAATTGCTACTCCTGCTTGTTTTGAGTTTTTATTTGCATAGAATATTTTTTCCACCCTTTACCTTGATTCAGTAGGAGTCTTTGTGAGTTAATAGGTCTCTTGAAGGCAGCAGATCTTTAGTTTGTGTGTGTTTTTTAATCCATCTACCATTCTGTATCTTTTAAGTGGAACATTTAAACGATTTACACTAAAAGTCAGTAGTGAGATGTAAGGTACTATTCCAGTCATTGTGTTGATTGTTTTCTCCATTGTGTTAGTATCCCCTACGCTCTGTGAGTTTTATAATTTACACTATTTTTCTATTGGTGTATTTCAGCCTTTCATTTCATGTTTAGAGCTCTTTTGAGCATTAGTTTAGAACTTTTCTAGTGACAACATCCCTCATTTTGTTTTTCCGAGAAAGATTTCATTTCTTCTTATTTATGAAACTTAGTTTTGCAGGATAAAATATCTTTGGCTGACAGTTACTCTGTTAGAGGAGATTGAAGAGAGAGCCTGTGTTCTTTCTGGCTTGTAAGGTTTCTGCTGAGAATTCTGTTGTTAGTCTGATAGGTTTTACCTTTGTAAGTTAATTGATGATTTGTCTCACTGTTCTTAGATTTCTATTCTTCACAGTGACTTTGAATAACCTAATATTGTATATCTTGGGGATGATCTACTTTGCAACGAATCTTCCAGGAGTTCTCTGGGCTTCTTGTATCTAGATGTCTAAATTTCTGACAGGACCAGAAGAGTTTTCCTCAGTTATTCCCTCAAATAGCCTTTCCAAACCTGTTGCTTTTGTTTCTTCCTCAGGAACATCTATGATTCTTAGGTTTGGATGTTTTATACAATCCCACTTTTCTTGTAGGCTTTGTTCAGTTCTTTTAATTCTCTTTTTCCTTATTTTTGTCTGATTGAGTACAATTGAAAGCCTTATCTTTAGGGTCTGAAATCCCTTCTTCTACTTGGTCCAATCTGTTGTTAAACCTTTCACTGCATTTCATAATTCCTTAACTGAGTTTTTTTCATTTTCAGAAGCTCAGATTTTTTGGTAAGTATTTAACTCTTTGGTGAATTTTTCATTTGTGTCCTAAACAGTTTTTTTTCCTTTATGTTGGTTTTCAACTTCTTCTTGTATATCATTGAGCAATTTTATAATCAACTCTTTGAATTCTTTATTTGGAATGTTGAAGGTTTCATTTTGGTTAAAATTCATTGCTGGAGAGTTAGTGTGGTCTTTGGGGGGAGTTGCAAAACTCTGTCCTTTTCATATGGCCATGATTATTTTTCTAGGTTCTTCTCATTTGAGTAGACTATTTCTTCTTATTATTGTTAATGTTAGTTTTGAATCAACTGGTTTTTGTCCCTTTGCCTTAGGGATGTGTCTTTAATGAGCATAGTTTATGCTTGTCTAGCTTCAGCTTTGTTTTCAGTGGCAAAGGCTGTGTATGAGTTCCTTGGTTGTAGAGAATTTCTGTGTATTACCTTTCTCAGATGCTGCTTGTGTAGCAGTTTTGGAGGTGTGTATAAGTTCACTGTCTCCTGTGGGGTCTTGAGTGCGAGAGGATTCATAAAGCTTATTTCGCTCCCAGTTGTGTGGTGCAAGTAGTTATCTGGTATACAGTTGCACAAAAGCAAATAGGATAAGCCAAAGTAGCTGCTCATTTCAAGTCACTGCATGTTGACTCTCTTGTCTTCCACATCTCTGTTTTTTAAAAAATATTTTCTTTTCAGATTCTGCCAGTCTCCATCTGGGAGCAGTGGTGTTTTCAGTTAATCTGAGTTACACACAAGGAAAATCTAAAATAGTCTTAAAATAGTACACTAGGAAAGATTGTGATGCTGAGTAGATTCCCTGTGTTTTTGTGTGAAGTTTTACTTAAAGAAAAATTGTCTGATCTTTTTCCTACAAACTCGTCTTGCTTTCCCATCGATTCCTGTGAATAAAATAATATATTATTGCTAAATACATTTTATAGTGTAAAGAGACACAGGAAAAATAGCAAAAAGCTAATACAGAGATTTGTGTCTTAGCATAGTATAGCCAGGATTTTTGATCAACATTACTAGTAGTTTTTAGTTCTGAGTTCATAGGTAGTGAATTTCAGGCTACAATACTTCTTACTCATCAATTTGTCATAAACTGAATGACTGAGTAGGAAAAACTGTGCTTTGAAACAGTGTAAATTCTTTTGCATGTTTTATTTTTATATGGAGTAAGTCTTTTTATAATAAGGAGGAGTTCTAGGGTGTAGAACAGAACCGGAGTAGACAACATACAGTTGAATAATAAGTTTCTTAGACCAGATGGTCAAATATATCATTTTCCATGAGGAGAGAAAGCATAGGAGTCATTGCACCTCCTGGGACACTTGGACTATGTTTACCTAGAGCAACAATTAAAATAATATTAGTGAAAAATGTTATTTGACACTGTCTTATATCAGATTCTGTTGAAACAGACTCTGAAACAAGGAATTTTGTTTATAAGTTTATCGGGGCGTGGTCTTGGAAGACATACTTACAAGGAAGCAACAGCAAGAAAAACTAGCCCACAATGTGGTTGAAATTGAGACCTCAGCTGATCCTACACTGAGCTCTGTGACTGGGATAACCCTTTGGATGATCTCCAGTCAAGGCAAGTTGGCAGAGTCTGTGTGTCCCTTCTTCAGCCAGTAATTTGCTGCATGCTAAGCCCTGGGAGGGGTCATAACCTTGGAAGAGGTAATTCACTGAGGCTGAGAGTGATTTCCAATAAGCTGCACAGCTGTGGGTGGCCGGCAGCCAATATTACCAGCACCTGGGGGACGAGGGATGGGCGTCCTGGGCTTGAATAAGGGACATGGTGCACTAGACATTTAATATAGGACAATAGCTCTCAAAGTTTGGTGCCTAGACAAGTGGCCCCAGCGTCACCTGGAAACGTGTTAAAAATGCAAATTCTGAGGACCTACTCTAGATTTGAATCAGGAAATCTTGGCGTGGGACAGAGCAATCTATGGTTTAACAAGCCCTGCAGGTAATTTTAATGCACACTTAAGTTTGAGAACCACTACACAGGGGTATCTATTGCAGGTACCTAACAAGATAGTGTCAACAAAAATATTTTATTAGAATAAATTTTGGGGTGTGCTTAGGGCTTTTTTTTTTTCTTTTCCTTATAATGCACTGGTTTCTGTGTCTGATTATTTGTGTTATTTCAGAGACTGGAAAATCAGACATGATTTAAAGCTTCAGTCAGTTTGGCTTACAATGGTCAATTGTCACAATTCCCAATGTCAGAAAAATGTGGAATGCTAGTCTCTATCATGCCATGGTAGACTAACAAAAGGAAATAGCTTTAAAAAGATGTCAATGAGGAAGACACACAGAGTTGCAGACAGCATCTGTGTCTTTTCTTGTATGGCACTTTCTAACTTTAATATTGTAGAAGCCCCTGATTTGCATCAGGATGAATTTAGATAGGTGCCAAATGTCTGCCTTTTTGCTTTTGAGAAGGAAACAAATACAGTCTTCCTGTTCATATGGAAAATTTATATAAACATTGATGGACCATAGAGATAACACCAATAGCCACAAAAAAATACTGCCAAATGATAACTGAGATGATATTTACAAAGTATAGATTTTCTATAGACAATGAAAATCAGAACTTTTTTTTTTTTTTTTTTGAGTTGGAGTCTCACTCTGTCGCCCAGATTGGAGTGCAGTGGCCGCTCGCGGCCACCGCAGCCTTGACCTGCTGGGCTCCGGCGATCCTTCCGCCTCAGCCTTCCAAGTAGCCGGATCTACAGGCATGCGCTACCACGCCCGGCTGATTTTTTGATTTGTTGTAGAGATGAGGTCTCTCTGCCCAAGCGGGTCTCGAACCCGCGGGCTCAGGCAATCCACTCACCTCAGCCTCCCAAAGGCGCGGGATTACAGGCTGAGCCACCGAGCCCGGCAGAACATATTTTTAAATGAAGAAAACAGGAAGCCAAATATGAAAGTGCTTATTTATTAAATCCTGTTTCTGTGCTCAGTTACATCGGTCATTGTAAAGCTGGTGTCTTTCCTCTAAATGTGAATCAGAGCACTCATGTTTTAGAAAACTCTGAGACGTTGCAATATTTTAACACCACTTCAGTTTATCCAGGCTGGGTTTCCATGATCTGCCTCTAAGAACTAATAGAAAATAACGAGATCCCAAGAACAGAAGCTCTGTTGAGTCTGTTCATCCATCTTGATCACCAGCTTGCCATTTGTACTGATCGTCACCTGTGGTATTTGCTGTGCCCTCCTGGGAATGGCAAATGTCTCCGCGTGCTCAGCCACTCGGGGCTCAATCCTCTCTTCTTTCTACATGGCACTTGGACTTCATTTACTTTTCCCACTACAACCCAATTATTGGTCATAGCAGCTTCCAGAAACCACTTTTACTGTGTGAGTGGGAGGCTTAGATAACCAGAATACATAATTAGATGCAGTATTTTTTTTCCACCGAATTCCCCATGGGGCACTTACTTTTAATAGCATCCTAAGCTTCTTTCACTCTACAACAACTGGCTTTGAATTCACTGGCAGGCAGATGTACCCGAGGCACTTTAGCTCTGGTGAATCCACGGACGCTCTCCAGTGACTCTTCCATCTGTTATTGTCTTTGCAGCTTGGGTTTCCTATTGGTTGGTGAAAACGAAAACATTCTCACTGCACGGAGGCTCTGCTACAAATGTCAGTCTGAGGAGCTGCTCAGTTGGTTTCACAGAAGTCTCTTTGAAATACAAAATCCTGAAATCCTCTGCTGCAGAGAAAGCTAACATCCTTGAGGCTGTTTTTCTCCCCGAGACTTTTAAATGAAAAGATTAACCTTTTAATACATTTGAAGAAAAACTTTTTGAGAGACAGGATGGCCACGCTTATCTCTAGGAGAAGCTGTTTGAGCATCTACATCTATGGTGTCTCATGTTCCACTGGCTGCAATGATCCTACCCCTCCATGAACACATATACAAATGGAATAATAATAGTAAGTTATTTCAGAGTTATTGTTAGTTAACATTTGTCCAATGCCAGCAATGAGCTTGATATTGTGAGAAGCACTAAATGATAGCCCCATTCATTTTGTAGGAAGTAAAATAATTAAAATAGTTTTTTTTTAAGTGTGCCAAAATAACTGAGAGTAAATTCCAAATGTCTTGTCAGGAAAAAATGTCAAGTAAGCAAGGTGGTGAAAACATTAACAACTTAATCATTCCACATTGTGTGCATATATCAAATATCACGTTGTACTCCATAAATGTAAGTAATTATAATTTGTCAATTAAAAATAATATTAATGAATAAAAACAACTTGCTTAGAAGAAAATTTAACACAGCCTACATAAAAATTCAAATGGAAAAACAAAAAATGATATCATATATGTTAATAATCGAAGTTATGAATAGTTTTTGTTTGCAGTTGTTAAGAAGAGCACCATGCATGGGAGGTGTCCACCAGAATTTTCCCTGCATGACACGAGGCAGCATGGCTAGAGGGGCAAGCTCAGACTCCCTTGATAGGCTGTAACCTAACCGGCTTGTGTGACCTTAATCTCTCGGTGTCATTGTTTGTTCTTCTGAAAAGTGGGGGATAACAAATATCTACCCCACTGGGTGGTCAGGAAAATTAGATTAATTAGAAAATGTGAAGGAGTTAAAGCAGTACCTGGCGTATTTTCCGTGTCATGGAAACATTAGCTTTGGCTATCACGGGATTATCGTGTGTGGCAGAAGCAGTGCTATGTAGGGCTCTTCCTCTTCCAGGACGCTGGGTAGGTGATCTTCTCTCGCCTGCATTCAGGGAAGGCGTTGCCACGCGGCGGAGTTCTGGACAGTGCGGTGGGAGTGAGAATTGCGGGTCATGCCTGGCCTAAAGCACCTGCAAGGCAGCTTGTCCCCATGCTCTTTCCTTTTCCCATCGCAGAAACCAGGTAGCAAGGGCTTCGGGGAGGAGCTGCCCGCCGTCTGTCACCAGCACACCTGCCAATGCGGTGAAGTCGGGCCTGCGCGTCTCTCCGTGGGAGGTCCCCTCACAATGGCAACACAACAGTCCAGGACGGGAAACAACGAGGGAAGACTTCGACGCAGAGGGTTCAAGGTCTCTTAGGACCCAGTCTGCTAGTGCTTTCCACTGATGAGTCAAGGGGCTTTCTGGAAGTTCCTGCAAAGAACCATCAACCTTTTGCTCTCCTGGGACCGTAGTGGAAGACGAAAGAAATACTAGCGGAGATAGTAAAATATCAAAGTCATGCTAATGGAGACAGTCGTGGTTCAGTTGTTAGCATTTAAGTAGAGTGTGTGGTTAGATGACTGATTCTTAATGGCATCACAGATGGAACAAACCTGGATCCCTAAGTCACTGGGTGGAGGAGAGATCCTGCTGCCATCAGACTAAAGGTGAACAAATAAGAAATAAGCTTTTGTTTTGTTAAAATGACTAAGATTTTGAAGTTATCATAGCCTGGTCTAGATTATCTTGATGAATACACATGTATCATATGAAATGGCACATGTGAACACTGTGAAACCAAAATGAAAATACATGTAGGATATTGTTATTTGCAGAAGAGCGAGTGTTCCTCCTTAGAAGTTAGGGAAGAACAGCTGTGCAGGAAGACCTTGGCACACTCAGAAAGTTGACAGCATCACGCAATCAAAATGCTTATATGTACAAACTTCTGGAGATATGTTGAGGGAACAAATCAGATTTCTGTGATTATTACTTTTTGCTTTTTAATTGATAGCTTTGGTGTCCAAAGACACAAATTTAAACAGACAAATAAAAATCAAAGACTAAAATAAAAGAAAACCCATAAATAATGTCAATAAACCTGACTTCTGCCCTTGTTTATAAAAATACAACCTCAGTCTTCACGTTTTACAGGCTGAAGTACAGGCTTTTCTTTTTAAAGTGGGAATTATGAAAATAGATGTTATGTTAATAGCTGCCCCAAATATCATTCCCAAAAGATTTATCCAGTCAAGTGGTGACAAGTTCAGGTGACTACAGATGAATTCAGATTCAGTCTGTAATCCAAGGATTTAGCTCTGTTGAGTGTTGTAGGGTAAATATCCACGCTACAGTGGTTGCTTCTTAGAGGATGGAGGTGTTAAATGTATGATTGGGTAGCAGATATCGACCTTCCACCCACTGACAACTTATGGTCAATTCCTGCGCAATGAAAGATATTGGACAAGACTGGCCACTTTGTGCAGGCAAGTTTTATATGATAATTCTAACTTCGGGACTAGTTATTTTGCTGTGAATTCCCAAATGTAGGTCATAGGCTTAGCTGCAGTTGTTCCAGCATGTTCCTAACTCAAAGAATGGTTGACAGCCTGCACCGTTTTAGAATGTTGTAGCTGCCCATGATTGATAGCGTATGAATTCTTTTTTAAATATTACTGACACTAAAGTTCTATTATTGTAGGCGTTTTCACTTGTTCGCTATTAAACAATTTCTTACTAGTATGCCTAAAGGGAATGCCTGAAGAAATTATATTAATAAGATATTTAGAGACTTTAAAGAAATTAGTCAAGCCGGGCTTGGTGGCTCAGCCTGTAATCCCGCCCTTTGGGAGGCCAAGATGAGTGGATTGCCTGAGCCCGCGGGTTCGAGACCCACCCGGGCAACTTGGCGAGACCTCATCTCTACAATAAATCAAAAATTAGCCGGGCGTGGTAGCGCACACCTGTAATTCCGGCTACTTGGAAGGCTGAGGCGGAAGGATCACCGGAGCCCAGCAGGTCGAGGCTGCAGTGACCGGGAGCGGCCACTGTACTCCAGTCTGGGTGACAGAGTGAGACTCCAACTCAAAAAAAAAGAAATTAGTCTGTAAACTTGAGGCTGGGAACACCATGTGTTTTCTTTGTATCCAGTACCCAGAGATTGTGCACAGTACTCCAGGGCCTGCCTTGAAGTGGCAACATCCTATCTCAGTGTTTAGGAAAATACAATGAAATGGGTCTAAAGGTCACACTTAGAGTGGTCTTGAGGCATAAATGAAGTAAGTAATGTAAGTAACAGGCAATACACTACATGATGGCAGCTATTCGCATTATTTTTTAAAATAAATGTTCAATACATGCATACTGTGTAAAAGGAAAGCTCATGTCCATCCACAGCCTGCATGACTCCTGCCCTACTCGGAGGTGCTCTGAGCACTAACAGTTAAAGCTGACTAAGATGAAATTCTGGATCAAATCTGTGGACCTCAGCCTTTGCCTAAGCCTAAATGCTTCGTTTGTTGGTTTTTCTGTGTCAGTATTTTTTATGAGTACATTTTCCTGTGCTTCCAAAGAAACTGGAGGGTGGGAGTAGAGGACCTGAGGAAACGCATGGTTTTCCATGGGATCTCAGGTCATCCAAATCTGGATAAGATCAGGTGTCCTAAATGATGCCTGATGCATTCTTTGGACACGCATAGCTTTTTAAGACTCTGAACTTGCGTACAACAGGGGCAAATTAGCTTCTTCAGAAACAGAATCAACAGGAGATTTAGATATAGACAGATTGTGTATGTAGATTATAGATCCAGACAAAGACATGGATATGAGGACATTTTTATGGGAATCAACTCATCCGCTCATGGAGATGGAGAAGTCCTGCGATCCACTGTCTGCAGACTGGAGGGGGTGAGCCACCCATGTTAGCCCTGGCGCCGCAGGCCTGAGAACTGAGACCCGCAATGGCCAAGGGCAGGAGTCCACACGTCTCAGCTCAGAGAGGGAGTGGGAATTCGCCTTTCCACAGCGCTTTTGTTTGGTTCAGGCCCAGAAAGGATGGATGATGCTCACACAAGCTGGTGAGGGTGGATCTCCTTAACAGGCTTTGCGCATTCAGATGCCAAACTCTTCCAGAAATTCCCTCTCAGACACACCCCAGACTCATGTTTAGCAGCTATCTGGGCATCCCCTGGGCCATTCTAGCTGACATGTAAAATTAGCCGTGGCTTGCGTGTGTCCCTGATTGCTGTCCCAAACTGGGAAGGTCTGGAGGAACCTGCTCCATCTTCCGTGTCTTGATACGCTAACTCCATGTATTAATAGCTGCAACTGCAAAGTCATGCAGGGGAAAGAGTGGAAGGAGGGTCCAGGGTGCTGCGGTGCTGCAGGAAGCTGGTAGTGAGGGAGACACTCTCTGGAGGGTCCCGAAGTCTGCAGCTGACTTTCAGCAGACTCCTGCGAACCACACGCCCCGAGAATATCAGCCTTTGCTCCATTACGTCACATGCTTCTTCGTCTCAGGAAATCAGGCAGCGACTTCCCAGTCCGCCGATGTTTGAGTAAGCTTTTCATTTCCTGTGCTATGTATTGCTACTTGGAATGCAATGAGTGGGTTTTGCTTTACTGATAAAACGCTGCCCAATATACTGAGCGAGAAAGAACCAAATGAACAGAAAGCAAGTTGGAGATTCTCCATGCTATCTCTTCCAACATCACAGGCGATTAAAAAAAAAAAACTTGGTAAGTTCTTTTTTTCAGTTGTAATGAATATCTGGTAGCTAAAAACCGATGTCTGTAAGATTAGGCAATGTGCAAAACAGACCAGAAGAAACGCAGAGCTAAGTACAGCGACGCCTGCCTTTCCACCAGCATCTCCAAGACAGTGATCCACAGCCTTCCGTTTAAATTCTTCCTGGGTTGCTGGTTCACTGGGGTAGGTTTCACGGCGGAAAAAGAGAGGATGTTGTATAAACCTTGCTAGTCAAAATCAACGTCACTGGCATCCCCTGGCTGTTAGAAATGAGAACCTTGGGTATTTTTAACAAGATCCCAAGGTGACTAGTATAGGCATTACTGCTGAAAATCGTTACTAGGGAGGACTCGTTAGAACAGAGATTACTCAGTCCCACCCCTGGAGTTTCATATTTAATTTGCCTGGGGTGTGACCTAGGCATTGAGATATTTAAAAACTCCTCAGAGGATTCCACTGTGAAGACAACTTTGGGAGACACCGGCACAGAGCACTTCTGGTATGGTCTGAATACCTGCAGGAGATTTGGCAAGGCAGGCGAATTAACTATAATGAATAAGAATTTGTTTCCAGGTGCATTTTATCCTAAATAGCTCCATTATATCCAAGTCCTGAGCTTTTCTACAATGACTGGGATGTCTGGACGTCTGCCAGTATTTTGTGGTGTTGCCTGGCTAAGCTAGCACTGCATTGTCTGCGTGTCATGCCTGAAATTCAGTTATTAGTTGCAAGTAGATGGACACCTTTCTGGAGGTATAGAGATAGTTGTCTGGTCTAAAGAGTTAGTCCTTCTAAAGGCATGGACTATTAGCTTCCTATTATGGCCATAAGAAATCACCACAACCTTCGTGGCTTAAAACAACACAAACTGATTATCTTACACTTCTAGAGATCAGAGGTCCAAGAGGAGCCTCCCAGGGCTAAATAAAGGTGACAGTGAGGCTGCATCATTATCACCATTATTATTATTAATTATTATTATTATTTTGAGTTGGAGTCTCACTCTGTCGCCCAGGCTGGAGAGCAAAGGTATGCTCACGGCCACCCCAGCGTCGACCTGCGGGGCTCCGGCGAGCCTTCCACCTCAGCCTTCCAAGTAGCTGGAATTACAGGCAGATGCTACCACACCCGGCTAATTTTTTATTTATGGTAGAGATGACATCTCGCCAAGTTGCCCAGGCTGGTCTCGAACCCACAGACTCAGGCAATCCATTCGCCTCAGCCTCCCAAAGTACTGGGATGACAGGCTGACTCACCGAGCCCAGCCAGGGGCTGCGTTATTTTTAAAGACTCCAGTACAGCATCCATTTTCTTGCCTTTTTGAGCTTCTGGAGGCCGTCAGCATCCTAGGCTTGTGGCCCTTCCTCCACCTTAGGAGGGCATCACTCCCACCTCTGATTCCATCGTCACCACTCCCTTTTCTGACTTTCACCTGTTTGTCGCCTTCTTACAAAGACCTTGCATTACCCAGATAATCCTCGGTAATCTCCGTACCATAAAACCCTCAACGGAAGCACATCCGCAAAGCCGCTTTGACGCTGGAAGTCAACCTGTTCACAGGTTCCAGGGATTGGGGGCAGAAGGGATCCTATTCTTCTCGCATTTATGGTTAAACGTGTCAAAGAAAAGGTATACTCAATAGTGCTTTTGTGTTTTTAATCTTTAATTTTAAAGATATGGGTACAATTCAGGGTTAGGTATACAAATTTTATTATGCAGGTACCCTGGATGGTGAGGTGTACCCCCCCATCCCCTGGCAGATTCTCAGTATTGCCAACCCCCCACTCCCCTACACCCCAGCAGTTTCCCGCTACTGACAACCTTTTTCTTAAAGTATTAGGATAATAGTTCAAGGTCCGCTTGTGAGTGAGAACATGTGATACTCAGTTCTTTGTTTCTGTGAAAGCTCACTCGGTATTATACACTCTGTCTAAGTCCATCCAAGTTGCTGTGAAGTTCATAATTTTGTTCTTATCTGTGGCTGCGTAATATTCCATCGTGTATATGTGCCACATTTTTTTTAATCCAGCCCTCTTTCACTAGGCAGCACAGTTTTTCTTGCTATTGTGAACAATGTTACAATAAACATAAGTATACAGGTATCTTTTTCATAGAGTATTTTGAGTTCCTCCGGGTATGTTCCCAGTAGGGAGATTGCAGGGTCATATGGAAGGTCAATTTTTAGATCTTTTAGGAATTCCCACACTGTTTTTCACAGAAGCTGTACTAGTTTGCACTCCCACCAACAGTGTAGAAGTCTTCTCTTTTTACCGCATCCTCACCAGCATCTGTTGTTTTTTGAGCTATTGATGATGGCCATCCTGGCTGAAGTTAGGTGGTATTTCGGTGTGGTTTTAATTTGAATTCTTTGATGATTAGTGAAGCTGAGCATTTTTTCATGTATCTATTGGCTGCTTGTATGTCTTCTTTTGAGACGTGTCTATTCATATCTTTTGCCCACTTTGTAGTGGAGCTGTTTGTTTTTTTCTTTTTAGAATGTTTGAGTTCCTTGTAGATCCTAGATTTTAGGTCTTTGTCAGATATACAGTGGGCAAATATTTTTTTCCGAGTCTGTTGGCTGTCTCCCTGCTCTCTTGATGATTTCTTTGGCTTTGCAGAGCTCTTCAGTTTGTTGAGGTCCCACTTGTCTATCTTTTCTCTTATGGCCCAGGCACTTGGGTTTTGATCAGGAATTGGTTGCCAGTTCCAGTTTCCAAAAGGGTGTCTCCTGCATTTTCTAAGGTTCTTATAGTTTGAAGTTTTACGTTTAGGTCTTTCATCCATTTAGAGTTGATTTTTGTGTACAGCGATAGGTAAAGGTCTTGTTTCATTCTTATGCATGTGGTCCACCAGTTTTCCCAGCACCATTTACTGAATAGGTTCTCCTCTCCCCAGTGGTTGGTGGTGGAAGCTCTGTGGAAGATGAGTTGGTTGAGAAACTGAGGTTTTGCTTCCAGAATCTCTATCCTGTTCCCTTTGTCTATATGCCTGTTCTTGTACCAATACCAGGCTGTTTTGAGTAGTGTAGTTTTATAATAAAGTTTAAAGTCTGGGAGTGTGATGCCTCCTACTTCCTCCTACTTTGTTTGTTTGTTTTTTGTTGAGGATTGTTTTGGTGATTCATGGTCATTTATGTTTCCGCATGAATTCCTGTATTGTTGCGTCCAGGTCTGAGAAGAAGGCTGCTGGTAATTTAATGGGCATTGCGTTAAATCTGCAGACTGCCTTGGGTAGGATGGACATCTTAACAATGTTGATTCTTACAATCCATGAGCAGGGACTATTTTTCCATTTGTTTGTGTCATCTTTGATTTCTTTAAGCAGTGTTTTGTAATTTTCATTGTAAGGGTCTTTCACATCTCTGGTTAGGAAGGTGCCAAAGTATTTCAATTTTTTGATGTGTGTGTATGTGTGTGGCTATTGTGAATAGGATTGTGCTTTCTATTTGCGTTTCTGTTTGTTTATTGTTGGGGTATAGAAATATGCATTTCTATACCCCAACAATATGCAATTTCTTTTGCATATTTATTGTATACCTGAGACTTTGCCAAAGTTCATAAAGGATATTGGTCTGTAGTTCTCTCTCTTTGTTGAATCTTTACCTGGTTTGGGTATCAATGTGATGGTAGCTTCATACAATGATTTGGGGAAAGTTCCATCCTTCTCAATTGCCTGTATTACTTTCAGTAGGATGGGTTTCAGTTCCTCCTTGTATGTTCTGTAGAATTCTGCTGGAAAGCCATCTGGTCCGGGAATTTTTTTTAATTTTTATTTTGTAGGTAGTTTTCTTGTAACAGAGTCAATTTCCTGGATTGTTATTGGTCTACTTAGGGTTTCGATTTCTTCCTGTTTCAACCTGGGGAGGTTGTGTGATGTCAGAAAGTCCTCCATTTCCTTTAGGTTTTCAAGTTTGTTTCCTTATAAGTATACAGAGTAGTCTCTGGAAATCATTTGTCTTTCTTTGGGGATAAGTCAGTTGTGACTTGATCTTTTGCATTTCTGCATGTGTTTAATTGATCTTTTTCTCTCTTTTTCTTGGTTAATCAATCTTGTTTATCCTTTCAAAGAGCCAGCTTTTTGTTTTGTTGGGTTTTTGTATTATCTTTTTGTCTTCTATGTCCCGAATTTGGGCTTTTATTTTGATGATCTGGATTCTTCTGCTGAAATTAGGGTTTTGGTGGCCTTGCTTTTCCAGCTTCCTTAGGTGATTTGTTAGGCTGTGAACTTGTGGTCTTTTCTTTTCCTTCGTATGTGGTTGTAGAGATAGGAATTCCCCTCTTAGTACTGTTTTCATGGCATCCCAAAGGCTCTGGTAACCTGTTTCTTCATTTTCATTTGTTTCCAGGTATCTTTTTTTTTTTTTTTTGAGTTGGAGTCTCATCCTGTCACCCAGGCTGAAGTGCAGTGGCACACTCACAGCCACCTCACTGTTGACCCACTGGCCTCCAGCAATCCTTCCACCCCCAGCCTTCCATGTAACTAGAACTACAGGCACGTGCTACCATGCCCAGCTAATTTTTTTACTTATGGTAGAGACGAGTTCTCGCCAAGTTGCCTGGGCTGGTCTCGAACCTGCAGGCTCAGGCAATCTATTCACCTTGGCCTCCCAAATTGCTGAGATTACAGGCTGAGCCACCAAGTTTGGCCTCCAGGTATCTTTTAACCTCTGTTTGAATTTCCATGTTGACCCAAGAGTTGTTTACCATCATGCTGTTTAGTGTCCATATCTTAGTGTGTTTTGGGGGAACTTTGTTGGTGTTGATATTTATTTCTATGCCACTGGGTTCTGAGAAGGTGTGTGGCTGTATTTCAGTCTTATGGAATTTGTTTATGCTTGATTTATGGCCGAGGATGCGGTCGATCTTAGATTATGCTTCATGTGGTGATGAGTAGGATGCATATTCCATGGCTGTTGGGTGGAATGTTTTATAGGTAACAGTTAAGTCCAATCGGTCAAGTGTCACATTGAGGCTCTGGATCTCCTTGTTGATTTTTTGTCTTGATGATCTGTCTAGGGTTGTGAGTGGGATATTTAAGTCCCCAGCTATTATCATAGCTAGAGTCAATGTCTTTTTAAAATTTACCTAGTAACTGCTATATGAAAGTTGGTGCTCCCGTGTTGGGTGCATATATGTTTAGGATGGACATTTCTTGTTGATGGATTGAACCTTTTATCATTATGTAGTGACCTTCTGTATCTTTTTAAATTTTTCATAACTTAGAGGATATTTTTTCTGATATTAAGATTGTGACTCCTGCTTTCTTTTGTGTTTGTAATTTTGTTTCCCATCCCTTACTTTGAGGCTGTGAGTGTCCTTTTTGGTGAGATGAGTCTCTTGGAGGCAACATAATGTAATAATATAATATAATGTTATATTATAACAATATAATAATATAATGTTGGAGGCCTCATGACACTGTATCCATTTTGCTATTCTGTGTCTTTTCATTCGTGCACTTATCCCATTCACATTCAGGCTAATTATTCAGATGGGAGAGTTTGTCCCTGTCAGAAGGTTCTTATACTTTTTGTTCTTTTTGCTGCTTTTTTTTTTGTTGTCTTTCTTTTGATTTGGGCGTTGATTCATGTGTGTTTTCAATCTTTTTCCTGCATTCTTATGAAGGGCAATGTCATTCTTTTTTCCTTTCTTCTGTGTTTAATACTTTCTTAAGTGTTTCTTGTAGAGCTGGTCTGGAGACAGCATAAGCTCTTAGCGATTGAATGTCTGGGAAAAATTTTAATTCTCCATCACTGATGAAGCTTAACTTAGCTGGGTTGGTAATTCTTGGTTGAAATTATCTTTTAGAACTTTGAAGGTTGTACTCCAAGCTCTCCTAGTCCGAAGTGTTTCTGTAGATAAGTCTGCTGCTATTCTAATTAGTCTTCCCTGGTAGGTAGTCTGATCTTTCTCTCTTGATGCCTTTAGGATTTTTTCTTTTATACCTACTTTGTGTAGGCAAATTACTATGTGTCTAGGAGTGGGTCTTCTTGTTGTCTTGCAGGGGTTCTCTGAATCTCTTGCATTTGAACGGTCACATCACTGATGAGACGAGGGAAGTTTTCTTGGATAATTTCATGGAATGTTTGTTCCAGGGTGGTCTGTCTCTCTGTCTGCCTCAGGAATTCCAATTAATCTTAGGTTCAGCCTCTTTAATTAATCATTCATCTCCCAAAGGTTTTTTTCTGTCTTTTAAAGCTTCTTTTCTATATTTTTAACAGTTTGGGTCAGTTCCATATTTTGGTTCTCAAACTCTGAGATTCTTTCTTCTGCTTGGCTAAGTCTGCTTTCCATGCCTATCAGTTTGTTATGTATTTCATTCACTGTATTCTTTATTGCTGTTATCTCAGTTATCAACTCCCTCATTCTTTTCTCTTGTCTCTCCTCAATTCTATTTATTCTCTTTATTAATGTCTTGATATCTGGGTTTGTGGGTTGAGACCAGTCATTCTGGGGGCTCGTCATTGTTTGCATTCTGAAGTTTGTGTTCTCAGTGGCTGACCTCCCTAGGGTCTGTATGAGACCCATATTATTCTTTCCGTTTTTCTTTACTTTTGTATATTTTCCCCTCCTGTTTTAAACCTCTTCTTTAATTCTATTGTTCAGGGATGGGGGGTAGCTTTTACTTCTGTTTGCTCAATCTCCTGTTCTTCCTTATGTGGATCCTCTGGCTTTGTTCAGCTCTGAAGCTGGACTGTGGATGAGGTGGGGGGCTTTTTGCAGTTTTGAGATTTGATTGAGGAGGGTGCTATCCTTCAGAAGCTCTCTGCAGGTCCCAGTCTCCACTGACAGGTGTTTGGGCCCCCTGGAACTCACTTCCCACTGCCATGCAATCTGTCCATGCAGTGGGGGTACAGGTTTGCCCCTTGAAAGCAAGATGAGGCAAGAAAAAGGAAAAGAGAGAAAAAAGGAAGGCGGGGGATGAGAGGAAGGGAGAAAGAGAGAAGAAGAAGAGGGAAAACAGACAGGCGTGCCAACTACCTAATGAAAAGGGACACAGACAAAGACAGAAAAAAGTTTTTTAAAAAACATATAGAAAGTCATGCAAACTGACCAAAAAAAAACCCTATTGATGTACTGTCCCTCAAAAATACCCATACACAAACAGGAAGTCTAAAAAAATCCCAATAAAATAACAGAAACAAATCAAATATTAAAACATAATCAAAAACAGAAAGGGAGAAGAGGAAAATTAAAAAACACAAAAGCTAAAAAAAAGTAACATTAATAAGCAGAACGAAGAAACAAAAACTCAACAACAACAAAAACTCACTCTGCGGCAGTTCCTGTAACCTGAACTTCCTTTCACCTCTGGCCTCCAGCCCCTCCCTCTGCTCTCAGCACAGGCTGATAGGGCTGCTCTCAGTGTGGGTCCGATGTCCCAGGGACAACGGTGGGAGGAGGGTGGATCCGATCTGGACTCATCTGCTTTCTGCCACTGTCGTCAAGTTTCCCACTCAGATCGACGTGTCTGTGCCGGGTGCAGTGTGGGGACAGGGTGTCTGTCTCTCCGAGTTGGATGAGACGACCTCTAGGTCCCAGGTTGGAGGATGGGCAGAGCTGGGTGGGGCAGTGCAGGTCCCTGCCTGGTCCCAGGACAGAGAAGATGGCTCCAGCTGGCATCTCCTCACCGGTGGCGGGGCTTCTCTCCAGCTCTCCCTGGTCTTCTCTCTCCGTGCGTCCAGGGCTCCGGCTGCTCTGCTGTCCCCGGCGATGGCGTGGGCCTGGTTCCAGGTGCTGAGGATCAGCTATATCCGACGGGCTTTTCTCAGGAGAGCCATGAGGACAACAGACGGTCCAGTATGTGCCAGGGCTCCAATCTCAGGGTGGTGGGGGTTGCAGTCCCTTCTGGAGGAGAGCCCCGGGCACGTGAACCCGAGTCTCCCCTCAGCCAGGCTTTCCCTCACCCACCAGCACACCCACTCACGCAGAGAGTCTTTGTGGACGCTCACTCTGTGGAGACCCTCACAGTCCGCGCTGTCCCCTCGCCATCTTGCTGGAAATCACCAGTGCTCATTTTTAAAAATAAGAATTTGTCCAACAATAGCGCACATGCAAACCAATCCACGAGATTATTTCAAATACATGAAGATTTGCATTAATGTCATCACTGCATCTCCACGCAGCCAAGGCTTCTTTTCTTCAGTCTTAGCTTCGCGCACACCATTTTGCAGGAACTGGCCTCCCCGTCCCCTCTTGCTTTGCGGGGTGTGACTTGCGGCCTGCCTCTCTGACCCTTTAACAAACGCGAGTTGCTTCTGCCACAGGTGTTCAAGCACTTGAGTCTTTATTCCCCATCAGGGACTTTCGATCTTGGCTGCTCACAAGAGTCTCCTGGGGAGGTCCAGAAGATTCCGGTGTCTGGCCACGTCCGAGATTAATCCGGCCAGGATCTTGGGGGAGGAAGCCCAGCTGTCCCTGTATTTTGAAAGTGGTCCATATTATTTCCATGTGCGTCTAAGTTTGAGAACTGCGGCTTCAGGGTCCTGTTTGCTTCTTCCAGCTTTGTGCCCTGTTCTCACGTCATACTTCAGGATGCCTGAGAGAAGGAGGAGATGCCTGCTGAGCAATCTGGGGTGGCCCCTTCTCCAGCCGGGTGGGCGTGGCTGGGAGCAGGCTCGCAGACCTCCACCTCTGGAGAGCATGGGCGCTTAAGAAACGCTGTCGAGACGTCACTCCCCAGGGCCCCTACACTGACCAGAGCCAATGGGGATTGTTGGCAGGAGAGGTGAGCTCCACCCTGCGAATGCCCGGCCATCCTCTCTTCCCTCCAGTGATACCCAAGGATGACTCTGCAGATGAACAGCTGACCATCTGAGAGTACCGGGAGCTGGCTTCACGAGAAGTGGGCCTGTGTCACTCCAGGAACAAACGTCCTCTGAATCCCGAGAAAAGTCCTCTGCGGTCCCCTCTTTGTAGTTGTCTCTCTGCAGGGTGGTTTTGTTGTTGTTGTTGTCGTATTTGTTTGCGTTTCCTGGAATCAGTGGCATAGTGCGGTTATTGGTGTACCATCATGCAGCAAGTCTAAAACAGGCATTGTTCTTCTTTAGGACAACACTTGCTAATTTTGATCTCCTCCTCTCATTGCACCCTGTTAAGTTCGTTGCCTGTACCACCATGCTCAGCACGCTTTGCTGCTGTCCTGGTTTTCTCCATCAATAGTACTTGCTGACCTCTAACATACTATATATGGTGTCCATTTCATGTATTGCATGCCTTCTACCATTGGAGTGCAGAAAAAAATTAGAGTAGGAGCCTAGGAATCTCAACCCCCCCCCACTTTTTTCTCTTTTGGCTACTACTTTATTCCTCGTATCTCAAATAGATCCTGCTAATGCCACATAGCAGGTGTTCAGTAGATATCTGTTGAATGAGCGAATGGATTTTATTCTAATAGCAGCCCTACAAGAAAAGTACCTCATTAGACCTGTTTTGCAAAATGCTGAAACGGAAGGACAGGAAATTAAGTACCCAACTAGAAAGTGGCAAAGATGACTTCGATCTCAGGCTACCTGACTCTCAGTCTATCCTTTTGACAACGACTTCTCTTTTTTTCATTTCGTAAGAGCAGTGCTGGGGGAAAAGCTATTCTTCCCCAAGTGGTATGGGTTTGAACGTTGCCTCTGACAGTCATCACTGGTGTCTCTTGGCAGGAATCTCCTCTCTGAGCTTGTAGCTCCTGGTGAAGCAGGAGTACCCACCTCTCAGGGCTGTGGAAATGACTGAGTGGGAGATGTATGTGTCTTCTCTTCTTCATTTTCATGAGCAAAGCTTACCCCACCTCCTCCCCGCAGAGAGGCTTCTAGTCAGGCAGATGGGCTCAGGTACTTACCACGGCTTTCAGGATCCTCCTGTATTTTGCCTGTGTCAGGTCCTTGGGTGAAGGAAAAGACCAATGACATCTGGGGTGAGAAAGAAGTTTCAGGAGGCACAAGTTGGCTCACCTCCAAAGTTTGCACCGGGTGAAATGACTGCTCTCTAACGCCCCCAAGAAATTATTTCTATCTACTTTTGTTATGCTCATTGTATTTGGTCTCAAATGACTCTGTAATTTGAGAGGTGACCTATGGCTTTGCTGAAATGTCTGTGGAAAGAACACCGGCTGGGCGCTGTGGCTCGCACCTGTCACCCCGGCACTTTGGGAGGTGGAGGCTAGAGGAGTATCTGAGCCCAAGGGCTGGAGACCAGCCTGGGCAACTTGGCGAGATCTCGTCTTATGATAAATACTGAAAACTAGCCAGGCATGGTGGCACATGTCTGTGGGTCCAGCTACGTGCAAGGCTGAGGTGGAAGGAACCCCTGAGCCCAGGAGACCAAGGCTGTGGTGGCCATGACACTGCGCTTCAACCTGGCGACAGAGTGAGACGAAGGAAGGAAGGAGGGAGGGAGGGAGGAAGGGAAGGAGGGGAAAACTAATAACTGTCATTTGTTTCCTGAGGACAGATTTTTTTAAGGAAAATCTCAAGAAATGTCTCTTGTTCCACGGTTTCTGACTCCCATCACTTGCTTTGTTGAATGCAGATTTTAAAATAATGGATTGTCTGTTGTGAATTTTTTTTTTTTTTGAGTTGGAGTCTCACTCTGTTGCCCAGACTGGAGTGCAGTGGCCGCTCCTGGCTACCGCAGCCCCGACTCGCTGGGGTCTGGCAATCCTTCCGCCTCAGCCTTCCGAGTAGCCAGAATTACAGGCGCGCTACCACACCCGGCTGATTTTTTTGATTTATTGTAGAGATGAGGTCTCGCTGCCCAGGCGGGTCTCGAACCCGTGGGCTCAGGCAATCCATCCACCTCAGCCTCCCAAAGGCGTGGGATGACAGGCTGAGCCACTTTTTAATAGCGTTCCCCAGAAGCCGCACGTGGCCTGTAAAGCTGAGGCGTGGCACTAAACATTCCACCAGAACATTCTCCCCACCCCAGAGGAAGCCCTGATCCCACCGGCAGCGGCTTCAGCTTGTTCCTCCCCCAGCACTGGCAACTGCTGGTCTACTTTCCGCCTCCAGGAATTTGCCTGTCTGGGACATTTCGCATAAGTAGAATCATGTGGCACGCGGCCTTCTGAGTCGGGCTTCTTTCACTCAGCATGGTGTTGTCAAGGTTCTTCCATGTCGGGGCATGTGTCAGGACTTCCTTCCTTTTCATTGCCAAAAATACGCCGTTGCATGGATATGCTACATTTATTTGACCACTCATCGGTTGATGGACGTTTGAGTTTCTTCTACCTTTTGACTATTATGAATAATGTATGAGCACTCACATACCAGTTTTCGTGTGGAAACACATTTCTATTACCTTGGGTACATGCTTAGGCCTGGAATTGCTGGGTCCCATGGTAACTTTATGTTTAGCGAAATTATTCATTTCAATAAAGTGGACATTCTGAAAAATTAAATTTATCACATAACTTGAATGGCAGAATGAGGGGAAAGTTCCCAAAGTCAGACGCTTTATGATCGAGCATAATCTTCACAGCTACAGTGAGATAGGCATCTGTGTCTCTGTTTTGCAGATGAGAAAACAATTGCAGAGAGAAGTGGTTTGCTCATCGCCGCCCAGCTTTAGGTGGGAGAGCAGCAATTTAGTCCAGGTCTGAAGGACTCCAAGTACGTCGGCTTTTGTGTTGCTTATTGTAACACAGCTGAGTGTTTTGTGGGTGGTGGCAGTTGTCTTCCGCTTCATTTGTATTCGCTCCCCCTAGACAAATGTGAAGCTTTTAAAGCTTGGAACTTTTGAGCAACGTTTTCTTTACGAAAAAGAAATGTGAAGTTATGTTCTAGGCAGCCTGCCACTCCCCTGGTCTGCAACATCAGGCACCCATGCCAGACAGCCCACATTTCTTAAGAAAAGAAACAGATAATAACATATGCCAATTGCTAATAAATAATACAATGTGTATTATAAAAATATATGTAGAAACATATGCCAGTATATAATAAATAATATGTATGCCAATTGGCTTTTAAAATATAAACCTTGTTGCCAAATACACCAGAATGCAATCTGTATTTTAGAGAGCTGCCTTCTCTGTGAGTCCATGTTTTACTTTAATATTTCTCAAATTTCTCTGAAGTAAATGTTGACATTTACCAGAGTTTTTTTTTACTCACATAAAAATAGATGGTACACTGAAAAATAGTAAAAGCTATTTTTAATGGTTTAGAAATAACCTTAAGATTGCTGATTTCCACAGAGCATAAGACAGTATTTTCTCTGATAGTAACCTCAATATTACAGCTCACATTTATGCAGTGGAGTCCCTCAAATAAAGTGACAATTTAATTTAAAAAAAAAACCGATAATGTTAAAACTGATACTCGGTAGCTAGGGAAAGCTTGACATTGATCAGCCAAAGTAACAACTGTTTAACAATACATAATATTTTCATCACTTAATGCCATCCATTTGAATATACAAGTAAAAAATGTGCAAGTATATTAATGCATAAGTAAGCGAATTATTAAAAACTTTTTTAACACTATAAAAGCATAAAGATACTGATTATGACAGCTTGTAGAGTCATATTTGAAAAATGAAGTAGAATTCTTAGTAAGTGTTTGCTTTAAGTATTCCAGATAAAAAAAAGTTTAAGGCCAGGCATGGTGACTCACTCCTGTAATCCCAACAATTTGAGAGGCCGAGGTGAGAGGATTGCCTGAGCTCATGGGTTCAAGACCAGCCTGGGAAACTTGGTGAGACTTCATCTCTACAATAAATCAGAATATTAGCCGGGCATGGTGGTGAATACCTGTAGTTCCAACTACTTGGAAGACTGAGGTAGAAGGATTGCCTGAGCCCAGCAGGTTGAGGCTGTATTGGCTGGGAGCATGCCACTGTCCTCCAGCCTGGGTGACAGAGTGAGACTTCAACTCAAAAAATAAAAGTGCAAACTAATGAAATAGAAAAATAATAAAGTAAAAAAAAATATTGATTTCCCCCCACATCTTTAAAATAAAAAAAAAATTTTTTTAAAGAAAAGAAATAAGATATCACCCAAAATGTTTAAAGGCAGCCTGATTGGTATAAGATGATGTTGAGAGAAATGGATGCCTTTGTGTTTTTGCTGTTAGACTGTGTTGTCTGTTAGGATATGCTGTACAAAGGGCAGAATTAATTGGGGTGGGGAGGGCAGACGCCTTCCTTAGTCTCTATGACTCTTGGAGGCATAGTCCCTTATATCTCTACTTCTGAAAGCTCTTTGCTAAAAAGGAATTGTCCCCTTACAAAAGATTTTGTGTTTTTCAGGTGACCTTATTTCTTCTTCCAAGGGAGTAATGAATGAAAAGGCGAAACATCTAGTGAAGTCGTCTACAGAGACAGAGGACCAGTAAAATGTAAATGGGCTAGCATACCTCGTTTCGAAGAAAGAAGTGCCCATAAAGTCTTGCTTACTAGCTGTCTTTTTTTGTAATCGTGCCAAAAAATTCTCACCAATAATAATTATGTCCAGAGGAACCAAAGTAGTAAACTGAACCGCACGGTTAAAGCAGATGGTGACCAGAAAGCACAGTCTGCAAAGAGGAAAGTGGAGGGAACAAGGTCTTCTAGAACTTACAGTTCATACAGCAGCTACTTCTACTCACCTGCTTTCTGAGCCCCTAAACATGGTTGGACACAGCAACTTAAGTGATTCTTCTCTTAGAATTAAAGAGCCTCTAACGATGATCAAAATACTACAAGAAAGGGACTGGCACTAGTGGGAAACTGCCAGGGGAGCAGGGGGGGACACACTTCACCCATAAGTGTACCTGATCTCCAGCCAGGTGGCATGGGCATCAAAGTGAGGCCCAGACGTGACCTGCACAATGACCCTCTGTATCCCTAACCCTGAACTGTACCCACCTTTAACATAAAAATTAAGAATTAAAGAGCTTCGAAATCACACAAATGTCATAAAAGTCACCTCATCATCTATCTACCAAGGAGAGTTTACATGCCAAAATGGGGAATTAAAATACTCAAAAATGTGTTTTCCTATCATTTAATTATTCCATATTGTTCCTTTTGCATTTACATTCTATGTGTGTAACTGGATTAAATGTCTATGTTATTATGCATTTGATGATAGCTTTGCCATTTATAAATTATTACCTGAGAGAGGCAGGGCTGCCTGGTTTCTTTCCTTCAGTAATTTTGCCTGCTTCCGTTTGACAGAGGCACATTTATCTCTGCTTTCTGTTTCTTGCCCTCTACAACGAATGTCATTTTTTTCCCAAACATTTCTATTTCCAGATGTGATGTTAAGTAGCTTCAATGACAGAAAAACATCAAAGAAAGGAAAGCCCCACCTAAGAGTGTTCTTTTAAACAATTATCTTTCTTAGTGACAACTTTGGGAAGATCTCTTACAATCTTTTTCATGTGCACACACACATATGCACACTTTTGTTTTACAGGATTGTTTAAATGACGTGTGCAAATAGGCTTTTGTAATTCTTTTTGGCATGACAGATTATGCTCTAGGGGGCAGCTGGTGGGTCTCTCCTTTCAGCATTATGCAAAATAAAGAGATGTGAATTCTTTCATTGCTCAATAGATACCAGTTTTCAAGAATATAATCGTCCCTGGGTCTTGAAAATATTATTTTTTCACCAGTCTTAGTCAAGCTTATCAATCCAGGGGCAAATATACAAGACAACCCCAACCTGCGTTTGTCTGTATTGCCCACAAGTCATTCATTTCTATTTCCAGGTCATACCTTTTGCACAGTAGGTATCTCCTTCCTTCTTCCAGCCCCTTCTCCAGAGCAAGTGGCTTCATTCCACAGGACAGAGCTTCAGAAAACCACACGTGTGCCCAGAGACTACACATGAAGAGGAGTGCGGTGTGTTTATTAAGTTGCTGAAATCTGAGACACCACTGTAGCTTCTCCCAAAGCAAATGCTGTACCATACCCACGCAAGAAGCTTTATGGAAGAAAATAGGTTCCATGGTCAAAGAAGTTTGAAAAAAAATCTGTATATTCTCTTAGAAATTAGGGTGCTAAGGTTCAGGGAATAAAAAATATCAAATACCTGGTGAAGTTTGACTTTCAGAAAACAACAAACATTTTTTCAAAGTATAAGTATAGCCCACGCAGTATTTGGGACACACTTATACTAAGAAGTTATTTGTTGTTTCTCTGAAATTCAAGTTTAACTAGGCATCTTACAGTGTGTCTGGCAACCCTATTAGGAAGTCAGTCAAATATTAGCATTTTACTTCATTAAATCTCACATTGTGCTAGGATTTCTGAGAAAGCAGTCTAAAGAGACAGCGACAGAGGACCTCGAAGGACGGTGGACTCTTGTTTGACCCCACAGTCAGGATGAGGCAGAGCTGGGGGCAAGAAGGACAGAGAGACGCAAGGGGCCTCTCTTTCTCCTTTCCGGGCCTGAGGGAGACCCGCACCTCTCGGCCGCGCCCGCGGACTCTTCGGGGAAGCACCCTCCGCCCTCAGCCCTTCGGCCGGGCGGGGCGCATGCGCGCTGGTCGCCGAGGCCCGGCGCGTCTTCCAGGCCCGGCGCGTCTTCCAGGCCCGACCGCTCCGCGGTTCTTCGCCCGGAGGGCGCGGTCGGCCGGGAAGGACGGGCCCCTGGGGCTGCCGGCTGGCGGGTCTGGGGCCGGGGCTGCCCTGGCGCCCTGCGGAAGAGGCTCCCCGCCCGCGGCGCCGGCGCGGGGCGGCCGGCCCGGACGGAGGCCGGAGGGCGGGGACGGCCCGCGGCGCTGGAGCTGGCGGGCTGCGGCCCACCGGGAAGTTCAGGACTGAGCTTAGCTTTCCTCCCCCTTCCTCTCTTGCTTCCTCCCTCCCTCCTTCGCAGAGTCTCCCTCTGTCGCTCGTCTTCAGCTACTTTTTTTTTATAATCAATATTTTTTATTATCAATATTTTTTATTATGATCTTGTGGGGTACAGTTAAGGGTTAGGTGTACAAATATGCTTCGTTCAGGCACCCTCGTTGATAAGAGGTGTCTCCCCGTCCCCAGACAGATATTTACTACTGTTAATCCCACCTCCCTTCCCCTCCCCCCATAGTTTCCCACCACTGTCAGTCATTTTCTTGTAGTATTACGTTGGATGTTCAAGGTCCACTATATGAGTGAGAACATGTGATACTGAGATCTTTGTTTCTGTGAGCGGTCACTCAGTATTATAGACTCTAGTTCCATCTAGGTTGCTGCGAAATTCATGATTTTGTTCTTTTTTATGGCTGCGTAGTATTCCATCGTGTATATGTACCACACTTAAGCTACTTTTAATGAGGCCTAGCACAAGACTTCTAATTTCCACATAAAATAGTTCCATAGATTAGAGCTGGACATTTGGAGATACTTAATTTCAGGCTAAGAACCTAGAATTTTAATCTATCTTCAGTCTTTGGAGATTTCTGAGCAGAGGAGAACTGGACTGAGAGGCTAGACCTAGGAAGACTAACGTAAGCACACATAAACGAGGAAAAGGGTTTAAGAAGGTAGGAACTATAGAAAATTCTTTGGTGAGCAGGGATGGGACACTCACCTGGGGTAGTGGACAAGCATGAATACGAGAGGGGCTTCAGAAAGAGGATTAAGATGTGACAGCTGACTTGTGGAAAAGGGGAAGGGACCTATTATTCAGTGTATGCTTATAAAATTTCTCAGGCAGTAAAACTTACTATCAAGGTGGGATCTGGCCTTGGCTCCACCAAAGATATGAAACGCGTTTTGGGAGCTCTAGCCCCGAGGACTTACAGGGATGGGATAGACAACTTCACAAAGTTCCTGGAGGTTTGAGCTTTTATTATTTGATTGTCATCAGGTTATTCTAGCTATTGCCAGAAGCTGAGAGACTTCCTCTTTGGACTTAAGTCCTATTTATGTTGCTGAATAAACATCCATTTTAAAAAGCACAGCCATTTATAAGTTGTTCATTTGTAGATTCTCCCAAGCCACATTTTCCCAAAGTCTACAGGTTAACATGTATGGCAGTCACTGTTAAGCTTTTAATGGCCATTTATTTATTTCTGCAATATGTTCATTTGAATGTTTTCATTGAACATTCAGACATTTATTAGTCATTTGTTTACCACTATACAAATTTATGAAACCATTAAAGGCACCATCATGGTAAGCTGTTAGAGAAGAGTTATTACGCAAAGGAGCATATTGTTTGGAATTTGTTAGAGGCTCATCCCAGCACTATTAATTCTGTTTATTAGAGAACTGAGACGATTCAAGTAATCTCACACAGACATAAAACGTTGACTTAAAATAGGCTCTTCCTTTAAATTGAGAGGCTATCAGAGGAACAAAAAGGCTAGGAGGAAGATGGTGGCTCATTATTGGAATCCACTAGAAAATGACTAATAGCTACATAACTGATAGTTTAATAGCATACAAGACTTTATGTATAATATTCTTTGGGAGGTCCATGTTTCAGAGTGACCAGTGATGGGTCTTTATGATAATCCGGTCATAACTCTTTCTTGAGTGAGTTCTAAGAAAAGTCTTTACACTGTAAATTCTATCAGCATTGCTGCAAGTTTTTGAGCTGTTTCCCTGCTATCCATCATGAATAAAACGTGGTCTTTTGGAAGCAAGTGAAAAAAATCAAATTACAAATTTTTTTCAGTGGGATAACTTTGTACCTGAATCCTATCTCTGACTCTTCCCTGCTGTGTGACCTTAAGTGTCTTGAACTCTCTGAGCCTCAGAATTCTCATTTTTATGATGAGGATAGTAATATTAACTCTGTACAGTGATCAGAGAAACTGATCTAATGCACATAAAACATTTAGAGCATGGTCTACCGCAGCAAGGATTTGGGGGAACATTAGATGTTAATGCCATTATTATCCTCATCATTTCTCTTTAACATTACCTCATCAGAGTGATGCCTTTGGGCTCATGGCCTGTGCATCCCTGTGATTAATTAACCACCTGATACCTACATAGCATCAAAAGATATTTCTCTGGCCATTGTCAGAGCATGATGACAACTTAACTGGATTTCTGCTTTTACTCAAGAGTTAAGTTGTGGCTTCTGTTCTTGATTTAAATCCTAAAATGGGCTTTCTCTGCTGAGATTCAGAATACTGTGTTTTAAGGCAACAGACAAGGGAAGCACAGTATTAAATGGGGGTATCCCTCCCGGCCCACGCAGGGCCCTGGGTCGAATCTGGAATGTTGGTAAATTTCCCTTTCGGGCGCGCTCCAGCCCTCACAGCTGAGTAAGGACCCGGAATCGCTGCCTCCGGCACATTCCCGACACCCACGGCCCTCATTCCCTGGGGACAATCCCCCTGCTTTCTTTGCGAAGAAGGAGGATGCTGCTGGGTTCTGCTTCTGGAGTGAGCTAACGCCACAGAACATCCAGAGACTTTAAGACCACGAGGAGGAACAGAAACAGAAGTGAGCTAGGAGCTGATCGGGTGATGTCGGCATCTGAAAGATTAGACCAAATGGCCTCTAGTAAGAGTCTCAATCAACTAAACATAGCATGGACTCAACTCGGTCAGCGAAGTATAGCATGGACTCACCTCAATCAACTAAATGTAGCATGGACTTCCAGATTCTTATTCAACAAAAAACTGTATACTGCATGGGGCATTTGTCAGACCTCAACTTTAGTCGGGCATTGTCATTGTCACGGATTCTTTTGAAAATATTATGGCCACCTTTAAACTCAATAGGTCTCTTGGGTCTGGGTTGGGTCCAAGGACTTGATTCCGTTTTGAAATTCCTGCAGATCATTCTGATGTGGAGTGAGGACTGAGGACTACTGAATTAAGAAGGTGCTTGTGAGTGGCGTGTCGACAGCAGGTGGTGAACTAACCTGCCGATGGCCCGCACTCGGGGTAATCAGCTGATGCACACAGAGTGGAAGGGTCTTCCAACAACTTGCAAGAAAGCTGGATTCCCACTTGAAGGGCTTTGCTGAGCCCCGGCTCTTGCCCTTCAGAGAGCATGGCCATTTCTGCACCTCTTAAAGTCACAGGGCCAGGAGGGGCTCTCGGCCCCTCAGCGCCTGGTACTTCTCACAGGGTCTGCAGCTCGGGTGTGACTGGGAGGGGAGAGGCAGTTCAGGACAAAAGTTTTTGGGGACTCCCATCTCCTGTGTCTATCGTAAGCAACCTCAGAACTGACTTCAGACTGGTTTTAGTATTGATGTAATCAGATCAGAGTTCAAATCTTTTCTCTGATTTTCCCACCTGCAAAATAAGGTTAATACTATTTACTTTTTAGATAGGCTACAAGGATAAGAGATAAAGTCTAGTGACTCTTAATGCAAAGCTCTAATGTTATGGCTCTGGAATCCTGAATAAGTTTGTTTAGTTTTTTTTGTTGTTGTTGTTGTTGTTTTTTTGTTTTTTTTTTGGTTTTTTTTTTTGAGTTGGAGTCTCATTCTGTTACCCAGACTGGAGTGCAGTGGCCGCTCCAGGCCAACAGCTCATTTGCTGAGCTCCGGTGATCCTTCCGTCAGCCCTCCAAACACCAGAATTAAAGGGATCGTAACAGTCGGTGATTTTTTGATTTATTGTAGAGATGAGGTCTCGCTGATTCTGAAGGCTCAGGCAATACACCAGCCTAAAGGCGGGGATTACAGGCTGAGCCGAGCCGGCAGTTTGTTTAGTTTTTAATAGGTGATAATGACTTTTATGATGATTAATATTAGGTAAAGGAACTATGTTATCAGAACAAGATATTAGCAAAAGGAACTAAGTATTATCATGGTTCCAGATAATAGTCTGGAGGTAGGTTACCTAAACATGTCTAGTGAAAGCCCCTTCTGTGATAGAATCTTTCTGAACGAGGTCAAAGCAGCATTAATTTGGACAGTTATTAACCCCAGGCAATTTTTAAATTTGTTCAGAAGCTCTGGACATATTAAAGATGTCACTTCTCAATGCTCTGACATTCATCTCAGTTTCTTGTTTTACATATTAAAAGACCAAAGATCAAGAGAGAAATAAGGCAGGTATATTCACGAAGCAGTTTTCCAATAGATTAATCAGATAGAACTTACCTTCCAATTACAAACTCAAACCGAAATCAATTTGATAGTTGCCAACGTGAACATTCTATATTTAACTTTCTGATGTTCTATTTAGAGACAAAAATATTCATAATCACATCACATGGGCCTTCACTTTTCGAGTCCTCTAAAACGAAAGTGCTGCCGACCACAGACCTTGGTGCCCAACTATCCCAGTTTCTCCAGGACTAGTGAGGGTCTCTGGATGCTGGACTTATTCTCATAATACTATAGGAAAGGGATTGGCAGAGTGGGAAACTGCCAGGGGAGTGGGGCCGGGCCTGGCAGTTGAGGGAAACGGCTAGGGGCAGGAGGGGCACACCTCATCAGCAAGGGCACCTGCATAATCAAGCAACATTTGCATACCTAACCCTGACTTGTACCCCACATCTTTACAATATAAATAAATGAATAAGGAAAAAATAATAAGAAGAAATAATAATACGTCATCTGATAACTTTCATCTGTGGCACAAGTTAGGAACTCAGTTTCCATGTATATTCTGTGAAACTATTTTCTAGGCGTTGGGACCAACCTAATGGAACATAACTGCCGAGTGGGGGGCACACCTCGTCAACAAGGGCACCTGCCTAATGACCACTTATGTACCTAACCTGAACTGCACCCCACACTTTTAAAATTAATTAGCTTAAAAAAACCATAAAAATAAATAATAAATCAATCAATCCAGGACAACCCCAGAAAAACGGTCACAAGTCAGTCACCCAATGTCACCCGTGTTCCATTTTAATTTCGTCCACACTAAAGCTTCTCTTGGTGTGATATGGCCACAATTATGAACCGAACAGCAATGTATGGAACTGCTGGCACACCCACTCCCTCAGCCTCACCTGGGCCAAGGCTGGAAAGATAAGGAATCCACCGAGCAAACACACGTGGGAAGCCCGCAGACTGAATTCTCGTTGACAATCACTGTCACTTAAATATTCCTGGAGTTGTTGCGCAATGCCTACTACTCAAAGACACAACTGTGTATGGAAGTACCTTGAAAGCTAGTAGGTCCGTAGACACCTTGTATATTATTATGAGCATCCAAGAAGGATAAAGGAACTTGATTACTGTGAGCATTATAGTTTCTGCTATTTACCAAGCACCTTTAGTTATCCAGGTGTTATTTAAAATCTAACGTATACATGGATGTAGATATCATCCATTTCCAAAGTGACAGGGCTTAGTTGTTTAAGAAATTTCTGTAAGTGACTTCGCTATCAGCATCTACAAAAAAAGAGAGATTTTATGGAGAAAAGTTAAGGGCTATTGAAATGCGTTTCCTTTTAATAGTTGGAGTGAAAGTGAAAAAGACCTAACTAACCCCAGATGTTTCTGGAGCAGCAATCAGAGGGTTAACTTTATTATAGATTTCACAGCACTGGGAAGTGTCAATTGATTAAGAGAGTTTGCAGCTCCAGGGCTTTAGCCAACTACCCATCTGTTTCACAGAAGTTTGTTAACACAGCTGGAAAAAATGGAGTTGCCAAAGCTTTCTTATGCCTTTCAAATCTCATCTTTTTTTTTCTCCCCTCTAGTAAGAGCTAAAACAATTAAAATGCTTTCTCCAAGGAACTAAGGGAGAAAAAAAAAATTCTTCTCTATTCCTTTGCCATTGCTGCTGGATATTATTCATATTTGTGACATTAAAATACAGACACAATTGCAGTTTCTTGCAATTTTGAATTTGCTTGTTTCTCTCTCTCTCCCTCCCTTCCCCCCCACCCCCTTGTCTCAAAGTCTCTCCTGGTCTTCACGAATACGTCATCACAAACTAGAGAGACTGCAGTCTCCACCCAAAAACTCTGGTTGGATCTTTCCTGCCCCAGTCTGTTTTCAAGTCACATTGCACATTGCACATTGTTGGATTCTAAAGCACGCATGTTCCTAAAATGGAGCCGATTCAAGTTCAGGGTGGGATTCGCCCTTCTTTTAATTCAGTTAAGAACTGCAGGGCTTTCTGAATGTTAATAAAGATGAAGGCTAAAAGGCACAGGCGGCCGACTGCTTGCCAAAGTTTTCCCTGGCTGTACTCAAAGCAATTTGCCTAAGCCAGGGACTCAGGAAGAGAAGGACTATGATTGTCCACCGACTGAGATTTAAATCCAAGGGTAATGCAAGTTCTATGTCTGCATTTTCTTATTTAATTGTGTGCTCACAATCACATTTTGAAGCAGCTGTTATTTTGCAGATGAAAAAACTGGTACTAAGTAAATTGGCAAGTCACATGGTTCAAGAGTGTCAGAGTCAGGTTACAGGGCTGCAAAACGGATGTCTTTTCCACTATTTTCCCTTCTTGACCAAAATGTAGAATTTTCAGTTTAAAAGGTTTTAAGTTCTTCTACATGCAGTAAAAACTTCTTTGTTTTTAAGTTTCAATATGTGTGAAATTGAAATATGTCTCAACTCCTTTTCTTTCAGTTCCTCTATAAAAATGTCTTTTTAATACTACAATTTTTAAATTCTTATTCATTTAGTAAGAGGGATTTATTGTGGATTTGTTACGTGCCAGGCACTAAGTCCATCACCGGAATAACTGGAATAACACAGTCAACAAGACTTCTGCCCTCAGAAAGTGTAAACTTCATCGTCAACACAAATACCTGGGGCCAACCTCCTGATATTATGATTCTTCAATTCTGGAATTAGATCTAGGAATTTCATTCTAAGTTTTGCAGGTGATCTTTATATAGAGAGGAATCTTCAGGGCAATACTGGAAGAGATAGACTTTAAACAAACGCCCAAATTACGAAGTTAATTACAAACTGTAAGTGCATTGTTGGAATGCAGTAGAATGGTATGAAAAATAATAAAGGAGACAAATAACTTAAACTTGGATCAGGACCGGAAACTGATTTCCATTGAGGAAGCCAAGTATGGCCAGGGTCGGGAGAAGAATGTAGACAGAACAGCCACGGATGAAAAATTCCTGCAGAAACTCTGCAAAAAATCTGAGTTGCTTATCTGAAACTGTAATTGTTCTGATTTGTGCAAAGAGACTATGCTTTGCACAGTGATTTCCACCGGTGTCAGAACAACAGGGGATCCTGATTTCCAAGTGAGCGGACGTGATGCACGGGCTTACTTGAATCCCCGAGCAAGACCACGACTCCGGCACTTGACGCCAACGAACCATCATAAGCAACGTCAAAAGGAAAAATGGCTCGCCGTAGCCCACGAGCTCCATCCATCTCACTGTTGTGACATGGGGAGACTGGCCCGACCACTGCTTCCCGGGAGAGGGTCTGGCTGATGCTCAGATTTCTGCCAGGAAGCCTCTACAAGCCTGCAGACCTCTTGAGCATCCAGGTGTGGAGTGAGCTCTCAGACCCTGAGCCAAGTCGGGTTGTGTGGACCCCGTGAATAGGATCATTCTGTGAGGCCTGCTGGGGCCGGGGTGGCTCTGTGCTCTGTGGAAGACCCGTCTGTCCCCTCTGCAGCATCAGCTCCTCTGAGGCCTAGCCTGGCGGAGTGACCCCTTGGTGCAGATGTTGTCTGAGGCCTCGGACCGCTGACCGTCTCCATGGCTTCGTGCCCCCCAGCGTAGAGCTCGTTGTGTCATGACGGTGCTGTCCGGCTGAAAGCCTCATTTGTGCAGTAGAGAACGGTGGGCCTTCGCAGCTGAGACTCTTCGGTGGGTGGCTGGGAGAGGCCGGGGCAGACTGTGACTCGTGGACACTGGGTGGAAACAGGGCGCCACGTGAGCTTTGCAGACCACTGCATTCTCCCCATCCCAAACAAACAAAAAGGAACACACACAAACCTCATTTTTTCCCTTCCTCCCTCCCTCCCTCCCTCCCTCCCTCCCTTCCTTCTTTTCATGCGTCCGTTAAGGAAATATCCTCAGAGCACCCAGGATGTGCCAGGCGGTTTGCCAGCCAGTGGGGAAACGGAAAGCCAAGAATCCCAGCTCGAGTTACTCTCGTAACCTCGTGGGGGAAGCAGATGTGTACACAACTGGGTGAAAATGGTATCGGCGTAGTCATGACTGTCATGTCTAAAATTCAATAGACACTTGCTTTATGCCAGGCAGTGTTTTAAATGCTCTATAGTAATTGACTCCTGTAATTTTCACACGCATCTCAAAAGACAGTCATGATCGGTAGCCCTGTTTTGGAGAACAGGAAATGGAGGTACAGAGGGAGAGAGACAAGCGGATGGATCCACGTTCGAACTCCGGCAGCCTGACTCTCGCAACCTGCGAGTCAAATACGGGCAGAGTATGGAGGGAGGGTGGAGAGGGCAGCTGGTCACCCTGCTGGGCTCCCGCGGAGGCTTCAAAGCAGGGGTTCGGTGGGTCGTGGAGCCTCGAGTGCTGAGTCTGGGCCTGTGGTGGACGCATACAAGGCGGGTTGCCAGGAGGAATAAGTCGCCCCTCCTCACTTTGAGGAGCTTACGGGAGAGTGAGGGAGGGAAACCTCAGAGCACACCCAAAGAAACCAGAACCAAAACCAGACAAAACCGAAGGAGAAAGCCTCTATACTATGTGAGGCGTTCTAGATGTCACAACAGAAGCAGTGTGGAGGAAGGACATTTCCCCCATGACTCCTTTTTGTTGCAAAGGACATTTCAATCCTCCCACCCCCACAGCAAACGTCTTCCCTTCACCAGGCAGGCTTGAGCCACGCAGCGTTCACCGAGCCAGTCGCTGATCCGGTCAGTGGATGAACCATGGCTGAATTAGCAAGACCGTGACTCAACACCCGGGCAGGGAGGGGTCACCTTCCACATAGGATGGGGAACAGTACCTGAGCAGCGTGTTTTCCACCAGCAAGAAGGAAGACAGGGTAAAAAAGATACTGAACAGAACTGTCACCAAGTAACCGCGATATGGGTTACACAATCTCGTAAAGGGATTTATGGCCCAGTATTAAAATGAGCCTTGATCCTGAAAGTCAACAGAATACTCCCAGACAGTATTGAGAGTTTCATTTATTTTATGCCTCACATAATAAAGAAATGAACGAAAGGATATCGCTAACTAAAGGGGACCATCATTATAAAAATGATAATAAAATACTAGCATTTGTATAGTGCTGAACTTATGCCACACACTGCTAAGGCTTTATATGGATGTACATATCCACGCACATACATATGTGCGTATAAATATATAATATAAGCATATAATATAAGCATATAAATGCATGTGTAATATATGTGTTACCTTAGCACCGCACCAGTCCTAGGAGCTAGGTAATATGATTGTCCCGTTTTTCGAGACAGCAAACTGAAGCATAGTGAGGTAAGCAAGTTGCCCAAAGTCACATAGCATGTAAGAGGTAAATATATTAGAGCCAAGCTAGCTGTGATTCTATATAATACCATGAAGGAGCTTGCCAGTGCCTATTTTAAGATTTTATATGAATAGCCTCCGGTCATTTAATGAGTACAGTCAAATTCATCCTAGGTTCAACCTTAGTCAGATCCAGCTTGCATGCTTTCACAAGGGTTGCTAAACACGTGCCGGAAAAGGAAAGACACGTCAGGGTTTCCTTCCAAAACAAGGCTCAAAGCCAAGGCTGTGGCATCACGTTTCAGAGCCTGTCCCTGCCTTGACGGTCCATCCCAACGTCACCAGAGACCAAGGTCCGACCCAGGCGAAAGGAGGCTGTCTTCCGAGTTTGGCCCCAAAGGGGAGGGGGCAGGTGAGCAGGGATGGTTTCAGAGAGTGGGAGACAGTCTCAGTCTCAGGCCCACAGCGACAGCCCGAGCTTCTCTGGGGAGGAGGTTCAGCCAGCACACAGCAGAGCTATGGAGTTCTCTGCCCAGCGCTCCTTTTTCTGTGGTCCTTTGGAGTGCGTGTTGGACCCTCGAGTCCGTCCTCAACTGGCCTGGCCCCTGTCCCCCAACAGTCAGTATTTACGCCTTGAAAGAAGCACTGGGAGGCTGAAGATGTCACACATCTCATGTCGTTTCCTGGGTGACATGACAGTGAATGTATTCATTTAAAAAGAAAGTAAAGGAGAACATGGTGATCATTCTTCTATTTCAGGTGGCGTGATTATGAGTGACATTTATTTCTTATGGTTTTACGTTCTGTCTAATGTCTATCTAGTGTTGAGACTTACTAAAATAAGTTTAAATTTTTTAGAAAAATGTTAAATGCTGGCATTTAGAGAGAACTTGTAGGTGATTCTTACTATGTGCTTATGCTTTCCAGGTGCTGTGCTTTAAATGTCTTATCTCATTGGCAAAAAGTGGTGTTGACATGACACAGCTACCCGGTGTTTTATCTTTTATTCTCTTATCTTGGCTCCAAGCCTCCTCCTCTTCCCTCTCCTTTCCTCTCTAGCCAGCCTCACCAGTGTGGGAGCTACCTCTTCTCTATGAGCGCCTTAGAGATACATAATGGGGCTGTACAAGAAAGCTTGGCTGTTACCATATATTCCCATAACGATGCCTTTTGGGGAGCCAGAATCTGGATGTCAGAAAGCAGAAAAAATCATTAGTTGAACATGAGTCAGCACACACAAGCTGGCCCCAGATCTCACACCCAGTGGCCCCGAACGTCTTTGGTGACTTGGCCATTGGCGGTGAAGACAAGGAGTGGATTCCCTGAGCAAATGGTTAGACGGGGAAGGACATTTTGCTTTATTTCCTTGAAACTGTCCCCTAAGCAGACCGGTATGAGCCTCCGGGTGTGGGCTAAGCAGTCGCAAGCCAGGAGGAAGCAACACAAAACCCTCCAAGGATCGTAACCAGCGTCCATCCGGTGTCTTGTGTGGGGTGAGTGTCAGGGGTGGGGCTAATCACCACCACCAAATTACAAATAACATGGAAACATCTCTGGCCAGCCACAGGCCCACGGTTCGAAATACTGGAAGCAAGCAAGTCCTCACCAGCTTGAGGAGTGGGAATAGGGAGAACCAGACTAGAAGGCATTTGTAGGACATAAGAAAGAACCCAGGATGTGCAGTCATGACTATTTTCTCATTCTTACATCTGTCATTTCTGGACTGTGATTGGAGTCAAGTCGGGGTCTTGGTCAATGCCTGGCACAGAACAAAATTTATAGATTGAAAAATAACTTGAGGTATGAAGTTAAATTATGATTTAAAAGGACTATGCTAGACAATTTCAATTATAGTAGGATTTTATGTCAATATAGGTATTGTATGTGTGATATGCATATGCACTTATATAGTATAGGGATCTTTATATTACTTTTGACATACAAACACAAACAAATTTTATCGAATATTTCAGAGTAGGTTATGGCTAATTTTAATTTTTCTTCTTTATGTTTTTCTGTGTTTTTTAAATGTTTTGTTTCCAGCAGAACTTTCATAATCAGAAAAAATAAACAGTATATTAAAAATAAGTAACACATATGAAGGAACACAGAATACACTCACACACACACACAGAGGGTGATGAGGAGAGAGAGGGGAAGGGAGGGAGGGATGGAGAGAGAAAACACACTCACAGAAAGAGAGAGAGAGAGAGAGAGATTTCCTTATCCTTAGATTCTTCAACCTAAAACATGGTAAAGAAAAATTTAACTCCTAGGGTTATTTTGAAGATTTAAACACACAAACAAAAACACAACGCATTTTTAAAAAAAAATTGTGGTTACGCCCACGAGAATTCACCAGGCGTTTGAATACCAGGATTTGGGATTATACTCGATTGTGAATCTGCCTTGTGGTGACTGTAAATATCCCACAGTCACCGTCTGTCCCCTCTTTTACAGTTGTGCTCTTTCTCCCTTGTATGTACTCAAGAGATAAAAGTCAGTGAAAAGTGGCATCTCACTCTCCCGGAACAAACTGAAGTCTTGATTAGCAGTTAAGAACATATCCGCTTTGATCTGACTGGTAGACCGCTGGGTCAAAATCCAGTACTTTTTGAAGAGCGACTCGACCTGTAGGCCCTCTTTGACTGTGTTGTCTCATCCGTCTCATTGCTCAGCGTATCTGGTCATGACGATTGCGCAAGAAGAACCGAGATCTCGTGTCACTCAGTCTGCATTTCTGGGGTGACCACCCTTTCCTCTGGCCCTTGGAACGATTAGCTAGAATTTTACTGTTTATATGACAGTTATTTGTGGTATTCTTCTTTCTCCCCCCTAGTGACTGTCCTGTACACGAGCGTCCTCGAACATCCCACAGCATGGCTTTTGTCATGTCGTGTCCATATTCTGGTGCTCTCGTTGTCATCAGAATAACAAAGATGGAATTAACCATATCCAACATGCCATCAAGATCTCAACAGGAAACAATGAGGGGCTGTCGTGAAATGACTCTTGATCAGGGAATCAGTGAGGAATGCTGAGGCAACTGAGACTAGCATCACGGGAAACTGCCTGTGGACAGAGAAGAAATTACATGACCAGAACCCGGTGAGATCTGGATACACGGAAAAGCTTCTGCCCTGCAGGAGCTGATGTCATGGAAGGACACAGCCACTGCCAGAAGACGGGGTGGTAGGGGGAGAAATACCAAGACTTGCACTTCGTCCTGCCTTCAAATCTTCTGCCCTGCAGGAGCTGATGTCATGGAAGGACACAGCCACTGCCAGAAGCGGGGAGAGGAGAGAGAAACGCCAATGCTTGCACTTCTCCCTCCCTTCAAATCCTCTGCCCAGTACCTTCTGTCGGCCAAGTCCCACCAGAAATCAGAGGGGTGGGAGCCAGACGATGCCGTCCACAGAAGCCAGCCTCCTTGGACATAGAGCAAAGCACAGAAGGAAGATAATGGATCTGGGCTGTGAACTACTGGAAGGGCCACATCAGACAACCAGTGTACCTAGCATGCAATGTGATCAGACTATCACATGTCATCTTTTCTAATTCGTTCAGCATTCTTCAAAGTCATTATTCTTACTCCACAGTTTGGGATACCCACATTGGCTAAACAACTTCTAAGAGCTGAGGTCTCCGGACATGGTCAAAGCCAGGATTCAAATTGAGGTATTTCTGAATTAAAAATCTACTTTGTTATGGATGAAAACCTAACATTTTTGGCCTGGTAGTCAAGGCTTCAAGTGCCTTTCTAATCTCTTGCTTGAATTCACAAGTTAAGCCAGCCAGAGTTAGTGTCAACTGAGCCTCACCAGCACTTCTTGCCTTCTCTTTTCCAGGTGTCAAATGTATTTAGATTCATCTTTCCAAGCCAACTCAATCCCTCCCTCTTTTTGAAGCCATCTCAGATGCACTAGCTGACTGTGTTCCCTCCTTCACCTTCCTCTTAGAGCTCTCATTTAGCACTCACCCTAATGCTGCCTTGTAGTATTGTTTATTTAATGGCAATAATATTTATCCAATGGCTCATAAACAAATAAGGAAAACGAAACTCAGATTGGGCAAATAAATTGGTAGTGATAATGTGCCTACTAGAAAGTAACAATAAACTTTAATTCAAGGTCTTTCTAATTGACCACATTCAGAATTACTTTCAAGATACAATTGCAATTATAGCGTTATTATGAGAATTAGAAATAGAATTAGAAGCCGGGCTCGGTGGCTCAGCCTGTAATCCCGCGCCTTTGGGAGGCTGAGGTGAGTGGATTGCCTGAGCCCGCGGGTTGGAGACCCGCCTGGGCAGCGAGACCTCATCTCTACAAGAAATCCAAAAATCAGCCAGGCGTGATAGTGCATGCCTGTAATTCTGGCTACTTGGAAGGCTGAGGCGGAAGGATCGCCGGAGCCCAGGAGGTCGAGGCTGCGGTGGCCGGGAGTGGCCACTGCATTCCAGTCTGGGCGACAGAGTGAGACTCCAACTCAAAAAAAAAAGAAATACAATTAGAGATATTGTGGTGATATTTTCCAAGTTATCTGATGTGTAAAAATATGCAAGTCACTTTTTGAATGAGTTATCAAAGAGTTGAGAAATTAACTCAATGGAAACTTTATGATTAATAGAGCAACAAAAAAGAAATAGACATGAACTTAGAATATATCTCAAACCAAGGTACTTTTGCACTTGCCAGGCAAGAGATATGTTACGATCTGTCCCTGTTTATTGAAACTTGCTAGGTTTTATTGTCTAAAAGGTGAGAATCATAGGTTCATTACAGGGGAATACTTGTACTGGTCTTTCTTCAGTTTTTCGGATCCGCAAAACATTTCTTGTAACTTCTGCAATGATGCAGGCATGGATTTAAGTGTGAGCTTCAGAATTTTTGAATAGAGCAAATTCATCATTGCATTCTTAATGAGCCAACCCTTGAAAATCAAGACACCAGTTCTTTCTTTCATAGCCTGTTTGGTCCCCTTCAGACATACACAAGGCAAGTAGATACCATCTTAGCATTCATTCAATCCACAGTGAAAAACCAACAACATGGCATTTTAAGGGCAAAGATGTTATGATTGTTCTTCGTGGGATCTCGTCATTAAAAAGTCTCTGAGTCCTGTTTCAAAGCTTCTTAGTAAGCATAGCAAAAAGAGCCTAAACCAATAATGAACTTTAGGTGCTTTTAAAATATTTCGTTTTGAGGGACAGATTTACGACAACCTATTGACAGAAAAAAAATCTTTGTTCCTGTAAACATTTCCACTTTGACAGGATGATCTTTAAATTAAGACCAAACATAAAATATGAATTTGTTTTTTTCAGTGTTTGCTTTTATCTTAATTACAAAGCAGATTGAAAACCTCATGAGTTCACTGAAAAAAATAAGATAATATGTAAATAACTGCATAGGGAAATTCATATATTTGTGTATACATATGTATATATACATATATACATAAATAAATGTGTGTGTGTGTGTGCGTGCGTGCATGCATGTGTATGGAAGGGAGCGTACACACAACAAATTCAGTAGTTTTCAGTAAAAATAAAATTTATGGCTTTGTGGATTATCTCTGTTTTATGCCAGTTTATCTAGGAATCAACTAATTAGTAATAGTCATAACAGTGATGGTCACCACTTCAGTTTATGAAGTGTCTACTAGGTTTCAGACATTATATTCAGCACTTACATGTATCTTCCACTTTAATCATAACATCTACCCAGTAATGTAAACATTATCATTCCATTGTCCATATGAAGAAACGTGAGGCTCAGAAAGGACATAGTTTATGCACATTTATTATTTTTTAAAAATAGAACTTAACAAAAATAGTTGGTTCTAAAATTAATGTTGATTTGTTTGTATCTTCAAGAAATATTTTTGAAGACCTACTGTTTGCCAGAATTTGTTTAGGCATTTGAAATACATCAACTGCAAAACAGAAAAATCTCTCCTCCTTGAGCTTACATCCTAACAGCTACAGAATATTAAATAAAATACTTAGAAATTTATTTAGGGCCGTACTCAGTGGCTCAGGCTGTCATCCCAGCACTTTGGGAGGTTGAGGCGAGTGGAATGCCTGAGCCCACGGGTTTGACACCAGCTCGGGCAACTTAGCAAGACCTTGTCTCTACAAAAAAAAAAAAAAAAAAAACTAGCTGGGTGTGGCAGTACATGCCTGTAGTTACGGCTATCTGGAAGGCTGAGGCAGGAGGATTGGCAGAGCCCAGCAGGTAAATGCTGGGGCAATGGAGTGAGACTCCAACTCAAAAAAGAGAAAGAAATTTATTTAGCACGTTTGAATGTTGTGCAATATGCAGGAGATTTGAGGTTCAGTGACAGGAGTCAGTTGTCATTTCAAGCGGGGTAGTAAGGGTGGGCTTGGAGGCAAGTGTGGATGTGTGAGGAAAGAGAAACTTACCCTTTGGTCTGAAAGCTGAAAGTAGAACTTTGGGAAACATCTGCATTTAACAGCTGAAGGTGGAAGAACAGTGAAGAGGGGACAAGGGCAAACACTTTATGTGCACATAGAAATGGAAACAACTATTATTTCTGTCTGATTTAAGACATCGACTTACCTAGAACTAGGTCCAGTTATGTAAAGCTCCATTTAGCACTTACTAGTTTCTCCCTAGATAACACGAGGCTTTTATAAACCTTTCATTTCTCATGTAATGTAGAAAAACTCGGAAAATGAAACTGAAGTTCTCGGTATAATTTGAGAATCAAATTTTCAATTTTGCTACAGTCTTTTTTTACCTGCCAATGTAACAGTCATAGAACTTGACACACAGGAAGTTTCAGTGCATGATGGTTTTAATTAAAATTGAGTGATCGATGCCTGATCTTTGGGGAAGTATATTTATAATATGCCATGTAACTACCGTGTGCCAGAATAGACTTGAAGGGAGCAATATGCTGGCTTTGACTTAGGGCTCAATATTGTGTGGACCCGTCTGCTGAGTCCAGGACCTGGTTGACCTTCCCACACAGACCAGAGTCCCCAGAAGGTCATTAGGTTTGGTTCCCTTCCTCCAGGCAATCAAAATCTCAAACATCAAAGCTAGCAACAGCTCTCTTTCATTAATGTAAGTCCGAAAACATCAAGTACATTCGAGGCAATAGTTCATGTTGAGCCACACCTCTCTTGACGGAATTGAAGTTTGCTTCCCATTGTTCTTACTGTGTGTTTGAGTATGTAATAGAGTCTAGCATAAAGGTAATTTTTACAACAACCCTATCAGTCTGTTCTGAAAAAAGCCCACGTATCTGCTTTTTATATTGCAGTTAATGAAATGCTACACCTTCAGGCCAGAATCATTTAGGACAAATTTCAGTTTTAACTTTCAAAATTTGATTTTCAAGAATTATACACTTTGAGGGATTTAGACTCTAGCTGCGTTTCCTAGAAATTTTCCCTCTTGTTCTCCAAGAGGTTAGCTAGGGATAGCGCTAGCAATAGAATCTGGGTTCTGTTCTAAACAGGAAGAAAATAAAGACCGCTCTTGAATTTTTCTGAGAGTCAGACGATCTCACCAAATGCTTCTTCTATTGAGAAGAGGAAGCTGAAGGCTGCAGGGCAACTTGTCTGCATTAGAAGGCTGGTTGTTTGCACGCGTCTTCAGTTCTGTTCCCTAAGGTAGCCCAGAGAGTCAAGGGTCTTCTGTGGGCGACGCAGGGTGGTCCTGAGGAAGAGGCGGACTGTGAGGTGTGTGGGGGCTGAGGGGGGATGGGTGGATGCCGAGATCAAAGAACCCGGAGCTCCTCAGCTTTGAACGGCAGAAAGGCCGCTGGCGACTCTTTGATGTTCCCTTTGCCCTCTGCCCCTGTCAGGAGTTGTCTGGGGATGTGAGTGAGGAAGGATTCAGTCGTGGCCTTCTTGTGGGCCGATAAGGCAGAGAGTATCTTCTGAGTACCTCCTGAAGAGGTGTGCAGAAAATTACCATGATTTCAGACCCACAGGAGCGTGCACTCCAGTGGGTAGGAAACCTGAGAGACTTGAACAATCCACTTTACCAAGGACCTGTGACAAACAACAGAAAGTGTGGCATGGTGTGGTTTCTATCCACAACACAGTCGATGACTAAATTAATTATTTTTGGCAATAAAAACAAACCTGAACACAATTTTATTATTTGGTCTGGTAGGATTTCCTCCCTCAGTTATATTTCTATTTTTAAAAAACTCTTAAATTTTTTATTACAGAGATGTGGGGTACAATTCAGGGTTAGGTATACAAATGCTCATTATGCAGTTACCTTTGTTGATGAGGTGTGCCCCTCCCTCCCCTGGCAGTTTCCCTCAAATGCCAATCCCACCCCAACGTCCCTGGCATTTTCCCATCATTGCCAATCCCTTTCTTACGGTATTATGAGAATTGTTCAAAGTCCACTTATGAGTGAGAAATACGGTACTCTGTCCTTTGTTTCTGTGATTGGTCACTGAGTATGACCAACTCTAAATCCATCCAAGTTGCTGCCAAGTCCATTTGTTTGCCCTTCGTTATGGCTGCATAATATTCCACTGTGTATATATACCACATTTTTTTTTTTTTATCCAGTCCAACTTCGACAAAGCCTCCAACAACAACCACTGGGGAGAAGAAAACCTATTCAGCAAATGGTGCTGGGAAAACTGTCTGATCACATGCAGAATATTGAAACAGGACCCTTACCTATCACCATATACAAAAGTTAACTCTAAATAGATCAAAGGCCTGAACATAAAACCTCAAGCTATAAGAATCTTAGAAAATGCAGGTGACAACCTCATGGAAATTGGAACTGGCAACCAATTCCTTATCAAACCCCAAGTGCCCATGCCATAAGAGATAAGATATACAATTGGGACCTTATCAAACTGTCAAGCTTCTGCAAAGCAAAAGAAACCATCAAGAGAGCAGGGAGACAGCCCATATCATGGGAAAAAATATTTGCCAACTGTATATCTGACAAAGGCCTAATTTCTAGGATTTACAAGGAACTCAAACGTGCCAAAAGAAAAAAAACAAATAGCCCCATTAAAAAGTGGGCAAAAGACATGATTAGACGCTTCCCAAAAGAAGATATATGGGCAGTTATATTTCTATATTGACTCTCTTTTCCTTCTCTGCAATCCATTTCTGGTGTTTTCTTTTTTTTTGCACTTCAAAGCTAGTGTGAATCCTATACTATGTTGCAGCCATACTTTTTTTCTTACCACACACAAAAAAATTAAGTCTTAATTGTCCTCTGGACAATGAAGGCTTTGGTAAGACAACTTATTGTCAAAGTAACCTGAAATTTAGAACTCTTGAAAGGACAACTCGAAGACTATCACTGACAATATGGCACTGATGACCCAAATGACAACTTAAGTAGTGGCTGATGAAAAGGCAAACACCTAATTCTCTCCTTTCTGAAGTAAAACAGGAATCCTGAAGGTATACGGATGCACCAATTAAGTAACCAGTATGCAGTTTCTTGTCTTAAATGTCCTTTTCCATGAAAGGACATAAACTTCCTATTGCTCTTGCAACTAACACAGAGATGGACAAAATGAATGCACCCTTTCCTCCTTTGACCCAGGTCTATCAATCTGAATTTCTTTGTTCTAAATTCCTTGATTTGCACTAGTGATTCTTCCACCTTCCAGGACTGGAAACACAAGAATCTCATAGGGAAACAGAGAAAGAAGGTCTGCAGGGGAAAATCATTCACAACTGCCAGAAGCTTTAGAAGGAACTTCAATTTTGAGAGACAACTCAAGCCACTCATTGCAATGTCCTGTGAAGACAACAAAATAAATTTTATGATTCGAAAATTCTTCTAGTTTTCAGTCTTAAAAGGAAAATGCTGAGAGTGTATGTCGTGTGTGTGTGTGTGTGTGTGTGTGTGTGTGTGTGTGTGTGTGTATTGGGGAGATATGCACACAGATTAAAGAATTTTCAAAATAGTCTATTTTTAATGATTTTATATTCCTCATAGTAACTCTATATTCTCTGACTAATGACAAACTGTCTAATAGTTAAAATAAAAATAAAGAGGTGAACCAAGTGAAAGAATGAGTAGGTAGGAAGTTATGATTAGAATATTATTAGATTTCAAAACTCATATCAAACATTTCATCAAAGGCATTGCTTCAGATAGTAAGGGATACATGTAGTGAGATGATAATAAATTGGGAAAGAAAACCAAAATGTTGCATAGGAGAAACTGGATGTAAACCAAGGGCATGGCACGTATATCTTCAGTGTCATTGTAAGAAAAGCTTTTGGATGACAGTGCTTTTCTTTTGATACCAGGAAGGGTGGTGGTGGTTAAGAAACGTGCGCAGGTATATTGACGGGATGCTTCGAACCTTGGGGAACAAGCAAGACCAAAGATGCAAGACATGTAAGTGTGATGACGGGTGTTGGAGGGAACAGGAGAGCAACAGGGTTCAATGTGCACTCAATTTCAAACACTGAAACCAGGCCACAAGGCCAATATGTTTGGATATGCATTAGGATTAGTATAAGCAGTCACTCTGGGGCTTTTAAGAAACCTAACAGTCTTTAAAAAGGAACACTGGGGAATCTGTAAAAATAATCAAAGGGATGTGGAAAGGCTTGCGTTCTATCCCAACATTTACAGCCAATCACCAAGCATCCTTTTTGCTCCAATTGCCGTGGAATGAAAAGAAGCAAGTGAGCTGAAAAGAAACAGTGTTCCAAAAAACCTGGCTAGAGTCTGAGGATCAGGAGAGATTGATTAATCCCTTTCTTAAACAAAGTAGATTAAAATAGAGGTCTGCCTCGATTATGGCCATACTTTGGCATGTAATCGAAGAGCCACCATTTTATGACACTGAAGTTACAAAAGAAAAAAGAATCTAGTGTTTAAATACTTCATGTCAAGGAAGATCCATGCTCCAAGACTCCAGTATCAAAGTCAGCTGCACGAAAACAAAGCCCCAGTACAGGAGCCTAAAGCTGCCCTTGGATTTACTGTGAAAATGGCACATGAGGCCTGACTCCACAGGCCAACAGAGAACAGACTCACTGAAGTCTGGGTTCTATTACACTAATCTCTCAGGGCTCTCTTATCTAATCTCTTTCGGGCTTTGGCTAAAGTGCCAGGGATGTGATTGCCACTATACATGTATCAGAGATTATCGAGCCTCTCAGGAGAAACCTATCCTAGACATTGTGTGTTCTTTGTCTCTCTTTTGTAGAAACAGAGACAAGGGCAAATCAAGTCTTTTAAAACATGAGACCTACAATTTACCAATTTCTAATTATTTTCCTTTTCCTTCTTGCACCCACAATAGCCTTTTTGAATGCTAGCTCCTTAAGAGCAAAGAACGGTAGAGACTACTTAGTTTTTTGACTCCTGAGTGAAAGAGTCATGCAAATTAACTCTCATCTACAGGTCCTGTCACACAGATTTCTTTCAAAAGCCAAGATGTCATGAAGTGGAGAAGTGAATGTTGTAGCAAAAGTCATAAGCCATGTACATCCCCAATGTTCTGTCTTCAGGCAGTAGAGTCACCACGTGCTTTGGAGTTCAACACACGTGAGCCTGAGAACAACCGCTGCCATATGACAGGGGTAAGACTCTTCCCAAGTTATTAATACCTTTGAGCCTGTAGGTTTCCCCGATCTATGAACTACAGGAAATACGTGCCTCACAGGGTTGTTGTGAAAACTGGAGAGGCCACCAATAGGAAATGCCCGGCATAGCACCTGACACCCTATAAACACTCAATAAAGATCAGCTGCTTTGTTACCAATGTTTGTGACCTGCAAACCATGTAAACGACCGAGGGAAAAGTGGAAAATGGGTCTTTTGGCAAGGAAGGGGCACGCGTCTTGTTTCTCTAAAAAAGCCCTATGTGTCTTATGTCTCTAAAAAAAAAGGGCATGGGGCAGAGTGCCAAATCAGCCCTCTTATGGTAATGAGGGAACACATTTATCGTTTGATCTTTTCAGCTCTGAGTCCAGCTCCCCAACTCGTCAGCAGATGTGGATGCATGGATCTGTTTTGATGTGACTCTCTCGTAGTCAAACGTGTCGTATATGTCCTCATGTTTCTCCCGTCATGTCTCACAAAATACATAAAATTACTTGCTAAGTATTTGATCAGCTTCATTTGTACAAACACTCCGATATACTTAGTGCTTTTCTTTATTCAATGATTATGGGACAATTTGGTTTCTTGTTGAGAAATTGAAGACCAGACTAAAATGCAGTGTGGGAAAAACTGGTGGTAAACCGTGTGTGTGGCGTGTGTGTATTTAGTGTCCTTGTAAGGGAAGCCTGTGGAAGGCAGGACATTTCCTTTGCCACCAGGAAGGGTGATCGTGGCTAGGAAGTGTGTTTAGGCGGGTGTGTGCGTGTGTGTATTGAATCATATTTTTCTTTTTAGCTCAGAATAGCTTGAATTGATACAACTGTGATAAACACTGTGGCTGAACCTAAATTTTGTGTTCCTGGCCACACATAGAAGGACCCCAAATTGGATGGACTTTTGTTATATCACCAAGGGTATAGACTGGGAATGCAGACCCCTTGGGATTTGACCCTGAGATTTGTTGTATTTTTCCACTGCGCTCCCGCTAAACCTCGGTGATGTTTTGTTGTGCTTTGCTGGATGTGTGCACTTGTCTTTGCCCCTCACGAAGTCACAGGCCAGGGGCAGGACTGTTCCGCTCGCTTTTGCTTCCTGCCCCTTTCTTGCCTGGGCCTCCAGACCCCCTGGTTCTTCTTCGCCCCTTGCCCCTTTCTCTTCAGCATTTCCACTGCTGGAGGAGAGCACAGCAGCCACCACACTGGCGTTCTCTCTCCGACGGTTTTCTTGCCAGAGAGACAGGACCATCCAATGGCAAGCATGTTTACATGGGAGGGCTTCCATCATCCCGGATGGGCCTGTACTTTTCTGGATATTCACTTGTGTTATGCAGAACATGACAAACCAAAGTCCTGTTGGAAAAGAATGTCATAGCCGGGCTCGGTGGCTCAGCCTGTCATCCCGCCCCTTTGGGAGGCTGAGGTGAGTGGATTGCCTGAGCCCGCGGGTTCAAGACTCGTGGTAGCATGCGCCTGTAATTCTGGCTACTTGGAAGGCTGAGGCAGAAGGATCGCCAGAGCCCAGCAGGTGGAGGCTGCGGTAGCCGGGAGCGGCCACTGCACTCCAGTCTGGGCGACAGAGTGAGACTCCAACTCAAAAAAAAAGAAAAGAAAAGAATGTCATTCTACACTGATGACTTCATTTTCTCAAAACTCAAGTTGCCAGAAGTGCTAGAGCAAATGACGCGTGTCCTTTCAGTTTAACAAATATAGGGAGATTTATATTCCAATGTTTGTCAAAATTGCCAGGATCACCTTTAGTCTATGAGACTGCTAATTTCTCACAGTCTCATGGGCATGTTGTATTAAGATGATTTAAAATTTTTGCCAATTTGAAGGGACACGGTTTTATTTTGTTATTGCTTTTATTATTTTATTGTTTGATGTTTTTATTAACAAAATAGTATATACTTATGGCATCTAACATGACATTCTGACTTATGTATGCATGTGGATTGGTTCAGTCAAGTGACTTAACATATGCATTCACTCAAATAATTTTCTTGTTTTTCTTTTGTAGCAAGACATGTAAAACTTTCCTCTTGGCAATTTTCAAATACACAATACCTTGTTATTAACTACAATCACCCTGATACACCATAGTTTGCTTAGACTTCTTCCTTCAGCCTAACTGAAATTTTGTATCTTTTGACCATTATTCCCCCAATCCTCCCACGCCCTCAGCCTCTGGTAGCTTCCATTTTAACCTCGTTTCTGAGGCCAATTGTTTTAGATTCCACATAAAAGTGAGATCATATAGCATCTGTCTTTCTGCGTCTGCCTTATTTCACTTAATATCATGCACTCTAAGTGCATCCATGTTAACACAAATTTAGGGCTTCCTTCTTTTTAAAGGCTGAATAGTATTCCATTGTGTGTAGATACCACAATTTCTTGGCCCATTTAACTGTAGATGGACACTCAGATTGATTTAGCAGTTCGACTATTATGAATAACGCTGCAGTGAACATGGAAGAGCAGATATCTTTTTGACAGACTGATTTTGTATGCCTTGGATGCACGTTCATCACTGGCATTGCTAGGTTCTGTGGTTGTCTTATTTTTAATTTTTTCGAGGAACGCCCAGACTGGCTATCAAGCTGGCGGTACCAACCCGCGCTCCCACCAATAGTCTGCAAGAGTTCCCCGTGCTCCTCATGCTGGTCAACACTTATCTTTCATCTTTTTGATGACAGCCATTCTGACAGGTGTGAAGGGACCTCTCGCTGTGATTTTAATTTGCATTTTCCTAGTGCATAGTCAGGCTGAACATTTTTCATATAATTGTTGACCATTTGTGTGTCTTCCTTCGATAAAAATGTATTCAAGTCCTTCGTCCCTTGTTTAACTGGGCAATTTGTTTTCTCACTATTGAGTTGTATTCCTTATATATGTTGGATATTAATCCCTCATCAGATATATGGTTTGCAAACATAGCATCCTGTTCCATAAGCTATGTCTTCACTCTGTAGATTGTTTACCTTTTAGTTGTCTCTTTTCACTCTTGTTGTCTGTGCCTTTGGGGTCATATCTAAAAAGTGTTTCCCTGGAAAAATGTCATGGAGAGTTCTCCCATCTTTTCTTCTGGCAGTTTTGTGATTTAAGGACTTACATTTCAGCCTTTAATCCATTTTGAGTTCATTTTTATGCATAGTGTGAGATGAACGTCTATTTTCATTTTCTTACATGTGGATATCCAGGAGTTCCAGCACTGCTTATTGAAGAGATTGCTATTTTGCTATTGTGTATTCCTCCAAATCTTAGTCAAAAATTAATTGACCATAAGTGTGTAGACTGATTTCTGAACTTTTTGCTATTTTCCATTGGTCTATCTATATATCAGTTTTTATGCCAGTACCACACTGTTTTGATTACTATAGCTTTGTAATAGATTTTTAACTCAGGTAGTGTGATGCCTCTGGTTTTATTCTTTTTGTTCAAGATTGCTTTGGATACTTGGGGCATTTTGTGTTTTCTTTTTTTTTTTTTTTTGAGTTGGAGTCTCACTCTGTTGCTCAGACTGGAGTGCAGTGGCATGCTCCTGGCCACCGCAGCCTCGACCTGCTGGGCTCCGGTGATCCTTTCACCTCAGCCTTCTGAGTAGCTGGAATTACAGGCACACACTACCATGCCTGGCTGATTTTTTTATTTTATTGTAGAGATGAGGTCTCGCCAAATTGCCCAGGCGGGTCTTGAACCTGTGGGCCCAGGCAATCCACTCACCTTAGCCTCCCAAAGCACGGGATTACAGGTTGAGCCACTGAGCCCAAGTGCATTTTGTGTTTTCTTTTTTTTTTTTGAGTTGGAGTCTCACTCTGTCGCCCAGACTGGAGTGCAGTGGCTGCTCCCGGCCACCACAGCCTCGACCCGCTGGGCTCCGGCGATCCTTCTGCCTCAGCCTTCCAAGTAGCCAGAATTACAGGCGTGTGCTACCATGCCCGGCTGATTTTTTGATTTATTGTAGAGATGAGGTCTCGCTGCCCAGGCGGGTCTCGAACCCGCGGACTCAGGCAATCCACTCACCTCAGCCTCCCAAAGGCGCGGGATTACAGGCTGAGCCACCAAGCCCGGTGCATTTTGTGTTTTCATATGAACTCTAGGATTGTTTTTTTCTATTGCTGTGGAAAATATCATTATAATTTTGATAGAGACTTCATTAAATATGTAAATAGTTTTGGGTAGTATGAACATGTATCAACATGAATTTTTCAAATCCATAAATACAGGATAGCTTTTTAAAAAAAAATCAATGTCTTATAGTTTTCAGTGTACAGATTTTTCACCTCCTTGGTTAAGTTTATTTCGAAATATTTTATTTGTTTGTTGTTCTTGTAAATGGTGTTATTTTCTTGATTTCTTTTCTGGATGGTTCATTGTTAGTGTATTGAGGAGCTACTGATTTTCATGCATGAAGTTCTGTGTGTGCTTCAAAACAATGTGTATTCTGCTGCTGTTGGATGGCATTTTTTGGCATATGTCTGTGAGGTCCCTTTGTGTAGTTCAAGTCCACTGTTTTCTTATTGTTTTTTTGTCTTGACGATCTGTTTGTACTGAAAGTGGCTACCGGAGTTCCCTGGCAGTACTGGGTTGTGGTTTCCTTCCCTCTTATGATCCACGAATATTCGCTTTATTGACGTACTCTGATGTTGGGTACTCACACTTGCAGCCGTTATATCCTCTTGCTGAGTTGCCCCCTTTGTCATCAATGATGACTTTGTCTCATTTTGCAGTTTTTGACTTAAAGTCTGTTTTCTCTGATTCGAGTTCAGTTATCCCCACTCCATTAGTTTCCACTTGCACTGAACATTTTCTCCAGCCTTTCGTTTTGTATTTACATGTGTCCCTGAAAGGGAAGCGACTCCCTTGTCAGCAGCGTAGAATTGGTCTTGCTGGTTGGTCCTTTCAGCCATGCTGTCTTTTTGTTGTAGAATTTAATCCGTGTGTATTCAAGGTAGTTATGGAGAGGCCAGGGTTTACTGCAGCTGCTTTGTTCATTGTTTTCTCTGTCTGTTGTTTCTTTCTTCCCCTCTTGTCATCTTCCTTTTGAGATTAGATGATTTTCTGCAGTCGTGGGCTTTGATTCCTCACTCTGTTTTTGAGTCAGAGTCAAAGGCCCGGCCGGAGGGCAGCGGCAGGCTCACGGCCACCCGGCGTCGAGCCCGTCGCCCGGGCCGGAGGGCAGCGGCAGGCTCACGGCCACCCGGCGTCGAGCCCATCGCCCGGGCCGGGGGGCAGCGGCAGGCTCGCGGCCACTGGCGTCCATTCCGTCGCCCGGGCCGGGGGGCAGCGGCAGGCTCGCGGCCACCCGGCGTCGAGCCCGTCGCCCGGGCCGGGGGGCAGCGGCAGGCTCACGGCCACCCGGCGTCGAGCCCGTCGCCCGGGCCGGGGGGCAGCGGCAGGCTCACGGCCACCCGGCGTCCATTCCGTCGCCCGGGCCAGGGGGCAGCGGCAGGCTCACGGCCACCCGGCGTCCAGCCCGTCGCCCGGGCCGGGGGGCAGCGGCAGGCTCGCGGCCACCGGCGTCGAGCTGCTGGGCTCCAGCGATCCTTCCCGCCCCGCCTTCCCAGCAGCGCGAACGGCAGGCATGCCGCCCCACGCCCGACGCACCGCGGGCGGGTTGCAGAGGCGAGGCCCGGCCCAGCTGCCCGCGCGGGTCTCGAGCCCGGGCTCGGGCGGTCCCCGGCCTCGGCCTCCCCCGTGCTGGGACGGAACCTGGACTCGGGACGGCGTGCCCGGGCGGCGGCTTCCAGGCCCGAAGCGCAGCCCGGCTCGGCGCGGCCGCCGGGCTGGGGCCGGGGCGGGGCGCGGGGGCCGGAAAGCCCGAGGCGGGCGGGGTCGGCCCGAGCGGCCCCGCGGCGGCGGCCCCCCGGGGGCCGGGCGTGCGGCCGGGCCTTGGCGCCCTCGGCTCCGCGGGGGCCCGGGGCGGCCGGCCCGGCGGGGAGACGCCGCGCCGCGCAGCCGGTCCCGTGCCACGCGGGCCCCGCCCCGGCTGCGCCCGCAGCCCCGCCCGCGCCCGCAGCCCCGCCCCTGCCCGGCGCCGCGTCTCCGCCTCCGGCCGGGCGGGGCGTCAGCTGCGTTTCTGCGCGAACGGTGTCCCGCGGCTGCGGCGCTGCCGACCCCGGCGGGCCCTGGAGCTCGCGGGGCTCCTGGCTGTGGCTCGCGGCCCCCGCCTGGCGTGGGGGGCGACGAACCCGGCGCCTGGCCCAGCCTCGGGGGTGTCACGGCCCGCTGTTTGCGCTTGCACGCCCTGGAAGACGCGCGTTCTTCCGCCGTCCGTCCTCCCTGCAAGTTCGAAGAAAGACTTGTGTCTTAAAAGTACTCATCGTGTTTTGTTTGTGCAGAAAGTACTTTCTTCTAACTTGCAGTCTCCCTTTTAGCCTTGTTAAGTTGCTTTTTCCCGTTTGAAAGCGTTTTGTTTCATCGTTTTATCATTTCTTTTGATATTTTATTTTTCCTTTATCTTTTTGTTTCCATCTTCTTCACTGAGACTTTCTCTTCCCCAAGGTAATGTACATAGGTTGTTGTTGTTTTTAACTTTGACACTTTTATTTTTATGTTTAGAACTTTTGTCTTGAATTTATATTTTTCTATTGGCACACTATCAAGTTTACATTTAAAAACTGGTTCCTTTCCTTCAATAAATAGTCATTACCTTAAAACCATTGCTGGTAAACACTTCATTTCCTTATCAATTATAGAGCTCACTTGTTTCATGTATTAAATTCTATAGTAGGGTATTTTTTTCTGGTTTTGAATTCTATTCCTTGATTTAATTGTACCTGCTTGAGCAAGTACATTATTATTTTGAATATGTTAACATCATATTAAGTTTCACAAGCAATAAAGCCCTCACCATAACACTATTACTGTGTTTCAAGGCTTTTAGACAATTCTTGCATAGTTTTTTCCACATGAACTACAGAATCAGTTTCTCAAATTCTAAAAACAATTGTAGCATTTTTAATTGTAAGAGAACTTCAAGCAACACACATGTCCGTAAGCAGAAAAATGGTTGAACAGTTTAATGCTGAGGGCCAACATGCATTGAACACATGAGAAGAGAGCTGGGGAAGAATCTGTGAAAGTGGAAGTGCCTCCAACTCCTACCTGCATGACTCCCAGAAAGGAAAGCTCGTTTCCTGCAAGGGTGCCCTATCCTTTCCCCGACTGGTTCTTACTGTGGCATAGGGAATCTGTACCATGGCTTCCCCGTCTCCTCTCACTTTCTTTGCTCCACGGCCTAGCATCACTTAGGAAGCATCTGTTCAAGGTTTTCCTCAGTGGGCACCACGTCCAAGCTCAGACCTCATCAGGAAGCACTTGCTCATCTATTGTCTTATTCATAGTCATTCCAAATAGTCTAGAGAGGTTAAAAGCCTGGGTCCAGTAGACTGGCAACCCCAGAACTAAATCCTAATTATATTACTTTGTACAAATTCCTGAACATCTATGGGATTCCCCTTGTTGTTCTGCAAAGACCTAATGAAGACATTGAGATCCAAAGTTATAAGAATTAAATGGAGCCGGGCTTGGTGGCTCAGCCTGTAATCCCGCGCCTTTGGGAGGCTGAGGTGAGTGGATTGCCTGAGCCCGTGGGTTCGAGACCTGCATGGGCAGCGAGACCTCATCTCTACAATAAATCAAAAAATCAGCTGGGCATGGTAGCGCATGCCTGTAATTCCGGCTACTTGGAAGGCTGAGGCGGAAGGATCGCCGGAGCCCAGCAGGTTGAGGCTGCGGTGGCCGGGAGCGGCCACTGCACTCCAGTCTGGGCGACAGAGTGAGACTCCAACTCAAAAAAAAAAAAAAAAAAATTAAATGGGCTGATGGCTATAAAGAGCTCAGCATGGGGTTTGGCACTTAGTAAGTGCTTGTCTAAGTGGAGTACATGATCAAGTGCTGAGGCCAAGTCTTAATTCCTATGTTTCTGGAAAGGAGGTTGATGTAGTTCACTTGGGGGACCATATAGATACTGTGTACTAATAAAGCTTCATTGCCAAATGTGTTTGTGAATACTGAATTATTCTGTCTTAGTTTCTTCTGTTGCTATAACAGAAGTACCTTAGACTGAGTAGTTTGTACGTAACAGAAATTTATTTCTCATAGTTCTGGAGAATGGGCAGTCCAAGATCACAACAACAGCAAATTTGTTTGTCTGGCGAGGTGTCTAGCGAGGACCTGTTCCATGAACGGCATCTCGCAGCATCCTCACATGCTGGAAAAAGTGGAAAGGCCAAAGGTCCGAACAGGCTCTCCCAACCCTTTTTATAAAGGCACTAATTCCACCCCTGAGGGAAAAGTCCTGTTTGACCTAATTACTGTCTAAAGGGCATGTTGTAATACTTTTGCGTTGAGAATTAAGTTTCAACACGAATATTGGGGGGACACAAACTTTCAAACCATAATCTGTGCTTAACTGGATAAATATCTCTCATGAATGGCAACTCAGAGTCCTCAGTAAACTAATGTGCACTATTTCTAAGAAGGGATATGTAGGCTGCATGCCCCCAATTTTATTTTTGTCCAAAGAACAATTTTACAAAGGAGTATCGTGAAGGATTACGGTTTGTATGAACAACAGTTTGGGAAATGATGACCTATTGCACATGATATCTCAATCTTCTATATTTTGATGAAAACAAATAAATAGCTAAAATATGTCTAAAACTGGAATTTTAGTTTTTCCTCTTTGATTTTCTTTGGGAAATTTGTTTAACATCAGTAACATGAGAACAAAAATTTATACACTGCTTGTTATTTTTTTGACCTTGACCTTTGACTTGAAAGTGCTTTACGTATATTAACACTTCCAGAAATTTTATTAATGAAATGAGTATAATAATATTTTATTTGCTAAGAAAAGGTTTGGACTATAGGAAATCAGGATTGGAAGCCCATGCAGATCAATACGCCCATTGTTCTGAAGCTCGCAGTGCAGGCGCCTGTTAGACCAGAGAGGAAGGAGCAAGCCTCTCAGGTCCTTGCGCTTCTGTCCTTCTCAGCCTCTGCGTCTGTGACCACGTACTGGTCTTTTTTCCAGGGAACTAAGTATTTAAAATAACCGAGAGAGGTTGTTTTGCTCGGCTACACTTCTCTACCACTATGAGGTCTTCTAAAACTCCACAGTGAAATTTACTGTCATCCCAACTTAACAATTTCAAAATTGGTCCTGCAAATTCAAACAGAACTCAGCTGTTCAAAACTTTCCCCTACTGAAAATATCTTCCAAAGAATCTGATTTACAACTGTGACTTCAGGAAAGTTGCATTTTCCTATCTAAGATCGAAAGGGAAATGACTGAGCAAAGAGACTTCACAAATACTTTGTGTTTTCCTCTAGTGCTCTTTTGAACTCTTGACGCCAGACTCCTCGGGGAAAAAAAGCATTATGCTGGAAATTAAAGTTCTCTAATGGGACCGAGTGGCGGAACGAGATTTTTAATCTTTCCAGCTCTGTTCTGGACGGACCACTGGGGTGAGGTGCGATTGTAATCCCTGGGCGTGTTCTCACCTTGGCCTTTCGGCAGAAACTTTCGCCAAACCAGGGTGCTGGTGACGGGTGACTACTATGAGGAGGACTGGGAGAACACTCGGGATCGAACCGAGACAGCTGCCTCATCTCACTGGAAGCACGAAACCCCTCTGGCTGCCGCGGCTTGCGCTGGCTTGCAGCATAGGTCAGGCTGAGCTCGTGGCCCATAAGGGGAAGTGCAACCTGTTGCCAAGCCAGGCAGAGGCTGGGGTGAGCCCCGTGGGCTGGTTTCCTTCTCCAAACTTGGCATCACGAGTGACACCACTCACGTCTGAGTAGGTGGATCTGTTTTCTGTTTGTTTGTTTGCCCTTGGGCTCAGCATCACCTCTCACTTGTCACTGTTTCACGACCTCTTAAGCATGGAGTCAACTCATACAAACCATAGTGGCTGATCAGATGGTCCACATTGCAGCATCCTGTGTGAATTCAGAATCTGTGATTGTCCTTCCACCATTTGTCTTGTAATAAGTTGTCTGGATGAGATAGAGAGGTGGAGAGACAGATTTCATGTAGATGCTTAAAAGCCTCTTAGTTTGAATATCAGCTGAAATTGCTTGGAAACTGTCATATTAAAGTATTTGTACTCAAAAGGCATTACTAGTATCACCAGACAGTTATTTTTTTTAATTCAGTGAATTCACATTATATGCATTTCATGAATGTAACATAAACTTAAAGTTTCCTTATGCAACCTAACTTACTTAAAAAAGAAAATTGCAATGACTTCTGTCCTAGTACTCGTGACCCATGACAGTGGCATTGTTTAGCAACTTATTATGTGAGGGAATAGATGCCTTGATCATGGCCAATTTCAAGCTACCAACATGACATCACTAAGAGCAGAGTTGGGAAGAGATGTGGGCTGACATACTAACAATACACAGTTCTCCCATCACTCAGATACAAGGAACACACAATCTCAAGAGCCTGGGTGGCAGTAAAACGTAGCAAAAAGTTAGGATCTAGAAATGTAGTAAAATAATATAGTGCATAGCAAAGCATATAGTATTAACAGTAATCATATTATTAATGATGTTGGTATCATTTGTATTGCTTAATTTTATTATTCATGCTATTGACATTTATAATAAATGCTATTATTAATTTTATTATTAATGCTATTAACATTAATCCTGTTAGTATTATAAATGAAATGAATCACACTAGCACAAAAGGACTCATCTTTGTTTTTAATGTATGTATTTAACTGTAAGTTTGTAAAATTTAATTTTTAATAAGGACTACACTTGCCCACCAAGTCACAACATTTCTGAGACTTTAACAACCGACTTTTGCAAGTTGGTCTGGGGTGGCTGCAGCACACGCTTGCCCTTCCGAAGAAACGAAAATTGTCACAGTGACTTGGAAAGGGCAATGGACTGCAGATGTGAACTAAGTCGTTCAGGTTACTTCACCTCTCTGAATTTGTTTTCGTTAAGGCAAGGAGATTCTAGGGAATCTAATTTCTGTGGATGTTGGCACTGTAAACAAGGTAATGTTTGCAGAGTGATTGTGCACAAAGAGCAAACAACGAGTCTTGGCTGCTAGTATTATGATTATTATCAGACTTTGGCCAAGTCCAATACAAGCTATGTAATCATGGGCAATTTATTTTCCTTATCGGGTCTTAGTTCCTTCATTTGTAAAATAAGGAGTTAAATACAAAATGATTGATAAGATTTTTTTCTAGATCTCAAATGTACGATGATTAAGAACTAGGGATTTTAAGGCAGAGGGCCAAAATTCAAATCCTGGCTCTCTTAATGTAAGCTGTGTAGCTTTGGACAAGTTAATTCATTTCTCTTGTGCTTGGTTTCTTCCTCTGTAAGTCAGGAAGTGATACAGGCATTTGTTGCAGAGTTTTTCAAAGTTAAAACAAGGTAAATCCTGACAAAGATATTAGCCTACTTCTTGGCATATAGCAGGTACTCTATGCTATTTTATTAATAGTATTAGTATTATAGTAGAGGACAGTATTAATTGTGGTAGATTTTTAGTGTAGCATATAGCATTAATATAATATTTTGTATTAATGGACTGCATGCCATATGCAATGCAATGTATCTTAGTAATATCATTAATGGTATTGGTACTATTGCTATTATTTTAATATTGTCATCAGTCATATTAGTATTATCCATATAATGGCACTCAAGAATACAAATGTTTATTTTATTTTTTTGTAATGATATATCTTCCTAGTCAAATCTTCATCTGTGACTTACCAAAATTAATATTAATAATAAAATATGCGACGTTAATAATAAAATAGGTAACATTATTGGGAATTTTCTAGGTGTCAACCACTGTAGGAAGTGTTTCCCATTTAAGTTAATTAACTTCTTTGAATCTCAGTCTCATTTATGACTTGCTCTGTTTCCAACCTAGGCTGGTTCACCCTCATTAGGTAGCCTGATGGCCCTCCGCTCCTGGGAGGTCACCATATTGGTGATGAACTTGGTGCAGACACCTGATCATCACAGCACATGACAGCCCAGAACTCCTGGACTCCTTCCGCCTCAGCCTCCTAAGTAGCGGGGACTGCAGGCACACGCCACCATATCTGGCATCAGTTCCATCATTTACAAAATGACCTTATTACCCATCATGTTGAGTTGTTGAGAAGATCATAAACATTATTATTATAGCACACTCAAGTCAGTGTCTGGAACAAAGTAGGCATGCAATGAATAGTAGATGGTAATAACAATTGTACGAATAATAGAATTACTTTATAGGTTGTGAGACTATACTTATACTTTTTAAAAAATACCAATAATGCTTAGTGTGTAGTAAAGGCAAAGCAGTGATAACCATTAGAGTTACATTATAAAAATGAATGCTGGGCATTTGCCATAAGTATTTGCCATTCACTATTGTCTTACCATTGAGAATAGCTTGGTAGTTCAGGGTGGAGGTCAGAGAAAATTCAGACTACTGAGCTCAAAAGCCTTCCTGGAAGGAGCTGTTGCTTCTGCAGGGGTGGGGGTGCACGGAGCGAATCCTTTCCTGAAATGTGAGGAATAGGCTCGAATGTTCTGAACAAGCGACGGGGAGGATTCAGGAGCGTTCCTGTGGCTGGAGAGAATCAGACATCCCCAGCACCGGGTTTGGAGGTGTCACTGTGTAGCACATGGGTGAGGCAAGCCCTGGCCCATGCCGGCAACGCTGATATGTGTTCTCGTGTGTCTCGTGGTGTTGACTTGGGCCCCTGGGCCTTTGGGAAAGTCTGCTGAAAGCTGTGAGTGTTTTGTGGTCATTTGTTTGATGGCATCATGTCTTTGGCTATCTTACGATGCTCTTTGCTTCTTCTGGGATACCTTCATGTGTACTATTAGCTGTAGCTATGTCCAAAACATTATCAAAATTTTAAGGGTCCCAGTTTTCATGCTATTGTGTTTATTCATCGCTCTTAACATGACTCATGTCAATAGTTCATTTCAAAAATCTCCCCAAAGTCGGTCCACATGGCCTTCTGCTCCCATTACTTAGCCATAAGCAAGGGGCACATGGTTATACAATGAAGTCTTTCAGGATGCTCCAGTCCCTTACCCTATCGTCCCTCAGAGGAACAGAGCGAACCCATCCGAAAGGCCAGAGAGGAAATGAGAGTGAGCTCATCCTTTCTCTTGGCACTGGCGGCCACCTTGGGGAATAGTTACTTAGTGAACTCTGGCTTTCCTGTCCGATGGCGCCAAGAAGCAGGGACTAACCTTTTAGAGCAAATTTAGAGTTAATGCTGTGCATACCTGAGAACAAAAAGGCCCAAGTGGACCTCGCTCTGTTGAGCCATGTCCGGGAATCAGGTTCTTGAAGGAGCATTTTTCTGGAATATCTGAACCAAAAGGGTGGAGTTCCCGACCAAATTAGAGATTTAATTGCATTCACAAAAATACAAACCCTAGTGGCAGTCTCAGAAAGATAAGTAAAATTATCATGTAAGAGACACACATATATATGTATTGTGTTGTCAACATTAAGGAATATAATTATATTAATACATATATGTGTGTTGTATAACAAACCCATATAGAATTTCAACAGTAATGTTAATCAAAAATGTCAATTATAATAATCAGGACATATTTGCTTGTCAAAGTTGAAAGATTAAACAAGTAATGTTCTATGCTTTAAAACATGTATCAATAGGAGATTGTCCTTATATTTTATGTGAAAAAGTAAACTTTTACTATCTTTTAAAAGGCTATTTAGCAATAGAAATCAAGCATCTCAAAATATATATTCTTTGATATAGTAATTCCTATCTATGACTCTATGTTCAATACAGAAACTTATGACTGCATCATTTATAATAGCAAAAATCGAATACCACCTAAAAATCTAACATTAGCTAGCAATAAAGATAATGTTTCTGAAGATTTTAAATGATATGTAAATTGCTCAGGGTAAAATAATAAGGGTGAGATTATAGAGAGGACTTTATAATCTTACCTGTATTAAAATACATGAACTAAATGTACAAGATGTTATTTCTAATCAGTGGGATTATAAGTTGTTTTTATGTGGGTATTTATGTAATCTCCATAGAGTATATAACCAGAAGAATGAATATTAAAAAAAGTACATAGTGCTCCTCTGGGAAAGAATCCTGTAGTGTGTGTGGAGAGAAATAATAGAAAAAACTAAGGCCATAAAGGGTTACAGATATTTGAGCAAATTGGGCTGACTTTCCTAAAATTGATTGCAATTTTTTTTGTATTTTCAGTTTCAAATAAGAGCTCTGTGTGAATTACATTGAGTCTGAGGGGGAAAAAAAACATATGAAAATATGTCATTTTAAGCAGGATAGTTTAAAATGGGTTTGCCGCAATTAAAAATGTGTCTTTGAAATGTGTTTAGTCTTTTAAGACAAGGAAACACTGTTGCCCCACATTGCTTGTGAGTCACTGAACATCTGGTCCTTCTTCCCTAGGACAAGAACCGCTGTGTGAAAGGGAGACATTAGGAGAGGATGGACGTTGCTTTGCAGTCAATTACCGTTTTTTTCCATGCTAATTGTGTTATAAAAATGTAAATCATGCTTCTCCATTTGTGGTAACTAAACATTGCAGCCAGCCACGTTATTCCTGTGACTTTTCCTCAGCCCTTCCTCCGGGGAGCTGATATTATGCTTTGGGTAGTGCATCGACTTCACAAAATGAACTCCTCCAATTAGCCTGCTTCTCTACTCAGCTCCTTTGAAGGTTCCCCTGACTTATTTGAGTGCTAAACTTTAGCATTGGGCATCTTCCTTGCTGTTGATAGGCCAGTTTAGACCAGCATCTCTTAATAAGTAAATAAGTGAATGAATGAATGAATGGATGGATGGCTCAGAGCGTTGTGTTAGCTAAGGTTTTGTTCTTTTTAATCTCATGATTTTTCTCTGAATGATAGGCAACATTTAAAAGATTTTCTGCTGGAAATGTTCAGTACCCCTCAGAGCAATGATATCTGTCAGTACAGGAAAAAGGCAGGTGAGGTGCTTCGCAGGATGAATTTTTTCCTATTTTTTTCCCCAATCCCACCTTCCTTTTTTCCTTCCTACTGCTAGATGCCTTTCACACATACAGTATATCTTTGCCCAACTTTATATCGTTGGAGACCATTTTTTTCTTGGATCTTTCAAGATCGAAAACATCTTGTTTTCCTAAAAAGTAAGCGGAATGACTTTCTTAATGGCCATTTTTACTCTTTCCTTCTTTCTCTCTTTCCTTCTCTCCTTCCTTCCCTCCCTCCCCCTCTCCCTTCCTGCCTTCTTTCCTTCTTCCTTCTTGTCTTTTTTTGCGCCAGCCTATTAACAGACTCCTCGGCAAAGAGCTATGCGCCAGGAATGTAACCGGGAACAAGGCAAAGCTCTGGGCCTTAAAGAATATACGGTGGGTTAGAGGTCACAAAGAAGTGAAGCAATGCTTACCAAAGAGCATTACCGTTGCTTTCTTTGGTAGAAGTAAGTACAGAGTGCTCTGGAAGCACCCAAGGAGGGACACGCACCCCAGACATGGGGCGGGGAGAAGCAGTGATATTTGCGATCACTTACGGTGTTGAGTCCATGGAACTTGGGTCTGGCGAAGAAAAGAGGAGCCAAGGATGCTTCATAACATTCAGAGGAGAGAGAGAGAGAACGTGAATGGATCCGTAATCAAAAAGCAGCTCAGCTGGACTATTCCCTTCACACAGTGTGTGCCGTGCTAAAACATGTGGGATTGATCTTGAAGGTCAAAGATAAAAGGTTTCAACCAGGACAATGAAATGTCCATATTTTTAACTTAGCATAAAGAATTAATTGGAGAAAGATAAAATTGAATATAGGAAGTTCAGATGGATTATTTTGTAATAATCCAAGCAAGAGATGATTGTGGCCTAAGCGATACAGGTAGTAGGAACCACAGATAAGAGTACAAAAGTGTTTAGAAGGCAACATTGTGAGGACTCGGTAGCGGGTTGTGGGAACCCGGAAATGAGCAAAATGTAGCGATAAAACTCTAGGCTCCTGGCTTAAGCAACAGACAAATGGACGGATGGCATTCGCTGAAACTCAGAACACAGGTACAGAGGCAGTTTGTGGTGGGTGGGTAGATGAGTTGCTTTGGATGTATGGCGAATGCGGTTCTTGACTGACATCTCCATGGAGATCCTTAAGATGCATTTGAGTATAAAGGTCTGATGCTCAAGAGAGACCTCTGGGTTATGATTTTTAGAAGAGAAACATGACTGAAGTCAAAGGGTTATCTGAAGTCGCCAAGGGAGAGAGTTAATTTCAAGGAGAAGACAGTCACTGCTCTCCCAGAGGCTGTTGACAGTTTTGCAAAATCATGTTCAGTGGTACAGTGAGAATAAAACCAAGGGTCAGGTTCGGAGGCCAAGGGGCCCAGTAAAGTGTATAGTACCCATGGGTTGATTTATGTGAATGTTTTAGGCAGATTTAATTATAATTAATTAAATTATCCAAGTTTTTTAAAGCAAAAAATGTTATTCTCTCCTCAATTATTATTAAGATTAGGTTATTTCAGTTCTTGGATTGTTTTTTGATCATATGATCTGGTTAAGGGAACAGGCTAGTTAATTACGAATTTTACTGTGCTTTTTAGTGTGGGCATTTGCTAAATTTCACATTGCATAAAATCACTTGTTTTTGAACCAATGGATTATTTTTCTGAGAAAGGAAAATAAATGACTTTTTTTTGCTATTAAGGATGAGATAAATGCTTTTCTCTAACTAAAATAAAACATTTAATTCTGAAGTGCAATGAACAATGTGATGTTTACCTTAACAAAATAAGTATATTCAGCCACTGGAGACTGACAAAGATTGCAAACAAAACTAAACACACAAATAGATTTCCACCCATAAATCTTAAGGATCACAGTGTTTCTCAAAGAAGAAAGAATATCCAGTGGTTATTTATTATTTTTCTGTGAATAAGAAGTATTAATACAATATGGCTGAAGCAAATTTTGGAAATTTAGTTTTCCAAAGATGGTGTGAGACTACATAGTTAATATCCCAAAAGCAAGTTTTTCATGTTTTTTTTGTTTGTTTGTTTGTTTTGAGAAAACAGGATTTATTTAGAGGACAGGAAAGCTCCCAGAGTGGGAGGAGACCTGAGAGGGTTGCCCCTAAAACTAATTTTAAAAGTCCTCTTACTTGGGAAGATTTTGGAGATAATCTCACTTTATTATTACATATGAACTTTCATGGATATTGAAACTGTTCCAAAACTGACTGTAAGATTTCAAAGAGCAACACATTTATTACTGAATCTAGAGTCTGCCATTCTTCAAAACATGGGTTGATAATTCAGAAAAGGAAAATAACTTTTTTCTTTGCTGATACGATAGATTCTATCCCAGAATCTCGAAGGCCTTTGCACAAGTTAACTCATGATTCACCTTCAGATTCTGCATGCAGATGAGCTTGGCTCCTCTGCACATGGTCATGTCAGGCGTCTGGAAACCTCGCACGGCGTGAAGGAGACGCGCCACGGCTGCCAGCAGGTTTGCAGATGAGCCAAGAATAGCAAACAGGATTTCAGCCATTAAACACACAAAAATTTATAGATATTGAATAATTAAAACAACAGGCTAAAATTTGATCTAAAAGAAAAAGCTCTTGGCAAACGTCTGCCTGCGTGGGAACTTGACATATTTCTATACTGTTTTGCACACTTGGTGGTCTCATTTTCCCATCCAGGGTAAGTTGATGTCTAAGATTCTCTCTAGAGACGACATTCTGTCTGTGGATCTTACTTAGAAAAAAAATTTTTTTTTTTTGAGTTGGAGTCTCACTCTGTCGCCCAGACTGGAGTGCAGTGGCCACTCCCGGCCACCACAGCCTCGACCTGCTGGGCTCCGGCGATCCCTCCGCCTCAGCCTTCCAAGTAGCCGGAATTACAGGCATGCACTACCACGCCCGGCTGATTTTTTGATTTATTGTAGAGATGAGGTCTCGCTGCCCAGGAGGGTCTCGAACCCACGGGCTCAGGCAATCCACTCACCTCAACCTCCCAAAGGTGCGGGATTACAGGCTGAACCACCGAGCCCTGCTGAAAAAAATTTTTTAATGACTTCTCTCCTGGTACTCATGACCCATGACAGGGGTATTGTTTAGCAATTTATTCAGTGGGGGAATAAAATGAGTTATTTAATCTAGATCACTATATAGTCAGTCACACTCTATCCCTTTCTCAGGGCCAGAGAACATAGGTAAATAAAAGTAAAGTGATTAAGGATGCAGGTGCTGAAATCATATCTCCTAGAAATAAAACAGCTTTGTAATTCAGTGCATGACTTTGGACAAATTAATCCATTCGAGTGCCTGCTTTCTCATTTGTGAAATGAGTACATAACACACAACCAACAGCAAACACGCTTGTGGGTGTGCATGAGCAGAAAGGGCTTCGCACAACACCTGCTGTGTGGCGGGCCTGCTCATCCTTCAGCTTCCTTCTCTCTGCTGTCCATACAGACGCCATCCTTTGCCATCCCTCGTGTCACAGGGGCTGGAACTCCAGTTCCCAGAATCCCTTGCCATCTGTTTTCTGATTTAAATTCCCTTAATGAGGATAATATGCCTGGGGACTTTGGAGGCAGAAGAGAAACAGAAGTTAATGCAGCGGCAGGCAGGTGCATGAGCTTTGGTAGTAGACGAATGTGAGGTTTTGCTGGTGGCTTTTAGGAGGACTCCTGAGAACTTCCATTTTGGTGTGGTGGGTAGCTGAGAGCATTGGCAGTGGTTTCCAGCAAGTTTTGTTATATACCAATTTCCCGAAAAAAAGCAAAATAGCAACAACAGCAACTTAACTTAAACGCCACTTCTTCATATCTGTCAGTGGTTTTGTAAGCATCTAATTAATTTCCTGAATCAATTGCCTTCTAGCTTGAGTGGTTTCTGTTTTCTTAACTAATCCTTGACTAATATATTTTTTTCCTCTGAATTCTATTACAAATTTAAGATTTTTTTTAAAAGAAGAAATAATGATAGTAACTGTTAACATTTAGGTTTTTATTCCAATGATATCTTTTTTAGTGAATGCTTTCTGACTACACTATCTAAAATTTCAACACTGTCCCCATTTTTTTGCTTAAAAAAATCTCCATAGCATTTTTTCTGTATTATACTTACTGGTGATCTTACTTGTATTGTTTATGGTGTTTCCTTCCGGAAATTATTAAGCTCATGAGGTTAAGGACTTTTTGCGTCTTCACTGTGGAATCCTCAGCTCTTCAAAAAAATATCGGATGTGTATTATATCCTCAGTAAACACTTGGACTTCTGGCAGGATGGCGACGGGGCAACCTGGTCTATGAAACCCTCTGCAAAGGAGAACACAAGGTCTCTGGCTCCCTCCCAGGGGGCTGCGGACCCCAATGTCAGCAGCCTGCTCTTCACACGGAGCTTGGCCGTCGCCACCGCTGGGGCGTCTCTGCGGTCTGGACAGGACAGCCACCTCAGCTGCAGACACGGCCGTCGGCACTGCCGCGGTGTCCGTGGCAGCCATAGCGCACCGTGCCACCCGTGCCTGAGGCAATCCGTGACTTCAGTCCTTGAAACCCCTGCAGGCAAGATCTGCTGGGGTCACTGCCACCGCTGCTGCCATCGTGATGTCCTGCCGGCCCTGGGTCTCCTCCGTGTGCCCCGAGGCAGGCTCCCATCTCTGGCCTCTACCTGACTCCTGTCTGGCTCCACCCCTCTGGGACGAGCAGCTGAGATAGCACCACCTGCTGGCGATTCAAGGTACAACAGCGAAACGGGAAAACCAAGCTTGAAAACCAGACACAGGCCAGATTTGAGTGGTGAACAGAGGGTGATCTGAGCTGTCCTTCACAGCAGGGCAGGGGCAACTGACCCTAACTGTGAACTAATTTAACAGCTTGAAAAGACAGCTAGAAATGAGAGATGAAAGGACACTGGACTTAAATGAAAAGTCTCAGAGTGTGCTTGATTGGTTCTGTTAGTTTAATGACTTAATTCTATTCCTACTATTTTGCTCTTTTTTTTTCTTTTCCTCTTCCTTTTCTTCTCTCTTCTCCTCTCTGTAAACCATATCTTTGTATAGAGGAACAGCACATCAATAAGGTGGTTGGTTAGCTTGTATGTTAGCATCATTGTATGTTTTATGTTTTTTGTACGGGAGTTGGCTAGTCTGTAGCCGTGGTCTATTATTTTTATCTGTTTCAGTTTAGATTTCTCTCTCCATTTGTTGGTACACTCGTCTGTTTCCCTCCTTACTCCTCTCTCTCTCCATCCCCCTCTTCCCCTCACTGTCTGCTCCATTCTCTTCCCTCTGCTAACCCACATTTTATTTCAGGGAGTAAGCCTACAGCCCCACCGCATGGAGAGATTCCAAGGCAGTGGGAAGGGGGTTTCAGATTATCCATACACCTGTCGGTGAATACCAGGACCCGCAGATAGATTTTGAATCACAGCTCCCCTCTTAGGTAAATCTCAAAACTGCAAAAAGGACCACCCCAAACCTACAGTGCAACTCCAGAATTGAACAAAGTAAGAGGGCATACATAAAGAATAGGAGATTGAACAAACAGAAGTAAAAGCAATCCCACTACCCCTGAATAACAGAATTAAAGAATACGGTGATGTGGAGGGAAGGAAAAAGTAGGGAGAGCAAAAAAACACACAAATGAAGAAAAACCAAAAGAAGAATATAGGTCTCTGACCTCTGGGAGATCAGACACTGAGAAAACAGATTCTGGAACACAAACAATGAAGAGCCCCCAGAATGACTGGTCACATGCAGCAAACCCAGACATCAAGACATTAATAGAGAGAATTAAAAAAATTGAGGAGAGTCAAGAGGAAACTAGGAAGGAACTGATGTCAGAAATAACAGCAGTAAAGAATACTGTGATGGAAATAAATAACAAACTAATAAGCATGGAAAGCAGAATTAGCCAAGCAGAAGAAAGAATCTCAGAGCTCAAAGACCAAAACAAGGAACTAACCCAAACCGTCAAAAGCATAGAAAAGAAGCTTAAAAAGACAAAACAAAACCTTCAAGAGATGAATGATCACTTTAAGAGACCAAACCTAAGAGTAATTGGTCTTTCTGAGGCAGAGAGAGAAACAGAGGCCACACTGGAATAAACATTTCATGAAATCATTCAAGAAAACTTCCCTCATCTCATCAAGGATGAAAAAATTCAAACACAAGAGATTCAGAGAACCCCTGCAAGACAACAAATTAGAAGACCAACTCCCAGACATATAATAATTTGCCTAAACAAAGTAGGTATAAAGAAAAAATCCTAAAGGCTGCAAAAGAAAAAGATCAGACTATGTACCAGGGAAGACCAATTAGAATAGCAGCAGATTTATCTACAGAAACTCTCCAGGCTAGGAGAGCTTGGAGCCCTATCTTCAAAGTTCTAAAAGATAAACAATTTCAACTGAGAATAACCTACCCAGCCAACCTAAGCTTCATCAGTGAGGGAGAATTGAAATCTTTCCCAGGTATCCAATCCATAAGAACCTATGCTGCCACCAGACCACCTCTACAAAAAACACTTAAGAAAGTATTGAACACCGAAGAAAAGGAAAAAAGAACAACAACGTTCTTCACAAGAGTACAGGCAAAAGATTAAAAACACACATGATCCAAATCTAAAACCAAAAGAAAGACAACATACAAACAGGAAGAACAGCAACTCTGTAAGAACATTATGATAGGGATCAACTCTCACATTTCAATAATTAGTTTGAATGTGAACGGACTAAATGCACCACTGAGAAGACATAGAATGGCAAAATGGATAAAATATCACTAGACAACAATCTATTGCCTTCAAGAGACTCACCTCACTAGAAAGGAAACTCACAGACTCAAAGTAAGAGGATGGGAAACAAATTTTCAGCCAAATGGAACACAAAAGAAAGGAGGAGTCGCAATCTTAATCTCAGAAAAAAAATTCTTTAAGCTATCAAAAATTTTAAAAGATACAGAAGGCCACTACATAATGATAAAAGGTTCAATCCATCAACAAGAAATATCCATCCTAAACATATATGCACCGAACACAGGAGCACCAACTTTCATAAAGCAGCTCCTAGGTAAACTAAAAAAAGATATTGACTCCAATACCATCATAGCTGGGGACTTTAATACCCCACTCACAATCCTAGACAGATCATCAGGACAAAAAATCAGCAACAAGATCCGAAACCTCAGTGTGACTCTTGATCAAATGGACTTAATTGATACCTATAGAACCCTCCATCCAAAGACCACAGAATATACATTCTACTCATTACCGCATGGAACGTACTCTAAGATCAACCACATACTTGGCCATAAATCAAGCATAAGCAAATTTAAAAGGACTGAAATTTTACCATGCACCTTCTTGGACCACAGTGGAATAAAAATAATCATTAACACCAACAAGTTCCCCCAAAAACCCACAAAGACATGGACACTAAACAGCATGATGCTAAACAACTCCTGGGTCAATGATGAAATCAAAACAGAGATCAAAAGATACCTGAAAACAAATGAAAATGAAGAAACATCTTACCAAAATCTCTGGGATGCCCTGAAAGCTGTAGTAAGAGGGGGATTTATATCCCTACAAACACACACAAAGAAAATGGAAGGAACAGAAATTCACAACCTTTACAAGCCACCTAAAGAAGCTGGAAAAGCAAGACCACAAAAACCCTAATTTCAGCAGAAGAATCCAGATCACCAAAATAAAAGCCCAAATCCAGGACACAGAAGACAAAAAGATAATACAAAAATCAATGAAACAAAAAGCTGGTTCTTCGAAAGGATAAACAAGATCGATGGTCCCCTAGCTAGACTAACCAAGAAAAAGAGAGAAAAAGCCCAAATAAACACAATCAGAAACACAAAAGATGAAGTCACATCTGATCCTGAAGAAATACAAAAGATCATTGGATACTACTATGTACACTTGTATGGAAACAAACTAGAAAATCTTTTGGAAATGGAGGACTTTCTGTCATCACACAACCTGCCTAGGCTGAAACAAGAAGAAATTGAAACCCTAAATAGACCAATAACAATCAAGGAAATTGACTACATAATAAGAAAACTACCTACAAAAAAAAAAAAAAAAGTCCTGGACCAGATGGCTTTCCAGCAGAATTCTATAAGACATTTAAGGAGGAACTGAAGGTATTCCAGGCGATTGAGAAAGACAGAACTCTCCCCAAATCATTTTATGAAGCTAACATCACATTGATACCCAATCCAGGTAAAGACCCAACAAAGAAAGAGAACTACACGCCAATATCTTTGATGAACATAGATGCTAAAATTCTCAACAAGATCCTAGCGAACAGGATTCAACAACACATCCCAATAATTATCCATCATGACCAAGTAGGATTCATCCCTGGGATGCAAGGCTGGTTCAACATTTGTAAAACCATAAATGTAATTAAATACATCAACAGATGTCAAAACAAAAACCACATGATGAAATCATTAGATGCAGAAAAAGCTTTTGATAAAATCCAGCACCCCTTCTTGATTAAAAACCCTCGAACATCTAGGCATATGGGGAACATACCTCAAAATAGTCAAAGCCATCTACGAGAAACCCACAGCCAGCATACTCCTAAATGGAGAAAAACTGGAACCATTTCCCCTGAAAACTGGAACAAGACAAAGATGCCCACTCTCACCCCTCCTGTTCAATATAGTATTGGAAGTCCTTGCTAGAGCAATCAGAGAAGAGAAGGCAATCAGGGGTATTCAAATAGGAAAAGAGGAAGTCAAGGTATCTCTCTTTGCAGATGACATGATCGTGTACACTGAAAACCCAAGAGAATCTGTTAAAAACCTCCTTACACTGATAAAGAACTTTGGCAAAGTCTCAGGATATAAAATAAATGTGCAAAAGACAATTGCATTTCTTTAACCAATAATAAACAAACAGAAAGCCAAATAAAAAGCACAATTCCAGTCACAATAGCCACACAAAAAAATGAAATACCTTGGCATCTTCCTAACCAGAAACGTGTAAGACCTTTACAATGAAAACTACAAAACATTGCTCAAAGAAATCAAAGATGACACAAACAAGTGGAAAAATAGCCGATGCTCATGGATTGGAAGAATCAACATTGTGAAGATGTCCATCCTACCTAAGGCAATCTACAGATTTAATGCAATACCCATCAAATTACCAGCAGCATTCTTCTCAGACCTAGAAAAAAAAAAAACACAGGAATTCATATGGAAACACAAATGACCAAGAATAGCCAGAACAATCCTCAGTAAAACAAACAAACAAACAAACAAAGCAAGTGGTATCACATTACCAGACTTCAAACTTTACTATAAAGCTACAATCATCAAAACAGCTTGGTATTTGTACAGGAACAGGCATATAGATCAATGGAATAGAATTGAGATCCCAGAAGCAAAATCTCAATTTCTCAACCAACTCATCTTCGACAAGGCCTCCACCACCTACCACTGGGGAGAGGAGAACCTATTCAGTAAATGGTGCTGGGAAAACTGGCTGACCACATGCAGAAGATTGAAACAGGACCCCTATCTATCCCCCTACACAAAAATTAACTCCAAATGGATCAGAGACCTAAATGTAAAACCTCAAACCATAAGAACCTTAGAAAATGAAGGACATACCCTCATGGAAGTTGGAACTGGCATCCAATTCCTGAACAAAACCGAAACCCACAGGCCATAAGAGATAAGATAGACAAGTGGGACCTCATTAAACTGACAAACTTCTGCAAAGCCAAAGAAACCATCAAGAGAACAGGGAGACAGCCTACAGACTGGGAAAAAGTATTTGCCAACTCCAGGTCTGACAAAGGCTTAACATCTTGGATCTACAAGGAACTCAAATATGCTGAAAAGAAAAAAACAAACAACCCCATTATAAAATGGGCAAAAGATATGAACAGACACTTCACAAAGGAAGACATCCGAGTAGCCAACAGACACATGAAGAAATGTTCAACCTCACTAATCATCAGGGAGATGCAAATCAAAACCACACTGAGATACCACCTAACTTCAGTCAGAATGGCAATTATCAATAACTCAAAAAATAACAGTTGCTGGAGAGGGTGTGGCGAAAAGGGAACACTTCTACACTGTTGGTGGGAGTGTAAACTAGTGCAACCTCTGTGGAAAGCAGTGTGGCTATTCCTAAAAGCTCTAAACATCAACCTCCCATATAACCCTGCAATCCCCCTACTGGGAATATACCCTGAAGAACTCAAATCCCTCTATCAAAAAGATACTTGCACACGAATGTTTATCGCAGCGTTGTTCACAATAGCAAGAACCTGGAACCAACCGTGCTGTCCATCAAAAGAGGACTGGATTTAAAAAATGTGGTACATATACACGATGGAATACTACGCAGCCATAAAAAAGAACAAAATCATGAATTTCGCAGCAACCTAGATGGAACTAGAGTCTATAATACTGAGTGACCGCTCACAGAAACAAAGATCTGAGTATCACATGTTCTCACTCATATAGTGGACCTTGAACATCCAACGTAATACTATAAGAAAATGACTGACAGTGGTGGGAAACTATGGGGGGGAGGGGAGGGGAGATGGGATTAACAGTAGTAAATATCTGTCTGGGGACGGGGAGACACCTCTTATCAACGAGGGTGCCTGAACGAAGCATATTTGTACACCTAACCCTTAACTGTACCCCACAAGATCATAATAAAAAATATTGATTATAAAAAACAAAAAAATAATAAAAAATAATAACAATTAAAAAAAACACTTGTTGAGTTAATGAATGAGTCGAGTGCTGATTGCGTGCTGGATTTCTTTTAAGTGCTATGTTTATGTTATCTTACTTAATCCTTCCCATAAGACCTATTCGATGGCCATTGCTGTTATGCCCAATTCCTAAAACCAAAGACTCAGATACATAAGTGGTGGAATAAGGCCTCGAACTTGGATAGCATGATGCCCAAGCCTTTGCTGTTTATGATAGCACATTGAACATCCACTGTTTTTCTAGTATTGAACTGGCTGCTTCATATTGTCTTGAAATCTCATAGAAATACCAGTGGCATGTATGACAAAATGAGAAAACACAGTCCTATAGGAGTTAAATCGTTTTTACAAGATGACACAACAACTGAGCGGTACAGCTCAAATCCTCACCCAGTTCCATCTGTCCCTAAGGGCCCAAGTCATGCATTCCTTCAAATAGGGAGCACTTTTAAAGACCATCAGATGCTTTTTTCTTGAATTGAGATTAAAAATTAAAAGAAAAGTGATGGTGTACAAACTACTCATGAGCAAAATTAGAGAAGTAGAATTGAATCAGCAGACACATATTAGAATAGACACATTTTAGTACAAGGTCTTATCGTCAGCTGTGAATATGGTCTCTGTTGTAGCATATTACTTTCATTAAGCAATGACTGTTCCAGGGTGTGCGCCTCTTTAGCTTATACGAGGACGCAGTGTAAATGCCATGCCCCAATTCTGAAGCTCAGCAAAAGCAAAACAGCTGTCTAATAGGAGACATTTTTACAGCATGAATGAACGGCTCATATTGTTGTAGAAAGGCCAGTTTTATAAAACCACACTTGGAAAAGCAAGTTGGGCCCTGACTGTCCTCCTTTCTCTTGTTAACTAAAGAAAAAAGAAAGAAAAAACAGCACAAATGCAGACAGTAGCATCATAAAGAATGTTTCCGGTAGGGGCTGCTTCCTTGTAAGAGACCCTGCTCTCCGTTTACGTCGTCTGTATTCAGTGATTATGCAAACCTAGGAGGGAGCGTTCAGATAAAAGCAGCATAAGGTGCTTGAAACCGTCGCTGTAATTTTTATGAAGTGAAACAAAACAAAGCATGAAACTTTCTTGAGGTAAAGCAGGAGCTGCACGTGAGTGTTTCCTGGACGGCCGCCGTCCGCTGACACGCAAGTGGAGGGCTTGACCGGGAATGGGCTGTCCTTTCCCGCCTCTCTCCTCTCCTTCCCTGGTGCCCACGGTTTTTACACTCCAGTTGTTAGAATGCACTCACTGGAACTCGGAGCTCGTGGGGGCGAAAATCGTTGTTCTTCTTCCTTAAACGTCCATGGGCCTCGTTCCTTCCTTTCACCGTTCTAATCCAATGCAGTGGGGCTTTTAGACTATCTCGTGTGATGTTCATTTCTGCTATGATTTGTTTTATGCTTGACAATTATTTCATTTGCAGAGACAAAATAATTTCAGTGTGCAAGGAAGCATTGTTTTTTCTCTGTAATAGTATCACTGTGGAATATGGTCGTGTCTTTCAGAGGTTTTCTGGAATGGAAAATTGCAGTCATTAGGAGTATAAAATAGAGCTTAGTGTCTGGATATGTGGAAAGATTTCTAGATGGGGAATCATGAGACCTAAATCCTGAACTTGGTTGTTCCACTAGCTAAGAGTGTAACCTCAGATAATTTATTTAACCTTTTTGGTTGTCAGAGTAGTTTAGAAAAGATGGAGACGCTCAAGTCTTAAAAATGTATTTATCTCATCACACACACACACACACACACACACACACACACACACACACACACTAGGAAAAAAAAGAAAAAAATCAAGATTAGGCAAATAAAAAGATATATTTAGCAAGTCATATTTTTATATAGTCACCAGAACAATTTCTTTGTATTCTTTCCAGGCTAATAATGTCCACATAAATCCAAGGATTTATCCAAGTTAATCTAAGTTAATAAATAGCATTAATAATAATGTTTGAGTTTAATTATGAGGACAGTTTAGTAAAATCTTGAGTTTGAGACTCTGCACAATTTTTGTCATCTTATTTATGACTACAGAGAAGCTTCATGAAGCACGGTCCATGTATTAACCTATGATAATTGAGAACTAGGATAAAATCATGTAAGAGCTAACCACCATAATGATGGGATAAAATTCAACAGACCAGAGCTAAGTGGTATATCAGATGTTCGCCACTGGAGTAGAGTGTTAGCTAAGGCAGGTTTGGGTTTTCTGTCATGATATTGATTTTTTTAAGTTAATAAAACTACTCAAATCAATTGTATTTATAAAAGACAACTGTCTGGTAAAACTGGCTGCATAATAGCTTTGAAAAGCAAAGAGTGCATCTGTTCTGACAAGTTGACTTGTCAGGGACTTGTCGGTCCCATCCTTGCCTCTGCTGTGTCTAATACTGTTGTGTTTGAGCTCAAAGGTCTGAAAGAAGAGATGGCAACAAAAATGAGCACTGTACGTACTATACTTTTTTATAAATTGGCCTCTTTATGTTTGTATCATCGCTTGGAACAAGTAGGTGGCATGTGATGCTAAATGCCTTCTCATGCTTTGGCACTAAGGGTCTTTCACAGTTCCCAACTGGTGGTCATCAAGGGTGTGTTTGCACAAGTCAGACTTCAGCAGAATGCTTTCTTTGGAGGAAAGATTTGGGTGATTTCCCAGGATTAATTTTTTTTAAATCACTAAAATGTGTTTTTTAGTTGCAAATTAACTTGTGTTATTCTGCTACAATTAGATGGGTACAGCTTGGAAATGACTTTCCTTTTCTTTGAAAAACATTCTTGTTTGTTTATTTTTTCTCTGTAGCTCAAAGGAAACCCAGTCCATGTTGGACCAGGCATCTTAAGACATGGCTATAATTTGGTGCTGCCATGGATTCAGCATTATTCCCACGACCTTCCTCACTTTCACCTCCTCCCTCTGCACTCATTTCATCACGGAAGTGGAAATGCTAAACAGTGCAGTCAATTAGGAGTTAGAGATCTCAAAGAAACCTGCATGAAGCACTCTTTTGAGATCTCAGTTGACAATGTGCTTCAGGGTTACTAAAATTTGCCAACACCACACAGTAAAAAATACTGCAATCCTCATAAAGTAGCAAGTTACAACCATTTTTAAGGAAAGCTCAAATAATTGGAGAAAGCTTGTAGTAAACTCCAATGAAATCTAGAAATAAATATATTATTAAGTGATTCAAATGGCTTTATGACTTTACTTGCATGTGGTTTATATTAGATTATCAGAATAGCCTCATGTAAGCTACAGTACGCCTGTGGACAAACTCAAGGAAATAATAACTGAGATGAAGTAGGGTGTTCTTAGCCTTTGCAGTTTTATAGAGGAACACAATGGGACGTGGGAGAGAAAATCTCCTAGTAGAGAACTTTCAGTGAGTCAGCTGTCATATTTCTTGTTTGCTGTTTTCTGAATACTGTCTTTGATTTTAATCCATTCAGTGAACTTACTTAACACCTACAACATTCAGATTCCTGTGGACAGCTATCTATTCTCTAGATAGAGGTCAGTTGATGAGGAACACCGTGTGTGGATGGACTTTGGAGTGGCCATAATCACCCTGAATAATTTGTAAGTTTGAAAGCATGTGTGCATAGTCTTGGGGCAGCAGCCCAGGATTTCACTAGTCTTCAGAAGCAACACAGAAAAGTTAAGAACCTTGCAGAGATGGCATTCACCTCTAGCTTGACACCTAGTTCAGGATTCTAATTTCGTGTGCTGAGTCTTCTTTGCCCGTATCTCACAAGTCCTTTAGAGTGTGTCCCATGAGAGAACCTGCTGATTGAGAAACGCTAGTGGGACAGCAAAGAAAATCAGCTACGCAAAGTGAAGGCGTGTACACTGCTATCTGCCTATGTTTAACGTGTGTGGCTCTTTTTTTTATTTTTTGAAATTCAGGAAACTCCTTAGAAGACAAAGAGGAAAAAAGGAGTCCGCGGTTTTCACGACAGAACTCTCTCCCTCTTCTAAGTGTCCACCAAAGCCAAGGTTTATGAGCTCCTGGCCAAGGGAAGAAAGGCATTGCCAGGGCCTTACATGCTTCCCAGACCTATAAAAGTGTCAAGGCTCCAACCTAATTAGTCAGACTTGAGCTGCAGTGGGATCTTGGAGATAGCCTGGCCCCAGAGCTCACTCTTCCCAGGTGGCCTCAGCCTTGCTTCTTGGAGGACAGTCTTCTACATGCGCCAAGGATTCTAACAGAGAATTTATCCTCGCAAACAAATAATCTTGGCTTAGATGGTCATCCAAGTCAGTTACAGCTGTTGAGCAGATGCCATACCTGCACATGACATACGTTGCGTCAAGACACGGGGGAGGCCGGATGTGGTGGCTCGTGCCTAGAATCCTGGTACTTTGAGGGGCCGAGGTGGGAAGACTGCTGTAGCCCAGAAGATTGAGACCCACCTAGGCAACAGAGGGAGACCTCGTTGCCACAACACAAAACAAAAAAATTAGCTGGGCGTGATGGTTCTCACCTGCGGTCCTAGCTACCTGGGAGGCCGAAGGATAGCCTGAGCCCAGGAGTTGGAGACTGGCGAGCTGTACTCCAGCCGGGGCGACAAAGTGAGACTCCATCTCAAAAAAAAAAAAACACTAGGGACACACAGCGATTGGTCCTTCAGGCCCACTTTACGATTGTGCTTGGATCCAGCAAGCCATTTGCTTTGCTGGCTTTGCGTACAATCATCTTGCCTCTGGCCCCGTGTCTCCATGCACATTTTTTCCCACTCTAAGTGCTCCCTGAACCTATCTCTGCCATTACAGAGTCGACCGCGAATCCTGTCAGTACGCCTCTGCGTGGCCGTTTGCTCATCGAGAAAGGCAGAATGGGCTAGGAGGGCAATTTGCTCCAACGTTTTCCTCAGTAACCCTTCTGTTCTTCAAATAAAATCTCACATGAAAGTCCGATAAAAAGAGTTAAGTAAAAATGTTTAAGTAGCTTTGTTTTAAGGATATGGTAGCTTCCAAGTGGGCAGGAGTAAGAAGCTTAAACTAGGCCTCTGGAGGACCCAGAGAGATAAAACACTAGCAGAAATGCTTCCTAAGGTTTTGAATGTGATATACGTTTTTAAAAATGCTCGGCAGTCATTTTGTGGAAGCACACATGCATTATTTAGTTTAGCCGGTACTCCAGTGATTCCCGCATTCAATAAGGAAAGCCAGTCCAGAGATTGCCAGGAAACGTGTTCTTCGGTAAAGCAAAGTTCAGAGCTGGGACCTGGTCTCAGCAGGCCTGTCGTCTGGAAGAGCTCTTGGTCTCAGGAGGGCTCCTTCAACTGCTTCATGGCTTGTCCCTGGATCAAAATTGCTATTTCATGATCAGTATACTGGACGTCAGAGATAGACCTATTGGTGAAAATAGTGGATTGGTGACAAGGATGGTACGTTTTAAAAATGGGTCCTTTTCAGGGGTATTAAAAACACCCAATACTTGTGCATTGGCTAACCTGTTGAGGACATACTTCCCACGCATGCATGAACAATAAAAATGCAGGGAGCACGTGTGGCCTACACCCTTGGAAAAGATGTCCTCATCGAAATCCCCACAGTTTCCTGTGTCCAGTCTTGGGTTCTGGAGGGTTCTGGCCATCTGATTCAGCCGTCATGGTGACAAAATCCTGCCTCTGCAATGTTGTTATGTCTGCTTCTAGAATATTGCTGTGTCTGCTTTAAGTGACCTTTTCTTGGGATTTATAATATGGTGCCTAAAAGGACAGTGAGCTAAGATTTCCTTGAGACAACAGAATGGGTTGTGTGGGTAGTTCTTGTTCTTACTTTCTAAGGATTGTTTTGTATGTGAGGCAGAATTTCGACTGAGATCTCTTTTCCTTAGAACAGGAGTAAGATTATAGGTGGAGAACCTAGCTCTGACTCACCTCAAAAGTCACTGTTAGTCACTCATAGAGACCAGAGTTGTTCATAATTAAGTTGGCTAATGTTCATTTTTCACTACCCATTACTGTTCTGAATTTTTTTGATTCAGAGAACAAGGGCACACGGATACAATATTTATATGCCACAGAAACTATATTATTTAACTTTGATGCAGTTTAATCATTCATACCTATGATTTTCTTCCAATAATTGTTTTGATAACAAGAGAACTTTTAGAATCACCTGACAGTAACTCTAAAGCATTTATTAGACACTAATTACCCTAGGGGAAAAATACGTTATCTTTTCTTAATAGATCTAATATTAATTGGTAAGATAAGGTACTCACACAGAAAATTAATTACAAAATGTAAGGAGGTGTATGATGAATAAAACAGTAAGAAAATAAATATAATAATGATTCAGAGAAAGAGATGCGTTTGTGGCTATTTGACCAAGGAGGGTGTAAATATTGAAGCAAGGTTGTTATATACTTGGGATTTAGACAGGGCTTAAAGCAGACAGGAAATCATTCATACCAGACTTTAGGAACAAGGATGGGTTAAGTCAAGTTTATGAGGTGCCCTGAGTTACAGGCTAGAGTTCAGCTTCTGAAGTCTTTTTGGTTTCAAGAAATTTGTCTCCCTTCAGGCTGGATGCGACTTAAACTTTTTGGAAGTGTAGCAACTCAGACCCAGCTAAGTGCTACCAGGAGGTTGTCTTGCTTCTAAGAGATTCAGTGGACAGAAGGAATGTTAGCTTACATCTTGCACACTGTGAGAGTTGGCAGGAAGTTAGTTTCCTTCTCTCCATTTTCAGATGCCTGCTAGGGAATAACTTTTGATCATTTTCCCAGAACAAAGTACATGGTGAGATTTTGAACTTAACCTGGTTGGTGCTTTCCCAGGATGCAAAACCAACGCTGAAGTTCATGGGCGGTCAGAGGGTAGAACCGTAAAGCCTCCTCCCCAAAAGTTACGGAGCTCTGAGAGGCCTGAGAATTGCCTGCCTTCTCCTCCCGATGACTCACCTCCTTCTTCCTCCTCTCCCTCATCTGCTTTTCTGTCTCATTAATCTTGTATGGTTTTACCATGGGGCGAGGCTGTAAATTCTCTGACACGGCAATCGAACACGTCAAGAAACCGTGGCTTTTTGCTTCTTTGTAACAAGTCTGATCTCCTTCCTTGTCGACCATGCTGCTGAACAGACGGCTTGGAGAGGCCCAGTGATTTCAGGTAGGTTTGTTCCAGCCAGGTGTTCCCAATCCGATTTTTAAAACGGACCGTTTTTCTACCACGGTGACTCAGGTCATGCACAGTCTACCAGAGTTCTGTCAGCTCCTCTCTTGCTGTCCAAGACATCAGTGGAGTTGATGAGAAGAGGCAGAGGCAGGTGGCATCCCAGCAACTCGCATGAGTGTGTTAGCTGGAACCTTTGCAAAGCGATGTTGAAGCAGGGTGGGCTCCAAAGGGGTTTGCTGCAAGGCCAGGCCGTTGAAGACCGGGCGGGGGAGGAAACGGGTTGAACGCTGGCACCTTGGAAAGAAAGACGGGAGGAGCTTCAGCAACTGGTCCTGGAAGCTGGCTGACCACATGCAGAAGACTGAAACCAGACCCTTGCCCACGCCCATCCACAACAATCTACTCCGAATGGATCAGAGACCCAAACGTCAAACCTCAAACTGTAAGAACCTTAGAAAACGCAGGAGACACCCTTGTGGAAATTGGAACTGGCAACCAATTCCTGATCAAGACCCCCACGTGCCCAGGCCGTAAAAGATGAGATAGGCGAGTGGGGCCTCATCAAATAGATGAGCTTCTGCAAAGTCAAAGAAACCATCAAGAGAGCAGGGAGGTAGCCCCCAGATGGGGAAAAAATATTTGCAAACTGTGTATCTGACAGAGGCCTAACATCCAGGATCTGCAAGGACCCCAAATGTACCAAAAATAAAAAACCAAACAGCCTCATTACAACGTGGGCAAAAGATATGGATAGACATTTCTCAAAAGAAGATATACAAGCAGCCAACAGATACATGAAAAAATGCTCAGCTTCACTAGTCATCAAAGCACGCGAATTAAAACCACACACTGAGATACAACCTAATTCCAGTGAGGATGGCCATCATCAATAACTCAAAAAACAAACAACAGATGCTGGAGAGGATGTGGGGAGAAGGGAACTCTTCTACACTGCTGGTGGGATGTAAACTAGTACAACCTCTGTGGAAAACAGTGTGGTGATTCCTACAAGATCTAAAAATCGACCTTCCATACAACCCTGCAATTCCCCTACTGGGAATATACCCGGAGCAACTCATATGACTCTATGAAAAGGATACCTGCACACGCATACTTCTTGCAGCATTATTCACAATAGCAGAATCATGGAACCATCTGTGCTGCCCATCGAAAATGGACTAGATAAAGAAAATGTGGTACATTTACATGATGGAATAATACGCGGCCATAAAAAAGGACAAAATTATGAGCTTCACAGCAACTCGGATGGATATTGAGTGATCTATCACATAAACAAAGAACTGAGATTCCATGTTCTCACTCATAAGCAGACCTTGAGCAATTATCGTAATATTGTAAGCAAAGGATTGACAGTAGTGGGAATCTGCCAGGGTGGGGGGCACACATCATCAACAAGAGTACCTGCACAATAAACATTTGAATTGTACCCCACATCTTTAAAATTAAAAATTAAAAAAAAAAAGGCCAAGGCTCTGCCAGGCCAACAGCGAGTCCTTGCGGAAAAATTGCTAGCGGGATCCCAGCCTGGACAGACCCCGCTGGGTGCAGGGCCTCTGCAGTCAGTGCAAGGGGCTACTGGAAAGCGCACGTACTTGTCTCACAAGGCGAGTGACTCCAAAGCCACTAAGGAACCTATAGGCTAACTGTATTTCCTCTTTTTGAGTCGGAGTCTCATTCTGTCGCCAGGGTGAAGTGCAGCAGCAAGCTCACAGCCACCCCAGCGTCGACCTTCTAGGCTCCAGCGATCCTTCTGCCTCAGCCTTCCAGGTGGCGGGAACTACAGACGTGTGCTACCGTGCCCAACTAATTTTTGATTTATTGTAGAGACGAGGTTTCGCTAAGCTGCCTGGGCTGGTCTCGAACCCATGGGCTCAGGCAATCCATTCGCCTCAGCCTCCCCAAGTGCTGGGATTACAGGCTGAGCCACCAAGCCCGGGCTGCATTTCTTGCAAATGAATGGAGCATTCTTTTTATTTGATGGTTTAATAAGCACGTGTTTGATTTTATTTCATTTTGTTAAGTTGACAAGTGAAAAATTATATGTATTTGTGGCACACGACTCGATGGTTCAATATGTCAAACTGTAGAATGATCAAATCAAGTTAGTTGACCTCTCCATGACCTCACATACTTATGTTTTGTGGTGAGACATTTGGAATTCACTCTCTTAGCAACTTTCAAATATATCATATCTTGTTATTAGTGATCGCCACCATGCTGTACAATAAGTCTCCAGAATGCGTTCCTCCTGTCTAGATGAAATTTTCTACCTGTGATTAGCATCCTTTCAAACTCTTACCTCTCCTCCAAGCTTCAGGCAACCACCATTCTACTCTCTGCTTCTATGAGCTCAACTTTTTAAGATGCCACGGAGAAGTGAGATCAACAGCATTTGTCTTTCTGTGCATGGCTTATTTCACTTAATATACTGTCCTCTGGGTTTATCCATGTTGTCATAAATGACAGAATTCTCCTTTTTCAAGACTGAATAGTATTCCATTAGGTATCTCTATCCCATTTTAAAAAATCTATTCATGGACATTTAGGCTGATTCCATATCTTGGCTTCTGCAAATAGTGCTGCCGTACGCATGGGAGCGCAGATATCACCTCGCCATAGTGATTTAATTTTTAAAAATATGTACCCTATAGTGGGACTAGAGGATCACATGGAAAATCCATTATTTATTTATTTGTTTGTTTTTTGTGGAATCGCCACACTCTTTCTGCATGGAGAGTCTTTTCTGAACTGGAGATAGTTTGGGGCTCAGGCTTCCGCGGGTCTGTGCTCAGCCTCTTCTCTTTCAGCAGATGGCACTGCTGTGGGGCAACCGTGCTCTCTCTTGATGAACTGGCGAAACAGGAGAACTAGGCCTTCCAAGGGTCTGGAAAACCTGTGAGTAGTTCTGCATAATGTCAAGATGGCTACGTGTGAGGGTGTTAAGTTGGAGAAACAAGATAGGCCACATTAAAAGCTCAAAATTTTTCCTAAAAGTAGTGGATAGCCAGAACCCAATTTTGAGGAGGAAGTCATATAAATACAAGTTTCTGAAAGACTGCCCAGCTGAGTACTTCAATGGTTCTCAAACGTCAGTGTGCAACTGAGAGACCTGTAGGGCGGGTTGAAACCTGCACTTCTGGGCCTCACTTCCAGGACTTCTGATGTACGTCTGGGGCACAGTGCAAGAATGCCCTTTTATCACAAGTTCTCGGACGATGCCGACTTGCCAGTTTCAGGACTGTGCCTTGGGAACCCTTGGGGTGGAAGATGCAATGGAGCCAGACAGGACCCGAGGAAAGGCCATAACTCAAAGTGCTTTTCTCATAGAAAGCGTTTACTTAATTCTCTCAATAACCTTCAAAAATGTTAGTCTTTGCCACCAGCGGAAGTTCTTTGGATTACAGTTCTTTTCCCAAAGAAATACATCGTCTGCAGCCTTCAATATCAAGAAAGAAAGGGAAAAAAAAGTGAGACATCCGAAAAGCATATATGGATCTGTGTATGTGTACCACGGGGACCAAAAACAAAAACAAAAGCTGGAGTCGTCTTTTGCAGGGCAGGGTCCTTTGTGTGCAGGCCTCCCCCGCCCAGGGGAGTGTTCTGGGACCCCAGCGACATGCGTGGACCAGCAGCACTGTTGGGAGAGGCTGAGTCCAGCTTCAGGGGATTCTTTTTTGAGACCCGCTCAGCACCTGTGCCCATCCCATGGTGGGTGATTGATGAGGGCACCTGCCCGTTCCTCACATTCTCAGCAGTTCGTTGCCAAACACAGCATGGCCCCCATGCCCACCTCCCCAGGCATCCCATCTCACCCAGGGTGGCTTTTTTGTTGTTCCTCCAGAAGAAAAAAGTCCTCCAAGGGAAACGTTTTGCTGATGTGGAGCAGCTGGAGCAAAAACAGGCAGGAGCACTAAAAGGCATCAAAAATAATGAGCTTAAAAACTGTTGTGAGCCGTGGGAAAAGCATCTCGACAGGTACTGCATGAAAAGGAGAGTACTAGCCAGGCTCGGTGGCTCAGCCTGTCATCCCAGCGCTTTGGGAGGCTGAGGTGAGTGGATTGCCTGAGCCCGCAGGTTCGAGACCCGCCTGGGCAACTTGGCGAGACCTCATCTCTACAATAAATCCAAAAAAATTAGCCGGGCGTGGTAGCACGCGCTGTAGTTCCAGCTACTCGGAAGGCTGAGGCGTAAGGATCGCCGGAGCACAGCAGGTCGAGGCTGCGGTGGCCTGGAGCGGCCACTGCACTCCAGTCTGTGTGACAGAGTGAGACTCCAACTCAAAAAAAAGAAAAAAAAGGAGAGTGCTTTAAAGGTGACAGCAGGTTAAACATGTAAGAATAAATACGCAGTTTTTATCAATAAATTCCAGGTTCTGGGGGTTCCCCCTCATATTTGCTTTTTTTTGTTGTTGCTGTTTTATCTTTTTCACTATGAAGAGTGATCACCACTGAGGCCAAAGTAAGAAGCGGAGTCAAAAATTTGATTTTTTTCTCCACTGACCGTGAACTTCCTATGTCTTATCTTTCTTGGGGTTAACGATGCTTAAACTACAATGTCAGAGAATGATGCCATCCCCCTACCACCACACACTTCCAGACACCAGGCACACATCATCCCTCTGCTATCATCCGTCCTGGCAACCCAGAGAAGTCTTTGTTCCTCTGGGTGGGCGGGCTCCTTGAAGGTCATTAAGTCTTGATGACCTTGGCATCCAGGGGAGAGAGTACCCTGCCTGGCTGTCACCAGGGCACTTGCTGCCCCACTTCTCATCTGCAGAGACAGTCCTGGGGCTGTGAGCCTGGGGAGAGCGGCTGCTCCGAACACTGCTTGAAGGGAAAGAACGACGAAAGCCGCTTGCTCCAGATGCACTTTGGCCCTGCGGGTCAGGGCTCTGGAGTCTGGTCCTCACCCAGGAGACTTTGCTGGCACACTCACTGGACTGTGAGACTGCCCCATTCGAAGCCTGACACGGGAACTTCATCACTGCCTTCCTGATCGCTTCGGGATGCCACCAGCTGAGTCGCTTTAAATCAGATAATGATGTGTATATATAACTCTGCCGGACAGGAGCTGGTTACAAATTATAAAGCAAAAGTCAATTATCTAACGCAGTTGTGATGTGGTCAAAAGAATGCTGGGATTGCATTTCACTTTGCAAACTAAAAGTGTGGCCTATATGAGTTTGACTTAGTACTTTCGTACAGTAAAGCATAAACATGGCTAGTTAAATATTAAAAATTCTGTTCTATCACAAACACAATATATTCGTGTGTCCCGTGTTGCACATTATATATGATAAATCAATGCATTTATTATTCTATATTGCATGAACATATTGCATATTGTATATGAAGCTATATTATGTCTGCGTGGCTACATAGTAATGCTATTTTATGTTATTCTAGCTAAGTGTTTCACACAATCTGATCATGGACAATCTGATGTGTGTAAAGTCTACTTTAAAATAAAAAAATGATTTTTAGATTTGTAGACTTTGCTCTTTTAATAATAATACTGTTAGAGACTGAATCTAGATAGTATAGACAGCACTCTTAGAAACATATAAGGGTAGTAATTTTGCTCACAGTAACAGAATCCCATGAGCAGAGATCCGCAGAATCATTTTGCTAGGTCTTGCAAAAACTGCTCCAAAAGTAATATTTTAAAAAGACTGTCTCTATAGGTTGTATCACTTATAAAGTAATGAAGACTGGTGAACGTAAATGTGTCCCATAAAGTGTTAATCAGCATGAATCTGCCGCCGGACTAATCTTAGCTTGAGGGAACTCTGTCAGGGACGAACCCCTCATGCTTCCCTTATCACCCTCCACACCGACAGGCTCCGTAACATAAGACGATGTTTGCACCGTCACGGTCCCTTGGGCCTCGAGGTCGCCTCTCCACCAGTCAGGCACGAAGTCCGCAAGAGGCAGCAGGGTCCTGCGGGTCTGTGGCGAGGAAAAGGTCCGTGCATTTTCTGATGTTATTACAGAAACAGGAGCATCTCTGTTGAAACAGCTAGCCTAGGGACAGTAAAAGTAAACCCTGTATAAGTCTCCACCACTCCCATTTACAACAGCCATGAGCACAGGCATCGTCTTTGACACGTTTCTCTACTCCAAGCCCTGGGGAGTTGACCGCTGGGAGCACTCAGTGTTTCCGTCTAGATACTTCTGCGAACATCCTCTTCGTTCAGCCTCTGCTGGCCACCTCCCTGGCCACTGCTGCCTCTGGCGGGTCTGTAGCAGTCGTCTGCTCCGGGTTCTGTCGTCCACTCTGTTCTTCTCCATGCACGACCCTTCCACACCGGAAATGTGACCAGGCCGGCCCCGACCCCCACCATTCCACTCTCTCTCCCCAGGCCCTCTAGGACTCCCCTCTGCTCTTAGGACAAAACTCCAAACCTTTGACGCGGTCAAGAAGCCTTTGGCGTGTCTGCCCGGCCTCCCCGGAAGTCCCACCCGCGTGGGCTTGGCCTCTCGCCCTCTGTGTTCCTGCAACCCTCGTTTCTCCGACTGCGCCCTTCTCTTCTGCCTCCCTCTGGAAGACCCCCGACCCAACCCCCCTTATATCTGGCCAACTTCTGTTCAGTCTTCACAGTTCCTCTCGTGCCACCTCTGTGGGCCGCTGTCTCGAACCTCCCAAGACAACTCAGGTCTCCGGTTCACATGCTCACACAACCAACTTTATACCCCGCGTCTCTCTTGGATTTCACTTCATCAATCCTGTTGCCTCTGGCAATAGGAACTAGCAGTTAGACTGTTACTACTCACCATGTTTCTCCAGCACAAAACAAAGTGTCCAACAGGAACCGTCCCGGGCCCGTCGGGATGAGCTGGACACTCTAGTGTGCCCTCAAATTGTGTCTTCGGAGAGTAAAGCCCTTTCGCTCAGTGTGCTGCTCTTGTTTCCAGTCCTTTATTATTAAGATCTTAAACCTATCGCTTTTTTTTGTTCAATCTGACAAATAAAATATTTGATTCCTACAGTGAGATGCTTCTGTGTTACTTTTATACATTTTGACAGAAATCCTGAACTGGGGTTTCAGAACTTGTTAGAAGTAACCTTTTAAGAAGGGAGTTCATATTTCAGTCCCGCCACTTGCAATAAGACCTTGGAATTAAGTGCTCAATATATGCTTCATCTATAGATCTAAGAATCCCCAGTTTACAGGACTGTGCTAGCAGTCAGATGCAATCACGTCTATAAAGCGCCTAAGATCGCACTGCCCTTATGGCAGAGGTCAAACGCATTCAAGCTTCCCTCTTTACTCAGGAAGTTTCTGGGCTGGGAGAGTGGGGTCGCCCTTGCCCCCACTCCATTGCAGAGCCATCGCTGCACTTGAATAGAGAGCACACTGCTTCTCTTACTTGTCGCTCTCAACCCGAAACCCTTGTGAAGTGCAAAGAAGGCGTTCGAGCCACTGGCCAGAGAACGTTTTAAATAAAATCAGTTCTGGTACCCCCTGCAAATGCTTATATAATGCAGCTTTGTGCTTTTCGGCGCTCTTATGAGTGGATGTTCGGTTTCATCCGAGGCAGGATCCGCATGGCGGGGCAGAAGGCCGCAGGCCACCGGCAGGGAGAATGGGCTTTCCTCGCTTTCGGTGACCGCCCGTGCTGCCGTTTCCGTGGGACTTCAAGGGGGTTCTGTGGCGGTATTTATTTGGTTTACGTAGCCTCTCAGATGTGCTGCATCTGCTCTGCAGCAAGGGATGTGGGCTCGCTTCTGGTGTCTTGCGGCCTGCCCAGACAACAGGCGCGTTTGTGCTTCCGGCTTTGATCTGCTCTGCCTGGTGTCTGGTCGGAGCCTGTCTTGCGCCTTCAAAGCTGAGTGGGGTGTGGTTTCCAGTTGCCCAGCAGCTCTGCTCCGGCCACCCCTGGGTTCCCTTCTCCTCGACTCCGTCCTAACACCTTCCGTCGAGGTCTGCGGGGATCCACGTGGACATGTAACTCTTGCTTCCTGAAGCTCATCACCGATGACGTGATTACAGGACGAATGTCAGTCGGGATGAGCTCTTCGGTTAGCTGGCTAGGGTATGAGACTGTGAGCTCTGAGGTCAGGGCGTTGGCGCCCCTTACCCCGGCAGCCCGAGGCCGGCTGGAGACGCAAAAAACAGCAGCGCACAGTGACGAGAGCTCCAGGCCCAGCTGTGGGACCAGTGAGTGAGCCTGCTGCAGACACTTTCTGCTCTCAGTTTCCTCATCTGAGAAACAGGCGGTGCTTAAGTCAGCTGTAAGAATGAGACAAAATAACATGTGCAAAGTACTTGGAGCAAGCGGATTGCTCAGTTAACTGCTGTCAACATTTCAGTAATGTGACGACCGTCTCGAATCCTGGGGTCCTGGCAACTGCCCTGTCCTCTGATCACTGCTTGGCTTCCTGTTCTATTTTATTTTTCCATCGTGTACTATACTTACCACTTTCATTATACTGTTTAGGGGGGGAGAGAACACAAATTCGAAATACATAAGTATTGAGGTCAATAACTGATAAAGATGCAGGAGTTTTTGAGTCTTGTGCACGTGTGTGAAGCCAGAATGTACCTGTGACGTCTGAATGCCAGCAGGCGCCTCACTCGCCTTCACTGAGACTGCGTGCCGCGCAGGACTTCTCAAAAAACGTCAGTGACTGGTTTGGCAGCAATGCACGTGTCCTCTGCTGTAATTCCCGGGCTTCTGAAATCTCCCTCCTCTGCGGTTCTGTTTTCTAATTTCTGCTTCTGCACCTGTGTGGTGCCGTTCCAGAGATTGCTCAGTGCTTAGAGAAATCGAGGGCTACGTCACGATCTCCTTCCTTCTGCTTTATTTCGCCCAACAAAGTGCCACGTATGTGTTTTCCTTTAAAAAGTCCTAGGGTTGGTTTTCCCTGCTTCCCCAGTGGCTTTGTGAGTTTTATCTCATCAGTGTCCCCATGATAACATACACCCTATGCCAGACTTATAAATGCATAGTGTCTTGAATTGTCTCTAGTTCCTTCTAAAGTAGAAGGGTATTTGAGGTAGCTTGTATTTAAATCTGTGCTTAACTTGGATTTAAGCGACAAGGATGAGTAATGACATTAAATCTGAATTCTTTGTGGTGAATTTTTTTACATATAAAGATTTGAGTAAGGCAAAATCCTGTTATGTGAGTTTGCATTTGTCTACGTTCTTAATTAAATAAAGACCGTTCACAGTGGAGAAGATATTAGAAAGAATAAAATGATCTTAGGTGATATACAATAGAAAAACAGTCAAAAGACATTAAAAGGAAAGAAATTAAGATAACTTTTGCTCTCTAGAACACATTATTAGCTCAAGTCTAACAATTTGCTTTATAACTATGTGAGGGTGATATAAGTTAATTATCAACATTCCATATATTGGTGATTCTCAAAAGTTATTGTTCAGCATTATTTAATATTTTTTAATAAATCTGAAGACACCAAAGATTTTTGGTTGATGTGAATGGTATCTATTGATATTTATTGCATTCAAAATATTTAAAAATTGAGATTATAAAAAATCATATATTTATTTTAAATAGTAATAAATCATTATATGTGAACATAAATAGAATATTTATCAAGTATCAATATATTTTCCAAGACAAAAAAGGTGTTGTGAAAAGAGTGGCATTGTTTTACATTTTTGCAAATCTCTTTAATCCCTGGCTTAACAGAAAACAGCTGGGTTCTCGGAACTGCTTCTGTCTTCAATCTGTTGCAAGGTGTTGTTTTGGTTAAAGAATAGGAAAAAAATCTGGCCCCACACAGACATAGTTGGAAAAGGGAAGAATCTTTTAACAGCCCATTCAGATAATTGTGACTGTTCTTCCTTGATACTACATCAAGACTCTAAGGATGTTCTTTTCTTTTCTTTCCTTTTAAACAAGAAGTTTATTTAAGCAACAAGACACTTGACTTGAAGGGAAAACTATCTAGGATTTGTGTTTTTTTTAAGAGTAATTTATCCCTACTTAAAGACAGATTGCCCTACATGTAACAGCTGCGTGCAAAAAAGTTATAAAATCGTCATGTTTTACAATGATAAATGAAAACATTAAAATTCTCCATTTGAACAAGGTATGCAAGGATTTTTTTTATGTTGTTGTCTTTTTGTTAAAACAGTGAGAGCAAAATAACTGACTGTAATATAAAGATAAGAGCTGAATGAGCATGCCACTAATGGAGAAAGGGGGCATTTTCACAGAACCGGTATTTGTTCCCATCTCATCTCCACTTGATGTCAATCAAAACATACCAGTGGCCGTTTAGTTAAGAAGACAAATTGCAATATGCATGTGCACATACATCAGTTACTTTATGTACAGTAAAGGAATGGGGAAGGGGAAAATGAAAGAATAAAGAAAACTCTACTGTAGTAGTCAGGCTGTGGTGGAACCAAATTGCAGTTTTCTGATTGAGAATGTAATCTTGGTCTGTAAGAACAGAGTTCTGGAGTAAAGAAGCAGGTTCCCTTTCTAGTAGACACCTCCTGTCTGCTGCTGGAACACATCAATTGTATCTCCATTCTTCATTTCCAACTGTGCAGGTGTGTCTGTTTCGTTGATTGGCTGCCCGTCAAATCGGAATCTGATCTGCCTCATTGACAAACCCTGTCGTTCACAATAGGCTTTCATTAGTTTACTAAGTGGTGTATGCCTCTTAATCTTAAACTGCACCACAGAACCATCCTGCCCCGCCACCTTCAAATGAATATGATCGTTATTCTCAGTCTTGACTCCTTCCTTGGGCTTTTCGTCGGCCATGGCGAGCGCCGGAGTCTCCTCAGCAGCCGCTTCACAAAAGAGGCACCAGGTCCGCACCGAACGAGCACACAAGCAGCACCAGGAGCGGCAGAAGAAGCAGATGTGGTTTTCTTAAATGTTAATTGCAATGTGCAATCTGAAACCAGATTAAACTTTTTGTACATGGTACTCTCACCGGAAAATAAGAGAGGAAAAGGCAAATGATGTGCCCGTAATACTGTAAAACATGTTTTTGCCCTTGTAGTTCCTATGAAAGGGTCCCAAGACTACATATCGTGCCCGGATCATACTTCAAATCCCACTGCTGTTTGCTGCCATAGATTCTAATAATCTCATCTTGGGAGATAAAAGACCAGCTCTATGGAGAAAATGATACAAGATGCCGCTAGGTCTCTTGCCTAGCTCTTGCCCAGATAACTCGGGAGAGAAGCAAAATTTGAGTTGTTTTCTCTTTTTGTCTATATGCCTTTTAAAACATGAAGAAGTAAGGAAAGACAGAGGCAGGAAGTGTGATCTTACCCTGGGACTCACAATTCTTCAGGGATAAATTGGGTTTCACAGCCACTGAGCATGAATTTCCAGACAGAATATAGTTGGCCTTTTGGCATTGCTACAAAAATCATGTCGGGTGCGAAGATCTTTCACTGCAATGAGAAACAAATTTCAAGGGGAAATTTAAGAAAAAGCATAAGAACAGAGGTAGAAGGAAGGAAGAGTTTGGGAAAGACCAAGGGATCGATCATAGGGTCTGGTGCTGAAGTTTCAAGGATCCCAGAGGAAGCTTGGTTCTTTCAGCGATGACAGAGTGAGACTGCAGTTGCCTCCTCCAGTGCTCAGAGGCGATGTGTAGGAGGTGACCAAAGACCCATCCCGTTAACGCCTTCTGGTAGTCTTCTCCCCTTTTGAACGTTCTCGTCCAGGACGCTGAAAGAACAGGGTTCCTTGCCATTTTCGCCAATGCCTTTATCAGTTTTGCACGGTTCAAAATAAAGACAGCAGAAAAATTGGAAACACACCAGGTAGTCAAAGAAATCTAGAAATCAAAACCATCTATATTAGTAAACTGTGTTTAAAATGGGATCGTGGTATATGCGGACATAGCTAATCTCTGCTTTAACCAGCTGGTGAAGAAGGGTGCGAGAATCTACAGAACACCTGCTGCGTGCCTGGACCCTGTTCCACGCTGAGGAGAAAGCAACAAAAAGGTCGATAAACACCAGGCGTGCTCCCTAGCTCTCCCCAGCAGAAAAACTAGATTCCCTGAGGATGTCGAAGCAATTCTAAGCTAGTCCCGTGAAACCTGTATGACAACTGTAGATTCTTCTGAAACTGAAAAGTACTTCCAATGGCAAGGAATTAAACATTTTATATGTCACGGCTTACATTTTTGTGCATTTGATTCTTTTCAAGAAAATATGCAAGGCAAAATGGATCGTTCCTGAGATTTTTGATGTCAGCAAATAGCACAGCTATGTTATTCTGCTAGGAATAAAATCACAAGCCTGACATACTCACCTAATGTTTGATTTGGTTTGCACAAATTAAATTTGTTTAAAATTAAATTTTACTAAATCAACATAACTAGAAATATTTTTTAAACATTTTAACTCAAGGCGTGGGCATGGTGAGGGAAGGAGAGAGCCATGTGCTGTCTGAGATTTCTAAGGTTAGAAGAGCCTCACAATATTTTTTATAATGACGAGAAGAAATGAGAGCTGGCACGCAGGACCACGGGTGGGCCCCGCCGCCCCCAGCCCTCTCGGCCCCGGCGGGCCAGGCCCTGGCCCTGGCCCTCCACACCCCTTGCCTCTGGCTGGACCTTGCGCCTCCCACCCCGGCCAGCCTCTGGGCCCCTGCCAGCTCCCGAGGCGCTGGTAAAGCCCACCACCCTCTTCTGGGTTCGGTCGTTGTCTTAGGGTCGCACTCGCCCTGGCCCCAGGCAGGGGTGCCCTCCTGCCCAGGCAGCCTTCACCGGCCTCCCGGTCTCAAGCGGTCCTCCGGCCTCGGTTTCCTGAAGCTGGGACTGCAGGCGTGCGGCGAGCCCGCCACACGTCTGTTCTTGAGTCTTTGTACAAACGTGAGGTTCAGCCTTGTGCCCACTCTGCAGACCCCCAATTCTCTGGGCTCTTTCATGTGTCTTCAGGCCGGGGCAGGGTGGAAAGCCTGGTCCTGGTGATGACGTACCCCCAGAGCCCCCCACCCCGACCCCCTGCTGTCGGCGCGGCAGTGCTCATGAAATAGAGGAGAGCGTGTTCCCTTAAAAAAAGAAAAAGTTGGCATACAGTTTTCTACTGTCAAATTTATTGTCATTTATACAGCATCCATCCTTAGTCAAGTCTTTTTTTCTTTAAGGGCTGCAAGTAACCGGAAAGTGCTAGTGATCAAAACCACCAGTCTGTAGGCTTCCCGTCCGCTGGAACTACATCTACCTGCTAAGCGTGTTGACCCATGCCTTGCGCAGAACCTGGGACCCAGGAGTTGCACAAACTTTGTTAAATATTTTTCAGTAAACCTGTGTGTGGAAAGGTCATCTTTGTTATTTATTTATAGGAGATTTAGAACTTTGCAAACATGGAATCTCTTCTGGCCTACCCCTAGCCTGGTGCACACTGCCTGGGCGCCACCTCTAAGTCAGGCTTGGACCAAACAGGTTCATCTGCAGGTTCAGGCAGGAGACAGCCCATGGTTCTGACACAGCCAGGAGAGGAACCATCCCCGGGGGTCCCTGGCAAAAACACAGAGCTGAGAAAGAGAGAAGAAAGTCCTGCCTAAGAAGACCGCTGGGCCTGGAAGAAAAAAGGACCAAGAGAAAAAGGAGAAGCGAGGCAATATCTAGAAAGAAAGAGCCTGAGAAGTCGGTAGGCCACGGAATGAGGACACAAACAGTCGGAAAGCGAGCAGGTGTCCACCTCCCCCAAGGGATGGAAGTCGCCTTGTGCCAGACCAGATGCCCCCACCCATTCTGCTCAGCACTTGGCTGGAGGAGAATATTTCTGAAGGCCAATTGCCTCCCTCTTCCTGACAGCAGCACAAAGCAGGATAAGGACAGTGTTCTTTCTCCAGCCATGATAATTTTCTTCCCTACCCTCAGTAGATCTGTGGAAGCTACTGCTTGGGGAATTCATCAATATTAGACACACTAGGACGATTTATTTAAGCACAGAACATCTTACACCATCACAGGCCTATCAACCAAGAACTTTTTTCCATCTAGAAAGCAGAATTCATTTAATACTGTATTTATTTACATGTAATCCAGTCATCTGCTCCCCATGTCCCAAGTTTATAAGACCTGAATTTGAAAAACACGCAACATCCCCTTTAAAAAAAAGACTTGACATACAAATGAAGGAAGGAAAGAAGGGAGGGAGGAAGGATTTTTCAGTTAGGGCAAGAGGTGGTAAAGGTAAATTAAGGTATCCCAATACTTATACCCTTTGCCTGTGTATATGAATATGCATTGTGGTTTCACGAGTGATTATAGGCTGGGCACAATGGCTCAGCCTGTTATCCCAGCACTTTGGGAGGCCGAGGCGAGAGGATTGTCTGAACCCGGGGTTCGAGACCAGCCCAGGAAACTTGGTGAGACCTCATCTCTACAATAAATCACAAAAAAACAGCCGGGCGTGGTGGCGTGCGTCTGTCGTTCCAGCTAACTGGAAGGCTGAGGCAGAAGGATCACCTAAGCCCAGCAGGTTGAGGCTGCGGTGGCCATGAGTGTGCCACTGCACTCCAGCCTGGGCAACAAAGACTGAGACTCCAACTCAAAAAAAAAAAAAAAGAGTGATTATAATGACATGAGTCCAGGAAAGCAAGGCACAAAATGACCAACTCTGCTATGGCTTGTTTGTTTACTTGCTCCGCCACGCACAAGTCCCGCGAACTTGTTAAACAGAAGTCGCAAGAACACCTCACCTAGAGTCTCTTAGCCATTCTGAAATATACAAGTATTAACCACAGTCACCTTGCTGTGCAATACGACTCTGGAGCTGATTCCTCCTGTCTTCCCACTGGTGGACGGTCTCCCTGCCCACCCCTGACCCTGCCTCGAGTGACTGCCAATCTACGCTCTGCTGAATGACTTCGGTGTTTTAAACGCCACGTGTAAGTGAGATCCATGGTGTCTGCCTCTCTGTGCCCAGCTGATGCCACTTAATATAATGTCCTTTGGGTTCAGCCACGTCACTGCCAATGACAGGACGTCCTGTGTTTTATTCCTCTGTTTTAATCTTCCATGCTGTATACATGAATTAAAACATCACTTTGTACTCTGCAAACATATGTAATTATTGTTTGTCAATTGGAAATAAATTAAAACTAAAAGAACCCCGTCTTTGGAGGAGGATCGATTATTTTAGAGCAATAGCTAGAGTGTTTGCGAAAAAATTTGGCAATGGGAAGAATAACAGAATGGGAGCCCAGCCTGTGTTTTCTAGAGCACGAGGCATTTGGAAAGGTGAGTCCACAGGTCCACAAGGAGAAGAAAGACATCCTGCGTGCAGGCATTCGCGTGAAAACGAAGCCCGCGGCCATTCAGTGCGGTGCTGAGGGCCGCTCGTTTGCTCTGACTTGGGATTTTACTGGCTCTTCCGTTAACCTTCGGGTCTTACAGTGACCACATCCTCTCCGGCCTGTCACACACAGACCGCGTGGGGACTGGATCTCATGCACAACAAGCTGCTCTTCTCGCTTCCAGTCTGTTGGGGGCACAGCGTGCACAGGAAGTCTGGTTCGATTGGACGTCGACAAAATGACGGGGCTGGCATTCGGGTCAGAGATCCAGGAGAAGAGCCAGTCGTCCCCGCTTCGTACCACAGTTTTCACAAACACAAACCACTGCGCTGGGCTCAAGAAACGCTTCGAGAGAGCTGTGAGAGAGCTGTGGTGACAACCCCCCTCCTCTAAGACACAGACCGCTGTGTTCCAGAGCTGTGCCAGCCAGTGGTGTTTCCTCTCTTGGACCTGACTTGGACTGGGAGGCAGGGGAGGGCAGGGACCCCTGCCAGTCTTGTCCTTGTGTTGGGCTTGGGGTAGGAATTAGCGGTTGCTCGTTCCCCTCCCAGCAAGCTTCTCCGTCCACCAAAACATCAGGAAATGTGCTCACTGCAAGGTCTGGATGTGGGTTTCAGACGCGCACATCACTGAAGCCGGCTGTAGGTCGAGACTACAAATGACGTGCCCCCCTCCATTTCCTCTGCTCTTCTCCCCCCCTTGTTGGCCTTTTTTTTTTTTAACAAGACTTTCATTTCAAGCCACTGAGGAATTCAAATCTTGTTCCCTTGAAAAGTGACTTTCCATCCAGAAAGGAAATTCGTAGGAGCAGGAAAGACTGAGCTGAACCCGCACCAAATATCTTCATGTCCTGATGATTCAAGGAGCTGGCGCTTGGCGACTCGCACATTATTCTCTGAATGCCACGACCTATAGTCAAAGTGAGAGGACGTGTGTGGATGTTACTTGTCTCTGAAAAGTAATCCTGCGGACAAAGAGGCTCTTTTTCTGGGCGGTAATGACGGCCATGAGGTGGGAGCCATAAACCAGGCAGGCCTGGGCAGTGTGCATGCTGACATTTTTCATTCCTAATATCCCACAAGTATTTCAGCTTCAACAGAGCCTCTGTGCAGATGAAAAGGAACTTTTTTGTTTCTAGATTTTGTTATATTATGTTTGAAAATTCCTACCAGCCTCCCAATTACCCATTTGAAGATAGACTGGAAAACTTTTTTAAATTTTCTTTTCCCACCCTTGTATCCCCCGTTTATTGAGTAAAAAGAAACACTAATACTGGTGTTGCTTCCTCTAGGTAAAGGAAACCCGTGCTCCTTCCTTCCTCAGGCCTCTTTCCTGTGTGTTTGGAAATCCCAGCCGCCATTGTTCAGCCTGGCCTTCCCACAGCCCTGCCTCAGGGATGTACAAGTAAGCAGCTCAGATCCCAGATGTTGAACTTTCCAAAAAAATGTCTTTAAAAGGCCAACTTTTGTAAACATGCGTGACCTATTCCGAAAGAAAAGAGCGAACGTTTTGTGAAAAAGAATAGATTGAAAGATGTCGGGGTGGGGGGCGAGTTGAAGTCCTGTGAATAAATGACTTTCAGAAACAACTATGATGCGTTGGTTTCTCTCTTCTTTTGAACGGGAAAGGAGTGCAGGATTATTTTCTCCCTTGGGTAAGCTTGCTGCTTGCTGCATGTGTTGGTTTGTTTTATCCACCCCCACCCCAAGCACACAATGCGCATCCTTTGGTGGCAGAAAACCCCAGAGAGGGTCCTTCCTCCTTCCTCTCTGGCCTCCCTTCCGTCTTCCCCTCCTCCCTTCTTCCCTCCCTCGCTCCCTGCTTTCCTTCCTGCATTCTTCCCTCTCCTCTTCAAACGTTGTTTTGAACATTTGCCGTGTGATAGGCACCAGGTTCGGCTGCGGGAACAAAGCCATAAACAGTAAGGACACAGGCTCATCCCGTATAGCTTACAAGCTGGTTGGGAAGGTGTAGTAAATAATTAGATGCATGATATTATACACATAAATATACCAGTGATAGTTATTATGGATGCAAAGTCCAGGGAGTTACGGAGGCACATACTTGGGACTTAACCGCATCACAGTTTATCGCCGATGCTGTTGGGTGATAGGGAATTGCTTATCTTACCTTTACCTCCCCAGAGTTTAAAAAAAAAAAAAAGTGTATTACTCATTGCATACTTCCTAGCTCTTAATGTTCTTGATTGCAAGTTTTTCAACTCGAGGACTTTTCAAAACTAAATATATTCTTGCAGCCGTCACCCAAATCGAGAAAGGCTTTTCATAGCGCTCATGAGCTATATATACTCCTCCCATCAAATGTAACCACTATATGAACTTTTATCACGAATGAAATTGCCGAATTGTCAGAGATAAGGTGTGTTTAGCTTTCGAAGATAGTGCCGTACAGTTGTCCAAAGGTAGTTATATCAATTTACACGCACACCAGCACCCTTTCAGAGTTCCAGTTGTTCTGCACATTTGATAAAACTTTGTATTTTAAATATAATTATTTCACATTTAACGGTACAGGAAATTTGTATGGTATCCCCTGGTGGTTTAACTTTCATTTTTCCCAGTGACTAACAATTTTTTATTTTTGGGATTTTGGCACCTCGAATGTTCTCTTGTATGAAGTTTCTTTTCCAGTTTTTTCTATTTGTCTGACTTCACCCTACTTCTTTGTAAGAGTGCTCTACATTATCTGGGCCTTTTGTTGGCTGTATCTAGTGCAAAGAAAAAACAAAAACAAAACCTGCCATTCTCTGATTTGCCTTCTCTCTCTCTTGAATTTTGAGGAACAGAATGTCTTCGTTTAATGGCATCAACTTGTGAAGTCGGTTTTTTAAAAATAAGCCCAGTTTTCCTCGTTTATGATGAGCACCTTTAACATCCTGCTGAAGAGATCCGTGCACAGCCAAAGATACTCCCCCATCTTTGCGTTTTACCGCTTACATATAGATCTGTGGTCCATTGCATTATTTATTTATTTGTGGTTAGGGTGAAATAGAGATGAACTTATTTGTCACTACTTGTTGGAAAGATTACTCTTTACTTACCACATTGTAGTGGTACCTTTGCCATGGTGACTGCATGTACGGGCATCTCCTTAGGGATCCTCTTTTGTCTTTCATGGTCCAATTTCTCTATCCCTGCACCGACATCACTAGACTTTTAATTACTGTAGCAATAAGTCTTGGCATTTGGTAGTGAGATTTTACACTTTTATTCTACATCTTTAAAATGCTGTTGGCTAGGGGAACGCCTTTGCATTATTTTAAAGGTTTGGGATCATCTTGTCTACTTTGACAAAAAATGAAGTTTCTTGGATTTTACTTAGGTTTCAAATTAATCTAGACATAAATTTGAGAAGAACTGATATTGTTATGATAATAAGACTTGAATTGCATAGGCATAATTTGTCTCTCATTTTTTAGATATTCTTTCATTTTTACTAGTTGTCCTTTTTATTTTTGCATGTAGAACTTGTGCACATAGTTATTTGTGTGACTCCTGCATATTTAAATATTCTTGATGACATTATAAAACTCATCCTAAAATTTTGTACGGTTAGTGTTGCTGCTATAAAGAAATACAATCCATCACATTTACTGATTCTAATAGTTTAAACTGGTGAGTATGTTTGCAACATCTTTTTACATAATCATGTCATCTGAGAATAATATCGGTTTTATTGTTTTCTCTTTAACTTGTGTGCTTTTATTTTGTTTGGCTATGCCTTCCAGTACAATGTTTCATGCAAGTAGTCATAACAGTTCTTGTCTTGCTTATAAGCTGAGTGATAAATCACTTCAATTTTACTATTTTTTTCCAGTCTGTGATCTGACAAAGGCCTACCATCTAGGATCTACAAGGAACCCCAACGTGCCAAAAAGAAAAAAACAAACAGCTCTATTACGAAGTGGGCAAAAGATATGAATAGACACTTCCCAAAAGACCACATATGAGCAGCCAATAGATCCATGAAAAAATGCTCAACCTCACGGTCACCGAACTCCAGTCAGGATGGCCATCACCAACAACTCGAAAAACAACAGACGCTGGCGAGGATGAAGGGAAAGGGAGCACTTCCACACTGCTGGTGGGAGTGGAAACTAGTGCATCCTCTGTGGAAAACTGTGGGATTCCTAGAAGACCTAAAAATCGGCCTTCCATTTGACCCTGAAATCCCCCTACTGGAAATATACCCCGAGGAACTCAAATCACTCTATGAAAAAGATACCTGCACACGCATGTTTATTGCAGCATTAGTCACAATAGCAAAAACAAGGAACCAACCATGCTGCCCATCGAAAGAGGACTGGGTAAAACAAATGTGGTACATATACATAATGAAATATTATGCAGCCACAAAGAGGGACTAAATTATGAACTTTGCAGCATCGTGAATGGACTTAGAGTCTGTAATACTGAGTGATCTATCACAGAAACAAAGAACTGAGTACCACATGTTCTCACTCATAAGTGGACCTTGGACAATGATCATCATACTATAAGAAGGGGATTGGCAGCAGTGGGAAACTGCCCAGGGCGGGGGGCACACCTCATCAACAAGGGTATCTGCAAAATGAACATTTGTATACCTAACCCTGAATTGTACCTTCCATATTTAAAATAAAAAATGTTTTAAATTGACTATTAAATGTAATGTTCTCTGTTGCTTTTTGTTCCTGACTATCATTTAACAGGATGAGCATGCTACTTGCTATCCTACATTTTCTAAGAGGTTTTTTTTTTGTCATAAATGGATTTCAAACTTTGCCAATTTTTATATTTGCTTTAATTGAGATGATTGTATTCTGTGATATAATAAATTGCTTGGATTTACTTACAAATATTAAATCACTATTGTTTTGTGCAATGAATCCAATTGTGTCATGATGTACTATCTTGTATATTACTAGATTTTATTTGCTAATATTTGTTTAGAGTTTTCACACCTTTGTGAAAGGGAGTTTAGCTTGTGATCTTCATCTTTTGTAATATTCTTTTTAAGTTTCCCTTGGATATGTTTTTTATTGTTGTAATTACCTAAAAGAGATATGTAATATTAATTTTTCTCTTCCTTAAAGGCTTGGGAAAATCCACCACTGAGACCACCTGAAACCATAGATTAATAAATTGAACCTTAGAAGGTAAAGCCATTTGCCCAAAGTAACTCAGCAAGTTAATGGGAAAATTAAAACAAGACCCTAGCTTTCCAGGCTTTCGGTTTAGTGCTGTGCTAGCACATTGTCATTTCGGTGTCATTCCTATTTTGTGGTCTCTAGCAATCAAAATCTGTTCTGATTCTAGGCGTCTGAAGTGGAATGTTGTTTAATGCATAGTCTTAGATTCAGATGTCGGTTAATGGTGAGGAGCAAGGATGGTTAGAAGGACCTGTTTCAGGATCTCTGGAAGTCCAGGGATAGCGTGGAAGTCACCAGCAACTGTCTCCGTTTCCTGGAGCACTGAGGTGGCAGATTCTTGGAAGGAAAAATGGAACCTTAACACAAATCTCACACCCACTGTCTGCTGTGGTCCATGTGCTTACTTACATAATAATGGCTTTCTTCTCTTTTGCCATCCAGATTTACATGAGTGCCTCCCACTGGCCAACCTGCTGGGACCTGCTGGGAAGGAGTCGGGAGTCAGGAAGACCACTTCCAAGTATTGTGGCTGTGAGGCCCCAAGAGCTTAGTGGAGTGGCGATGTTTCCGAGTAACAACAGCAATATCTGGCATGACATCAGCGTCTGAAACCCGTATTATACTCTTATTTTTCTTAATGTCATTTGCTAATGTATTGGAAGGATAAATAACCTAGTTGATGTTTTAGCTATTTAATATAAATGATTTTACTCTTAAATTCTTTCCTTCTAGTTACCCTTTTTAAGTGGCATTTTCAATGTCTCCTCAGCAACCAAAGGTCAAGCAGGGAGTGACATTATCTAACACCCTTTTGTGTATATTGTATGGGTGAGTGCTACATGATCACAAGTGCTACATGATTTAAGCACTTGCAAAATGCAACCTGAGTTTTTCCATGTATCCAAGAGTTACTCTGGGATCGCACCTGAATGTTTATATGGCTATCCAAAGATATCCGGGGAGTTTGTTACTCTGAACCTCCATGGAATGATTTATTTAAATGAGTCAAACATATACGGCCATGGAACCTATGTCCAAATAAGCAATGTGAACACATAGATGAGCGATTCCTAAATCTGGAGGAAGAGAAATCTGGAGAAAGTCATGAACCTTCTCTCAGAGGGAAAATGTCTATAGCTATGTAGAGACAAAAATGTGCTTATGATTTAGGAGTCAAGGATTCCTCGCCCAGTCATGAACTTTGAATAATCCGGTTAAAAAACAAACAATTAAAAAAAAAAAAACAATGACCATAGTAAACTGCAAATAAAAGGCTTTTAAATTTTTTAAATCTGGAATATTTAGGAAAAAATATTCCAGATTTTAAAAATTTAGTTGCTTGGCTTTTTGGAATAAATGTCTCAATGCTCCATGTTTCATTTAGGTATAAAAACTGTCATTGTAAGATAATTCCTCCAACCATGGCCAACAGGCATGATGGGAGTAAAGGGGGCACACACTGTGTCCCTCACACTCATGAGCTTGTTGAATTCTTATGGCGGTACTGGTATTTTTCTTTGTGTTGATGGAGGCAGTGAATTTCAGATGGGTTACGTGAAGCCCAGGATTGCACATCTCCTCGGGCTGGAACAAAGCCTGTCCTGAGCAGACTCGCCCCAGGTCCCACGTTCCCACCCACCGTGGGCCACTGTCTCCCAGTGAAAGACCGTGGTGTGAGGAGAGCCAAGGTTTCGTGGAAAGAACACAGCATTTTGAAACAGATACACCTAGTTTTGACAACCCATTTTTAAATTGGCAAAAACCAATTAAATATATTTACGGTATACAACATGTCTTCATAAATGCATACATTGTGGAATGACTAAATCAAGGTAGTTAACCTATCCATGACCTCACATATGCATCCACTTTGAAGTGAGAATGTTTAAAATCTATTCTTTAAGTAATCCGCAAGTACACGATACATTGCTATTAATTGTCGTCACTGCGTGGTGTGGCAAATCGCCTGAACTTATTCCTTCTGTCTGACTAAAACATAGTCGCCATCACTAAAATGCATTCATCTTCTTTGACCAACATCTCTCCAGCCTTTCGCTCAACCCCCGACCGTAGCGAACACTCTTCTACTCTCGGCTTCCATGAGTTTGACTTTTTGAAATTCTCCATATAAATGGGACCACACTGCTTTTGTCTTCGTGCCTGCCGATCTACTCAGCATCACATCCTTCAGGTTCGTTCATGTTGTCACACATGACAGGACTTCCTTCCTTAAGGTTATCGTTCCACTGTGTATATGTACCACATTTTCTGTCTCCATTCATCAGCTGATGGACACTTAGGTGATTCCATATCACGGCTGCTGTGAATAATGTGCTAGAAACATCGAGGTTCAGATTTCTCCTGACCTAGTGCTTTAATTTCCTTGGGATAGGGACCCATTGCAGGGATGACTGAATCATACGGCAGTTCTTTTTTTAATTTTTAAGGAAACCTCTAAAGTGTTTTCCATAATAGCCGTAATATTTCCATTTCCATCTAGTATGCACAAAGGTTCCCTTTTCTCCACATTCTCACTGACACTTAGTATCTTTTATTTTTTTGGTAATAGCCAACCAGAGAAGTGTGAGGTCATATCTCACAGGGGTTTTCATCTGCATTTCCCTGATGATTTCAAACCTTGAGCTTGGGGTTGTTTAACTTTTTTGAGCTTTAGACAGGGAAAATTATTTAGAAAATCATGGAAATCATTGTGTCCAGTGTCGGTTTGAAAACTCAGAATTTAAAAGATGCTCCTCCCTTCCAACACTCTTCCCAAACATGACACTTGACCGTAAGAGGTCAAATAAAATACTGTCATTTTCTTTAAGTGGTTTAAAATCACATGCGTCATAATATCACAGTTTCCTGAACTATGTTCCACAACCCATGAGGATTTCTTGAAACAGTTCTTAAAATACGCTAATGTTTTAAGAAGACAAATAAAATCAGAAAATTCTGTGTATGTGTTAGCTAATTCTTTTGGGATGATCACAATGCATACTTAAATATTAAGCTCTCTGAGGAGTCCCACAATTTGAAAATAGCTTTACCATTTTTAACCCAGGCTTTTTTCCCCCAACTTATTTGATCAAGGATTGAAACTTACTTTTTCAAAAGGACATCGGTTCATATCTTACCTGTTGGTCAAATTCTGCCAAAGATATTGTGGTAAATGGAGCTTTGCGTGCTGCATTCGAGCTGTGTCTACTTCAGAATTGCTAAGATGGCCATTACCTCATTCTAAAATAGAAGAGACAGTAATCTGCTTCATAGACAATTTTTAAGGGCTGACTGGAAGAGTCTGTCAAGCACAGGGGGACTTCAGAAAAGACCCCTCACGGTTGCCACTTCTGGAGGGGTCTACCAGCAGCGCTTGCCGGCTCAGGAAGGATCAGACTGCTTCTGTGTCTGCCACCGCCCCATGTGTTTTAGTCACAGCTTCCAACCACGCATCCAATTCCAAATCACAGAAAAAGGATTTCGTTTGGTTTCGGCCTAAGCCCTACGAGTCACCACGAAGTTTTCTACCAAGTAATAACAATTCTCCTTTTTACAACAGCTTTAGCCTCTTGGAAACCTTTTTAAAAAATAGATTATATTTTAATGCTAAATGCCATTAGCACAAATGGTTTCCAATTTTTGTTCTAATATTCTTAGTGGTGCTTTCCCACGGGGTAAAAGTATCTGTGTTGGGTTAGAGTATTTAATAATACTGCTTTTCAAGAAAACTTTGAAATTTCTTTTTGAAAGAAGTGTTTTTAATAACGATGTTTTTTGACAAATTTACTCCTCTTGCCCAGAAATTCGCTGTTAAACTAATTAACTTGTGTACTCGTTCATGAAATATGTATTAAGTGCCTCCTACATCATAAACACAGGGTCACGTGTTGAAGACGAGGAAAAAGTCAGACTTTCTCTGCCTTTCCAGAGTCTACAGTCTAACTGGAAGATAGGTATGACTCAAAACAGCAGATGTAAATTGGCTTCCTTAGCAAGAATAGTAACACAGGGTACGAGGTAAACTTATAATTGGGTAATCTGACTTACTAAAGGAGAGCACAAGACATCCCAGAAGAGGTAGTAACTGAGTTATAGCCCCAAAGTGAAAATATTATTAGACAAAGATGAGGCAAAGAGCAGGCACAGAATGTGCAAAGGCCCTGTGGTGGGAAGGAGCATGGCATATTTGAGAGCTATAACAGTCCAGTGTCTGTAGATGAGAGAAAGGAATCTTGGTACCAAGGACGCTGGAGAAATAGGCAGAGGCCACATTACTCAGGGCTATGTTGGCCATGTTAAAGAGTTGTATTTTTTTATCCCCCAAACAATGGGAAACAATTCAACTGTTTTAAGCACAATTCAGTTTGCATTTTGAAAAGATCACTGTAGCTGCAGTGTGGACAGCAGACTGGAAAGGCACGTGAGTGGATGTCAGGGGATGGCTGAAGAGAGAAGCGACGTGAACTTGCATCAGGATGATGGTGTCACAGATGGAGTGAAGTGGAGAAACCCCCAATATACCTAGGACTAAAGATCAAACTTCCACTTGATGATGGAAATGGATATGGGAGCTGGCGGAGAAGGAGGTGGCAAGAATGACTTAAGCAACTCTCTCCCTGTTCTGCTTGGGGGGAATTCGAACGCACACGAGGCTAAACTGGTTTGGTCTTTAAGGTTTCCTGGCAAATTAAGAGGGGGCAGCTACAGTGCACATGCAGTTAGAGGGCAGGTTCACGAGAAGAGCGTGGCACCAGAGACAAAACACGTGCTCACTCACATCCCCGTTTTAAGGCATTGGCCCAGTCTGGTCCGTTTTAAATTTGAGACAGTGCTGCTAATCTCACGGGACTTGTAGAACTGTTCAATGAAATCTGATATTGATGACCTCTGGTTCAACGGTCTGAGGGCATGTGGTTTGAGAACTCCTGACTCACGAAGACCTGGAGAGCTGGTTGAAAGTGAACACTCCTAGACCTTTCTCCAGATCCACCGGATCATACTCTCTGATGGCCGGGCCCAGGAATCTGAATAAAGAGCTCCCAGATACTTTTCAGGATTCAGGTTTGAGATCCACTAAGTAAAATCTAAATACATTTTAATGTCTTTATTCATTTGCAGCCTGTATGGAAAGCTATCATCTTCTCTTTAATGTACGCTTACCCTTGACATTGAGGTCTGGTTGGCTTGTATTGTTTGTTATACGTGTTGGGTAACATACGCTTTTTTTTTTTTTTTTTTTTTTTCAAAAAGTTCAAAAATTAAAAAGAGCTTCTTGGCGCAGATGTGAGTGATTTCTTAAGCTATGTCTCATATTAGAAACAGATGTTTGTAAAAAACATTGCCAAAAAACTTTTTAACACCTCAAAATATATTTTTGTTTCATTTGGGTTCTTTTAAAATTTCATTAGCTTCCTACTTTTTGGTATAGGTTGTATACATTCAATGCTGAAAGTACCCTCCCTGAGCAGAGTATATGCTACCAGAAAATAGCTATGGTTGGTTTTATATCTAGTACACATTGGTAAAAATGGTCAGCATACTCACCTCTGACTTGGATAAACATGAACTATCTGACAGTTCTCTAGACAAGGCATACACCATATGTGAGACCTGGTTATGATTCAGATAGAAAATGGAAGGGTCATATCTTTAAAAATCTAGTGCTCTAGGTAGATCATCGAGGCAAAAAATCAACAAGGAGAACCAGAACATCAACTCGATGCTTGACCAAATAGACTTAATAAATACCTATAGAACACTCCACCCAACAACCACAGAATGTACATTCTACTTAACACCACATGGAACGTACTCCAAGACCAACCACAACCTTGGCCATAAATCAAGCATGAACAAATTTCATAAGATCAAAATACCGCCATGCACCTTCTCAGACCACAGTGGAATAAAAATAAACATCAGCGCCAACAAAATCCCCCCCACAACCCATAAAGACATGGACAATAAAGGCATGGTGTTGAATGACTCCTGGGTCAACACAGAAATCAAAATAGAAATTAAAAGAATCCGGGAAACAAATGAAAATAGAGACACATCTTACCAAAACCTCTGGGATGCCATGTAAACAGCATTAAGAGGGGAATTTATACCTCTATGAACACACATCAAGAAAAGAGAAAGATCACAAGTCAACAGACCAACACATCACCTGAGGAAGTTGGAAAGACAAGATCACCAAAACACTAACTTTACCAGAAGAATCCAGATCACCAAAGTAAGTGCCAAAATATGGAGCAAAGAAGACAAAAATGTCATAGAAAAAATCAACAAAACAAAAATCTGGTTCTTTGAAAGGATAAACAAGATTGATGGACCCCCTAGCCAGACAGACCAAGAAAAAGAGAGAAAAAGCCAAAATAAACACAATCAGAAACACAAAAGATCAAGTCACAATTGACCCCAAAGAAATACAAAAGATTATTATTGCGCACCTGCATGAAAACAAACTTGAAACCCTAAAGGAAAAGAAGGACTTTCTGACATCACACAACCTCTCAAAGTTGAGACAAAAAGAAATTGACACTAAATACACCAATAACAGTCCAGGAAATTGACACCGTCATAAGAAAACTATCTACCAAAAAGAGCCCTGGACCAGACGACTTTCCAGAGGAATTCTACAAAACATACAAGGAGGAGCTAATATCAATCCAACTGAAAGCATTCCAGGCAATCAAGAAAGACAGAACTCTCTCAAATCATTTTATGAAGCTAACATCCCATTGATACCCAAGCCGGGAAAAGATCCAACAAAGAGAACTATAGGCCAATATCCCTGATAAACATAGATGCAAAAGTTCTCAACAAGATTCTAGCAAATCGAATCCAACAACACATTTCAAAAGTCATCCACCATGACCAAGTAGGCTTCATCCCTGAGATACAGGGCTGGCTCAACGTTCCCAAGACCATAGATGTAATTAAATACATCAACAGATGGAAAAACAAAAACCAAGATTAAAAGATTGTATTAAACTAAGATTGTATCATCAGATATAGAAAACGTTTTTGATAAAATCCACCATCCCTTCTTGATAAAAACTCCTATAAACACCTAGGTATAGAGGGAACATACCTCAAAATAGTAAGAGCCATCTATGTGAAACCACAGCCAACATATTGCTAAATGGACAGAAATTAGAAGCATTTCCCCTGAAAACTGGAACAAGAAAAGGCTGCCCACTCTCACCACTCCTGTTCAACATGGTGTTGGAAGTCCTGGCTAGAGTGATTTGATAAGAGAAGGAAATCAACGGTATTTAAATAGAAAAAGAGGAAGTTAAGTCATCCCTCTCTGCTGACGATATGATTCTATCCTTGAAAACCCAAGAGAATCTGTCAAAAACCTCCTTGCACTGATAAGAGACTTTGGCAAAGTCTCAGGGTATACAACAAATGTGCAAAAAAACAGTCGCATTTATATATACCAACAACAAACAGGCAGAGAACTCAATAAAAAGCACAATCCCATTCATAATAGCCATACCAAAAAAAAAGAAATACCTCGGATTCTTCCTCACTAGAGAAGTAAAAGATCTTTACAAAGAAAACAACAAAACACTGCTCAAGGAGGTCAAAGAAGACACTAACAAATTAAAAACTATTCCATGCTCATGGATAGGAAGAAGCAACATTGTTAAGATGTCCATCCAACCAAAGGCAATCTACAGATTCAATGCAATGCCCATTAAATACCAACATTATTCTTCTCAGACCTGGAAATGACAACACAGAAATTCATATGTGATCATAAACAAGCACAAATAGCCAAAACAATCCTTACCAAAAGAAACAAAGTGGGAGGTATCACATTTTCAAACTTTAAACTTTGCTATAAAGCTACAATGATCAAAACAGCCTAGTATTGGTACAAGAACAGGCATATAGACCAGTGGAAAAGGATAGAGAATCTGGAAGCAAAACCTCAATTTTCAACAAACTCATCATCAACAAAGCCTCCACCAACAACCACTGGGGAGATCAGAGAAGTATTCAATAAATGGTGCTGGGAAAAACTGGCTGACCACATGCAGAAGATTGAAACAGGACCCTTACCTATCACCATACACAAAGATCAACTCTAAATGGATCAAAGACCTGAATGTAAAAACTAAGCCATAGGAATCTTAAAAAGCACAGGAGATACCCTTACAGAAATCAGAGTAGGCAACCAATTCCTGATCAATTCCCAAATATTCCATGCCATAAAAGATAAGGTAGACAAGTGGAACCTCATCCAACTGAAAAGCTTCTGCAAAGTGAAAGAAACCACCAAGAGAGTAGGGAGACAGCCCACAGAATGGTTTAAAAATATTTGCCCACTGTAAATCTGATGAAGGCCTGACATCCTGGATCTACAAGGAACTCAAACGTGCTGAAAGAAAAGAATAAACATTCCCACTAAAAAGCGGGCAAGGCTGGCTCGGTGGCTCAGCCTGTAATCTCGTGCTTTGGGAGGCCAAGGTGAGTGGATTGCCTGAGCCCGCGGGTTCCAGACCCACCCAGGCAACTTGGCGAGACCGCATGTCTACAATAAATCAAAAAATTAGCTGGCGTGGTAGCGCGCACCTGTAGTTCCGGCTACTTGGAAGGTGGAGGCGGAAGGATTGCCAGAGCCCAGCAGGTCGAGACTGCAGTGGCCAGGAGCGGCCACTGCACTCCAGTCTGGGCGACAGAGTGAGACTACAACTCAGAAAAAAAAAATGGGAAAAAGACACGAATAGACACTACTCAAAAGAAGATATATGAGTAGCCAGTAGATATATTAAAAAGTGCTCAGCCTCACTAATTACCAGAGAAGTGCAACTTGGATACATTTAGAGTTTATCGTACTCAGTGATCTATCACAGAAACAAAGAACAGAGTACCACATGTTCTCCTTCATAAGCAGACCCTCAACATTTACCATAACACTAGAGGAAAGGGATTGGTAGTAGCGGCATACTGCCGGAGTGGGGGTGAGGACACAATATCAATAAGGTTACCTGACGTCAAACCAGGCAAAGTGGGAACTAAAGGGAGGCCCAGACTTCACCTGGACGATGTCCACCTGCATACCCAATCCCAACTGTACCCCACATCTTTAAAATAAAATATAAATAAATGAACGAATAGAAAGTGGGCAAAAGACATGAATAGACACTTCTCAGAAGAAGACATTCAAGCAGCTAACAGATACATGAAAGAATGCTCAGCCTTACTAAGCATCAAAGAAATGCAAATTAAACCCACACTGAGATGCCACGTAACTCCAGTCAGAATGGCCATCATCAATAAATCGTAAAACAGTAGATGCTGGAGAGGATTGGGGGGAAAAGGGAACTCTTCTACACTGTTGCTGTGAGTGTAAACTAGTACAACTTCTGTGGAAAACAGGGTGGTGATACCTCAAAGGTCTAAAAATCAACCTTCCATATAATCTAGCAACTCCCTTCTGGGAATATACCTGAAGGATCTCAAATTATTCTATAAAAAACTACCTGCGTACGCATGTTTATCGCAGCACGATTCACAGCAGCAAAAACATGGAACTAATCGTGCTGCCCATCGAAAGTGGACTGGATAAAGAAGATGTGGTACCTATACATGGTGGTATATTATGCAGCTATAGAGAAAAGCAAAATTATGAACCTCTCAGCAACTTGGATGGAATTAAAGTCTATACTCCTCAGTGATCTATCACAGAAACAAAGAACTGAGTACCGCCATTCTCACTCATAAGCAGACCCTGAACATTAATCACAATACTACAAGAAAGGGTTTAGCAGTAGCAGGACACTGCCAGGGAGGGAGGGTACAAAACTTCAATAAAGATACCTGATCTCAAACCAGGTGGAGTGGGGACCAAAGGAGGCCCAAACTTTGCCTGTACGATGACCACTTGTGTACCTAATCCTGAACTGTACTTCACATCTTAAAAAAAATCTAGTGAAACCACTCAAATTAAAGAGTAAAATATCAGAGTTAAATAATTTGCTGGATGAATTTTTAGCAAATTGATCATTGTTTAAGAAAAGACAATTGAATTTAAAGACATAGTAATAGAAATTATAGAAATTGAAGACTGATTTTTTTAAGTACGAGGGGAGACCCTCCAAAAACTGAGTCTACTTACACAAAATCGTGTATTGGTGCTTACGTGTCTAAACTTGAATCGCCTCCAAAGTACTCTCCTTTTGATGCAATGCACCTATTGAGATGCTTTTTTCATTGCTCAAAACAGTCTTTGGACTTGTCCATTGAGATGCCTTTTAGGGGTCCGCTGTTTTTTGTTTCACTCCTTCCTGGCAAGACGTTTCCCTTGGAGGACTTTTCTCATCTGGGGGAAACCAAAAGAAGTCTCTTGGGCCAAGATCAGGTGAATAGGGGTGAAATTTTTGCTTTTTTTTCCTTTCCTCTGTGTTTGGCTTCAGTATTTTTTCTTTCTTTCTCTCTTTTTTTTTTTTGAGATTCTTTCAACGCGTTTGCCCATTTCATGATGGGTAATTCCACACATGCTCATGAATTACCCATCATGAAATGGGCAAACGCGTTGAAAGAATCTCCCCCCCCCAAAAAAAAAGAAAGAAAGAAAAAATACTGAAGCCAAACACAGCCTCTCAAAACAACACTGATGCTGATGGGTAGTTCTAGAACACACACCTAGCAGGGGAAGCCTGTCCAACCAAGGGCTCAGCCTCCAAAAGATAATTCCTGGTTTTTATGGAGCGTTCCCCCTCGTATAGCAAAACTGATAAAACAGAGGAAAGGAAAAAAAGCAAAAATTTTAAAAGTAAGTTTTTTGAAAGACAATAGTACAATTTTTAAATCCTAGTTAATAAGACTAGTTAAAAAACAGAGAGAAGACACATTTTCATTTTTGGCAATGAAAAAACAATATCACTACAGATTCTATAGCTATTGAAAAGTTAAGAAAATTTTATAAGGAATTTCATGCCCATACACTTCAAAACTTAGATTAAATAGACAATTCTTTGAAAATTTCAACATGCCAAACATGACACAAAAATATGTAGGAAATTCGGGCAGTTCTACAATTGATCTTTAAAAATTGAGTCTTGAAATAAAAATACTACTTCTGTCTCAAAGAGCTTCATGGTTCCTCTATAAATCTCTAAGAAAAGAATAACATCAATTCTAAATAAATTCTGTCAGAAAATATAGCCGCAGAGAGCATTTTAAATTCATTTTTTAAAATTCCAGCAAAATCTGAATTTCTAAATCTGACAAGGATATTACAACCCAGAGAATCCACAAACTAATATCTCTCATGAGCATAGACACAGATGCCTTTTATTAAATATTAACATATAAATCCTAGCAATAATTTTAAAGAATAATAAGTAACAGCCAAATCAGAGTTATTCCAGGGATGCAAAGTCTGTTGAATATTCAAAATTCACTTAATGCACTCCCCCAGATAATAGGGGGTGGGAACAAAAACACCAACAGAAACAAAAAGAAAAACAGATGACCATCTCAACTGTATGAGGAGAAAGTATTTTTAAAATATTCACATCTACCCGTGATAAAATATATCAACAAAAACCAATGGATAGAAACTTTACTAATCTTATAAAGGCGATCACCCCAAAAATTCTTAAGCTAGCATCATACTTAATAGGGGAAAAGACAGAGTGTTTTCCCCATAAGATTGAGAAAAAGCAAAGATGTCTGGTTGCACTATTATTATTCAGCATTGTACTGTAGATCCTGGCTACTGTAATATACAAGAATAACAAATAAAAGAAATAAAGATTTGAGAGATAGCACTAAAACTTTCTTTATAGATGAAATAATTTTGTGGGAAGAAAATTCTAGGAAATCAACAAAAAACCTACCAAAACCAAAAAGCAAATTTATCAGTGTTACATAATACAAAGTAAAAAATATTAAAAAATCAAATGTATTTCTATATAATAGTAGTTACCAACTGACAAGCAAAAAAAATTTTTTGAGTTGGAGTCTCACTCTATTGCCCAGACTGGAGTACAGAGGCATAGTCACTGCCACCCCAGTGTCAACCTGCTGGGTTCCAGCAATCCTTTCGCCTCAGTCTTCCAAGTAGCAGGAACACAGGTGTGCGCTACCACACCAGGCTAATTTTTTATTTATTGTAGAGACGAGGTCTCACCAAGTTGCCCAGGCTGGGCTTGAACCCGCAGGCTCAGGCAATCCATTCGCTTCGACCTCCCAAAGTGCTGGGATTATAGGCTGAGCCACAGAGCCCAGCCAAAAAACTAAAATTTTAAATACCATTCACTATTGCATCAAAAAGCATAAAATACTTAGAGATACAATTTTAAGAAAATGGAAGGGACCAGTGCACTGAAACTTATAAAACACCTTTTTTAGACAAAATTGAAAAAACCTAAATAAATGGAAAATATGTCATGCTGGTGTGTAGGGAAACTAAATATTACTAAGAAAACACTTCTCAGATTGATCTTTCAGGATCGATGCAGTACAAATCAAAATCTAAGGAATTTTTTTGTTGGAATGAACAAGCTGATCATAAAATGTACATGGAAAACACAAATTCAATAATAACCCAAAGCAAGAATACAGAACAAAGCTTGAGATATTGTAATAACTGATTTTAAAAATTAGTATAAAGTTATAGTAATCAGCACAATGGAATTTTATCTCCATAGACAGAATAAAGCGTTCAGAAGTAGATCTTAGCACACGTGGTCAATTCATTTTCCATCCAGGTGCCAAGATAAGTTAGAGGGAGGAATAATAGTCTTCTCAACCAACAGTGCTGAAATAATAGATATCCATATGGAAGAATAACATATCTCAGCCTTCACCTCAAAAATATATAAAAATTAACTTGAAATAAATAAATTTAGACTGAAATGTAAAATCCAAAACTATAAACTTCAAGAAAAATAGGGAGAGGGGACTGTTTGTGACCTTGGAGTAGAAAATATTCATTAAAGAGGACATACAATAGTATTTAAAATCATAAATTGAACTTCCTCTAAATTAAAAATTTTGTTCATCAAAGGACATTCCTAACAAAGTAAGAAGACATTCCACCAATTGGAAACAAAGGAAAAAAAAAAAAAACACAAATGCAAGACAAATATCTGATAAAAGATTATATGCAGAATATACAAAGAATTCCTATAAGTCAATAATAAAAAAACAACAACTCAATAAAAAAAAAACCTGGGCAAGATACTTGAAGAATTCCTTCTCAAAGAGGCTAAGGGTGTTGCACAAATAAACAAAAAGGCACTCAGCATCATTAATCACCCAGAAAATACATATTAAAGCAAAATGATAAACCTTGTCCCATCCAGCAGGATAGCTGAAAGTAAAAAGACTGGTAATATCAAGCCTTGGTGAGAATTTAGAACTTGTGTGATAAAGTGTTCACTAATTTGCAAAATTACTTTGACAGCTCATTATATTTTATGCCTCAGGAATTCCACTCCCTGAGAAGTAAAACATTTCTACCACTAGGAGAAAGGATAGACTGATTGAAGTTAAAGTATGTCATGAGACAGCACTCAGCAAAACATGCCATAGTAACACAATCTTCAGAATAATTACTTATGGTGTCGCAGCAAACGGATGCATTATTCTAGTTTAGCGCTAACGGTGGTGCCGAGGAATCATCTTGATTCCTTCCTTCATGTCCATATGCAACCGTTCAGCAATTTCCCCAATGATACTTCCAAAATATGCACAGATGCCACTTCTTTCCATTTGCACTGCTACCACTTTCGTGCAACTGCTACCCCGCCTTACCTGGCTCGCTGCCATAACCTCACGCTTGGCTTTTCCCGTTCTCCCCATGATCTGGACCTGCTCACTGCTCCTCTTGCTGTCATTCTAGCGTCCTGAGCATCTTTCTCTCACGGCTGTGTGAACTGAGTGTGGCTGGTAAACGCACGTCTACATGACCAGCTAGCAAAGTATTAAATAAAATTCGTTATATCAAGTTAACCCTACAAATGCAGCCTTGTAACGAAAACATTAAGCTACACATACGTAGAGCTGAAGGGTTTATGTGATGGCAAATAGGCAAAACATGATTCAGACAAGTGAGTTTAGTCTAATTATCACTGCATGTATGCTAGTGTTCTGGCTGATGAGCAACAGAATAACGACATACATACTTTATAAACTGTGAAGTGATCATTCCATGAATTTAAATGTTCTGCCTTTACCTTGGTAGTATAAGTAATCACATTGTTTTAAATAATGTTTACATACTTTTGAATATATTCACAATAACAATTAAAAGGATCAGAAATTAAATGTAATTGATTTGAAATAAACAATATTTGAACATATGTAAGTATGCTTTTCAATATTGTAAAAAATCAAAATTAATATTTCTTGTCATGTCTTCAAAAAGTTATTTCTAGCTAATTAAAATTAGACAGCTAAAAGGCAAATAATGACTAACAACTATCAATTTAAAATAGAAATTACATAAGGGTAACTGATCTCAAACCAGGTGAAGTGGGAACCAAAGTGAAGCCCAAACTTTACCCGTACTATGACCATTTGTATACCTAACCTTGAATTGCACCCATCTTTAAAATAAAAATTAAAAAATAAAATAAAATAAAAATTACTTAAAATTTTAAACATATTATGTGAATATTTATATATTTTAAATATTTATGCATTTAAATAAATATCAAATGACAATGAAAATAGCTTTTTGCAATTCTAAATTTCAATAGTCATCTAGTTGCTAATACAAAGAACTAATATAAGACTTTGTGCATATTATATGTAAACCACATCTATGTATATATGCATGTGTATATATGTATATATTTATGTATATATGTTTATTACATGAGTTATGTATTGCAAATATCATCTTGACTTGCAAAAACCTCCAGAAACAAAAATTAGAAGACCAATACAGAAAAAAAAGACCTATTGTAATCTAGGGAAAAGATTATTTTTTGATGCAAGAATTTGTGCATTTGCTTTAACAGAGAAGAACCTGTCTTTCTCCTGACCTAAGCAAGTCAGCTGCTCAAATACTTCATGGACTCCAAAGCAGTGAAATCAACATGGGGCCACTGCACAAACCTCAACTGCCCTAATTGAGGACATAGGGCCAAAAAGATGGAAAAGCCTTGCCTTGGGACCTGAATGTCACCAGCCGTGGGGGGGGGGTGTTTAAGGCAACACCCGTACTGTGCCTACAATGACAGGTGCAAAGTGTGTGTGTGTGTGTGTGTGTGTGTGAGTGCGTGAGTGTGTGTGTATGTGTGTGTGTTATGCTATGCAGGCCCTCGAGAGCACACGGCCTCAGGCAGGAGGTCCTCTTTCCTAGATACAAGTTATTCAGTCAGATCATGAGATTGCCTTCTAGTCTTCCCAGTTTACAATCTGACTCCTTTAAAGAAAGTATAAGAAAGTATAAGTCCTCCTGCAAGAGGAGAAACTTCTCCTATATTTATATAGTTCATTTCTTCATTCAGTAAGTGCTGAATGAAGAAATGAACTATATTTAGCTTTGGCTCACTGTGCATCAGACAGAGCAACAGCTCTGAAATGAATCATTCTTTCCTCATGAATACGCTCTTCCCATTTTTCCAGTTTTGAAATGTCCTTTCCCGCGAAGATGGCCTTTCATTCTTCCGAAGTGGGTATCAGAGTGAAACATGAAAGAAACCACTGTCAGAGGAAATCAGAGGATACAGCATTGTCAGAAAAATGCCATGGAGGGCATCTTCTTCCTGATTTACACTGCATCATACAAGTCTCTTTGTTAAAATTTAGGTGAAATTGTTCTTTATAAGTTTAAACTCGTTAAATTTAGTAGTTGCTAATTCCTTGCTTTATTCTTCAAAAATGTTCAAAATAGTTACCAGAGGCTGGGAAGGGTAAGGCCTGAAGAGAGTTTGGTTAAAGGTCACAAACTAACGGGGACAGACAGTGCCAATACAGGAGGGTAACTGTGGGTGACAGCAATGTAATAAATATCTCAAAAGAGCTAGGAGGTTGAGAATGTTCTTAGCACAAATAATTACACATGGTTGAGGTGGTGGCTATTCTAAATACCCTGATTTGACCATCACACATGGTACACATATATCAAAATATCACATGTACCCCATAAATATGTGCAAGTATTATGTATCATTTTAAAGCATTTAAAAAATAAAAAATATCGATTTTGTTTCTCTAGGGCATCAAAAAGTGTGTAGAACAATACAGTAAATTTCAGGGAGGCCACAAACTCCCAGTCTGTGACCATTTGAGGAAGAACAGGTCAAAGTTATCTTTTTTGCCATCTGTGGCAAAGAGGTTGCTAAGAATATAACACTGTCAAGATCATGTCAAATAAGAGGTTTTGAAAAACAACTGATTTCACATGTTCAATAGCAATTTTCACAGCAAGATAATATGCTAACTTCCATGATCCTTATCTATTTTCAGTGCATGTCTAGGTAGTACAACATCTGGAAAATTTAATCATTAGTCTCCATTACTGTTTATGTCTGAGCATAATAATAAACTTACTTAAGTAAGAAAGTCCTGCTATACCATCCAGGTCATATATTCAAATTTGTTATTCACACAAATACACATATATACATACCCACAAGAAAAGTGGGGTTTGTACGTGTGTGTGAAAAATGACTGTTCGTCCCCTCAAATACTTTTACACATAAGAGAAAATGTGTTATTTCCAGAAACAATGAGGGCTACACGCTTGAGGTATTTTCTTTCAGTTTTTCAAGCCAATTAGGTAAGTAGAAAGGACACGATTACAAGACGAGCTTTAATGTGTTGAAAGCACACAGACACAATACATGCACACAAATACACACAAATATAAACATACATATATAGAATTTATCTCTCCTCAGCATAGCTAATAATAATTTTTATAAAAGTTATGACCCTGCTACCCTTTTCCTTGACAAAAGACCCCATATCGAAAACAAAAAATTTAAGATTCTGGTGTATAGTATCTGGTCAAAATTATAATGTAAATGAAAACATGCGTGTACTAAAATTTATTCCTTCTGAAAGCTAAATGTGATTCACTGAGCCTTAGCTTTGAAATACCTAGCAGCACTCTCTCCTATTTTTTTTTAATTGATGAAATGACGTCACATCACTCATTTTCATCCCCTTTGGTTATTTACCGACTACCCCAATGCATAAGTAAACCCTTGCTTAGAAATACCCAAGTATATTCAATATTTACAGCTTCTATTTACTTGGCTCGTCATAGGCAAAGTGTAACAGAGGGGTTGAATTTCTTATTTTTCTATGCTTCCCTTTAAAGATGTTTAATTAAACATTCAGCAAACATTTACAGAGAATGTTGTGTGACAGATGTAGTGCTAAGTTCTAAAGAAACAAAGTTGACGTATTTTCTCAATTTAAGGAGTTCACACTCTAGTGGGCTAACAAGCATACCAACAAATAATAAACACTTGCTACAGTGAGTGATTTATTGTAGTAGATATGATAAAAAGTCACTTTGGCATTTTCCCTAAATGAGTTTACCAACCTCAGTCATTTGAACACCATCTGCCTGATGCTTGCTTTTTGGATCTATGAACCATAATTTCTTTAATATTTTTTATCTGAGCCATCATTTTCTCTTATTGATTGTAAAAGGAACATTTTGCAATTCTTGTGTATGAAAACATATCATTTGCCACAAAGGAAAGGAACCTTAAAAATAAATGCAAGGAAAATAGTGTTGAGTTCTGGTTAAACGCTGTGGCTGGCAAGACTCTGAGTCTGAGATCTACTCTCTCTGGGTTGGAAAGGAGAGATGTTCGCAGTGTCAGACAAGCACCAAAGATTCCTGCCACCACAGTGTGACATCTGCTTGGTTTCATCAGAAGTCTACAAGAAATTGAAAAGGGAATCGTAATCTCACAGTGCAGTTCACAACAGTTTTTGTTTTTAGTTTGTTCTTTTTTTCATTTCTCCGTTTTCATTGTCCTGTCTCCCTGCAGATACCTGAACATTTTCCAAATCTCCTTTTGATTTATCTATAGCATTTTCGAGGGTATCTTTTACACTCGAAATACAGTCACTTTCTCCACGGAATACCACACAGCCATAAAAAAGAATGAAATCGCATCCTTGGCAGCAACCTGGATAGAGCTGCAGATCATCCACTAAGTGAACTGCCTCAGAAACAGAAAACCGAGTGCCACATGTGCTCACTCGTGTGGGAGCTGAATGGTCACAAAGATGGAAACAGTAGACCCTGGGGACACCAAGAAGGGGGCAGGGGGGAAGGGGGCTAGGGTGTACCTGCAGAGTGCCATGTCCACCTTCTGGGGAATGCGCTTCCTGAGAAGCCCATTACACAACATGTCCACATAATGAATATGCACATATGCACACCCCCGATCTAAGATCAAGATGAGAGATTATGTCGTTTTCTAGCGGTAGGTCTGGGCATTATATTACATATAGACAGATTTATCACAGTCCACTACTGTCATCATTTTACCAATTCCTGTGAAGTATAAAAACCTTACCTAGTTTTACCTCCCTTAATTTCTCCCATTTATAAAATAATTGTCTTAAATATTCTCTCTGCATACATTTATAACCACGGAAGACAGGGTTACGACTTCTGTTTCAACTTGCATAATTTAGAAATCATAAATTGTGTTTATACATATTTTTGCTTATTGTGTTCGTTCTCTCTTACCAGGGTCCTCTGCCCTTTATTGGTTTCCTTTTTTTTTTTTTTTTTTTTGAGTTGGAATCACTCTGTCACCCAGGCTGCAGGGCAGTGGCACACTCACCGCCACCCCAGCATCGACCTGCTGGGTTCCAGCGATCCTTCTGCCTCAGCCTTCCAAGTAGCTGGAACTACAGGTCCGCACTACCATGACTGGCTAGTTTTTTGATTGTTAGTTTTCTTGTAGAGGTGAGGTCTCGCCAAATTGTCCGGGCTGGTCTTGAACCCACGGGCTCAGGCAATCCACACGCCTCGGCCTCCCAAAGTGCTGGGATTGCAGGCTGAGCCCCCAAGCCCAGTCACCCTCCTTTCATCATTCTTTTTGTGTAGGTCTACTGGAAATTCTCTTAGCTTATGTCATCCGAGAACATCTTGATGTCTCCCTTCATTCCTGAAAGACATATTCAGTGGAGACAGGGTTTCTCAGTACTTGAAGACTATTGTGTCACTTCTTGGTGAGGGGAATTCTGCTCCACTGTCCTAATTTTATATTTTCCCTACAGGAAAGGTATTGTTTTTCCCCAGATGCTCTCGAGGATTTTTTGTCTTTTGTTCTCAGAGGTTTCATTATAATGCGTCTAGGCATGGATTTTGCAGGGTTTATTCTGCTTGGAATTTGCTTCCTGAGTCTGTTGGGTTACACCTTGGCATCTGGGACGCTTCAACCCTGCCCTCTTTCGCCTTTTTTCCTCTGAAATTCCACAGAGGTAAGTGTCATGGCTTCTGCTACAGTCCCACAGGTACCTACGACTCTGCTCCTTTTCTTTTTAGCCTACTTTCTATTGTTCAAGTCTGGTCATTTCAATTGTGCTATCTGCTAGTTCATTGCTTCTTTTCCTCTGTCTCCTTTATCCTGTCGCTGAACTCACCATTGATATCTTGCAGACAGTTTCCAACTCATAGTGGTTATACTTCTGATTTTCAGATTTTACGATGGTGTGAAAGTTCACTCAGTGCGTGCCTCCTTAAAGTAGGGCTATATCCCCGTAAATCCAACACATGTCGACCTACCGTGGGTTTATCAGGATGTAACCCTCTCACAAGTCAAGGCATGTCTGTAATTTGGTAATTATATAACATTTCAATCATAATACTTTGGTGTCCTTTATCTCATCTATTTATTTGCTGAGGACTTCAATTTATTGTCTCAAGCATGTTTGCGACTGCTTGTTGAAGCATGTTTTTATGACCACTGCTTTAAAATCTTGTCAGATAGTTCTAACATCTGTGTAAACTCTATCTTGCTGTTTATTAATTATGCTTTTTCATGTGGTTTTAGGCCCTCCTGGTTCTCCGTATACTGTGGAGACACCTGGAAATGCTCATATTAGAAGACTCTGGATCTCACTTGAGCCTTCTGCTTTACCCGGCACCTTCTGACACCGCCCTAGCCCCAGAGGGTGCATATCATGTGGCTGCTTCCAGGTGGACCGACATCCAGGCTCCCCACTCAGCCTCATACGTCAGGAGGACGTCACTTCCCTCCTGGTTGTGGTGAGCATTCCTGATTGCCACGCATCCTCCACCCACACCCCAACACAGCGGCCTCATTCCCGCTGGGTTAAGAGTGGAAGTCCAGACGCACGAAGAGTGGCTGATGAGGTGCCCAGGGCTGTGACGAGGGTGGGATTTCTGTGATGGGGGTGGGAGTCTGGGCTGCTGGGGAGTCCCTGCCTACACCTCCTCCCCAGCTCCCCCGACAGGCGCCGTGAAGACGTCGGGCACCTCGTAACCTCACTGGGGGGCAAGTTCAGGCTTCCCTTTGGCCTTGGCTGGCTGGCGGGCGAGGAAAGTTTCCAGGATATTTTTCTGTGGCATTTGGCTGGAGAAGAGTGGTCGTTGTCTGAAAGTTTTCTAGATGTCTAGGCTGCTGGTTTCTGGTTCTTTGACTAGAGAGGGCAGGCCTTTATCGGGGCTTTTTTGTTTCCTTTTGCTGTCTATGCCTGTTGGTGTTTCTGGGTTCCCAGATTACAAGTGTGAGATACATGAGGGAAAAAACAAAACAAAACAGGAAACTCACCATTGTGTCTGTCGTGGGTATCAAATCCCCAGTCAAATTGTCTTCTTTTCACTTTTCAGAGTCGCCTTGTTTGTTTTTATGCAACGTCCAAGGTCTTCAGTTTTGATTAGTATATCTACTCCAACTTCCCAGAAGCAGAAGTCCAATTCAGTACTTTTGAATGCCCTGTTGGTTATCATCTAAAATTATTTCAGGCACCATTAGTGCATGCATCAGCTTTGAATGCATGTGTCTAAATTCTTTATTATTTAGACTCACTGGTCATGTATTTTAAAGAAGTATATCATTTGAACCTACTTCCTTTTTGATGAATTATTTTCCAGGCCTGCAGAGGAGTTGCAAAAAGTATACTAAATTGAGAGCCAAACATCCTTGATTTGTGTTTTAGTTCCACCATTTGCTAGCCGAGTGATCCTGAAGAATTCACTTAACCTCCCTATTCGTTTTATCTTTCTTCCGTGAAGTAGAAACATCACTATCTCCACCTTCACAGATGTGTTGTGAGGTTAAAGTATAACGATATACTTGGAAGCATAATGTTCTTGGCACATAATAGGTGCTTAATAAATGCTTTTAGAATCTGATTTCTTCAGAGCACACTATTCACCTAGTATTTTCCCCTTAAATAGATAAGATTACTCATATGGGAGGAACACAAAAAACCAGAATTTGTTTATAAAAACTTGGATCTGTATTCTTACCTGCTTCAGCCTCAGTTACCTTCAACTGCTCTCCGTTTGACGTAATACGCCTATCAAGACACTTTTTCCACAGCTCAAAACAGTTTCAGGGCTTCTGTCGTTTTTCGTTTCACCTCTTCCAGATCAGCAAAATATTTCCCCTGAGGACTTTTCTCACCCAGAGAAACAAGCAGACAAGTCACTCGGAGTGAGGTGGGGTGAGTGGGGAGGGTGGGGCATGGGCGCTGTGCTGTTTTGGGTCAAAAACTGCTGCACACTCAGTGCCGTGTGGGCAGGCGTGCCGTCCTGAGGGGAGAACCAGTCACCTGTTTGCCACCATTCGGGATGTTTCCTCCTCAAATCGTGAGGCAGGCTTCTCAAGACGTCCACACAAAGACGTTGGCTGACCGTTCGAGCCAGAGGCGCAGGTTCCGAGTGTACTGCAAGGGGCCCGCCCTCCAGAAGGTAATTCCGCCTGTTTCGGGTCCCCTCTCACACCACAAATGCTGAAGAAAGGAGGCAAGAAAGTCTGCCCGGAGTGGAGATGGACCAGGAGGCAGAACCCAGTGAGTTACATCATTCCTGTGACTAGCAGAATTTTAAAATAATAATAATCGGGATACTCCTGCTAGGCTAGCTGTAGCAGTCATCACAAGCTAATGTGTGAGACAAACCCAATCTCAATGACTTAAAATAGCAAAGGTTTCCGTCCCACCCACTCACGCTCTGCGCTGTGTCCCCGGGGCAGTCCCCAGGGAGGCCTTCTTGCGTAAGGTGGCTCTGATTCCACATCAGAACTCGCGACCACACGTTGCCAAGACAAGCTAAGCAAGCGCTAGCAATGAACAAGGAAGTGCTCTCCACCCAGAAGTATTTGTCACATTTGCTTAAATCGCACTGCTTAAAAGGAGTCCCATAACCTGACCTCAAGAGGCATAAAACTGCAATCACTGTCTGCGGCCAAAAGAAGGAGAACTACACGCATGGACTTTGTCGCTGCCACTCACCTTCTGTGCTGGACTGCTGTGAAGGGTGAAGGTGAATGCTGCTCCTTCCTTTTCCGTGTTAAGAAAGCAGGATTTCCTCGGGTCTGTGGCAGCTGTACGCATGAGGAAAGGCAGAAATCCTCTCCTGCTCTTGGAGGTGAATCCCGATTGATTGATCGATTGTGGTAATTAATTCCTCTGGCTCCTGAGTATCAAGGGACTTCTGCTGTGCATTTCTAGGAGAAACCACTGCCTTTGATCAGGAACTTGTAGATGGGGCATGTCCTCTTTTCTTTATCCTTCCTGACCTGGTCATGTGCTGACAGGAAGCTGTCTCGGGTGGGCCAGCCGGGGAATGGGCTTTACCTGTGGTCATGGGTGGGTCAGTCAGAGAATGGGATCCCTCTGTGGTCACCAGTGGGCCAACCGGAGAATGGGCTTTCCCCTGTGGTCATGGGTGGGCCAGCAGGAGGATGGGCTCCCCTACACTGAGTGGCAGAGTAGACAGCTGAAGGAACCTGGGCACTCGATGGTGATGTCGAGCCACTGACCCTGTTTACTGACCACGTTGCTACCCGAGAGAACACATTTGCTCCAACGTTTGAATCTCTTGTAGCTGGGTCTTCTCATATCTGGGGCAGAGTTTGGAAACATCTCATAATCAGAATCACATATAGAAAGAATTATGATAAAAGTCTTTGGATGTGTGTGCCTGGTATCAAAAGGTTTTACAAATGGTGTCTGGAGGCATGTTGGTTTCCCAGTCTCACCTCCAGGAAGAAAAAGAAAACTGCAGCACAGCCCCACCTGGCCATCTGTAGGGCTGTGATAATTTCCCAGACTCTTGTAGAAACAGACGGTGCTGCCGGGCTCGGTGGCTCAGCCTGTAATCCCACGCCTTGGGAGGCTGAGAAGAGTGGATGGCCTGAGCCCGCGGGTTAGAGACCCGCCTGGGCAGCGAGACCTCATCTCTACAATAAATCAAAAAATCAGCCGGGCATGGTAGTGCATGCCTGTAATTCCGGCTACTTGGAAGGTTGAGGCGGAAGGATCGCCGGAGCCCGGCAGGTCGAGGCTGCAGTGGCCGGGAGCGGCCCCTGCACTCCAGTCTGGGCAACAGAGTGAGACTCCAACTCAAAAAAAAAAAAAAAGAAACAGACGGTGCTCAGTACAGGGGAGTCCCCCGATGCTTCTGCCTTCACGACCTGTGTGGGTCCAGAGAAGGAATCCCGCCACAGGCCACCGGTTGACCTCAACAAATGGTGACATCACTGTGTGGGGAGAGGGTCACGGCTTCCACACAGACCCCACGGCTGAGGCTTCTGGCACCAGCACACCGCCCGGGCTCCTCCCTCAACTGTGAGCTTTGACCTTCAGGAGGCTGACACTCCCAAGGGTGAGCGTTGACGCACTCGGGTGTGAAGTCAACAGTGCAGTCTCCGTCATTTTGGACTTTAGCTTCAAAGCTGCAGCCTCAATCAGGGAGATGAAAGGCAACCTCAGCGCGAGTTAAGTCATCGTTCCCCACACTCTCCCAAGAGCCGCTCTTATGTCAGGCTCTTTAAAATCCACCCAGAGAGGTCTGGATCCCTTCAGCTATTTATTGGTCATTTCCTGGGCAGAATTCCGGGTCCTTTCGGTAAGACAGAGTCGATGAGACCCGGTCTCTGTCTTCAGGGGGGTCGCAAACGGCTCATACAGGAAGGCAAATAAAACAAGAAGGGGACCACAGCATTCTGGGGCGGAGCCAACACGAAAAGAAGAGGCATCGGATCTAGGAGTGACGGGATTGGGAAGTTCTGAAAGGTTTGTGCAGAAAGCAAACTTGAGATCAGTCACTGAGAAAGGACTGGATTTAAACCTACGAAGTTTAGCATTACAACAAAATTAAGAAACGGGGTGTGTGAGCCAACATGGGTTTGCAACATGAGCTTGCTCTTTAGAAAATGAGTTAGTCACTTTCAGTCTGTGTCTTCACTTTAAAAATAGGCAGAATAATACTTGCTTTATAACGTTAACTGGAAAAATCAAATTCTATGGCCCATGTAAAGGTACTCGTGTCTGGCCTGGTTTCTGATCTAAAATTTTTTTACAGTTATCATTGTTTTCACCAAACTTTCCTGAAGAAGTGGCCTTTGAGCTGGGCTCTTAAGGGCATTATAACACATGGAAATGTGACTGAAAGACATCATAGATGACTGAGCAATTAAACCAAAGACCCCCGTAGCAGAAAGTGCGGGAAGGTGGAGGTGTTCTTTGGGACGAGTATACAGAAGAAAAGGGAGAAGGGGTGAAACGCGGGTGTGACTCCAAGGACGGGGTCTGGGAATGTCAAAGCTGCAATCAAGATGCCAATGCAGTGTGGCCAGCTGGTTGTTTTAGCATTCTAGAGCACCACACAGGCAGCGGTAAAGAATGTGTGCTCAGCGTCACTGGAGAACCTTCTTATTGTGGCTTAATTCTCTAAGTACATGCCGTGTGGAAGAGCATTCTGAGCTTGATGGACACAATCATGTGGGCCGATTTACAGAGAAGCCTGTGGCTTGTTTAGGTTGCATGTCAGGTGCTGTGCTATGATGCCCGACACAGGTGTTGATACCTCCTCCCGCCCCGCCTCCCGCTCTGCACACCGACAACATCACCAAGGCCTCTGTGTGGGCAGAACTTGCTGAACCTCTGATAGACTCGGTTCCCTTCTGTGCACAGCCTGCCAAGAAGCTAGCAGCATTGAGTTGGAGACCAACTCCAGTCTTCCTGTCTTGTGTCGTCTTGTGAGCTTGAGATACGGCAAAATTAAAATTTCTGAGCTGTGACACTGAAGACCAGGCAGAGAAGGAGGCAGGAGAGATGGGCAGGAGAGGTCCGAGGACCCGAAGAACAGCCTGGTTGGCCACAGCTGGCTTTGAAGATGGCGGCAAGGGACTGGGAGCGAGAGTGTGGCCAGCGTCTAGAAGGGAGAACGATCCCCAGCTACGGTGAGCGAGGACACGGAAGCCTCTCAGGCCGGCAACCACATGCATCCTGTCAACAACCCGAGTGCGTCTGGAGGCAGATTTGTCTGCAGAGCTTCTAGAAAGGGGCACCTCCCTGAGGGTACTGGAATCAGCCTCGTGCGCCTCTAAACAAAGAGCCAGTTGACCCATGCAGTGTCCAAAGTTGACCCACGGAAAAGGAAACAAGACATCTGCACTCCTTTAAGCATCTAAGTTTGTAGTAACTAGTTGCAGCAGCAAAAGAAAAATGATGCACAATTTAACTAAAACTCTCTAGAAACTTTGTCTAGTGAATAACCTGAGAAAATACCCCGCCCAGTATCCTGACACAACAAACAAAAGAGTACTTGCTAAATGCCCAGGCAGCCACAAAGTGAGAATTAACATACATGGAAGTCAGGTTACTGAACTTGGGGCATATGGAGGTCCCTGCACCTGAAGCATCATGGTGGCGTGAGAAGGCAGCTTTGGTATAAAATTCCCAGCGTCAGTTCTGAAGGAATAGAAGGCAGGAAACAAGGAAGTAGAAACCAGATCTGTAGCATTAGTCATGATAGAAACAAGCTAGTTTTCTGCTCGGGATCGCCGTGGATGAGACGGATACGATACCTCAAACTACAGACAGAGCCCCACATTTGTGAGAACGACTAAGTGGCTGGTGTCTCCCAGACTGGGGCTATAAGAGCACGGAGGGTGGGGCGGGCGAAAGAGCTGAGAAGAATAACTCTACCAGCTGGGGGGTGAGATGGCCGGAAGTCCAGCCGGCTTCCCCTCCTTGCCACTCACCCACATTTCCCGCACTTTCGACTCCTGCCAATCGCTGAGGGCCAGAGGCCAGTGCATTTCGCTTTGGGGCTGACGTCAAATGGAAGACATTAGGCACACATTGTCTGGCCTGTGCAAAACGCCAGCCCCTCCGCTCCTGCCTTCTCCACCTCCTCACTCTCTCCCTCCTCTTCCTCCCGCCTTCCCCCTCCTCCTCGTCTTCGTCCCTTTTCTCCTCTTCCTCCTCTTCTTTTTCATTGCGTCTATCGAGTGCCCACCGCAAACCAGGCACGATGTGTATATCATCTCACTTAACATTCACAGCAGCACTCTAATAAGGTAGGTAGTATTATTAGCCCATTTTACAGATGAAGAAACTGAGAATTATGCAGGTTAAATAGCTGCCCAAGGTCTGAAACTGGGACGTGATGATGGCTCTCTAGAGGTCTGACCTCGAAGTCCACATTTTTTGTCACATACTATGTTTTTGTCCCTTTTGTGGGCACCCTGAATCCTCTGTAAGGCAGCGTCCTGGGGCTGTACTGCTTTCGATCTGGACTGGGATCCCAGGCTGAGAAAGTGGCACAGCTTAGAGCTGCAGACGGTGGAAGGCACTTCAGCTACTGTGCAGTTGCTGCATCTGGCTCTGAAGATGTACTTGCGTTTGCACCAGTGTGGGACCTGGATAGCCCGCCCCCCTCCCCATGAGCCAAGGTCTGGGTCCCCAGGGTCCCAGGGGCTCACTCCAGGTCGGCTTCCCATCCTCCTTCTGGACTTGGGGTGCTTCTGGGCGTCTGCGTCCTTCCCCTGGCTTCCCTCTCCTGCCTCTTAGAGGGACTGTCTGGCCGCGTCCTGTCCGAGGACAGGAGCTGGGGCTCCAAGGTGCTGGGCTAGGCTGGATGAGGCAGCAAAGGAGGGATGTGGCCTGGGATAAGCAGGTTCCCTCCTGAGCTCACACTTCCCTCACCCAGTGGGCGTGTTTCACTCTGGGCAAACCCACCACATGCCCAGGCTGGAGTGTCTCTCCACTTGGTCTGCATTTCAGCACTCCCTTTTTAATCAAGTGTGGGACTTTATAACACCAATGTGCTTTTAAAAAGTAGCAAATGTGTATGGTGAAAAGTGAAAACAGGACAAATGGGTTTTTAATGAACAGCTGCTTCTCACTCCATTTGGCCCAACAAGTCCTTGTCAACTCTTCCTGCACTGGCTGCCTAGACATTTCTAAGCAGAAATGCAAACATAGATACACACACACACACATGCACAGATAATGGGATATGCGTGTGCACTTGTATACCTATTCATGCGTATTCTTTTGATTGTTTTAACTAAATGGAGAATGTTATACACAACATACAATATTTTTTGTTTTTTCCTTCTGTGCTGGAGATATTGCCTTATTAGCATCTGCAGAAATCTCCATCTCATCTTTAACAGGTATTTGATTAACATTATCCACCTGGTTGTACCCTAAATTTTCAGTTAATCCTAGATTAATGAGCACTTTGTTTTGCTGATATATTATTATTCTGGTGACTCTATATTCATATATACGGGTGTATACAAATGATGTCTCTAAACAGTTTTTCAATTCCCACTTCCTCTATTCCCTTTATATTATAAATTCATGTGACTATATTTATTTCTTTATTCACTTATGTATCCTCTTCTCTCCCCGCTACAGTGTAATCTCCTCAAAGACAGGAACCTTATTTTTTTGTTCACTGCTATATTCCTGGCACCTAGAATAGTGTCTAGAACACGGGAGATGTTCAATTGTTTTTTGAACAAATGAACCTATGAAGAAAGACATTTTCTCGTGCATTGTTTAGCGTATTGCTGTGGGAGAAAGTCCTGAAAGTGGAGAGGTGAATTTAAAACACTTCCTGGTGCTACCAGAGTTCCTCGAGAGAGGCTGCATCGGTACAGAGTTCATCAAGAATGCCTGGCAGGGCTTGTTTTCACCCGACTTTGTTCAGCCCTGCTATGTGACACTCTCTGATCTCTGCCAATTTTATAGGCAGCTCTGTGCTGAGTATTGTGGGGACAGGACCCCTTCTGCCACCCCCTCACTGTGTCCTTTCCCTCTGGGATCTGCCAGGCACCCAGGCTGTCCACGGCCTCCCCCAGATGCCCCTGCCCTTCCCGTGCGTCTGTGGGACTCAGACTCGCAACACAGCGGCTTTCTGGGCGACAGACCCAGGGACATAGCCACACAGGCCAGGAGGCAGGCTCTGGCCTTCTGGGCAGGGAACTCAGGGTCTGGCATTCCCAGAAGGTGACTTAAAAGAATGGGTGTGTGTGCACGCTTGTGTGCTCGCACACGGTATCTTGGGTGGCGCCTTGCCTTGAGGCATGCCAGGACAGGGCCCTCCTTGCCCAAGCTTATTTCAATACTGCTGATATTGAAAAATATTGGGGTTTTTGTTAAGATTCTTTCCTTAGAGTTGAACTAAGCATTTTTCATATATTTGTCTTTCTTTTGAAGTTAATCCCTGAACTACCAAGCCTCCTTCCCAGATGGCTCCTGACAAAAAGCAAGATAGGCATGTTCACAGAAGTTGAGAGCGCTGAAGAAAATGAAGGACATGTGATCTTTAATGTGGACGTGACTGTCCCCCTTAAGTAAGGTCAGAAAAATAAAAGGATTTCATGCCCATCTACGGGTAGTTAATATGTGGGGCCACCTATCCCAAGAGGCACAGGTTGCAAATATAAGATGTTTTACGTTCCTTTCTCAACTGAGGGGCCACATTCCCAAAAGCTTTGTTGCAAATCACATTTCTGTTTTTAAAAAAAGTATTTGATTTTAAGATAAAGCTATGATTAGTAGATAGAAAAGTAAAATGCAACGATCAAAAAATTCCTTATCTATTTCATGAAGAGCAAAATAAAAAGGATAAGTTTTCAGCATACTACCCTAAAAATTGTCAATTACATTTTGCATATCTTAATATAGAAATCCTTGACAGTATAAAATTTACCTCCACATGCTATCTCTTGTTGGAAGATACTTTTCTATTTCCCTTCCCCACAGTTTTGATGAGATGATTGCAAATTTGCTACACTTTGTCAGGGGGAGGTTCATTCTAAGACAGTACTTCTCAAAGTATTTGCGGAAAAGATCTGCTTTATTTTTCTTCCTAAATCCACCTTTGACAAATATCTTTGCAAAATAAAAGAATGAATAACCAGAAATATAAAATAAAAAACAGGCACAAAAACAAACAGCAAGGCATACAAATTATGCTCATTTTTTAATACTCAGAAGAAACACATGAAATTACTTTCAAATGGCTATATGCCTCTTTAAGTGTATTCTCAATGTCTCTTCTTCTCCAGTAGACAGATAACAAACCTTCCAAAATTGGTCATGTGCCCTGATTCTCCCAAGAAGAGCATTTGTTTTCTAGAGCTTGGTTCCTGGTCCATGTATTCAGTCCCTTTCAGACATTTTATGAAGTTTTGACTCTCACCTTTGAGATCGGCTTGAAATTCTTACTTTATGCCTCCTAGAAATCCAGAGTAAACTGTTACGGCAAAAGCTTCCACGACCTTGATGTGGCATCCTAGCTGAAACGAGCTGAAAGTTTTCCCTTTCACTCCGTGCTGGCCTGGCATGTCAGGAGGCCGCATTCCGGCAGAATCCCCCGATTCTCACTTGCCAGTTGCCTTGGACAGACCCTCAATGACATTTCTAAGACTCTGTGTTGTTTTTATTTAATTTCCTTTATTTTCCCCAAAGTTGGATTGTAAAACCTTGACTCCGTCATTCTCTTTCCCTCCATTCTTTCTCTCCAGTATTTTACTTCCTTTTCTTTCTAATGCTCTACAAGTGACATAAAAATGAGTAGATAATGAACATAGACTCCTCCTAGCTAAAGATATAAATGAATGAAAGTCTACTTAAACTAGAATCTCAAGTAAAGTAGAAACTCCTGGTTGACAAAATATCATCAATTATAAATTAGTTAAAATTAAATTTAGATATTAAGTATTTTCACTAAATTTGTAGAAGCTGGATCTCTAACAGACTATTAAAAAAATTAGCTGGGCGTGGTAGCTCGCTCCTGTATTTCCAGCTACTTGGAAGGCTGAGGCGGAAGGATCACTGGAGTCCAGCAGGTCAAGGCTGCGGTGGCCGGGAGCATGCCACTGCACTCCGGCCTGGGTGACTAAGTGAGACTCTAACTCAAAAAAAAAAAAAAATTCCATGTCTGAAGAATCTTCCTAAAGCTCTGGTGTTGGTACCTACCAGGTAAGACTAGGCTTGTCTGCACTAGTTGAATGGGTCTTGGGTGTGACGTGATTTGCCAGTCACATGTTCTCAAAAGTAAGTAAAAGTTGATCCCAAGCTCTTTTTCCGAGCCAGCAGTGAGTTCTCCCCTGGAGAGATTCAGTGGGAAGCACACCGGGAGGACCAAAGCATCCCTGCTCCTGCTCCGAGTCCAGTTTGCGTGGTGACAGTTGGTGTGAATTTCAGCTCATCGTGTAACTTGGAGCTTCTGACGTGCCACTTGTTAAATAAAGACGGTAAAACCTTTCAGGGAGAAGGGCAGATCAAACGAAGAGGCACTGCTGAGATTTGAAAGCAAAGTCACTCCCTACAAAGAAACAGTCATGGGTGACGAACGACTTCTTGAGAATTTAACCTGGGCCTTTCCTGGAGCATGTGCTGTCGGCCAGGCTTTGTTCCAAGCGCTTTACGAGCATCGGCTTCTGTGCTTTTCCGCACGACGTGATGAGGCAGGTGCTCCATTCACTCCCGTTTCGCATTTGAGCAAACTGTAGCACACAAAATCCCAGAACGGATTAAATCATTTGCCCAGGGGCACATGGCTTGGAAGCTGGAGTGCTGGGATTTCAGCGAAGCGCCAGCCACCGTTTGCGTTTTTAACACTGTGCTGTGCCTCGTCCCGGAGGCCAGGGGATCTAACCGATGCAAGTACTCACAGGCCAGTATCACTTAGGTTGGCAAGTCCTAGCACTCCTACCTTGTGCGTATTTTTAAATCTACCCCTCCCTCTGAATTTATTCTCACTGCTTTCACTCTGGTCTTTCGCTCCCACGTTAACAAACCATTACTCAGGCATCAGCCATCACCAGGCATCTGTGATAGGTCGGAGGGTATCCCAGTGAGGAAGTCACATTCCCTGCCTTTGTGGAATGTATTATTTCATAAGAAAGTCCGTATTAAATGTATGTGCACAGATGAGGGGATAATTATTTGACAGCGACCAGTGCTGTGAAAGTAAGTGCCGCTACCATCGTGAGCCTGGACTCCTGTAACAAGCCTCTTGTTGGTTTTCCAGCCTCTAGCATCGCCCCATTCTAATCCTCCAGCACAAAACGCAGTTGGATCCATCCAAGAGCAAATTGGGTGGTGTGGTTATCTGGCGTGGAAGTCTTCCATGCCTCTTTGCATTACTCGCAGGGTGGAGGCCCAGCTCTTACCTCCCTCTTCAGTCACTTCCCATATTCTTTGCCTCCATGTCTTATGTCACAGTAACTAAAATGTTCTGTAGTCTCAAGCCTCCTGTGCACATGCCATGCTTCCTGCTTCTGTGCTGTCCACTTGATGACTTTCCACCCCTCACAGCCCAGCTTGCACTCACCTTTCAAGAGTCACCTCTTCTAGGAAGACTACCCAGAACTAAAAGCAAACAACGGCACTGTTCTTTCCGTGATCAAGTGCTGTGTCTCTGTGTCTTTCACATCACTGAAGAGAGGTGCCCAGGGTAGCACCTAGCATGCAGCTGACACTTAGCATGTTTGCAGAAATGAACCAGAGAAGTTAGCATGTCTCTCATCTCTCCCAAGACTGTAGTCCTGTTCCATTCCACTGCCTGCCTGCCCATGGAGGCCATGAATGGCTACATCCTAGAGTCATCAATGCTCTTCCCAGCTACCCTTCTCAGGCACATGCTGAGTTCTTGCTTCACCCCAGGTTCGGCACTTCAAGCTTGCAGGTCTGGAAAAGACCACAGTCCTTATAAGACCCATCGTCCACACACTTGAAGGTTAGGAAAGTAATTTTTCACTTTTAGCGGGCATAGTGGTAAAGGGGATGATTCTGCAGTAATATTGCATTCTGTTTTCATCTTGAATACAGGCTGGAGGGGTAGAGCCCAGAATGTGGCCTGAAACACGCTTATAACATTTGCTCATATTCTAGAGTCAGGTTTTACATACGTTAGGGGTGTTTAATGAGCAGATTCTCTCCAACTCCTCTGAATAAACCAGACTAATTCTCTTCTCTATTCTTATTCTATTAGAGAAGCCCCAGGAACATTATCCAGCAAAGAGTATGGCTGAAATATTTCTACCAATAAATGAGATGGCAATTTATGGGTAAGAAAATGAGCTGAAATTAGATATTTGTAAACTAAGTAACCAACTCCGAATCCATTTGTCAAGCTGGTTTTCTTTATGATCACACTAGCAATCAGGAGGAAAATGGACATGTTCAAAAGTTTCATTTAGATTTCCAAGGATGTTATATTTCCCAAGAGTCAAGACATGAATTATTCTATATGCATTAAAAATAATGTACTAAGCTCTTACTCCCAATAATGCAATTTTAATATTAAAGATTATAGGGATGAAACATTATCATACTTTTCCTCCACGATCTCTGGAAATACAATTTGAGAGCATTTTCTACAAATTTTAGACACGTCTTATTGGGAAAGCTAGTAAAACCCAAGAACCAACAGAACGTGACAGTGTTCTTGAGTTAAAGTTTTGAGCTATGTGTTCCTGTTTTAAGACAGAAACAGCTTCCAACCTTAACAGTACATGGAGAAAAGATCCATTCCTGAGAATCTGGTCACCTCAATCCTTCTGTATTCTGCAGTAAAACGTGGCACAAGCAAATAAGAGTTTATTTACTGCTGCATAAAACTTGGGCAGAACAGGCATGGAGAGGAAGCCTGCTTTCGATTTCAGCCATCTGGAAATATTAGAGCTCAAGGCTCAGGTCCTCCCGGCTTTCTTGTCGGATGAGTGGTGTGTCTTACCTCCTTTCTACAGGCCAGAGAAGACGTCACGGGAAGGTGATCCCTGCCGTAGGTTGATTCCTTCATGTAAGTACATCGTTCTTCAAAAACTTGAGACAAATATCCTTGCTGGCCTTTGTAAATGTGCAACTTCACACATTTCAAATTAGAGAAGTTATGTGCAAAGTCGTCACGGTGCTGTTTTGTATCCCTTTGTAAATGTAAAGCTCAGCTCTTTTACATTTATTTACTCTGAAAACTATTTTTCTTAAAAGCAAATCAAATCACTTTAAAATCACTCTTAAACGCACAGCTGAATACAGAGATTAGCCCCGAGTTTCTGAATCAGTCCTCTCAAGTATTTGGCAAGTCACTTAACCCCTTTGGGACTTCCGTTTCTTTTTCTGTAAAACAATACCGACCACCCACCGAATTCAGGGAGCTGAAGGCAACCCTGGGTGTCAGAGTGTGCCAGTGCCTAGGATGACAGTGTCATAAATTCCGAGGAGGTAGGGTAGTCTGGTGTGGAAAGGGTCCAATTAACCCCCAGGAAGCTGAGGTCTTGTTTTGCTCTCAACACCAAGACTTCGTGACCTCTCCATAGGGCGGGCCCCCTTGAGCCTCAGCCGTTCTCACAGGGCAGCGTCCAGCCTCAGTAGCCACGGAACCTGTTTCGGACTCTCTTATGTGTCCTGCTTATGTTGGGCTTTAATTTTGTTTCCTCCTTGACTCTTGATATCTCCTTCTGTCCATTTTCTTTTTCTAATTGTTACAGTTTGTGTGTTAGAACAAATCCCCAACTGCAGCAGTGTTGAGAGGCGGACTGTTTAAGAAGGGATGCGTTTACAGCAGGAGCTCTGCCCTTACGAATGGGTTGATGTCAGTGTCACCGGAGTGAGTGTGTTATAAAATGTACTCAGCTCTCACACTTTCTCTTGCTGTTGATTCCCCTTGCCAGACTTTACAGCCTCCAGGCTCACCTGTGAAATAAACTTCTACTATTTATAAATTATGCAGTACGAGGTATTTTGTTATAGCAGCACAAAGAAAGCTAAGGCACATATTTAATTTTTTTCCCTTAGGAAATATGAAAATTTTTATAAGATCTATGTGCTCTTCTTGGAAAATATCGTTTGGAAACAATAAACATAAATACTTATGGTAATAAGTACTTGGTAAATTCCTCAGACAAGATTCTTCTGTTACTTTTAAGCAATAGACCAAAATTAAGTCAAATTTCTTAATTTCTCCATTTTACTTTTCCTCGACCTATCCTGACCTGGGATGAAAGGCCCTGCATTTAATTCTTCACGCCACTTGACTCATAAATTAAGAACTGAGAATTGAGGAATGCATTTTATCCAAGAGATAACAAAGAGCATATTCAATGGAATTTTAAAATAAGCAGCAGCAAAAATGTTTCAGATTGGATGATTGTATGAACCACATTCTATTATGGTAAATTCAAAGAGGTGGTCTTCACTTATTTTTGTCTTGGATTGTGATTAGGGACAGTATTTTTTAAAAGCCGATGGTGTGTATGCTGCTTAACAACGCTGCTTATTATTTGATGATTTGAGGTTTTGATGATATTTGCTAATCAGATATTTTATGTGTATATATATAATTTTTTTTAAGTTTTGCTCTTATCTTCCTAAGCCAACATAAATAGTAATGTGATCTTCGTGGCGACAGATACGGTGCACTTTCAGGATGTTTCCTCCAGGGGCACCTCTTTTGTTTCTTAGCATGTTGATTCATTCAATCCGATCCACCTTTGTTGACTCACAGAAGGTGAGCAGAGAGCAGAACAGGCGTTTGTGACAATAGCCCCTGTAAGTGCCAAAGTGTTCCAACGACCAGCAGCACAAAGTGACCAGTTCATGGGCAGGAGCTTTAAAGAGGCTGCACTCACCTGGATTCAGTGAACTTTTTTGGAGTGGATCCTTGGATCTTATTTCTCTATTAAGATAAGAAAGATATGTAAAGAAGACAGTGAAACGCCAAGATGTTTTTAGTTGACATCAAGAAGCATACATTTAAAAATAAAATAGAGAGATGTAGCTGACATATAAAAAGAAACAAACATAGAAAACAAAAGAGAATCCTTTAAAGGGCAGAGAGTCGCAGTACATAATTCAGGACTATGAGTCATGGAGAATTTGCCATGTTATTCTGCTTTGCAGATTCACTCCAATGTATGAATAGACACAAACCAGAAATACAAACTGGGCACAAAGGTGACCGGAGCTATAGAAATAAGTGGGGGAAAAAATAGCCAAGAAAACAGAATGGATCTAGTATAGTGTGAGAGGAAAAGAATGAGAAGGAATGAGGTATCCTCATTCTTCAAATGGGAAATGAGCTAGAGGAGTTGGAAAATATCCCATGCACCCTGAGTAATAAGCGGCTCCAAAACAATGGAGAAGAAAAACGTACAGGGAGAACACGGTGCCTGGGAGGTCCTTCAGATGCAGTCCCAAGGAAGATACCCAAGGCACCCGCTGACCAACGGCGCGAGAGTGAAGCCACCTTGGACCCGCCATCCACCCATGCAGCTGCCATCCGACTGTAACTGCTTGAGGGATTCCAGTCAAGACCAGTAGAACCCCCTTCAACCCACAGAGTTGTGGGGGGAAAATAGATTGCTGTTTTTAAAAAACATAGATCTTTCTGCATTCTGAGCTCCTCAGACAAAGGAGGGAAATTCATTGGAACCATGTTGCTCTGTGCATAATAAAGTAATTGTTTTCTTTATCTTGTTTTACATCTGTAGTCAGTGCTGTTGGCAAAAACATCCACAAATTCTAAATAAGATAATTTGTCACAAAATTCATTAATTTTGCATTTCTCTTGAAAGCAAAGTGGGTTGATTATCAAAGTGTGTGCTAGTTTCTTATACAACACTTGCTTACACTGTGGAAATTCCGATGATTCTAATTCAAAAAGAAATTTCAAAACCAGGGCATTAAGAAATATGTTTTTTTTTTAAATAAATCCTGGAAAAAGTTCTGAACTTCCTAATGAAACTGTCTCTATGTTTTTAAGAGAACTAGCAATATTAAATAAAGAACAAATGTTCCCATCACAAGCGCTCGGGGAGAAGGAAGCATGCAGTGACATGGGACATTGATTAACCACCACTGACCCACACGTCCTTAGGTGTGCACAAATCAGGTAGATTCCATACATAAATATGGGTTTTGCTACTCTTTAAACTGTTGAGCAGTTCGGGTCCGCTTAAAGAGTCATTATTTTCTTTGTAAAATGGACATTATGGTTCTCACATTACAGAAGACTTTTGCCATGACAACATAATAATCAGAGAAAGAAACAAATCCAGCCCTAAACTACCATGACATAGTGAGTTTATAGTATAATCACAGAGCCTTCAGTGTTAAAATGGGCAAGGACAGCAGGGGCGATGGTGGGGGAGGGAGGATTTTCAGGCTCGAGACTGAAAGCGTGAGTGAGCCTGGCTCCAGGAGACGGGGGCCAAGGCATGTCCCAGGATGACACTCATCGTCCATCACTGACACCAGTTCAGATATGGACCATCCCATCGTACCCCTCTTCCATCCTTCTGTGCTGCTCATGTTCATGTCTTCAAGTCTTTTCCAGCAGCCTCTTTGGAACACCTAATAGAATCTCCTTTTGAGGGTTGGTAGCTGTGATGCTGGCTCTGCACAAACTGATCCTAAAACACACAAATAAAAAGCTGTCCATGATTTTTTTTTCAGATTTACTCTTGAGAGGGCCTCCCAACCATTGCAACAAACAACTTCGATGCAAAACAGAATGAAGCCTCTCATGGCAATCAATAGCAACCTTTGAATGCTGGACGTTTTTCCTAGCATTGGACTGACGACGCAGTTTGGCACCAGTAAACAGGACTCATGTTACCGACTCCTTTTGACAGCATTGGCTATAAACGCTCCTCTAGCTGTAAGTGCTATCGAGGATTTGTCCGCGTATCTGAGGGGAAGAGCCAGGAAAAACAGTTGTCTTTGCCCAGAACATAAGTCTACCCAGTAGGAAATGAGCTGGGGATATCTAAGTGAGCTTTGGGTTTTGCACCCAGCTTAAAAGTGATCCTTCCCTTGATCTTCTCAATGCACTTTCTTCAAAGTATTGAAAGCACAGTGTCTCTGAAGAAGGCTTCCTGCAAACAAGGCCAAAAACACTCAGACCTCAAACCCATAAATGGCATCAGCCGTTTCCTCTGAGTCCGTTGCTTACTGGTAGCCAGTCAGCTAACCCTACCCTCCCACACACCCCAGCATGTCTGTAGAATCAAAATGAGGGCTCAGGAAGTGTCCAGAAATCTTATAGCTAGAGGCCGGACTACCACACCAGAGACCGGGATCCATCCTATCACCCAATCCTGCCCCTCTCTGCCCTGCTGCCTCTCTGTGGGCAGGTACCACTCTCAGCCTCTACAGCAAGTTTGGAGACGCAGGACCCTCATTCTCATTCAGGAGACAGGACGTGAGCACGTGTTAGTTCAATAACAGTCAGATATTGAAATAGCATAATGTCACAAGGCAGCAGACGAGTCTCTAACATCAAAAGTTTCATGAAAAAATTCAACTGTGGACAATACTTAACGTGTGTTCTGGAAGCAAGAATCAGGTTAATACCTAACAGATATTTCACTTAGGGAGAGCAGAGGAGAGAAGAGAGCTTGGGACAGGGCTGAGGAGAGCCTTGACACATCACCTGAGTGGATGTTTTCAGATCAGGGCTTCGGAGCACCCTCTGCACATTTTCCATCCCCTGTGCGCCAGTCAAGGATTTCTCTGCATTTTAGGATGAAAGGTGCTAACTGAATAAATGCGGGTTAACTTTTAAAAGGTAACAGGCACATACTCAATGATAAAAACATATTCCTAGGCAGGGAAGGTGCGCACCGTTGCAAGAGAGATGGTGCAATGATGAGGTCAGAGAGAGCCTCCAGGGGTCTCTGGGGTTATCCAGAAGTCAACTTTTTGCATAACATCACCATTTAGGACAGCTCCTACTGAATACTCAAGTTCCCAGCATGACAACTGGCATAACATTTTAATTTGGGGTTTGTTTAACTGGCACAGAAATAGTAATTATTTCCTTTTCAGTGGCCAATGCTTGAGTTCAGAAACTTCTAATTTTTTTTTTTTTTTTTTGAGTCTGGGTCTCACTCTCTTGCCCACACTGGAATGCAATGGTGTAATCACAGCTCACTGCAGCCTCGAACTCCTGGGCTCAGATGATTCTCACACCTCTGCCTCCTGAGTACCTGGGACTACAGGTGCATACCACCATGCCCATTCATTTTATCTTTCAATTAAAGGTGTGTGGTACAATTCAGGGTTAAGTATGCACATGTTCATTATGCAGGTACCCTTGTTAAGGTGTGCCCTCCCTACCCTGGCAGAATCACACTACTGCCAATCCTACCCCCCACATAGAAGCTTGCCACTACTGACAATTCTTTTCTTATAGCATAATGGTAATTGTTCAAGGTTCCCTTATGAGTGAGAACATGTGATACTCAGTTCTTTGTTTCTGTGATAGATCACTCACTATTTTTTTTTTTTTTTGAGTTGGAGTCTCACTCTGTTGCCCAGACTGGAGTGCAGTGGTCGCTCCTGGCCACCGCAGCCTCGACCTGCTGGTCTCCGGCGATCCTTCTGCCTCAGCCTTCCGAGGAGCTGGAATTACAGGCGCACACTACCACGCCCGGCTAATTTTTTGATTTATTGTAGAGACGGGTCTCGCCTGCCCAGGTGGGTCTCGATCCCACAGGCTCAGGCAATCCCCTCACCTCAGCCTCCCAAAGTCGCAGGATTACAGGCTGAGCCACCGAGCCCAGCGATCACTCACTGTTATAGACGCTAAGTCCATCCAAGTTGCTGCAAAGTTCATAATTTTGTCCTTCTTTATGGCTATGTAATAATCCATTGTATACATGTACCACATTTTCTTTATCCAGTCCTCTTTTGATGGGCAACACAGTTGGTGCCATGTTTTTGCTATTGTGAACAAGGCTGCAATAAACATGCGTGTGCAGGTATCTTCTTCATAGAGTGATTTGAGTTCCTCTGAGTATATATATAGCTTTTTATTTTTAGTAGAGAGGAGATCTCACTCTGTTGCCTAGGCTGGTCTCAAGCTCCTGGGCTTAAGCAATCCTTTCACCTGGGCCCTGTAATGTGCTAGGATTACAGACATGAGCCACCAACCAGGAACTTCTAATGTGTAAACAGCCACCAACCAGGAACTTCTAATGTGTAAACAGGGCCACTGGGCCATGTAGTCACCCCTTCTCGTGCTGAAGTCAGCTTGTGATTCATTAGTTTATCCATATATTTATTTCTTCACCTATTTATACAACTCCAAGAATTTCAGATACAGTTTAAGTAAATCATGTGTTACTTTGAAGTTTTCAAACTATCTTTTGAAATGTATAAAATAAAACTGAGCATTAAAATGGAGAGTAGACATAAGAAGAAAAAGTCTCTTCTACTCTACTGTAAAAACTTCATTATTTGAAATTTTTGATTTTTTTTTAGTTAAAAGTATGTGCAGTAATATACCTTTCGATTTATATTCATTATTCCTTATTTTGGATGTATAAATAACAATTGATACACTTAACTGATGAAAAGTGTTATCAAGTGTGATTGACCATATCATGTAGGCCTTTCGTAGAATCACTTTTACTAAATGTTTGATTGGCATTTATCCTCTCAACTTCCAGTAAGGTATATAATGAGACACGATTTTATGAAGTCGTGTTTGTTTTATCTTTAAAGGTGTCACTGAAATGTGGGAACTATCTTTCAGGCCTTGGCTTTAGGAAAAGCTTTGTTTCTCTTGAGCAGCAAGTAAGAGTTTATTGCTCTCGTGGCCGTTGGGCTCAGAATTAAGTTGAGCCAGCATGCTGAGTCAGGACCTTACAAGACATGCGCATTTGCCAAAACATAATCCCTGGCTTCATTTGTTATTTTACCCTTTATCCTATAAGGTCTCAGGTTTTTTAAACATGCCATCTCCTACTGAAGTTCCAAGAACATAGAACAATTAACACAACCTTTTAATTTGGCGTTTATTAAACTAACCACAAGAATTTATTCAACTGTCATAGACTGACTTGTGTGCCCGCAAAATGTGTATGTTGAAGTCCTAACTCCCAAAGTGGCAGCGTTTGGAGATAGGCCTCTAAGGAGGTCACTGAGTTTAAATCAGATCATAGGGTGGGGCCCCAACCCAACAGACGTGTCCTTATAAGAAGACAGAGACACCAGATTCCACTCTCTCTCCCTCTCTTTCTCTCTCCTCCCCCCCCTCCCCCGCACTCACACAGAAAGGCCATTGAAGGCAACAGAGCGAAGGCAGCTGTCCAAAGTCAGGAAGAAAATCCTCACCAGAAAGCAGTGCTGCCTCTTGGCACCTTGGTTGTGGATTTTCAGCCTCTGTAACCGTGAGAGAATGCATTTCGGTGGATTCAACTACCTAGTCTGTGGGATTCAGCTATGGCAGCCTAGATTGACCATTATGTCTTTAAATTTTTTCAGCAGGTCAAACCTTCAAAGCAGGAAAGACATATTTCACCGTGTAAGCCATCTGGCCAACTCTTCTTGTCCTGACCCCCGAGGTCCCTATTCTCCTCCCCTACCCTGTTAGAGGGGTTGGTGTGGGTGGGATGCACTTCTGGGAAACCCACCGATACCACTCTCTCTGATGTTCAGAAACTCCCCTTAACTACCTCTTTTACTTGTTGTGTGTATGTGGGGAGGAGGAGTGGTTGAGAGGGAGAAATACTAAGAATTGAGCCTCCTTTTTATTTTTATTTTATTTATTTAATTTTTTTTTGAGTTGGAGTCTCACTGTCGCCCAGACTGGAGTGCAGTGGCCGCTCCCAGCCACCACAGCCTCGACCTGCTGGGCTCCGGCGATCCTTCCGCCTCAGCCTTCCGAGTAGCCGGAACTACAGGCGCGCTGCCACGCCCGGCTGATTTCTGATTTATTGTAGAGATGAGGTCTCGCCAAGTTGCCCAGGCGGGTCTCGAACCTGTGGGCTCAGGCAATCCCCTCACCTCGGCCTCCCAAAGGCGCGGGATGACAGGCTGAGCCACTGAGCCCGGCTGAGCCTCCTTTTTATACAAGTAACATGTCAGTCCATGTTAACACATTTCTGTGTCTTGAGAATGCCACAGCCGTAGATGTCAATGGTTTCCTTGGCAGTTCCTCCTGGCCTAGTCATCGCAGCTCCGTCAGGGCCAGGAAGCATCTGATCTCAGTGGTTTCCAGACCCTGTTCCTTTATACAAGAGCAGGGGTGAAAGGAGGGGAACGTGCATTGGGGGCTACATCTGGTATTTTATAGAGCACCTAAAGTCAAACACGTCTTGCCACTTCCTTCTGAAAAACATACCTCTTCCCTAATAATCTAGGGTTTAAAAAGCTCATTTGTACTCTACTGTGAACACTTCATGACTTGTTCTTTTGAATAAACAAGCATGCCCTTACAATGCCAGAGACATTCGTCCTTCTCTTGCCCCGAATTACATTATACATTACATAGAGTCCTACATTGACTAATATATACATGACACGCCCTCAAAATGTCTCCCCTCTAATCAATAGGAAACCCCATGGACCAAGATGAAGGGGAGATTGACTGCCCCCTTGCCATTTTGCCAGGATAGACTGAGTCGTATCTAGGAAGCAACAGCGACAGAGTGCTGCACAACTGATCTCAAAGCACTGTGTTGTCGTCTGGGATGTGTACAGCATGCATTTCATATCCAAGCAGCTTGCTATGTTAAGATTGCTCCACTGTTTAATCACCACTTGTCTTAGTTCAGGTTGCTGTATCAAAATGCCATAGACTGGGTGGCTTAAACTACAAACATTTATTACTCATAGTTCTGGGGGCCGGAAAACCCAAGATCAAGGTGCGAGTCACTAGGTTCCATGAGGGTCCTCTTGGTTTGTGGACAGCTGCCCGTTTGCTGAGTTCTCGTCGGGGAGAGAGGTCGTCAGTCTCTGTTTCTCCTTATGAGGGCTCTAATCCTGATTCAGGGGGGCTCCGTCCTCAGGACCTAGTTACCTCCCAAAGGCCCTATCCCCAAATATCATCGAACTGAGGTTAAGGGCTTCAACGTGTGAATCTGGGTGAAGTGCGGTCACTCCCTGAAGCCACCATGAGGCAAAAGCACCATTCTGGAGGGTTTTCCTTGAAGCTGAGAGGGAGCCATCACTGGCCCTACGCACTTTCGTCAAGCTTTAGTTATATTGCAACCTTAGCCTTGGCTTTCTATGAAAGACTTGAAATGCTCATAAAGTGGCCTAAAAGCCCAAACTTTTGGTTGAATGATAGGATGAGAGAGATTCGAGTGATACGTGGCCAATAACACACGGAGGAGGTATTGTGGCCATGAGGTCCCAGGGAGCTCACAGCTGTCAACAGTTTGAAATATTTCAAAGACCATACCCCTACTGCTTCCAATCCTGAACTTATAACAGTCACAAGAACTGGGCACAGAGTATCTCACATTTGGCACACTTTGGAGAGAACCCTCAATAAGACACACTCTTCGAGCTTGCCCCCTACTCTTGGAATGTGTATTGATGTGAAAAGCTAGAAAATGGACTATCTTTGGCTTTGACATCTGAAAAGGACAGAACGTTTCTATGAAATCATTGAAACCAATACGTGATCTTAATTCAACTTATGAAAATTAGATCTAAATCTTTATTTTTTCCTCACAGTTAAGGTTCATTATAATTTCACTGATAGTTACTTTTAGTCTGCGTAATCAAAGAGGTTCTAGGGTTAAAAAAAATAAAATAATAAAAAAAACTTACGCTGACTCTGTAAAATAAAAATCCACCTTATGTGTCTATGCATGTTAAGTCTACATACATTTGTGTATGTGTAGATCTATATATACATATAGATGTGTGCGTATATCAGTATATATGCATGTGTGTGTGTGTCTATAGATACAGATACATAGATCTCCCAGATGAAAATTTAGGTTTACTGGTTTTTTAACATTTTTCCTTGTAAAGTTTAACCGTATTTCTCAGACAGAATGCTTGTTTTAGAAGATATTCTCTTCAGTTCTGCAGAGTGACAGGTTTAATTCCTTGGAACGGATACTCTCTACTTAAGTGAGTCTTTGGTGTGGGGTATGGTGACCTCTATCAACTAAAGATTAGGAGAGGTGTGTGAATGGAGGCTGTACCTAATATTCGCTTCTTGACACTTAGGGCTGAGATTTATAATCTAGAGAATAGGTGCAAAGGGATCTTGTTGACATTTAAGTAGTTGGTGACGAAACTTTGTTAATTAAACATATGTTTTAGTTATCATCTCCAAATATTTTTGATTGCTTCACTATCAAGAAAAATATCTTTAGCATGCAACCCAAACGTCTTATATTTGCATTCCTGTGAAAATATATCATGTCTACTATAAAACCTATGCAGAAATAGAAATGTTAAATTGTGGCATAAAGATGTGATTTAAAAATTGCATAAATAATTCTGTCATGTTCGATAGAACCTAAACACGAGGGGCTCAGCAAAACATTATCGACAATTGCGTCCGTCTGGGTAGAATCGCTTCCTCCGCAGTGGCAGCACCGAGTTCCCATGGTTCATCACAATAAAGTTTGTTTCTTGCTCACATCAGAGTCCAATGTGGGTTGTGCTTTGCAGGCTATTTTTTTCTCACGTAACTCTCGGACGAGTTTGCCTTATAATGCTGCCTTTTCAAAGCCACTTGAGAAAAGGGAAGTAAAAGCTAAAAGCTTGCGCACGGAGTTTTGAGAGCCAGGCTCAGAAGTGGGCTGCAACTCTTCGTCTAGTGTTTCCTTAGCCAGAATTCAGTCAAATGACCCAGATCTTATGGCAAATGTGACTGAGGAATCAACTCTTATGTGTTCAGGAAGAAGAAATGATGAGGTGAGCACCACCATTTTAAAAGCATTTATTATTATTATATTATTAACATAGCTGATTAACAGCATGAGCAAAGCAAATTAATAAGCTTACTATTTTGAAAAAAATTGGTTTAACATACTGTATTACAGAAATTCAGAGGTCCGGTTGTAAATCCAATTTATTTCAAAACTGGTTTTAAAGGCTATGGTGAGCCGGGCTCGGTGGCTCAGCCTGTAATCCCGCGCCTTTGGGAGGCTGAGGTGAGTGGATGGCCTGAGTCCGCGGGTTCGAGACCCACCTGGGCAGCGAGACCTCATCTCTACAACAAATCAAAAAATCAGCCGGGCGTGGTAGCGCGCGCCTGTAATTCCGGCTACTCGGAAGGCTGCGGTGGCCGGGAGCAACCACTGCCCTCCAGTCTGGGCGACAGAGTGAGACTCCAACTCAAAAAAAAAATTTAAATAAATAAATAAATAAAATCAAGGCTATGGTGGCTGAAAACATTACCTCGCAAAGCTGTGTAGATTCAAACGGAAGAAGAGAATTTGAAAGTTACGCTTTTGCCCAGCTAAGGAGTGCATTTTAGTTTCTGGTCATGTTGTTGGTCGTTACTCCCTGTAGGCATTTTTCCGCAGCAGGAAGAATAAGTGTTTCTCGAATTGGGATTGTGCAGTCTCAAATGTGGTTCCCAAGCCCTCATTTCGCCTAGAGGGAAATGTTGCGAAGTCCTTGGCTAACCCTATACCTTACAGCAATTGTTAGAGAAATTGAAGAGCGCCATCCTAGCCACGATGGCGTCATGCCGTTACTGACTTACACGCTATCAAGGCACAACATGCCCTTAGGAGGAGGTCCGTATTACTTAGAAGAGAAATAAATCCACAGTTTGAATCGTCTCCCTAACGATTTCAAGCGTTCTCAGGTCAACACCTTGTTTTTCCCGTGCAGGCTGGCTGATGAAGGCTTGTTCTAGTAAAAGACCTAGCTGGCTTCTCCATTTTCTCAGTTTTGTTGCGCTTGTATTGTTGATGTTATCTTCAATCCAAAATTCCTTCATATAAATATTTTAAGCAGCTTACTCATTTTATTGTCATTAAATTGTTTAAAATACATGGTATGATTTATCGGTTCACTTAAGTGTGTACAAGTAAACTAAAAATTATTACGAAACACTGAAAGAGAGAAAAAATGAGTGAAAATTCCACTGCCAATTTCTGGACATTTGAGGGATCTCACTCTTCCCTCTGGACGTTGAGTGAATACTCTGTGACCACCGGACATGTGGCCTGGATGAGGCCTCCTGTGTCTGTCTACATTCCAAATATTTGCAAAATAATTGGTTCATATTTACAAATAAACGCAAGCAGAAGTTCTAATATTTCTTCCTTCGGCTCAGTGGGGCATCTTAGACATCTTCATAGCTGCAGGTGAAGACTCCGCTTAAGAACCAGCAGATGGACAAGTCCCCAGAACAATGACAGTTGTTACAACGGAATCGTCCCAAAAGTTTTAGGCAGAAGAGCTTGGAAAAAAACCTGTTTGCTGTTGCCAACATGTAAATTTTAGTTTCCCAACTTAGTTTCGCTTTCATTTTCTTGAGTATCACTTTCTCAAGTCGTTCATCCGGCCCCAAATACTAGCCTAGGTGAATTATTTATTTTATGAAAAGTTTGGGGAAGGAACAGGAAGTCCAAGGGCTGGAGATGGGGGTGTCGGCCAAGAGGCTGTTTTCTACCAGGCATCAAGATCAAGGTCACTTCAGTCTTTGACTGCCTTCCACAGGCACATTTCGTAAAACACCAGTGAGGTCCTGTGTCTCACTGTTTGCCCATTTGATGTTAAAAAGATAAAAGAGTGACCATTATTCACGTACACAGTGAATTTCCTACACTTGATCTGAATGTTACAATACTTTGCGTGAAATTGTATTGCATCTATTAAACATATTGTAGTTATTAAGCCTGGGGGCTCTGAAGTTAGAATTTCTAGGTCTGAATAGTGGCTTTCCAATTGGATATGTGCACAGGTCTTATAATTTATTTAATGTTTTTTAAGACTCAATTTTTCTAGCGCATAAATTTGTTTTGAGGATTAAAACACAAGTTGGAATACAATGGCTGACACACAATGTATATTCAACATATTACTTTTATTATTACTACTAGTATGTATGACTAGCACTGTAGTACTAGTGTAGGAAGAATGTATCATATATACATGTGTGTGTATTCACAAATGTAATGTCACTACAATTATTAAATTTCTTGATTCTTTCTTAGACCATTCACACTGAAATGCCCTGTCTAACTGAAAAAATTAAGAGTATGAATGTCAGCATGTGGGTATCATTTAAACTCTTGGAAGGGTCTGCTAAGATCTTGGACTGTTTTACTTTTTCAGCAACATTGTTCATTTATGTACTTTTATATATTTATTTATTTTACTTTTTTGCTATAATATTCTAGTATGTCTTGTTCAGTGATGCACGGATAAGACATTTCTGGAGTTTAGTGTGGAATACACGAAATACATAAGAACAAAAAAAGTTCTCTTTGTATCACTGTCTGGCCTATGACTCATGGTCAATTATGAAGCCAACAAAAATAGAGAAACATAAGCAAAGGACTGAATTTGTATTTGGACTTTCGCATTCTGGGTGGGTCGTGAGGCTTTGCAATCTCCTAGGTTAAATTACTTACCATGTTTTTTCCCCACGTCCCCACATTTCTTAGGATGGAAAGGGTTTGGTGCATATCAGCTCCGAGTTTGTTTATGACAATTAATTCAGATGAGAAAGCACCTCCCGTATGACTGTGTCTGGGCCAAGTGGCGGGACGTAGAGCAAGGAACCAAATGCCGAGTCTGTCTTTCAAAAAAAAGCCAAAACTGCAGTTGTAGAAGGAGGGGCGGGGGAGAAGGAGGGAAAGAAGGGAAGACGACTGAGGGGGGAGAAAGAGGAGGGAGAAAGGACCCGTAGGACCACCAGGGAGATAGGAGCTGGGGCAGAGAGCACACACGTTGCAGCAGACGAGGAGGCGATAGGAGATCCACAGCTTGAATGTTTCTTTTTTTTTTCTGTGTGGCTTCCATACAGCTTGTTTTCATTTTCTTTCCTTTTTTTTCTTGAGTTGGAGTCTCACTCTGTCGCCCAGACGAGTGCAGTGGCCGCTCCCGGCCACCGCCGCCTCGACCTGCTGGGCTCCGGCGATCCTTCCGCCTCAGCCTTCCAAGTAGCCGGAATTACAGGCGCGCGCTACCACGCCCGGCTGATTTTTTTATTTTATTGTAGAGATGAAGTCTCGCTGCCCAGGCGGGTCTCGAACCCGCGGGCTCAGGCAATCCACTCACCTCAGCCTCCCAAAGGCACGGGATTACAGGCTGAGCCACTGAGCCCGGCAGCTTGAATATTTCAAAGAAGACAGGAGTCCTTTCTTGAATCTACCTATAGAATAATTGTCAATTTTGAAACAGTAGAGGGATGCACACATTCTCCATCCCGCATTCCTTTTGTTTTTAAATTGAATTCACTTTTTAAATTCTGAGAGGTGTTGCTACGAATGGAGAGTGGATTAGCTGGGTTCATGGTGTGTCTCCTCACTCTTCATAAGCCCACTAGGTTATGTGCACGGTCCTGATCAGCTTCGTCCCACCTCCCCTGGACTTTCCAGCTAAAGTGGGTATGGGGACAGGGGTGGGAGCTGGCCCGGGACCGAAAGCGCGTCAGGGAGCTGTCCTGGCAGCAGGTGGGAGGTGCCTTCAGAATGGTGCAACCACAAAAGACTCTGGCCCCATGGCTGCCTTGGGAGCGCAGGCGGCAGGTCACTGAGGCACGTGTTCGTGTCACTGTTCTGCAGATGAGGACACTGAGTTGCAGTGAGGCAGTGCGCTGCTCGGGTCCATATGAGCAGGGAGTCTGGAACTGTGATTCAAACCAGATCTACCCGGTTTCTGCCTGTAGCATCTCCTTGCAGGAATTAAAAACCTCTCAACACCGGGAAGACTTCTTGGACATTGAACTGTAAGCGACTCTTTTTATTCTGTGCAATCTGTTTTCAGGTAGATGCTAGTTTACTATGGATCAGTTATTAGAGAGGGGCAACAGCAGTAAGAAATCTGAACCAGGAGTCTGTCCGTCAGAAAGGCAGGCACAGAATCTCTAACTTCACAGAAGGTCAGTGCCCATCAGGTCCAGCCTCCTTAATCAACTGATGGAGTCCACAAAGGCAAGGTAGCTCATTTTGGTTCTTGGCTGCCTTATCACAAAGCCGGTATAAGAATCTGGACCTTCTGATACCTAAGCCACCAACTCGTCAGCACGTATTCTTCACTCTTTGTCTGGTAGCTGCAGCAGCAGAGTCAAGACGACAGACAATATTTCTGTCCTAAGCATCGCCTTGGCTGTATAGTCTGTGCATCCAGGAGTCAGTAAGGCTCTCTGCCGCAGAATCACCCTCACCCTGCGTCAACAACTGCCTAGGAGCAACGTGTACGTGAACATTTTTCCAGTTTTCCAAAGCACCCGTATGGTATTGCACACCACTCCATGGCTTTGATTGTTGTCGGTGGACACAGGGAAGTGTAATATATTGCTTAGAGCAAAGTGTTTGTCACCACAACACCGGGACTGGAATCTGGGTCGGCCCCTCGCGAGCTATGTGACCTAGGGCAAGTTTTCTCACACCTCACACGTCACAGCGTTGCCAAATAATACGAGGAAAATATGCTGTGTGTATCACAAGTCCATTCTTGTTCACGGCTGCCTGATAATGCATTATGTTCATCCATTATATTCATCAACCAATGGATCAGCACTTAGGTTGTTTTGAGTTTGAGGCTATGAGAATTAAGGTTGCTATGAACACCTTTGAGCAAGCATTTTGTGAAAATATGTTTTCGTATTTCTCGGGTAACTGCTCAGAAGTAGATTTTCCGGGTTTTAGGGTACGTGTATACTTAACACAACTAAAAAAAAAAAAAAGCCACGTATTCTCCCAAAGAGGTTTCATCATTTTATATTTTTATAAACAGGATATGAAAGTTCAGTTGTCTTTGTTAATTTTCTCTGTTATGTGACTTTTCCTTCTCATTGATTTCTGCTGTTGTTTTTATAACTTTCTCCCTTTCTCCCTTCTGCTTATTTTTAATTACTCTATTCTTCTTTTTCACCGACCTGCTGGGCTCTGGCGAGCCTTCTGCCTCAGTCTTCCAAGTAGCTGGAACTACAGGTGCGTGCTACCATGCCCGGCTAATTTTTTATTTATTGTAGAGACAAGGTCTTGCCAAGTTGCCCGGGTAGGTCTCGAATCCGCGAGCTAAGGCAATCCACTCGCATCAGCCTCCCAAAGTGCTGGGATGACAGACTGAGCCACCGAGCCCGGCCACTCTTCCTTTTTTTAAGCTTCTTAGGGTGGAATCTTGTCTTTGGTTTCCTACTTTTCTTCCTATATAAGTATGTAAAACAACACTTTTAAGAACTGCTTTAACTACAGCTCACAAACATTGACAGCTCACAAACATTGACATGTTTTATTATTATTTAGTGAAAAATATTTTCTGATTTCTTTTTTAAATTTTTGAGACATTTCGATTTACAAAAAGATTAAGAAGCTAGTACAGAGTTCTCACAGAACCCACACCCATTTTGATCCTACTAACGTCTATGTGAGTATGTAAATATGGTACAATTATTGAAACAGCATTGACACATTGCTACAAACTGAAGTTAATATTTTATTCAATTTTCCTGGGTTTTTACTCAATATTCTTTTTCTTTTCCATGATCCCACAGGATATTATGTTATAATTAGTCATCATGTCTCCTGAAGTTCCTCTTGGCAGTGGCAATTTCTCAGAGTTTATTTGGTTTTGATGACCTTGGCAGTTTCGAGGAGAACTGGTTGGTTATTTTACAGACTGTCTGCAAAGGAGATGGTTTTCTCATGATTAGACTGGAGCTATGTATGATTTCTTTTCTTTTTTGTTTTTTTTTTACTAATGTATTCTTTATAAGTGTGCTGCATAATATCCGATTATTTTGGATTATTTTCTGACTATGTTATAATTAATTTCTAACTTAATTTCGTATGTAAAGAGAATATGCAGCTAATAATTTTATTGGTAAAGAATTATTAGGCCCAAACTTCACCTGTGCACAGACCGATCATGTACTTAATCCTGACTTGTACCCTGCATCTTTAGAATAAAATCAAGGGGGGAAAATAATTATTGTGATGTACTGTGGCCTGCATAGAAGCACTTTTTAAAATATGTTTTATCTTACTTTATTTTAAAACCAAGGGGTACAAGCCGGGATTAGGCACATAAGTAATCTGTGGGCAGATGAAGTTGGGGCCTCCAACTGGCCCTCATTCCCCTGGTTTCGGATCAAACCCCCTTGATGTTGCTACGGGCCCCCACCCCCAACTCCCCTGGCCGTGTCCCACAACCATCGACCCCTTCCTTCTGCTGTGGGGCGTGACGTTCACGTCCCACTTACGAGTGAGAACATGTGGTATTTGGTTCTTTGCTTCTGTGAGAGATCACTAAGAATGACTATCTCTAATTCCATCGAATTTGCTGAGACGTCCATGATTCTATCCTTCATTATGGCTGCATAGTATTCCATCTGTGTATATGCACCACATTTTCTGTATCCAGTCTACTTTTGATGGGCATAACGGTTGGCTCCATGTTTTTGCAACTGTGAATAGGGCAGCAATGGAACCTGCGTGTGCAGGTGTTGTGTTTGTGGAACAACCTGTGCTCCTCTGAGTATATTTCCAGAAGGGGGATTGCTGGATGGTACAGAATGTCCATTTCTGGTTCCCTTAGTTATTGTCACACTCTGATGAATGGGCATCTTTATCATTATTAGGTAATCTGGTAATACTGTTTGCCTCGAAGTATACTTTATCTGATATAAATAGAGCCACTCTTGCATTCTTATGCTTACTATGTGCACAGCATATTTGTTCCCATTTACTTACTTTATTTCTATTTTTCTATATAAGCTAAGCCACTGGCAGAATAGATAATGCAGAGTTGGGTCTCACTGTGTTCTGCATTACGCTCATCCCTGCCTTTTAATTGGAGTGTTTTGTCCATTTACATGCAGTCATTCCTATGGCTGGGTTTCAGACTACCATTTTATTATTTATTTTGTTTCTTTTCAGTGTGTGTTCTTTTGTTCCTCTTTCTTGCCTTCTTTTTAATGATGTGAATACTTTTTATAATTCCATTTTAACTTATCTACTGCTTGTTGCTTTAAATTTTTTCCATTATCTTTATTAGTGATAAGTTATGCCAAAGATTGAGCATAGCTTAAAGATTAAGTAACTTCACAGTCTACATAGAATTAATATCGCGCTAACTTCACACAAAATGTGAAAAACTTTTAACCGTGTCTATTCATTTACCCTCACTCAAGCTTTATGGTGCAACTGCCATATGTTTTATGCCTGTGCACTTTAAAGCTCCTCGACCTGATATTATGCAGCCTTCATCAGAAAATACTATTGTGAATAAAGGGAGAAGGAAAGGGCGGTCACTCACGTTGACTTGAACATTGGCCATTGCTGTTGTCCCTTATCCTTTCCTGGAGAACGGAGCTTCCACCTGCCGTCACGTCCATCTGGCCTGAAGAGATCCTGTAGTGTTTGCCCACTGATGTAACATTCTTTCAGCTTTCTTTTATTCAAAAATGGCTTATTTCACCTTAATGTTTAAGAGGCATTTTAGCTGAATATAGAAATCTGGACTGATAGTCTTCTTTCCACATTTCAAAAGTGTTGTTCCATTCTCTTCAATCCATAATTTTCTTGAAAACTCAGTAATACTGTAAATCAAATCACTGTTTTCCTGTATCTGGTGCATTTTTTTCCAGCTGCTTTCAAAATATTCTCCTTTCTTTGCTTTTCAGTCTATTGACAATAAAGGGTCAAGGTGGGGTTTCCTTTGCACTTTTCTAATGGAAATTGATTGGATTTCTTGAAACTTTAAACTTATGTTAACTTGCAAATTGAGAAAATGTTCAGCTATTTTCTAAAGAATTTTTTTTCATATTCTTCTTAATGGACCCTAAAGACACATTTATGAGACAATTTTAATACAGTCTTTGACATCTTGTTCATTTTTTCAATTTCTTTCTTCTCTGTTCTTCACGCTGAATAAATTACGTCAATCTAGCTTCAAATGTGCTATTTTCTCTGTTATCTTTATTTGCTCCCAAACAGTGTATTTCATTATTTCTGATATTATAATTTTTAGTCCTAGAATTTTCATTTGGTTCTTGTTTACAGTTTTTGTTTATTTGCTAAGATTTACTCAACATCTTTTTTTTGCAACTTTTATTGCAAGCATGTCTTCCTGTTTCCCTTTACATCTCTTAGTATAACTGTAATTGTTGTTTAAAATTCTTTTCAGCTAATTTTAACATCTAGGTCATCTCATTAATTATTTTTCTTTTGAAAATATATCACATTATTATTTCTTTTATATGTTGGCTAATTTGGGATTCTATCCTTGAGATGCTGATTATGATGAAATGATAACTCTAGATTTTGTTAGATTCTTCAGAAGAGTGTACATTCTTCTTTACAGAAGTAATTAACATAGAAGGAACCAAACTCTGTGCTTCTGCGGTAGCTCAAATCACAGTTACTTTATTCTCAGAGTCTCCCTTCTTCATATGTGGTTCATTAGATGCATATTTGAGCCGTGTCTGTAGGCCCTTCCTTTTCTCCTTTCAGTCTCTGATGGCTGTGGTTGCCTAAACTGTGTCCTTCGGGTAAGGAAGCCGATAGATTCTCTATTCAAGTTCCAGCCACTCTGTGACACGCCAACAGCAGCTTTCTCTTTGGCCTTAAAAAAAAAACCCGATGTGGGTCATTTGCTTCTTCCAAGTAACCAGTTATCTCCAGAATTTTATTTTTATTCATCCTCTTGCAAATCTAGATAATTGTTTCTTATATTTTGTCCGGGAGTTGTAGTCGTGATCTGTAGGAAGATGGGTGGCATGGGGTGTTATTTGCTTACACCAGGATAGCCATACCCTGATCGCCTTTTTAATTACAAAAACAGTATTCTCTGACGTTTGTTTAAAGAATATTTTGAAATTCTATTCGCTGGAACTGTGGACCAGAAAAAAAGCACAGAATCATTGGCCTGTAATTTCAGAAGCTACAGTTCACCTTTTCTCAGGCATCAGGTGAAAGATTCTCAAAGTGGGTTAAGGTAACGAGAGGGCAACACACAGTGTAGAGGCGTTTACCTCCTGAGATGCTGTCAGGCTCACTCATTTCAGCATCATCTGTCTCCGGTCAGCAAGGTTTGCAAGGGTTGTATTATTGCTTAGAAACTTCCTATGTTGTCAATATGCCCCCTGTGCAATGAGGAGCAAGTTGCTTTACAGCTCTGACTACATTTTTTTTTCCTGAAAAACAGAAACTCAAGTTTCTTGAATTCTTGAATTTTCAGCATAACTATCACCAAATAATCAGAAGTTCATGTCTATGTGACTTTGTCACATTATTTTCTATCACGGCACTGATCACAATTTGCATTTTTTAAATTTATTGGTGTATTTACTTTTTCAATGTCTTACTCCTCGAAGGGACTGTAATATACATAAGGACACATTTCATAAATTTTAAAGTATATCTAGTGCCAACTCCAGTGCCACAGCATGATAATAATTGCTATCATTTGTTGTATAATTATAATATGTCAGACATTTCTCTAGATACTTATATGTAATTCTCACAGCAATTCTAGGAGGCAAATATTACTTTTATGCTTATTTTACAGGTGAGGAAAAAACTGAGAGGAGCCACAGTAAATGAAGGGTACAATTAGGTGTAGACAAATTAGTTCAATACTGTTTTCTTAATTGCTTTTGAGGAATGTTCTATATGTTCGTATAGACCAGATTATTTTAAATGAATAAATTAAAGCTTTAGACTAATATTTCGTTTTTGCTGAACAATGTACATGATGTCATCTAATTTAATTCTCTCAGCAATGCATGACATACAAGTGGTTATAACTCCATCTATGATGAAGTGCTAAGTGGCTGGACCGAAGTCATACAGCTAATTGGTATAAGGGTTAGAACTTAAATACAAATCTTCATTGCTAGTCTTCCTTACAGAACTTTTGAGAGAACAAAATAAAGATTGTGGAGGCTCTTTGGAAAGTGCCGCATGACCTCTGGCAGAGAATGCTAATAGAATAGTGTCGAGTTGTCTGTGGGGGGAGAATGCATCACCTCAACCCTCCACCCCTTCCAATAACCCATTCTTTGCAATAAGAACTTGTAGCTCACAAAGAGTTGAAGGCTACTTCAGCACCCCTCCAATCTGACCTTGCTTTTATAACGTTTGACCAAGAGGATGATGAACAATATGACACAAATAAAGGCTTGCAAATCCCTTGTTTATTGTGAACCGCCTGTTTGTTGCTCTTGGGAACCTTGCAGCCATCACTGTGAGAGCAAATCTGGGCAAAGCTGTGGGTTAATGGGAAACATGTGGCCTGTTACCCGCTGACACCGAACCGACTGTCAGAGCGGTAACGCCATCCTGACCCAGCCGCGCTGCTGGGCAGACCAGACTAGAACTGCCCAGTCAACTCACAGAATTATCAGGAGTAACACATTTTGTTGTTTAAGTCAAAATGTTTTTGGTCGACTATTACACAGCAAGAATTAACTGACACATCCTACCTCCGTGGTACCTATACTATTCTCTTTTGTTTTACACCAGATGTACGTTCCAGGCTATGGTTGTGATGGAGACGGAAGTAGCAGCAGTGATGATAAAACAAACAGCTGAAATCAAGATGTGCCCAGTACTGTGCAATAACCCGATTCACTTTGTATTTGGAGGGAAGGAAACACGAAATCAGTTGTGGCTAAACACCTTCTACTCTGAACTCCAAGTACTCATGTTGTAGATCAAGGATTTGCGGGTGATTGTATTTTATGGAAAAGAATGTTACAGAAGATCTTTTCTTCTATTATTTAAACATACTGCCTGGCTTATTTTGCACAACATCTTGGAAAGAACATTATTCCTTCCCATGCTAAACTTGTTGGGCAATGTTGGCCTCCTTGAGAAAAGGATGTGAAGGACCGCTTCCGCTGTGTTCCTCCCAAATCGCTTGGCGTAATCCTCTTCTAACCATAAAACATCTTATGTAAATGCAAATATTTGTTGTTACTTGTAACTGTGGACAGAATCTATTTAGTAAATGGCAAGTGTTGTCAAGACGATTGTGGTGAGCTCACAAATTCAAGCATAGTTGACTGTCATCAATCAAAAATAAACTGGATATGTTTGTCATAAAGCAAACAAAGTCCATTTAAATATGCACTATTTGTCATTGCATGAGAGAACTCATTCAGACACCAAGTGCTAAGCTTCCTTCTTGGACAACTCAGCCCAGCCTTTTGTCTTTGGCCAAACAGCATATACCACGTACAGGTTCAGCCAGAAGAACCTTTATTGATTCTGTGTACTAGAATTAACCAGCTGTGACTCCAGTAGGATGATTAGACAACTTAATATATTTACAGGTAAATTCTCTTCTCTCTAGATCATGGTTATTGAACATCTACTGAGTGCCAGGCACTGGGCAGTATCCTTTACATGGGGTATGTCTTAAATTCTCACAGAAACCCTTAGAGGTAGACGCTTTCACTATTCCCATCTTACACACAAGAGAACGAAGGTTTGGAGAGGTTAGGCAGTGTGTCTCGGGCGCCAAACCTTGTGATTTGAGGAACCATGATTCTCAACAGTCTGACTCCAGAGCTTGAGCTTGTCATTTTTCTGCCACAGTCCTCTCTCCACATACTAGTTCCATTTTGGTTCTCTTGGGACTCCTCCTCCTTTTCAATATCAAAGGATTATAATAAGGATAAAACGAGGACACATATGCAAGAGTTTGCGTGCTTTACAGCTGGAGACACGTAAATACTCATTTAGCAAATAATGACAAACTGCTACCGTACAAGTGGCAGTCACCACACTGGACTTCAACCAACTCAGTGTACGGATACAGACTGTGTTTGAAAACACAAAGTGTGCTAAAAGACAGCAAAAAAGTTAGCAATATATCCAAAATATTCCTGTTGCTTTGAATAACTCGGTCAGTCATCTGTGAACACATATAAATGTTTTTGAATTCGTATGCATAGCTTCATTCTGTACGGCTAGGGTAACAAGTTCCACATGTTGGTTTTCAACTAAGTTGTCCTTTTGTTGTGGCTTGAAGTCTCTCTCAAGTTTCAAAGGATATTTCTCGTATTCTGAAATTGTACGAGTGAGTTTATATTCAACTTATTTAGACCCTTCATGATTGTATGAGCATTAATTATTTCTTTGTAGGTCTTTGTTTTCCCATATTCCCAATCTGAAGAGTCATCATATTTCCAAGACTCCTTTTGGAAACATCGGGCATCGCCTCTGTGATTCTGAACCTCTGGCTGAAAACGGAATAAAGAAGGGAAGCCTTCGGTATCTTCACATCCCCGGCTGCTTGGCGTTAGACATCTGGGATTCCAGTTCCCCGGGCTTTTAGGTCAGGGACTATGTGGCCATGCCTTCCTTTCTGTCGAGGTTACTAAGTAGTGCAAGAAGGGTAACAGGGCTCAGGAATGACGAATCAAGGTGCATTTATGTCAATGCTCTGAAGAGGTGAGGGGACTCAATGCCTCTGGCTTTGAAACGAGATGATTTCTTTCCAGTGACATCCTGTGGCAGAGGACATCTACTGACTCATCTTCCATGGCAGAGAACTGCTCATGAGTTTCCAGAAGGAAGCTTCTGAGGGGCTCAGTAACCAGACAGGGGCTTATTCCTGCAGTGGTGGTTTTTTTTTTTTTTTTTACTTTTATTATAAAGATGTGGGGTACAATTCAGGGTTAGGTATACAAACACTGATCATCCAGGATCTACAAGGAACTCAAACACACCGAAGGGAAAAAAACAAACAGCCCCTTTTAAAAGTGGGCAAAAGACAAGAATAGACACTTCGCAAAGGAAGATACACGGGCAGCCAACAGACATGTGAAGAAGTGCTCAGCCTCACTCATCGGAGAAATGCAAATCAAAACCACATGGAGATACCACCTGACCCCTGTAAGAATGGTGGCGAGTTCTTAAGTCAGGACGTCCTGCAGCTTGGTGCGGATTCGAGAAAGTGGCCCGGAGGAAGCCCTGTCCCCAAACGAGAATGTTATTGTCTAGCTGCTGTGCAGTCACAGTAGTGCTGTAGCGGAAGTACAAGACATCTTACAAGACGAATTAGCCCCGACATTTGGATAATGCAAGAAAAGGGCCGTTCTAATATCACATACCAGGAGCAAAGTACTGTGGTTTCTCATGAAGTGCCCAAGGCAGTCACACAATGAACTGTTTGTTGCGTTTTTAGAATATGATTTGCAATATTTGAATAAATGACTGGCAGCCGTGTCGTTAAAACAAACAGAGACCTGTGGTGGGACACACAGATTGCTTTCTCTTTTCTCAGGCCCACGTGCCCCTGCACACACTGGACCTGACCACCAGGTGTAGATGGGAAGCAGGGCTCCAGGTGGCTTGCCAGAAGGACTCAGGGCTGCCCCCGCGTCAGCCTGACAGGAATCCTCAGGCCAGCGGTTGTCTGGCGGGTGGCGCCTTCTGATTTGGAAATGTGAGAGACACGAAGGACAAAGAAACCCCAGGGGGGCCCAGAGGACTGTGCAACCTTCTAAGAAGGGTTTCTTGGGCCACGCTGTGCAAATATCCACTTCCTGAGCTTCATCTTCAGGGAGAAACTGAAACCTTCCTCGTGCTTGCAAATACAACTGAAGAACAAGGGGGCACAGGCTGGCGTGTCCGCGAATGTAGTTTGACCCCTTTAACGGTCCCAACACATGTGGAGTTTCCGTTTACTTGGCTTTGGCCAGAGACAGCCTCCTGGTCCTCAGGAAAAGAGATCCACAAAGGAGGCTGGAGAGGTTTCTTGGACATCAAACCTCTTTTACAAAACATTTTGGTGAGCCAAGTGTGAATGAACCAGATCCACGAGGCCAAACTTTCCTTGACAAGCATGAGCTTCATCACAGGAATGGAGGTTGCGAGGGAAAAGGAGATGTGGGGAGGCCTTGGGAAAGCAAGCACTGCCTTTTGCCGATCCCAAAGTGTCGGACAAGCATGTCTTGACCCACAAGGCGACTGGAGCTGGATTCGCTCCGCAGTGCCGTTGTTTCAGCAGGAAGCAACACTGGTGTGGGGCTCCGCTGCTCCTTAGTATTTGCCTCAAGGATCTCTGACGTCCCGACCTCCGTCCCAGTTCTGCACAGTGATTGATACGACCTCGGCTACATTTCTCAGACTCAGAATAAGCTCGATGGCTCTCTTGGTTAGCAATTTTGCATATAACCACATCCAGAATTCGGGAGGTGCAAGTGAGTTTCTGTAGAAGAAGATGCTCAGAATGAGTTTTAAGACTTTATCCATTCGTAGGAACACGGCCAAATCAACAGGAACAGAAAAGTGTCTGGCAGTACAATAAAACTGCTTGGTATGCTTAGGAAACATCAAGTATTCTGGACTTCGAAGTGTCAGACCTGAGAGAAAGTGGCAGGGGCGGAGGCTGGAAAGAAAAGCAGGGCTCAAATCATGGCAGAGCTTTGAGGACGCGGATTAACCTCGCGGAGACTGTGATGGGGAAGAGACCTGACGGTGGCACATATCGCGCTGGCCGCGACTTGGAAGGTGGCTCGCATGGGCCAAGCCCGTAAGGGTGAGAGTTCCGCGTGATGCCACAACTTTCAGGAAAAGAGCTGGAGAAGGTCTGGAAAAGCGGCCACAGGCAAGATTTGGAAATGACCGTGAAGAGACTGTCTTTCCCCCATCGTACCACCGAAGGCTTGAAACATGGGAAAGGAGCACACGGCCCTGCGCTAAGCACAGGCTCTGGAGCATGGCCTTGGGGTCTCGGTTCAAATTTCACCTGCTGTGTGAGTGTGGACAACTCACTCAACCACTCTGTCCCTTAGTTTCTCCATCTGTCAAATGGCAACATAAGGAAACAACGCATAGCGCTATTATTTGAGGATGAATTGAGTTGCTGTGTAAAGCATCCAAGAGAGTGTCTGGCAAGCAATAAGCATCGTATCCTTAGTGCTACACACAGAGATTGTGCCAAGCTCTTTCTTGAAGGGGGAGGGTGCGAATGCTTTTATTTTTTGCTTTTCAGTTGGTCTTCCTTTTAAAAGCAGCTGTAGGAAGACAAGTGCCGTCATGTTACCTGGACGCATTGTGTGCTGGTTGCGTGGGCTTGTGGCGTGCACACCACCCGAACCCTGCGCATGGCGCCCAGCAGGCAGCGTTCCCTCTTTCACCTTCACTCCTCATTAGCGATCGGAATGACCTCACAGGAAGGCCACTGCCGTCCTCATTTTTACGGACAAGGGCACTGCAGGGCAGAGCGTTGGTGTTACTTTCCCACAGTCGTGGAGCTGGGAGGGGGTGAAGGCGGAGGGTGAGTCCAGAACCCTGGGCCGCAGCATTCGGTCACAACTTCTGTGACAGTGCAGACATTGTTGCCTACGAATGAAGACTCCTGTTCCCTTAAGGGAGAAACTCGGGATCGACGCAGAGTGTCAGCTGCGTGTTCTCTTATTGGTGCCCGTGTGAGAGTTCAGGCGGCACTAGCCTCCGTGGGAGACGACTCAGTATATCGCAAAGTGCAGAGTTCGAGTTCAGAACGCAGGGCTTAGACAGCAACTCCCAGTTGATGACTACTGCTTTGAGAAGCGTCTTCATCTGGATGTGACTGAAGATGGGAGATACGCACGCTGGTAAATGATGGTGTGCCAGGTCACTTTAGCGACCGGTCGTCCCCTCGGAGGGAGTCATCAGAGTCATCCTGACCACCACTCTCTTTTTCTCAACCCACAAGGAACCTCCCTTTCCGACATCATTAGCTCTGCAGATTCGGAAATAACATCGTCACTTCCTGCCTCGTAAAAAGTTGAGAAGGTGATTCGGCGCTGCTGCTTATCTCCCTCTAGCCTGCTCTACTTCAGCATGACACAGACATTATTTTAAATCGTTTCTTGCATAAACTGATGCTCCTGGCAGGCTGGAGGAGGCAGCATTTATACCAATATAGAGCAACTCAGAATTTCCTAAAGTAGGATCTTTGGTTCTCTGGGGATCACCAAGCAAATTCCCAAGGCTCCATGAGAATTTTCAATTTGGGGATTTCATCAGTGGCAACCTAAAGATGTTTGCGTTCGCATATTTTGATCACCCTGTGGCAATCTCACAATCAGTAATTACCCCTATATTGGGAGACCTTAAGAGTGTTTTTGTTTTGAGTTTGTCATAACCAAGCAGTTCTATTCTATGCTTGGCTAAAGCTAAAAAAAATAGAGGAAGAATTACGACGTAAATGGTGAATTTCTGCTAAGTGTGGGCCAAATGACATCATGCTATGCTTTTGCAGTAGCTGGAACAGAGAAGAGTGGTGGAAAATTTGACTGATCTTATGGCACCCAGATGTACGGGCATGATGACCGCGGAAGAACTTGCACCTCGACGGTGAGCATGAGGGCCATTTGCGAGTGGCTTGTAATTTCAAGGAGACGATATCCACCACACCAAGTAAATTTTACAAAGTTGAATTGTACTGAGTTTCATCTTTCGTCTGCATTCAATTAGTAAATGTGCTTAAACTTTATAGCTTAAATGCAATACGACGTTCTATGTAGCTTTAGCTCAGCACATATTTTAGCAACATTCTAATAAAAATCACTTAAGACAACGTTGGTATTAGACATAACTTTTGTTTTTTAAAAAAGTGTTCTGTCTATACACAGGTTTGAAAAATGCTAAAATAATTTTTTAAAAGAGCACAGGCTTTGGATTCAAATAGAATTGGGTACAAGACCCAACTCCTTCCCTCCCTGGGCATGTCATCTGGAGTGAGTTACTTGACTTTCCTCATACTCTTATTCATTTTTTCCTATGTGCCAGAAATGTTGAGGATACTAAGACTGTATTACCTCTTGCTGTTAAAACAATCCTATAAAGTAGAAACTAATGTCATTTGTATTTACAGATGAAGAAATGAGACATGGAGCAATCCACACAAAGTCCCATGGCCAGTAGGACACAGACATAAGCGATCTGACTTCAGAGTTCAATCTTCACCTCTCTGTGACATGTCCTTTCAAAATTCACCATAATTTATTTAATATCTTTCGGTTGTTTACCTTTTTCATTTTTACTTTGAAGATGCGGGGTACAATTCAGAGCTAGGCATACAAATGTTCACGATGCAGGTCCCTGTGTGGATGAGGTGTGCCCCTCCCCCTCCCGTTGGGCGTTTCCCACTGCTTCCAATGATTATTGGTCTTTATAGACAACTTTCTGAACTCTGCCCCAACACAATACAGATATTCATGATCGTCCCTCTCCAAACTGGTGGAAGCGCATTTGGGGAAAGGTAGGAAATAGTTGAAAGATAGCTCTCATTGGTATCCGAATAAAGCCGAATTCGTTTTTGCTAAATGTTTACAAATATCAGGGACGATACTAGCAATTTACATGATTATCTTATTTAAATCATTAAACAACACTATTAAAGAGAAAGATATTTTTAATTTTATTTAGGAAGAAAACTAGTCTACTGTTAGCAATTAAATAAATAATAACTGCGATGCAAACTTTTTACAACATGATTGATACCATTCATATACAGCAATGGACTTCCAGTTCCAACTGTAATGAAAATATCAAGACTGTAATTTTCTTCCACCTTAAACCACTGTGAAAATGGTCAACATAGATGGAGAACTGACTTTAGAACACATAAAAGGCAGCACAGGACAGTGGCTCCCGGAATAAGATAAACAAACAAGGTGGCCCTGGTTGCCCTAACATGTGGGAGTGTTTTCAGGGAGTGAAGGGAGAAGAGATGCCCACACAGACACTGGATGGCATTTTGAATTGAGTAGACCAAATTCCGGGCACAAGATAAAGTGCCTAAAATTCTCAGGGCAGAGAACCAAGGAGGACAGAGTCACAGAGAGAGCTCCAAGATCTGTAGAGAGCTTTCTGAGTCTTCAGCTTAGTACTGATCCTTGGTTGAATGTGAGGAAACGCCTGGTGTCTGGGGAAAGAATCACACGTAAAAAGTAAAAGAAACAGTCCCTGGATCTCACATGGGAGCAAGGCTATTTTGAGCTTTCAGTAGCCGATGTGGAAAGTCGTTTATAACACACAGATATCACGTGGACTACTCACTCAGAAGGGCAGTTGGGGCAAAATTAAGCATCGACCTAAGGCTGCTTGTTCTTGCCTGACAACAGAGCAGAGTGTTCCCAAGTAACTTATCCATGTTCCAGAAAAAACTCCAAGAATGTTGAAGCACATGCTAAACTGTCCAGTACCTGGCAAAGTAAGATGTATCAATAAAAATTACCAGATATCCAAATAAGCAGGAAAAAAAAAAGACTAGAACTCGTAACAAGGAGGAAAATTCAATCAATAGAAAAATATATTGAAATTGTACAGATAACAAAATTAATGGATAAAGACATTAAAGCAGTTGTTATGGATGTATTTCAAATGTTCAAGAAAGAACATGTTAAAAGGAGACAGGGGTGATATAAAAGACTCAAATAAAAATTATAGAGATAACAATTCTAAGAATTAAGATGAAAACTACACAGGATGAAATTAAGTAGTAAGACAATGCAAATTAAAAAATGAATGGATGTGAAGATACAACAGCAGAAACTACCCTAAATGAGACGCAAAGAACAGTATAGAGCATTCGTGAGCATGGGAAAACTTCAAGCATGCTATCAAAACTGTACTTGCAATCTCCAAAAGAGAAGAGACAGGGGAGGGAACTAGACAAATTATTTAAATCAGCGATGGTCAGAATTTTTCAAAATTTGATGAAAAGCAAAAACCCACAGACCCAAGAAATTCAATGAATTTCAGTCACAAGAAATGGAGAAAACTTCACCAAAGTACACAATAATCAAATTGCTTAAAATCTTTTATAAATAAAAATATTAAATCAGTCAGAGGAAAAAAAGACATGCTATATACAGAAGACAAAGATTTTTTAAATGACAGGAGATTTCTGATCAGAATCAATGAACTTTTAAAATATTATTTTATTATAGAAATGTGGGGTGCAAGTGACAGTTAACTATATAAGTAGGCTGCATGCAGGTGAAGTCTGGGCTTCTAACTGGCCCCCACTTCCCCGGTACAGGACCGAGTACTCTTTGTGCTGTTACATGCCTCCTGCCCTAGAATCAGCAAAGTTTTAAAAAGTAATACTCTGTGATAAACGAATTTTCAGAGATGAAGGTGAGACTTCCAGTCTTGACAAGGTAACATAGACTTGGCTCTTCCTGGTTTTCTCCACTAATTTCAATTATCGATTTCGGAAATGATGCAAGAAGCAACCATGAAAAGAAAAGCATAATGTGGGTAGAGATCCCAGCACTAGAAGAACACCACCACAGAGGAGTGTCTTGTAATATCACACCCAATAGGAGAAGGTGACCTGGGCTGGACATTGTCACAACCCCCCCGATGTAAAGGTGTAAAACTAAAGGTGGTCCAGGGAGGCTTGTTTCTCCCCTTCGGAAGAGAAGTTATGTGAACTATATCAGGTGAACCTGGCAGAACTGGCAAGAGGATTGAATGGAATCTCCACTGACTACAAGCAGCCATGGAAAACACACCTCTTGGACCTGAGACCTCCTCCCCAAGCCAGAGAAACTGTGTAGCCAGGAGCTTCAACAAGTGGCCTGACTTAGGAAACACCCTTCTCCCCATAAATGTGGATCAGCCAACAAAAGCTCAGCTTGGAAATGGCTCTTGGTTCCTGCAGGACAGAAGCTCCTGTCCCCACTTAGAGGCACCAGGTGGCACAACCAGCAGTAGCTTCTCTGCCTTCTTAAGCATCAGGGACCCGCAGGAGCCCCAGTGGCACTAGAAAAAAACAAGCAGACCAAAATCACACCACAAAGCCTCTAAGATTTAGCCTGCCATTGGAAACACAGCTCACAAAAAGTAGTCCAGGGTCCGTGTGCTAAACTGAAACAGAATGACTGACTGTTAAATAAAAACTTTAAAAGAGTTCCGAGTCTCCTAACATAATGCCTAAATGTTCCAGAAATCACCCATTATACCAAGAACCAGGAAAATCTAATGTTGATTTAAAAAAAAACAACAACAAATAATACCAACACTGAGAAAATGAGATAATAAATTGACATGGATTTTAAAGCAATCCTCATAGAAATATTTTAACAAGCAGTTTGCTAATTATCATAAATTGAAAAATAATAAAACCTCAGCGAGGAATTATGTTATAAAAAATAACCAAATGGAAATTTAGAACTGAAAACAGCACCATGCAGGATAAATCCAAAGAAATATCAAGATACACAATAATTAGTTTTCTAAAAGCTAAAGGAAAAATGTTGAAAGTAATCAGAGAGAAACAATACTTTTTAAAAATAAACAATACATTTTATAACAACAACTGACAGCAGATTTCTCATCGAATTGGTGGAGACCAGAGGGTATTGGCACAATATTTTTCCAGTTCTGAGAGAAAAATAAAAAAATATGAGTAAAGTCAATAGACTACCTTTTCCTCATGAATTATCCAAACCATATGTGATGATTGAAGCAAAAATTATAGCACTGTCTGAAACTTTAAGTAGTAATATTTTAGGATGGGGAGGAAAAATAGCCTAAATAAAAATATGATTTTCATACTTTACTCAAGGTTGTAAAATGTTGATGCCAGAAGATTGTGATGTCACATAGGCACATTGTCATACCCAGAGCAGCCACTAAGAAAAAACTACAGAGCAATACACTAAAAAACAATATAAATAGAGCAAATGAGAATCAGAAATATGCTTAGATAACTCACAGACAGGTCAAAGGAAAAAAACAGAGGAACAGGAAACAGAGTCAACAGAGAAAGTCATAATAATCCTAAATGTGCATGCACCAAACAATAGAGTTTCAAAAAACATGAAGAATAGTTGATGGAGCTGAAAGGAATCACAGAAGAATGTACCATAACAGGTGAGAACTTCAACACATCACTCTCTGTACTCATAGAATTATTAAACCAATACTCAATAAGAATATAGAAGATCTTATAAAAATAATCAAACAATGGTAACTACTTAGCATATTTAGAATACTCCATCCAACAAATAGAGAATACTCATTTTTGTCAAGCTCTCAAAGAATATTTATCAGGAAAAACACTGCTTAAAAAAAATCCAAGAAAACACAAACAAATGGAAAAATATCCCGTGCTCATGGATAGGAAGAATCAACATTGTTAAGATGTCCATCCTACCAAAGGCAATCTACATATTCAACACAATACCCATTAAGTTACCAACATCATTCTTCTCAGGCCTGGAAATGACAATACAGAAATTCATATGGAAACATAAACGACCACGGACAGCCGAAACAATCCTTAGCAAAAGAAACAAAGCAGGAGGTAACACATTTCCAGACTTCAAACTTTACTATAAGGCTACAGTAATCAAAACAGCCTGGTATTGGCACATAGACCAATGGAATACGATAGAGATTCTGGAAGCAAAGCCTCAATTCCTCAACCAGCTCATCTTTGACTAAAGCCTCCAACAACAACCACTGGGGAGAGGAGAACCTATTCAGTAAATGGTGCTGGGAAAACTGCAGAAGATTGAAACAGGACCCCTACCTATCACCATACACAAAAATGCACTCTAAATGGGTCAAAGACCTAAATAGAAAACCTCAAACTATAAGAATCTTAGAAAATGCAGGAGACACCCTTATGGAAATTGGAACTGGGAACCAATTCCTATACAGAACCCTAAAGACCAACACCCTAAGAAATAAAATAGACAAATGGGACCTCATCAAATTAACGAGCTTCCGCAAAGCAAAAGAAACCATCAAGATAGCAGGGAGACAGCCCACAGAATGGGAAAATATATTTGTCAATTGTTTATCTGACCAAGGCCTAACATTTAGGATCTATAAGGAACTCAAATGCGCTGAAGGGAAAACAAAACAAACAGCCCCTTTAAAAAGTGGGCAAAAGACCTAAACAGACACTTCTCAAAAGAAGATATACAGGCAGCCGACAGACACATGAAGAAGTGCTCAGCCTCGTTCATCATCAGAGAAATGCAAATCAAAACCACATTGAGATACCATCCAACCCCTGTAGGAATGGCCATCATTAATAAAATAAACAACAACAGATGCTGGCAAGGATGTGGAGAAAAAGGAATGCTTCTACACTGCTGGTGGGAAATACAACCTCTTTGGAAGACAGTGTGGCGATTTCTGAACAAACTAGAAATTGACCTTCCATGTGACCCAGTAATTCCCCTATTGGGAACTCAAATCATTCTACAAAAAGATACCTGCACATGTATATTTGTTTTAGCTCTATTCACAGTAGCAAAAACATGAAACCAACCATGTTGACCATCGAAGCTGGACTGGATTAAAAAAAAGTGGTACATATACACGGTGGAATATTATGCAGCCATAAAGAAGGACAAATATATGGATTTTGCAGCAACTTGGATGGATTTGGAGTGGATCATACTCAGTGATTTATAACAGAAACAGAGAACAGAGTTCCATATGTTCTCACTCATAAATGGACCTTGAACAATTATAATGCTATAAGAAAGTGGTTGGCAGTAGTGGGGAACTGTCAGGGGATTGGGGGGTGGGATAGGGAGCTGAGGGAAACTGCTAGGAGAGGGAAGGGAATACCTCGTCAACAAGGGTATACCTGCATGATCAATATTTGTATCCCGAACCCTGAAATGTACCCGTCTTTATAAAAAAAATTTTTTTTTTAAAAGAATATTTATCAGGAGAGTCAGTATCTTGAGTTGTAAAACAAGTCTCAACATAATTGAGCCACACATAGTATAGTCTCTGGTCATAATGAAATCAAACCAGAAATCCATAACAAGAAGGCCACTGGAAAATCTCTATACATCTATGAATTAACGACACACATCTAAATAATTTTTAGATGAAAAAGAAAATCTCAATGGAAATAATTAACACTGAGAAGTGAATGAAAGTAAAATCGCAATATATCAAAATACACAGAAAGCATCTAAAACAAAGTTGAGCAGGAACTTTACAATGCTAAATCTTACATTAGAAAGGAGAGGCTATCTCAGATACTTGCTCTAAGTTCCCACCCCAAGAAACTAGGAAAAAAAGCACAATAAACCTAAAGGAAATAAAGATAAGAACAGAAATCAATGATACTGAAAACAAGAAAGCAATAAAATCAAAAAAGCAAAAATCTGGCTCTTCAAAAAAATTTAGCATGGATTAACTTCTATCAAAATTGACACAGAGAGAGAGAGAGAGAGAGAGAGAGAGAGAGAGAGATTAAACCACCAATAGCAAGAACACTTCTCCTTTCATTTAATAGGGCTAATATTAGCAACAGCAGACCAAGATTGTAAAAAAGAAGACAAGAAAACTACAGACCAGTATCTCATGCACTTAGACACTGAATGTTTTTTTAAAAAATTATTAGCAAACCAAATACAAAAGTATATGAAAAGAATTACACACTATGACTTAGTGGGATTTACTTTAGGTACGAAACTTTATTTAACATTCACAAATCTATCAATGCATACTGCCATAGCAATAGGCTAAAAAGAAAAATCATATTAATTTATGCAGAACAAGAATTTGACATAGTTCAATAACATTTCATGATAAAACACTCAACAAACTAGGAATTGGGAACTCCCTCAGCGTTTATAAAGAGAATCTGCAAATATCCTACAGCTGACATCAAGCTTAATGGTGAGAAATAGGCTGCTTTCTTTCGTGCGAGATTAGGAACAAAGCAATGATATCTGCTGTCATCACTTTTCTTTTTTTTTGAGTTGGAGTCTCACTCCATCACCCAGGCTGGCGTGCCGTGGCACACTCACGGTCACCCCAGAATTGACCTGCTGGGCTCCAGTGATCCTTCCACCTCACCCTTCCAAGTAGCCAGAGCTACAGGCACGAACTACCATGCCCAGCTAAATTTGGATTTATTGGGGAGACGAGGTCTTGCCTAGTTGCTCGGGCTGGTCTCGAGCCTGCAGGCTCAGGCGATCCACTCGCCTCGGCCTGCTAAAGTGCTGGGATGAGAGGCTGAGCCACCGCACCTGGTCCACTTTTTTTATTTGACAACCTTTTGGAAGTTCTAGCCACTGCAACAGGGAACACAAATAGATAAAGAGCAAACAGTTCAAAAAGGGAAAAATAAAACTGTCACTACTGAAGGATGACGTGACAGCAATCAAGGAATTTACCCCCATCACTGCAAACAAGCTTCCTAGAACTGAGTGAGTTCAGCAAGGTTACGGGATACAAAAGCAACACATAAAAGCCAATTGTGTTTTTACATAATAAAAATAAACATGTGGAACTGAGATGAAACACAGATACCATTGACAGCAGCTCTGAAAGAAATGAACTACTGAGTTACAAACCTAGCAAAACATGTGTCTGTACCCTGAAAATAGCAAGCTTTTGTTATTGAAGAGATTGACCAACAAATACTCATAAGCGAATCATCTTGACTAGATTAGACAATTGGGAGGATACAAAGACAGTTCAGACTTGGTCTACTTCCTTAGAGCTTAGGATGCAAATAAGGAAATGAAACAGGCATAAATGAGAGGGATTCTATGACAGAATAGCAGCGGCTAGCATGGGAAAAAGAACTTGAGATTAGGAAACTGGCAGACATGTTTGTAAACTTACGTTTATTGTCTGTGTCGATTTTGTACACCTTCAAGTATCTCTGAGCCTCCTATTCCTCACCCATGGAATGGCGCTAATAATAGCTTCCCACAATATTGTGAAGATTACATGAATAACCTCTGTGAATAGTTTTCTGAATATAATGAAGGGTTTACATAAAGATACTTTGATAATTTAGTAATGCAGACATTTAGCTCCATCAGCAGTTGGTGAAAGAAGAGAGAGATCTTGGAAGCGTCCTTCTTGTTACACCTAAGATTTAAGTAGTTTATGCTTTAGTGTTTTGGTTTACTTTTTTTTTTTTATGAGCTTTGGCTTTCCCATTTAAACTTTCCTAAAAGTGATACCTCATAGGGATAAGAAGCCTTGGTTGCCTAAACAGTTCACTGAATTGTAGCTTGAAGCTATGGCCATTAAAATTTAATCATGTTCACATTGATATTCATCAGTTAGTGTTAGCCATCATTTTTAAATCCAAAAAGTTAGTCACTATGACGAAACACCACGAAGGCAGAGCCTGGCCTGGGCTCATTCCTTAAACATCCACAGAACAGTGAAAATTTGCTGTGGCTTCTCATTTGCATCCATCGTCCCTCTCGGTTTTCTCTTGATACATCTTAACACACATGAATTGTGGAGGAGGGTGTTTTTGCGCACACAAAAATAATTATTTATGAATAGGCCGCTTATCTATGATTACACCCTCACAGATTATGGCAAGACAATGGAGGCAAAGGAGGCTTCCAGCTCTTAGAAGAAAGCAGTGGGATGCGTGCTCAGTCACTAAAGTCGTTTGAAACTTCCATTCCTTTCTCAGGTCCCAGCAGCCCCCGCCGTCCTTTTAATCGAATCTTATTTTTGCAGTGTTCAAGGACCACAAACCGTAACGTTTGCTTCTTGGCAAGACCCCTCTGCAACAGGTTCAACAGGAGAGCTCCTGACACACCATGGGGCATGTAGAACTGACTCCGACCGCCAGCCTTAGTGGAGCGTGGGCACCAGGTCCGTCCACGGCTGCATTCTCCGTCCCAGGAAGCAGGCCGGCTGAGGACGGCACTGACTCTGCAATGGCGTCTAAGACCAAAATTATTGGTTATTTATGATGCTTTGCATGTATTATCTCATTTAGTCCCTGCAGCAGGCCTTTAAGTTGCACTGCTAGTCTTGTTTTCAGAAGAAGAAAATGTACCCCAGAAATTCATCTAAAAATATGTTGGACTCACAAGTGGTAGAGCCAAGATTTAAACTTCAGTGTGTTCGGCTCTAAAAGTTGTACCTGTGCCCTTTCACTTACCTGTCTCTCTCTACATGAAGGTGTAGAATCTGTCTTTTGGTGTCAAATAATCCTGAGTCTAAGTTCTGGATTGTCCTCTTCTCAAAGTCATGAGATTTGTAATTAATCTCATTCAATCTCACTTTTCTAATTGTAAAAAAGGAAAAAAAAATCCACACTATCGATGTTATAAGTCAATGTGTGTGTTCAAATACTTAACACACACCGGTACATGAGAGCTGCCCGACACTTACCTTTCAAGCACTTTGTTTTTCTTTTTTCCGACCCTCTCTGCTTAGTGGAGTGGATTTGCAGACTGCTGACACCACGACCACTGCCCTCAGTATGAGCAAGTCTGCCCCAAGTCAGAGCTCACAATTTCCAAACAGCAGCAAGCCTCTCAGTCAATGGGGTCCACGCGTTTGCTCACACAGGTTTCTTGAGATGAGGTCCTCTGTTGATAAGGAAGTGACTTGCTTCCTGCCAGTTCTAGTCCGAGAGCACAGGCTCAGTGTCTGAGCAGCTGCCACAGAAACACCACAAGAAGCACAAACACCGGCTTGCATCTGTGACTTGCAAGACATCACATTTCCAGGAAGCCAGAGCTGAAGCCCTCGATCTGCAACGCCAGTTACATTACCATCAATTCTAAGAGTGTCTTTCAAAGGCACATCGGCATGCTTACGTTGGTAACAGAAGCCACAAGGAAACAACATTAGGGATGTATTGCATGAGATTGTGGATGATTCCATTTACAGACAAACTGATACGCTACCTGCGTTATCAGAGTTCCTCGCAGAAACAGAAACAGAAGGATATACAAGGAAGGACCTCCCCAAAATGGAATTTATGTATTAAAAATTGTGCTGCCCATTGAAACTGGACTGGATTGTTTTAAAATGTGGTATATATACACAATGGACTGTTACACACACTTAAAGGACAAACATATGGACTTCACAGCAACGTGGATGGATTTAGAGTCTATACTCAGTGCGCTCTCACAGAAACAAAGAACAGAGTACCACATGTTCTCACTCATAAGCAGACCCTGAACAGCTATAATAATACTACAAAAAAGGGATTGGCAGTAGTGGGACACTGCCTAGGTGAGGGTACCTGATCTCAAACCAGGCAAAGAGGGGACCAAAGAGAGGCCCAAGCTTTATCTGAATGATGACCACTTGTATATCTAATCCTGAATTGCACCCTACATCTTTAAAATAAAAAAGAGACTAAAGAAATTGTGTATTTATTCTTACATGTTTAAACTTCAGTCACCTTCAAAGTACTCTCTGCTTGATGCAATACACCTACTGAGATGCTTTTTCCACTGCTCAAAATTTTGAACTCGTCGATTTTGATGACTTTTAGTGCTTCTGCTGTTTTTTGTTTCACCTCTTCCACATGGGCAAAGCATTTTCCTTTGAGGACTTTTTTCACCTGGGGAGAGAAAAAGTCGCTCAGGGTGAAATAAGGTGAGCAGAAAGGGTAGGGCACGGGGGTCATCCCATTTTTGGTCAGAAACTGCTGAAAATTCAGCATGGCGTGGACAGGGTTACCTGCAAAGCCCTCATCATGAAATGGGCAAACATGTTGAAAGAATCTCCAAAAAAAATTCACCGAGACCACACGCATCCTCTCACAGCCACCCTAGCTGGGACACAGATGCCAATGGGTTCCTAGAACACTTACCTAACAGAGGAAGTATGGAATGTGAGGGGCCCACCCTCAAAAAGATAACGCTGGGGTTTTTTCGGTCCCCCACATATATGTATGTGTGTGTGTGTGTGTGTGTGTGTGTGTGTGTGTGTGTGTGTGTGTGTGCATACATAAATACGCACAGAGAACACACACATGTATATCCCATGACAGCATGTTATTATAGCCTAAGGAATTGGCTCACATGACTGTGCTGGCTCCTAAGTCCAGACCGAGAGCAGCCCCTGGAATCGCTGTCGTCCGAGGGTGAAGACCCAAGAACCAGGAAAGCCCGTGGTGAGTGCCAGTCTGAGTCTGAAAGCACGAGTCGAGCTGCGTCCCAGGGAAGAGCAAGGCAAGAGCAGGAACGCTTCCCCACTCTGCCTTCCAGCCCCCAGGCCCCCAGTGGATGGGATGAGGCCCACTCACGCCAGGAGTTGCTCAGTCTGCAGACCCAAATGCAAGCCTCTGCAGAATCACCCTCACGGACACATTAGGAAATGATGCTTAACCAAATATCTGGGCACTCGGTGGCCCAGTCAAGCGGACAGGAAGTTCACCATGACGGCGAGCCTTCGGTAGCGGAGCTCCACGTCAATGACATTCATTCACGTGTGTGTTCAGTGAGTGAAGCAAACTGCAGTTTACTGCCTTTCAAATGCAAGGCACTATACCAAGCTGAGTACTCAAGGATAATAAAGATAAATAAAATTCAAAGATAAGTAAGTGTCACCCTATCCACCAAAGTCTACTGATAGTCACCTATAATATATAATACAATAGACTAATTGTTCTTGGAAAGAATCCTGGCACCCTTAATGATTGAAACCTTTAGTATTTTGTATGTTTCATATCTAAGGATCTTACACTCTGGAAACAGAAGCCACAAGTAAGCCATGTTTGGTACGGGAAGGCTTAAAGCCCATTAATTGACTGTGAGTTGTGGTTCCTTCTGTGGGAGTCTCCTTAGGACACATCCCACAGGCATGTCTCCTCAATTATGCCCCACTGGATACTCTCTGGCTACCTGCCGAGGAAGAGGGAGGGAAGACACAGACCCGAACTCCCTTTGTACTTTCTCCACACATCCCCTAAGGGTGGTAGGAACGGGCTGCGAAGGCAGCAGTGGGCGATTAGCTCGTCCCTTCAGACAGGACCGCAAAAAAGCCCACCTCGTCGTCATGCAGGGATTCAACAATTGCACACGGAAACAAGTGTGAGGAGCGCAACAAGAGAAGATGCTTCTGTTTTATCACGCTGTCATCACACCGGAGAACATCGATGAACACCGCAGAAACGGGGAGAAACCAAAGGCGCTTGTCAAAGAGATTTCAGCCAGCACGTCAGGAAGAGACTCTGCTTCTTCCATCGTGAAAGTGGCCAAATTCCACCTCGGGTTTACACAGGAAAAAAAAATCTTGTCCTTATACACATTTCAAGGCATGATGCTGTACATAACAAACCTATACCGTTTTTATTTGTCGACTGAACAATGATTTTAAAAAGAAAAAAAGCAGAAGTTTACCTTGTCTCTGCTCCGATCTCTCAGCCCCACGGGCAGGCAAACAGATCTTTCCACGTTTTCCACTGAGTCTCTCGCTCTCAGCCTGGGAGCAGACATCCTCTCTCTGTGCTTGTGGGAAGGTTGGAGGTTTGCCTGGCTCTCCACAGCTGATCCAAGGACACATCTTCCATTCCTCGCCCGTGGTGTCTATCCAAAATCAAGTTGGAGGCGCTGTGGCTGAGCCGCTGGAAACACCTTCTGGAAAGCCGCCAGCGTGCGCCTCAGCGCCTCTCCATTCTGCAACTGTAAGGGTGGGCTGAGCGGGTGGGTGCTCGCCGTCACCCCGGACTGAGTGCCTTCTGTGAGCTATGTGCTGTGCTGAGTGCTCTCCATGCATCGTCTGATTTTGTCTTCCCCACGGTCCCACGAGGTTGGCCCTGATGTCCCAGTGTACACGTCAGAAACCTGAGCCCAGAGAGGTGAAGAAGCCAGAATTTAAACTAAGATGGGCCCTGACACCGAACCCCCCTTGCCACCCCGCAATGGTGAACAGCTTTGCTAAGGGATTTGGCACTTGAGTGGGTTCGTAATGACTCCATTTGGTGAGGAAAGCCGGGCTCACAGACACAGATCCTTCGGCCATGGTGTTAATCCAAGTCTTTTTCAGCCCGAGGAGTCACAGCAGAGGCAACCTCTGCCTCGATGCTTTTGGAGTAACGCTGGTTCTCACCACAGAACAGACAGCTTGTTGACTGTGCCCGGGGCCACAGAAAACCTGCAAGCCATCTGCCCCAAGAAAGCCAGACTTCACAGGAGAAGTTATCCTTTCCAGATTGCGCAAACTTCGGAGAGCCAGGCTTAGTCAGGTTAATGCAGTTGAATGCAGAGGCAAAATAGGAGGGGAAGGAAGGCAGAGCTAATGAAGGTTGGCCTTTGATCTCGACTAATCAAGGCATTTCATGAGGTCCTTTATGGCCATGTAGTACTCAGCTCCTAATGAAAATGGTTTAAGTATGACTTTACTGTAGAGATCTAAGGGGCAAGCATCTATGGAAGCAAGCCAGATATTAGGTAACTCAACACGCAGGAAATCAAAACAAAGTCACAGCTCTGTGAGCCAAGTGTAATGTTTTTGGAGGGAAGGCAAAGGGGCCCAGGTAACCAGAAGCGTTCCCTGCCTTCTTTCTCCCTGGGGAGCATCACCAAGTGCATCGCACGTTCTGTGCCTCCCAATCCCTCTTCTCAACCTTCTAGAGACAGGGCTGCAAGCCTTCTGCCACCTTTGCACACTCACATTCGCTGTTTCCCTGATCGTGAGGTGTCTTTCCACTCTTGACAGAGTCTTGCTTGCCAGACGGGCACTCCACGGTGTGTCCATGCTCTGGAAGGAAGGAAGCGTCTCATGGGATGTGTCTGGTGAAAAACAAAGGTGTCCAGGGTATTATTCTCCATTCCGACTTCTTCACACGCGAAAAGGGCTTTGTCATGACGTTTTTATTAGTGGCTGCACACACAGCCCAGTGAGGGAGATGGTGATGCTTTCACCAGGCAGACCGCGCCAAGGCACACTCAGGCTGGGCATGTCTAGTCGACACTACGAGGACGAGAAATTCCAGATTCAAGCTGTGTATTTGCACAGCCTTCCCTGCTTTAGGTTCTGAGGTGGCAGCTGTGACTCTACTAGCCCAGACTGAAACTGAACCGCAGCTTTAGGTGAGATCGTAGGTATCCGTGACAAACATACATTTTACAAGGTCTAGTAGGTGCATAATAATAGAAACACCACAAGAACACTTGCCGCTTTCCTCTTTATTCGTGTGACTCCACGCCTTCCTGGTTCTCTGGGTTTACCTTGAGTGACTTTTCTGCTACACCTCTCCTCTCCACTCTCCTACTAATTTTGAACATTGCCAAGTTCCTGTGTTTTCACCCCACTTCTCTCACCAGCTCCATATAACGCCACAATATCAATAAATCCCAAATTACCAAACTGTTCTCTCTCTTCCGAATTGTTTCTGTCCACGTATGTATTTGTTGAGTCGCCACTTACTTCTTGTATCTACCACATGCTGGGGCACGGGACAAAGAAGTGGCCAAGACTCGATGCTTCCTTTCAAACCGTCTGCAAGCTATTAACCCTAGCCCTAATTTCAAGACATGGCCCTGTAAGAGAGCATTCCAGTGTCCCACGATAAGCGTCCTGAGGATCTCGGTATGATCAGAGAAGAGAAGCCCTTGCGCTGGCAGGGGCTTGGGAGTCAGAAAAGGAAGCCTGAGGAAACACACCACTCTCGTTCTCGCATTCCCAATTTACCTCTCAGTCATGCATATAGCTGGTGGTTAATTATTTAGCACTTACTGTGTGCAAGTCAGAAGTGAGAACACACAACCTTAAATCTGACACATATCTCTGACCTCAAGGATCGTACTATACAAGCAAGAAGCATGTGCATTTCTGCAAGCCAGGGGGTCTCCCCCATGGTGATATTAAATTTTATCTGTCCAGTTAAACATGTTTAATCTCTTGCCATTCGTATTGGTTTGTTTATTTTGTGTGGTTCTAGTAGAAAACCAGCTTGTAGAAAGATAAGTTCCTTAGTGGAAAGCTTTGTGTCCACCAGTTATTAGTCATGTAACTAAAAGAAAATCAGTTTTGAATTTAATTCCTTGTTTTCCAAATTGGAACCACTAACAGTATTACTGCTGCGAGGTGCATAATAATCAAATTATAAAACTATAAAAATGCTGTTATAAGAAGCATTTTTCAAGCAATAACCTGCTCACCATGTAGATAAGGGTTCAATTATTTTTATGTTTTAAGTGTCACAAGACTGTTTTAAATTTTACAAAATAAATTATTTGTAAATCCATGAATAAGTATTATCAAATCTATTTCAAATAAGGTAGATTATAAGACTGCTAATAGCTCCTAATCTATTTTCTTTATGTGTGCCAAATATTTTTTACAGTATAAGAAAGGCGAGAATATTAGAATTTTAATTTTATATAGAAAGAGTCTGGTGACACCTCCCCAATTTTTGCAGTAAGATAGTTGGGCCTTGATGTGGCTTAGAATCTTTCCTAGGGTCACAGAACTAACTTCATCTAAGTAGAGCTCACGTCTGCTGAGTCCCCATGCGTGGCACTCTGTTGGGGGAACCGGGCTGATTTCTCCCTGGAGGCAAGTCACTGAGGTCACGCTAGGTGCAAGCCAACTGGGCCCATCTGGGTGGCACAAGGGGTTGCTGTTCCCTGCTGTCCTGCTTCCCTTCCTCCCCGTGACACACAGGATGGCATGGGCAACACGCGGGCAGCAAGAACACGGTGCTCTCGTGGGGCAGCTGAGATCCGTGCTGCCTTGCGAGGCTGCCAAGGCTCAGATCCCCTGTTCCTAGAAGGGTCTCCCGCGCTGCCCCTCCCGACCTTCCTTCCTCCCAGGACCAGTGTGCAGTGATTCTCAGACGGCCTCCTGAGGGCAAAGGGGGGGCATAATTCCTCACGGCCAGGGGCTGCCCCTTGGGGGATGATGCACGCTCACCTTCCAGATTTGCTGCCTTGGAGGTGCTGACAGAGAAGCCGCCCATCGCCTCCGAGAATGTCCAGGGCGGAAAGGGAGGGCACGGGCCTCAGGGAGAGGCCCCCTAAGCCACGCGGCAGCTGAGAGGAGGGATGGGGCAGCCCTTCCTGTGCAGTGCAGCACTGACAGGTCGTTGCCACGCACGGTCCGCGTCGCTCCCCGAACATGCTAGGGTCACGCTATGAATGACACGTGCTTCTACACAAACGCTCATATGGCACCCCTCTGTGTCTCACGACCTTCCATGCACACACGAAGAGAGTGCTACTGTGTGTCGTCCATTCCCCTGTGTGCTTTCCACATTTTAAGCCACTCAATCCTGGCAGTGACCTGAAGCGTAGACACCGGTATGATGTCCATTTTGCAGATGGGGACCCTGAGGCAGAGAGGTGAGTTCAGCCGCCTGGGTTCACACATTTTGCAGGTGTTTGGCCGTGAGATGGGGACCTGGCAGGCCGAGCTTCCCAAAATGAAGATCAGGAGGCCTGGACTGCCTGGCCAGACCGAATGGGCGAGAAGACGGGCCAAGCCAGCGAGATCAACTCAGGCAAGACCTCAGGGAGCAGTCCTCGGCTGGCCCAGGCCTCCTACACCCTGAACATAGTAGCGCCCGGGCATGCAGAAGACCCGCCCCCCGCGCCCAGGGTTTAAAGGTGGGGGGCTCAGTCCCGGGAACTGGCGCACTTTTCCCGGAACCGTCATCCCCTTGCTTGGCATTTGATGGGGAGACAGCTACCAAAACAAAAACAAAGCTCCCTGCGGGAAGCCCAGTGCCCCACCCCCGCCTGGCGGGGCAGAGGCCGCATGTCGCTGCAGCGCCTTCCTGGCCACCCCGTGGGGACCCAGCCCTGGGGGCCCGGCCTGCGCCTGCCTGCGGGGTGGCTCGGCCGGGTGGGAGGCCAGCGTGGAGGGGCGGGCTTCCACTGCCCCCCACCCCGCCCCTGGCCCCACGGGAGCCCCTGGGAAAGGCCGGCCCGCCGCGCAGGCGCGTGGAGGCGAGAGCAGGGCGTTCAGCTCCGGGGGTGGTTTTTGGGTCAGTCGGGCCTGCGAGTCCCTTCACCCTCTCAAGCCCTTGCTCAAAGCACTTAACCTTTCTAACCTCTACGCCTTCCCTCCTGTGGGTCATACTTTCGCCCCATAGGGCTGTCGTGAGAAAGAAGGCTCTTCAAATGGCTTAGATCACTGGGTAAGGTCTCAAGAAATAAATGGTGGCTTAAAATTGTGTATTTTTACAGAACTTTTACGACTGCACGGGTCTCTCCTGCTTTCCAAGGGCCTCTTCCGAGAAAAGGGAAGCGGGAAAGCTCAGTGCTGGCAGGCCGGCGCTCAGAACCAGGCCGGCAGGTGACTTCTTTGCATACTTGCTTTTCAGTTTAGATTTCTTCTGAACGTTTTTTTCTCCCCTCGGCCCACATAAAGACCAGTTTGAGCACTGGACAGTCCTGAGTTCTCGGAATTAAACTCCAGGGGCTGCCGAGAGAGCCCTCAAGGCCGCAGAACTCAGATTCCAGCCTGTGACCAACCCGTTAGGTTTAACTTCCTTAACTTTTAATGCTGGGGAACGGATACTTCGATAATGTTCATCTCACGAAGCTCCCCTGAAGACAAATGATGCAAGACAGGCAAAGCCACCCGCAAACAGGAGATGCTAAATGCATGCGGATGTAGTTGTGCTATGACGATGAGAAGAGCCTTCCACAGTCTGGTGGGCAGGAAAATATGAAGCCAAAATTCTGTCCAGAGGAAATCTGTACTGCAGTTTTGCCTTTTCCCCACCCTTGTTTGCCTCTTTAGCCTCTCAATTAGTGTATATGGGAGTCTGTGTATAAAAGTAAGAACTTTGTTCGTAGCCCAACACGCTGCACATAGCTAAAGACGGTGGGACCGGGTCACCATGGAAGGACTGGTGTCAGAGTGGAGGGACTGGCAAATAATGAGGGGACAATTAAAACAGGGCTGGCAGATACACATGTTGGAGGATAATTTTTTTTTTTGCATTGGAGTCTCACTCTGTCACCCACTGGGAGCAGCCACTGCAGCCTCGGCCTGCTGGGCTCTGGCGATCCTTCCGCCTCTTTCTAAGTAGCTGGAACTACAGGCGCTCTACCATGCTCGGCTAATTTTTGATTTATTGTAGAGATGAGGTCTCGCCAAGTTGCCCAGGTGGGTCTCGAACCTGTGGGCTCAGGCAATCCATTCACCTCGGCCTCCCAAAGTGCTGGGATTACAGGCTGAGCTACCAAGCCCAGCCTGGAGGATAATTTTTAAGGAACAAAATAAATTGCATTTTAAGAACCCAGTTTTATTGGCGGACGATGAGAGGATGGGACAGATAGCTCTTTCTGAGTGAAGGCTTGCATACTATTTTTCCAGGAGACTCAGACTGGATGCATTTGACCTCTTGAGTGCCCGTCCTCCAAACTGCACTTCTTGGCGGACCTTCCAGCATCTAGGAGCACGGCCTTGGTCCTACGTAAGGCTACAGCTGCATGTCCTTGTTTGGGTCTTAGCTCAGTTTGGGGCTAAGGCCAACGGGGGGCAGATGCCCAGTTGCTCTTCGGGAGATGATGAGATCCAGCATCTATTTGACGGGATGTGTGGATGAGCTAGCCTGGCATTTGCCACTGTCTGAGTCCATTGGCTGCACACTGATTCTGGGATCTGGAAATAAAGTAGACATTACCTAAATTTTCCATGGGCATAATTGAGTGATATTAATAGAAATAATATGCGTCATAGTTCAAGACAAAGGCCCGTGTCCCCCCCCCCAGGAATTTCTGGGAAAGCCCTGGAGCGAGGGGGCGGCTCATCCCTTATCATCTGCTCATGACTCATGCTCTCTCATGGTAAGCCCCCTCATCCCACTGCAGGGCTCTGACAGTGAAGCTGCCACTTTAGGGCGGCGGGTCAGGCTGTCTGCTGCTTCTGACTTCTGAGAAAGGCATGTTACTGTATCAGGAATACCGTTTCCCAACCCTTCAAAGATGTGTCACTCTCGAGATTCCAAAAGGACGCATTGCTCCCACGCCTCTTTCTAGGACTAGAAAAATTATCTATTTTATGCAGAAAAAAGGCAAATATCCCTTTCTTCCATCCAGAGATTTACTCTAGCACAGTGTGAGAAACCCTAGCAGTGTGTTCACACCACCCTATATCGTCCATATTGGCAATACACACACACACACACACACACACATACACACACACACACACACACACACACACCCCGGGCTATCTCATCCACACATAAATCACATCAAATAGATGCTGCACTCTGTATCTAATCGTCTCCCAAAAGGCAACCAGGCACCTGTCCTATGTTGGCCTTGACCCAATATTGAATCAAGACCAAACAAGGACATGCAGCTGTAGCCTTACATACGACCAAGTACTCGTTCCTATGTATATTTAAATTGAAATCAGTTGAGTCGGCTGTCTCTTCTATGGTGTCCCCTCTACCACATATGCCTCGGTGTATAGTGGTGTGGGAGGGCTCAGTGTATCTTGGGGAAGTTGAGTTGGAGAATGCTTTAGTTTGATGTGGTAGAATAGATGAATGCGGTTTGTGGTTACTTCTGTGTTATGATTCACGTGTCGCTAGGCACCCAGTGTAGGAATGACTTCTAGCTACACCCTCTGCCCGCTGTGCTGACCGGCACCGCAGTGGGACATATAGTTCAAAGAAGACACACAGGATACAACTTTAAACTCATGCTCTCTTACTAGATTACACTGGCTGTTGATTTTTTTTGAAAATGCGTGGGTGGATGGCTAGCCAGCTGACTAGCTAGGTAGACCCATGAATAGATAATTGCTGCATGAATTCATGATGCACATAGGAATGAATGAAGTCATGAACTGAAGATAAGGATCAAAAGCAGAGTCAGGTGGACTGGAGTGGATATGAAGACAGGCAAGTGTTACCTGGGACGTGGAACTGAAGAAGATGCTTGTTCTCAGTTCCTGCAAGGGTTTTGTCAAGTTTCAGTCTGCATCACATGAACTTAGGAAAGCACCCCTTACATGTGCAGACCCAGCGACTTCGTTTCCCTCACCCTGCTCGGAGTGAAGCAGAATCCTCGGGCAGAGGCAGGGGTACGACCCCCGCCTTTGCCAACTACCGAGGGGGCCAGGATGAATTGTGGTGGCCCAGAGGCTCTGACTTGGCCCGGAAAGCTCCATTCCTTGGCCGTGCTCTTGTTGGCTGGGTCGTGATGAGCCCAGGACAGTGGTTCTCAATCTCCAGCATGCACACGGAGCTGCACAGAGAGCTAAGTCAAAAGGGCACATCCATCCCCCACCTGGGGCGTCCAGGGCTGTGGCGCCAGACCACACATGGGGACTCAACTGCTCCCGTCCTTCCGATGCCAGCTGTGATGTCACAACAGAAGCCTGTGGCAGGGGTGGTGCACCAGAGTCATAACGTTCTGGTTTTTCGCTCTGCTTGGTTTTTTTTTTCTCTCTCTAGTAACACAGACAGGCCACGTTGCCTCTAGCCTGAAATCAGGTGAACCATGGGGCTAATTTCTGGATAGGAGTGACCAATGTTGTGTCGAGGCCGGGCCTGTAGAATGACCCAAGCAATCCTCCACACCTTCTCCCTTCTCTCATGGACCAGCCCGACGCTGAGTGGGCAGCGGGCAATCTGAGAGCCAGCCCATGAGGGAACGGCTTGTGGAAGAGCCCACACCCCCGAATAGCTCCTGAGCGGCCACCCTGGCTCTGACGTGCTGCGGCTAAAAAAGTCATGAAAAACATCGGCTGCAGTAAGGCGCTGAGAGTGAGCTCCACAGCTGGTGTCGCCTCCCAGGACAAACGCAAAACTCACGTCTTCCTTCTAGCCAAGGTAAGACATGCAGTGCTCAGCGTTAGGGGTGCTGTGTCGATCTTAAATTCGACTTTGCATTTAGTGTTTTTCTACGGCCTGAAATTCAGTTTTGATTACCGAAAGCACTCGTTAGATGGATGTGGAGGCTAAAAGCCTGGGCTCTAGAACTTTCTGACTTACTGGCTACCAGTTGTGTGTCTTGGGAGAGTGATGTTGCCTTTTGAGCCATGGCTTCGCCTTCATTTATAAAATGGAGGAAACAATGGCACTCTATAAATAGTAGTGATCGAATGATAACTATCATCACTTTATCATTGTTAGGATTGCTATGATTAGCATTATTTGTCATTAATATTAAGAACTTATTTTAAATGAATAACGTAATAATATAAGTTATATGACAGAATGAGTACATTTATGTCATCATATACCAGAACCGCACATATTATCGGTAGTAGTAATACATACTAATTGGTATTAGTAATATGTTAGGGTTATATATTAGCATCAGTAGTACTATATGTAATGATATCTTGGTCTCAGTACTATATTAGTCCTACATATTAGCAAATGTATACATTATTAGTATTAGTAAAATTGGGGAGGTCCTATGTCTGTTTGTTTCTTAACTCTATTTTCAGGACTTGCAAGTCAACATTTTTATTTCAACCACCCAATATCGATGATATGACACTAGTTATGTTGAACATCCTCTCAGCTAGTCAACATGATTGATAACACTATTTATTTATTTTAGTTTTTTATTTTAAAGATGTGGGGTACAGAAGACTTCTCATTGTCTTATTGAGGTATAAGGGACACGTAGTAAAGTGTACACGTTCAAAGTGTACAATGCATGAGTTTTGACACATGCACACATCCCTGAGCCTATTACCACAGTCAGGGTGGTGGGCACATCCATCACCCCCAGAGTTTCTTTGTGGCCCTCTGGAGTCTCCACTCTCTACCCTCCCCAGGAATCAGTGGTCTGCTTTCCGTCACTGTATATCCGTTGGCATTTTCTAGAATTTTACACAGATGGGATTGTGTGGTGTGGACTCTTCGGGGCTGGTTTTCTTCCTGGCGTGTTGAGTTGCCCTGTGTTGCTGCCTGTTTAGGTTCACTGTTTTTGTGTTGAATAATATTCCATTGCACACACAATTTGTTCATCCATTCACCTGTCAACGGACACATGGATCATTCCCAGTTGGGGGTTATTACAAAATAAACTGTCAGGTGTATCATAGGCAAGCCTTCGTATGAACATATGCCTTCCTTTCTTTGGTAAATACCTAGGAAGTGAATGACTGGATTATATGTGAGGTGTATGTTTGAATGTTTAAGAAACTGTCAGACTGTTTCACAAAATGGCTGCACGTTGTACACGCTCACAAACAGTGTATCCGAGTTTGAGTTCTTCCACATCCTCACTAACACTTAGTTTGGCCAGCCTCTTTATTTTAATCGTTCTAGTAGTGTGATATTTTATCACACCATGCAGTAGTATCAAATTTTAATTCAATTTGCAGTTCTCTGATAACTGGTGATGCCAAGCATCTTTAAGGGTGCTTTTGCCATTTGTACTTCTTTAACAAGCTTTCTGTTACATCTTTTGCCCATGTTTTATTGGGTTGTTTCTTCTTCACTTTGAGTTTTCAGAGTTATTTAAATATACCGGATATGCCCTTTCTCAGACATGTGATTTGCACATATTTTTCTTCCAGTTGGTGGCTTTTGTCTTCTTTTAACTTTTTGGGACAGAAAGTTTAAACCTAATCCTTTAAGAAAGCAAGACACGAAAGTATGGTGATGTCAGGAGTTTATAGCATGAGATCACATGACAGTTGTGCTTCTGAAGCATTTGTATGCCATATTAACCCACCTGTGATTGTCATGTTTGGTGACACCTGACTCAACAACCAGTGGTGGCATGGGTACCACTTGCCCTTCATGGTAATCTAATTAGCATCAACGGGTCCCAGTTGCCTTTCAATACAATGAACCCTTTATAACTACCAGAGTGCTCTTTCAAATATGTCAGTCTGATCATGTGTTTAGTACTTCTGTCACCAACAGAAAGCGAGGCATCCAAGAGTCTGAGCCCCAGACCCTTCAACTGCCAGGTATGGCCACCAACTCCCAGGATGGCACAAAACCACAGGGTGTGATAGACAGAGCCCGAGAATATATATGTGACTGAGACACTGTCCCTGCCCCAAGCATCTCGTAGACCAGCACAAAATGTCTCAAAAAGTGTGGAGTTCAACCAGATCACAGAGCGCCAAAGAGTGAACTTTAATGTATGAACATGTGCAGATCCTGGCTATGCAGTTCACTGTCTGCAAATCTGAGTGAGTCATTTGATGTCTTTGTACCTTATCCTCTTTCCTCATGGAGACAATGACTCAGAGAACTGTAACATGATAAAGAGATGATGTGTCTAAGAATTGGTACATAACAGGGTGTCACGTGACAAATCACCTTCATTGCCTGAGAGACAACAAAAGCAGAGCAGGAGAGAGGAGTTTGGATCAGACAGTTTGTGCCGCTTTCGTTACAACGGATGATGTCTCCACTCACTGGGGCTGTGCATGGATTGTTGTTCCTCTTTCATTTCGTGAATGAAGAAACTGAGAAAGAAAGGTGAAAAGCAAACATGTCCGCTTTTACACATCTCAAGTATCTCTCTAAGTCTCAGAGATTCTAACGTAGGCCCCTGGCTGGAATTAAATTTAATGAATTATTTTCCGATCTGTGTATGACCTGTCTGGTTGATTCTAGATCAAGGCTTCTGAACTCCACCAGTATTGACACTCTGGGCCAGACGATTCATGGCTGTCGGGGTGGGGGCTGTCCTGTGCATTGTGGGATGTCCTGGCCTTTGGAGATCAGTAGCACCCTTGCTTCCAGCTGTGACAAGCAAAGTATCTCTTGCCACTCCCAGACATCCTCAAGGGAGTAAAGTTACCCCTGTTGACAGCCACTCTCAGACAGAACCGCCGCTCTGAAGGTAGACAGAGTTTTGGCCTCCATGTGTCCGAATTCATAACACTCCATCACACCCAGCAGCTAACACAATCCCAACTTCTGTGCCTGAGGCTTGTGAGGCTATAGTTTTGCAACCGGGCCTACGCGCGTAACGCAGGAGGGCCTGAGCATGGACGCCCACCTAAGAAGTAGACATTTGCAGGTGGTTGTCTCCATGGGGCATCCAGAGTTTTAGTCACTGTCTCCTGAAGCTAGAGAGTGTCTCTGGGACACTTCCTGGTGCCTCTGTAAGGTCCTCAAGTTGAACACACGAGGCCAGCCAGCACATTGAAGTTAGACTCTCCAGGGAGCTGGAAGCAGGTCTCAAGATCTCGGTGGGAGCTTTTGCCAAAGAAGCCAAAACTGTAGCTTCTCTTGGCCCCAGTGTGGCAGGACTTGCAAAGGTTACTAAAACACATTCTCTGGGTTCTGGAGGAAGGTGAAAAATGAGACATGTGTCATAAAAATTGCCAGTGGGTCAACTTGGCCCTTGCTGAATTGACTGTTACAGAGAGACATCCTGTGGAACACTTGTTATTGAAAAATATACAACCCCAAAGCCTGCTATTAGCTCAGCTCCGGCATTAATCCGGTCCTCTGTGAAAGAAGACCTTTGGAGCTAAGAGCGGAGCAAGTGCACCGTGTGCTCGGTGGGGGCTGCCGCTCGTGAACGGGGTCAGAAGAGGTGGCCAGCGGGAGTTTCCCCTCTAATTGTTCCCTGAAAAACACATTTCAGTGCTGAGAAGGACTTGGGTGGTGGTAGTGGGATAGTGGCAGGACTTGCTGTGTGAGCCTGAGAATGGCACCTCCCTTTCTGCGTCTCACTTGCGACGTGAAGGAGTCTGGCCTTCATCCTGGACGAGGTCCTCCCAGCAAGGGAGCTTGGCAATGCTGTGACACAAAAGAGTTTCCCGGCCGGGCCACTTGGTGCTTCCTCCTGGAAGAAATGGAGTCCTCAGCCAGTCGTCCTTGGTTAAGGGGTTGAGTCCACTAAGCTTCCAAGCGTTGCACCGGTTTTGTTTCTCTTGAATACTAGTAATTTAAAGAAGAAGTTACCAGAACAAATGAGAAGGCTCTGAGGTATATCCATAACCCACCCAGAGCAGATACCCGGACACGTTCGGTGTTGAGGAGGGCTCGTTCTGCTCAAGAGAGTGATGATTCTCTGTCCTGGTGGGACTTGTGGTCTGGCAGGTAAACAGATGCTGCCCCGAAAAACGACAGGTTCCATGAATCCTCTGAGCTGGAAAATTCAAGTCAGCAGAAAGAAGGAGAGGAAATGAGGGAGGAGGGGAGAGACAGAGTCTCGTTTTCTTGAATTACTGTTTTTTCCTCTTCCTTAAAAAGTAAATTAGAGGTGATGTGTGGTATTAAAGAGAAGAAACCGATTTAAGTCTCGGAACCAAATTTACTTAAATGCAACACTAGCCATGGCTCTTGCTCTCTGTATCATCTTTCACCTCCGTTTTCTCATTTACAAAATAAAGAGCAACATTGTGCTGGGGCTGTTGTGAGCATTAGATTCAGCGTAAACCCCTGGCACGCAAAAATTGTAGGAATATCTCTACTCCCAGAATCACTGGACAAATGAAAAGTTAATCGTTATAGGGTCATTAATAATTTTTAAGAAATAAACTTAGTCCTCCCGAATTATTGTTACATTAAAAAAAAGAAATAAATAAACTTTCAGGAAAATTGAGAATATACGGCTCATGTAATTTACAAAGACCCGGGCAATAAATAACTCCATAAGGCCAAACACTTGTGAAATTTTGACTATATGAAGAGCTAATGTTTAATGTTTTTATGCAGATGTTTGGCTTTGCACAGACATAACCAAAGTACATTTGCTTTGCGACGAGTCATTCCATATCTCAAATTCTCTTGGGACAGGGAGCTAATTATGACAAAAAGTACTTGAGTCTACTTTATTTTCTGCAGTGCAGTTTAGATCAGCACTAGTTGTTCAATAATACAGCCAAAGAGATATGAGGAATAGAAAATTTAACCTTGCCCGTTTCCGGAACTCCATTTTAACATTCATCCATTCAAAGCAATTTATTTAGTTCCTTCTAGCAGCCCAAGACAGTGCCAGCCCTGGGGAAAGCACAGTTTTTGCCCTTAAAAAAGAGAATTATCTAGTGGATGGATAGATATTAGTCAGATGATAAAACAAGCAAATATAAAGCGCAGCCGTGATAAGTTCCTTCATGGAGAGAACCATGGGGGGCAGGGTTGCAGTGAGGACTGGGGAGGATGTGCACTTTGTTCTGAAGGGATGCCCCCGCCCTCCAGACCGCAGATGCAAACACACGGCCTGGGGCTGAGGACGAAGCCAAGTAAGCGCGATGTGCTGCAAGGCGGTGGACAGAAGGGGGTCCCAGAAAACACCGCTTTGCCTCTCTTATCTAGGAAGTCGCCTTATCCTGTTATGAGCAGAAACACTGGGCTGAAAAGCTGTTCTTGAGAGTGTCACTTCTGATTAAAGTCACACAGCCTAAACAATGTCTCATCACTAGACAAGCGTGCATCCCACTCATTCACATTCTGGTTTCATTTGCTGGATTTACTCTCACGCCCCTTTGGGGAGAGATGCAATTTTAAAAAGTATACTTGCATGACATTCTTCTCCCCACTTCCAGCACCGGTCATTTCCTTCTCTGAACAGGTGAATGATTTCTTCTAGCAGATCAGCAACTGAATTGGTGCTCAGGCAAAGAAGGTGTCATATTAAAGATCTGAGGTGCCTTAAGAGTACAGATTCTGGGCCCTAACTCTTGGAGAATCCAGTGCCTTAAATCTGCAAGGGGACCAAGTGATCTGCATTTTGACAAACTTCCCAGAATGGGGTAATACACATTTTGAGAACTGTGATTTTCAAGCAGAAACTGATGATTGCTTTTCTCATGACTGGTGTACAAAGAACAGTGTTAATGGTTGCTCTTCAAACCACCCAACTTTCTCTCACCTTCATCTTTACTTGTCTTATTTGTGAATTCCTGTGCACCGTAGTTATTAACCCTGTCAAGACAGTACTGAAAAGGCAGGAAATCTCAGTAATTGATAGGTCTGTGTCCCTCATTGCTGCTGGGTCTGTATAAAACTGAAGCATTTCTATCTGTGATTTGCCACAGAAACAAGATAAACATCTGATTTCAATCGCTTTGAATTTTCTCTTTTTATTTCATAAGCATCGCATCATGTTACATGAAGTAATACTTCCTGTGAACAGTGAGAAAATGCTGAAGTGAGGGAGAAATTATTCCATTAAAGTATTTGCGTGATACTTTGGATTGGCTTGCTTGATATCTTTTCCGTTCTCCTTTGGGTGTGTCTTCTGGGCTCAGAGGCTGCAGAGCTGGGTTCCAGATGTGACTTAAGTTCTTTTTGCTAATTGGGAGCAGTGATTGGCAATGGAGTTGAATTCCAAATGGGATTAAGCATGGGCAGAGGCAGTAAGATACAAGATACCTATTTTACTTGTGCAATGTGGTAGACCCAGCATGGCTCTGGAGACAGTAATTCTAGAAGTGGTTACTTGTCTCCTGACATGGAACATCACTGTCCTGAAGCCAGCCACTGTCCAGTTCTCCAGCTCTGTCATGGGACCAATCGTAACAAAAGCTGTGATTCACACTCCTGCACCTACAACTAGGAACTCTCTTCTGAAGCTCTGCCATTCCTATTCTTTACAAAATATTCATTCATTTCTTCTTGGCACATGCTGAGAAGCAGGGTCAGTTGCCAGTTGGAGAAAGTGTGCAGAAGAAAAAAGGAGTTTTTCTAAATCTATACCTAGAGACTGCTGTGTGGGATTAAGAAGTAGTGTAGGAACGGACGACTGCAGTGACTTTCTTGTTCCTTCTGAGGGACACCTTGCACTCAAAAAGGAAAAGAAAGGGAGCAAATAGCATTGCTAACCACGGTCACTATTTCCCACAGGCTTACTCTTCCCCAGGCTCTGTCCACTTGACACCGACTAGATCTCTGTGAGGCAGCATACTGTTGTCTTCACTTTGAAGCCAAGAAAACCGAAGCACAGAGAAGCTAATTCACCCGCACTGTCACCCAGCTATAAGTTACAAAGCCGGAGTGAACAAAAAACATGTGTAACCCCAAGACCACGCACTCGATCACTTTCATGTGGCCTCAGAGTACAACGGGTATAAAGTTTCAGGTAGACAGGAAGAAGGAGTTCTTGAGATCTACTACTCAGTGTGGCGACCACAGTTAATCATATCTTGCATATTTCAAAATTGCTAAAAGAGTAATTTCAAATGTCTCATCACAAAAATGGCAAGTGAAGTCATGGATATGTTAATTAACTTGATTTAATCATTGGTGTTGCATGCATATCTGAAAATACTACATTGTACCCCACAAATATATACAATTATTTGTTAATTAAATTTTTTTTAAATTAAAATAAGAGTAGCCTCGCCAATTTTTAATCTTCATATCTAAGATACAGTTTCAACTAGACACGGTTTCTTGTTCATCCCTACATAGAATAAACAGGGTGTAGACATCTTGGAGATTCATCCAAAGAATCAGGGTTCCACCACAAATCTCTTTTTAAATACAGCAGAAGCCAATTTCCTTGTTTAATTGTGTGTGAGATGTGGCAGTTTATAAACTCTGACATGTTCGGTCATCCATACACAGGTAAAATACGCAAGGTGAAGAGTGAAATTACATCTGTCTTCTCACAAGCTATGAATCTTCTTAAATGCTTTTCAGACTAATTGTGGCGAGAGAGACAGAGCGTGCTTGAGTTTCACAGCGTCTTTGGCCTTCTGCTGGTCTTCCTGTTTCCAACACATGGAGGCCCCTGTATCACGTGAACATACCCTGGCAGTGCTGTCTTGACAGCAGGTTTTACCCGTTTTTCATAACCAGGGAAGTGTTTAGGTATTGCTACCCATCAAGTTTTAGAACATAAGCATGTATACTCTTATTAAAATATACATAAGCCAGCCGGGCCCGGTGGCTCAGCCTGTCATCCCGCGCCTTTGGGAGGCTGAAGTGAGTGGATTGCCTGAGCCCGCAGGTTCGAGACCCGCCTGGGCAGCGAGACCTCATCTCGACAATAAATCAAGAAATCAGCCGGGCGTGGTAGCGCATACCTGTAATTCCGGCTACTTGGAAGGCTGAGGCGGAAGGATCGCCAGAGCCCAGCAGGTCGAGGCTGCGGTAGCCGGGAGCGGCCACTGCACTCCAGTCTGGGTGACAGAGTGAGACTCCAACTCAAAAAAAAATAAAAATAAAAAAATCAAATATACATAAGCCAATGGTTATTTTGAAAAAAAAGCAACTTCGGTTAGAATGTTGGGCTGCATGTATGATAATACATGTATATTTCCATATCCAGTGGTGAGCTCAGTAGGCACTGTGAAACACATTCATTTTGCATTTCAAGAGTAAGCAAAGTCTCTTTTTGAAAAAACAAAATGAGACAAAAACAAGTACACAAAGCAACAGAGTCATCACATATTATAAATGAGATATTTCTGAAAACATTGTGACATCCACGATTGAAAGTAACGTGGAATAAGCGTTTACAAAGAATGGCCATTTTCTCTGCATATCACTTGGTCTACTGACTTAACTTACATAAATTTTTCACATTTGGTTGAATTAGGGGTTAATTTTCTTTAATTATGCAAATAAAATGAAGTTATATTAATATTTATATTGCTTTATTTAAAAACTTAAAATCAAAATTATATACAATATGTCAACAAAAATAAATGAAGAACTGTATTCAATTATTAAATATTTTGCTCATTTAATATTAAATAAGTTTATATGTAGAAACAAATCTATTTATCAATAGAGCTATCTGCAGTTCAGCAAAATACTGCTAATCTAATGTGAAAGCATATGAAATACCCTTTGAAACAAGTATATAAATTACCCTTGGAAAGTTTATAAAGTACCCTTCAAAAGTCTATAAAATACCTTATCTACCAGCTTCCCTGCCTCCACCCAACTAAATACGCATCTTCTTTGACAGAAGTTGTTAGTGATTCAGAGAGGGATACTGAGCAGTTAAGGCTTTAATCTCTTGGTGGGAGTGATTTGAGTAGGGCTTGTTTATTCTGTGTATCTAAGGTCAGAGCCAATAAGTCTCTTCGCTTTGAATAGCGTTAATTATCTATTCCCATTTGGTCGGGACTGATAAGCCTATTTGCAGATAGCTGGTACTCACATGTGAGCTGTTGCATATGCATTGGTTGAACCAAGACATGTTTTGAAAAATGGCCTCCTTGCAATTGTACCTGTATTTGTATTCCAGGCATGTGGGGTTTCCTTCTTCCTTTAGTGTTCCAGGCAAATGTATACATCGGCAAATGTGACTTTGCAACAGTTGGCCTATCAGCCAGGAGATTGATGAGGGCGTGAGTCATTTAACCACAGATCCAAGGCAAGTTATGTTGATATGTGTCCCTGGGGGAAGGATAGGTCGGGGGCACAGTGAGAGAAACCAGGTTTCGGATTGCTTCATCCAGGGGAGAAGAATGAGGAAAGGGAACAAGACGGCAGTAAGGTAGCTGGCTGGCAAGAACCACGAAAGAACAAGAAAACAAGCAATATGAGGGTGGTTCACGGAGACATTTTTGAAAACAAGAAGTGAAATAGATAACTTTTATGCGGAGAACAAAGAGGGGTTACAGAATACAGAAGTAGCTTCCCAGACAACAGTAGCTGTTCTTATTGTTCGTGTGTGTGTGTGTGTGTGTGTGTGTGTGGTGTGTGTGTGCGCGCGCGTGCGCGCGTGCTCATTTTGGTTGGGCTTTTTCTGTTCTTTTGTCCCCTCTGGACTGATACTACTCAACTCATACTCAGAAAATCCGATTGTGTTTATGTCTGCAGCCTAGTCATTTGCAAGAGCTGATCCAAACCACTAGACTACAACAATTATTATGAGATGATGATATCCAAGCCAGGGGCAGTTTCCTGGGCATGCAAGCAAGGCGGTGATGCAGGAACCCCCTCCCAGAAGGACCCCCATCCTCGGGGTTCAGTGCTCTGTTTTAAAATTTACAATGTTACCCCTGGTTGGTGTTTCGTAGTGAATTCTGAGGAAAATGGAGCACGAACCGGGGTGGGCCTCCGCTCACATGGGATGGCTTGGTGTCAGGCATGCGGGCCCACGTCACGGGCTGGCGACCTGAGCTCCCAGGAAGGTCTCCACTCCCTCAAGTATCCCTGTGCCCAAGGAGACACAGCATTAAATAGAAAATAAACCGTGGTGGTCAGGGAGGGAGGTGGTGAGACAGCAAGATAAATGAAAAGCCTTTGTGCTACTTTGTATTTGATTTATTGTGGAGATGAGGTCTCACCATGTTGCGCAGGCGGGTCTCGAACCCGCGGGCTCAGGCAATCCACTCACCTCAGCCTCCCAGAGCTCTGGGATTACAGGCTGAGCCACCGAGCCCGGCTTGTGCTACTTTTTAAACCAGGGACTCCCCCATCTTCGTTTTGAACTGGGCCCCACAAACTATGTCGCGAGTTATAATGAGCGAATTATTTTTTTTAACTAGAAAGAAACTTTCAGAGATTGAGTCCAGTGCTATCCAGACATTGCTTAAGGAATAGGACTCATTTTTCAAAGAAGCATGACAGCCATCGATACTCAATTTAAAGACAAAAGCAAACCCTGTTTCTTTTTGCACCCACATGAAGGAGAAAACACCTTGAGTTCTCTTTCCTTGCTACCTTCCCCCCGAAGGTACAGTCTGCAGTCCTAGGGCTCTAAAGAATACACTCTGAAAGCTGCCAGCACTTTGGGAGGCCTAGGTGAGAGGATTGCCTGAGCTCAGGGGCTTCAGATCAGCCTGGGCAACTTGGCGAGACCGCCTCTCTACCATAAACCAAAACACTAGCCGGGTGTGGTGGCGCGTGCCTGTAATTCCGGCTATTGGGGAAGGCTGAGGTGGAAGGATCCCCTGAGCCCAGCAGGTTTGAAGCTGCAGTGGCCATGAGTGGGCCACTACGTTCCAGCTCGGGTGACACAGTGAGACTCCAACTCAAAAAAAAAAAAAGAAAACCAGTGATCTCCTCCAAACTCCTCATTCAACAAAAGAAAAGCCCAGAAGTTAAGCCAGGCCTCCGGTTCACAGCCGTTTCAATGTCAGAGCCGGATTCGAATGCAAACGTCAGCATTTCCAGCCGGGGCTTCTCTCCCAGCCTTGCCCTGCTGGCCACCCTGCTGGCCTCCCTGCGGCTGTCTTGGGGGTTTGGGAGGAACACGCCTGTCCTCATGGAGTTGCAGTATGGCCCCTTCGTCCACGCATGCAGATGACGGGCCACCCGGGGGGCATCCCGGACACAGGACACGGGGTCTGCTGCAGTTGTCCCGTCCACATGCCTATTCACCGTGTGCTTTCTGTAGGCAGACGCCAGGCCCGGGGAGTTATGCTGAAGAGCCCGCTGCGCTCTCAGGGTCCCAGGTGTTCCAGTAAGGAAGCCATGTGTCGACACAGGGACCGAGTGAGAACGGCAGGGCTGGGATTTGAACCCCAGTCAGGCTGACACCACAGCCCTGCGTATTTACTTCCGAGGCAAGCGTCTCGTATTCCAAAGAGAGGCCAGGTTGAGGCTGCTTGTTCCTGCACTCCCTGGCCTCTGCAGCAGCCACGGGAGAGACTGGAGCCACCGAAGAGACCCTTCATTCTCCCTCCCGTGGCAGGTGGCCTGCGGGCCAGCACCTCTGGGAGCCTGGAGGCTGGGAGGGAGGGACCTACCAGCTCACGGTGTGTCCCAGGAGCATTTCTGGGGGTGGGGGCGGGGGATGGAACATTTCATCATGGCAAGCTCTTGGGGCCCAGCAGGCGTTTGAGGGGCACAGACCCCTGCTGCTGCCCGGGCAGGTCTCCTGCAGCCACCCCTGGAAGGCCGATGAGTTTTACCCACCATGGGCAACTCTCCTGCAGACGCTTATTTTCGTCAGCCACCACACAAGGACTCCACAGCGGATGCCACGGAACTCTGGATTCTGGGCGCTAAGTTTGCTTCCTGCACTAAAGAAAAAGGGACACTGACAGTTGTCATTCGTTGTACCAAGAAGATTCTTTTTCTGCCTTGGATAAATCAAACCTTTTGCTTTCACGGTCTCTGATATCAATCTCCAAGTATCGCCTGTTTTGTTTTATTTTTTTAAATCCACTCAGGTTTAGAAATATCATTGCCAAAATTTAAGCTTTTGTGTGGCGTGATTATGCTTGACTTCTGTCCTTGGCTGAGTAAGTACTCATTTTAGATAGCTTTAAGATTTGGGGTAAGTGTCTTCCCAGACACCCAACAAGTAAGTTTAGCAAGATAAAATTGTGATGATTACATCGCAATTAAATACTATTTAAAATATACTATGCATGCTTGAGAAATGTTCAATTTATGTGGAAGATAGATTCTTTTTTAACTTTAAAATTTATATCAGATTTCCAGAAACCCATAATTGCCCTGCCCTTGCGAGTTTCTAGAGAGCAATACAAAATAACCACCGTATAGCCTGCATTGTGTGCATTCATGAATTTATTCCACAAGTCTGGGAACTTAGTGTCTTGACAAAGAAGGCAAAGGTAATTGGTGAGAATTCACAGCTTTTCTAATCTTCCTGCTCTAAATAATACTCACTGTCTTAAAAAAAAATGGCAAGTTTCACTGGCAAACTACTTGTGACTATAGGGCTGACTGTATTTTTTCCTCTCTGGAAAGGGACCAGTTTCACATCCTGCTACTTCCAATGGTTGGAAACAAGCTGGCAGTGCCCAGAGTAGCCCACGGCAGGCCACAAGTGCATCCACGTACATACTATGCTATTCTGTAACCGTCTGTTTACTGCAGCCCCAGTCAGATACATGTGTTAGATTAAGCTGAGATGCCTGAACTTTATCTGGAAAGTTTTGAGGAATCATTAAAGGATTTCAAATGGGGGCTGGGATGACCCGCCATGACCCTGGTGTTTTGTTGGCTGATGCGCCCCACAGCAGCATGATGGGAGCATTAGAGAGGCCCTGAAGCTTCCACAACTGACGGATACCTGGTAGAGCTGGCCTCTCCCATCTGTTGCAAACACGCTGTGACATCTGCTGATGAAATGCTGCCCGCTATCCTGGGGTTGCAGGACCCTTTCCAGGTAAGCACTCCCTCCTCCCAGGCCAGCTGGATGCCAAGTCATTCCCACATGCAGGCGCTCTTCTGTCTCCTTTGCAAATCTGTCCTCCCTTCGGCCTCCCTTCTGGGTCAGTGCCAGACGAGTGTAGCAGAAATCCATTTCTGTGCCCCCAAATTTAGAGCCACTGATCCCACGCACACTAGTACATGCAGGAGCCAGTGTCGATAAGCTCCTAGCACCTCGTCCGAGAGGATCGACAGGAAAAATGAGCATCTGTTACTGTGAAACTTGTGGTGACACATTCTGCTCTTGGCCTCTCCCAGCTCTCTCAGGGCACACCTGCTTTATCTCCCTCCCCTGCTCCCATCCCCGTCTGCCCCTACCCCCTCCTCCTTCTCTTTCTCACTGGCTGTCGATCTCAGGAGAGATTTGATTTGGGAATAGCTCTTTTCTTTTCTTCTTTTTTGAGTTGGAGTCTCCCTCTGTCACCCAGACTGGAGTGCAGGGGCCGCTCCCGGCCACCGCAGCCTCGACCCGCCGGGCTCCGGCAATCCTGCCGCCTCAGCCTTCCGAGTAGCTGGAATTACAGGCATGCGCTACCACGCCCGGCTGATTTTTTTTGGTTTATTGTAGAGATGAGGTCTCGCCGCCCAGGCGGGTCTCGAACCCGCGGGCTCAGGCAATCCACTCACCTCGGCCTCCCAAAGGCGCGGGATGACAGGCTGAGCCACTTTTCTAAACTCTGGCTCTACCCTCCACCAAGTCACCGCTCCATCATTCCGAGGCATGCTCCCACCACGAACCTCGTGTGCCTGGGCTTGGACATTACAACTGGCTAGTCCACACATCATTTCCAGGCCCACACGTGCTCTTCACAGAGTCATCCAACAACTGAAGAATCAAGTCACTTAATACTGAAAATGCAGACTCTCGCTTCTCTCTAAAAGGTGCAAATGCGGTCAACACCAAGCCCGCAATCCTACATGGCCCCTAACAACTGTGGCTGAGTGGCTACTACCTCAACCTCAGGCAGTTTATGGATTTTTCAGTACGCCAAAGTCCCCACCCTTCCTTATAGCCTCCATAATGTAAATCTAAGTGTCAGTTGGGATCTATCATAATATTTACTCCATTGATTTCTTAGAATATAGAAGCTATCCAAATCAGAAAAGCAGTAAAATTATCCTTGTTTGCAGATGGTATGTCCTATATGTAGATAACGCTAAAGATTTGACACATACACACAAACTGTTACAACTAATAAGTGAATCAGTAGAGTATCAGGATACAAAATTAACATACAAAAATCAGTTGCATTTCTTCACACCGATGACAATCTGAAAAAGAAATGAAGAAAAAACCTCTTTATGATGTCCAAAATAATAAAACACTTGGGAATACATTTAACCAAGGAATTGAAAGATCTGAAACCTATAGTACACTAAAAACTATAGAACTCTGATAAAATAAGTGGGAAAAGACACAAATGAAAGATACCCCACGGTTGTTGACTGGAAGAATTAATCTTGTTAAAATGTTCATAATACCCAAAGGAACATACATCTTCAAGGCAATTCTTATCAAAATTACAATGGTATTTTTCTCAGAAATAGAAAAACAATCCTAGAATGTGTATGGAGCCACAGAAGACCATGAATAGCCAAAGCAATCTTGAAAAAGAAAATAAAGTTGGAGGCATCACGGCTTCTGATTTAAAATCATATTACAAAGCTATAGAAATTAAAGCAGTATGTTACTGATATTACAAACATATGCACAGACCAGTGGATCAGAATAAAGAGCCCAGAAATAAACCCAAGCATATGTGATCAACTAATTTTCGGTAAGGCCACCAAGAAGACACAATGGGGAGAGGACAGTCTCTTCAGTAAATGGTGCCAGGAAAACTGGATGCCCATATTCAAAATAATAAAACTGGACCCCTACCTTATATCACATATAAACATTAACTCAAGTTGGATTAAAGACCTAAACACAAGACCCGAAGCTATAAAATTCCCAGAAGAAAACCTAGGCACACAGTTCTTGACGTTGGCCTTGGTAATTTTTTTTTTTTTTTTTTTTGCTATCACATGGAAAGTCATTGCTGCAATTTGGATATTTGTTCCCTCTTAACCTCATGTTGGAGTCTGATCCCCAAAGTTGGGGTTGAGACCTAATGGTAGGTGTGCGGGTCCCACGGCAGAGCCTTCACAAATAGGTGAATGCCCTCCCTGGAGGTGAGTGGGTTCTCACTCTGTTGGTTCCTGCAACAGCTGATTGTTAAAAAAGAGCCTGGCACCTGGCCTGCCATGTTGCTTCTTCTCGTGCCATGTGATCGCCACACCATCCGCAGCCCTTGCCTTCCGCCACGAGTGGAAGCAGCCTGAGGCTCTGAGCAGATGGCCAGTCTTAAACTTTTCCAGACAGCAGAACCATGCGCCAAATAAACCTCTTTTCTTTACAAATCACCAAGTCTCTGATATTCCTTGAGAGCAACCTTATTCCTTAAGCAAAGAATTATGATAGGCGATAAAAGCAAAAATAAACAAGCGAAACTGCTTCAAACTGAAAAGCTTCTGCAGAGTAAAGGAAATAACATGATAAAAATGCGGCCTATTGGAAAGTGTCCTAAATCCTATATCAAATAAGGAGTTAACAAATCACTCTGTAAAAAGGGCAACTTCACACATATGTTTATCGCAGCGTTGCTCACAACAGCAAGAACATGGAGCCAGCCATGCTGCCCATCAGAAGAGGACTGGGTAAAAAAAAAAAAAAAAACATGGTACATATACATAATGGAATATTATGCAGCCATAAAGAAGAAAAGAATCATGAACTTCGCAGCAATGTGGATGGACGTAGAGTCTGTAATACTGAGTGATCTAGCACAGAAACAAAGAGCTGAGTATCACATGTTCTCACTCATAAGTGGACCTTGAAAACTCTCGTAATACCATAAGCAAAGGAGTGACAATAGCGGGAAATTGGGGGGCAGGGGGAGGGGGTATGGGGAGGTGGGATTGGCAGTTATGGGAAACTGCCTAGGGAGTGGGGGACACACCTCATCAACATGGGCACCTGCACGATGAATATCTGTATACCTAACCCTGAATTGTACCCCACAATTTTAAAATAAAGTAAAAATTTTAAAAGAAGATACTAAAAAAAATTAATGAGCTAATATTCAAGATTTAAAAAAGAATCCACACAACTGAACAGCAAACCAAAAAAAAAAAAAAATTTATTTCAAAACGGGCAAAGGCTCTGAAGAGACATTTTCCCAAGGAATACACAAAGTGACCAACAGGGGGTGGAAATTAGGTGACATAGGTCCAAGGGTACAAAACTGCAGCTTTGTAGGGTGGATAAGTCCAGAAGTCGAATGCATAGCATGAGGACTATTGTTAGCGATATTGTAAACTTAAATGTACTGTCGAAATGTACTGCTGCAATGCTGAAAATGTGCTCAGCAGTGCTAATCATCAGAAGAATGCAAATCAAAACTACTGTATCACGTCACACCTGTTTGGATGGTCGTTATTCAAAAGACAAAAGCACCGAAGAGGATGTGGAGACAAAAGAACCCTTGCACACTGTTGGTAGGAATAAAAATGGGTACATACATTACGGAAAACAGAATGGAGGGTCCTAAAAATCAAACAAAAAATGGACGGCCATATGACTCAGCGGTCCCTCTGCTGGGTATAAACCCAAAGGAAATAAAATCAGCACCTGCTAAAAATCTGCACTCCCATGTTCATTGCAGTATTATCCACAATAGCCAAGTTATGGAAACAGCCTAAGTGCCCACTGACAGGTAAACAGATAAGGAAAATTTGGCCTAGATATACATAAGGATACTGTTCACCTGGAATATTATTATGCAGCCATTAAAAAACGTGGATGAGCTGGGGTGGTAAAGTGAAATAAGCCAGACGCAGAAAACCAAACAGGGTATGATCTCCTGTGTGGAGCCTCAAATAAGTCGAGTGCATAGAAGAGGAGAGCAGAGCCATGATTACCAAGGACAGGGAGGGGGTGGAAATTAGATGCAGGTCAAAGGGTACAAAGTTGCAGCTCTGTAGGACGGATAAGCCTGGAGGTCTGACGCACAGCATGCAGACTATCGTTGACCGTATCATATCGTACACTGAAAGAGTAGATTTTAGATGCTCTTCCCACAAAAATGTAATTCTAGGAGGTGACAGATTTGTTCATTTGCGTGATTGTAGTCATAATTTCACTGTGTGTAGGCATTTCAAAACACTGTGTTGCACACCTCAAACACAAATAGAAGCGTCAAAAGGCTATAAAATAGTTCTGATCCAACTATTTTGGTCAGAACTGACCAAAAGAAAACTAAGAAGGCTGGTGAGTTTTCTCACACGTGGCTCTTACTCAACACTATGCTTCCCCAGCTCCTGCAGACATTTGAGTTTGCAACTTCTGCTGAGATCCTTTGCCTTGCACTGACTGCTCCTCAGTGTTTGGAGATTAAGGATAGCTTTTGGCACAGACAGAGGTGCCAGTCAGTTTCTGCTGTGCTTAAAACAGCATTCGGGATTCTGCAGTCGGGTTCTGCCACGTGGTACCTCTGGTCTCCCGGAGGCTCCCTCCCACGTCTGCCTCCTGCCCCAGGTCGGCAGGCGGGCGGCCAGACGAGGATGGCAGAGCCTGGGACGGGTCCTCTCTAGGCTGCACGTCCGTCATGTCACAGCGGCCGGCGTGGACCGCATCGATGTGGCAGGAAGGCAAGAGAGCAGGCAGAGGCGTGGACAGCCACTGAGGCCTAGGCGCCGAGCTGGTAAACCTTCACTTCCTCGCTTTGGTCACAGAAGGCCACAGCTGGGCCAGCTCCAAGGAGTGGAACAGGAGACTCCTCCTCTCAAAGGAGCGAGGGCCAGAGCTCCATGGCACAGGGTGTGGGTACAGGGAGAGGCCAACCACGAAGGCTGCTTCTGTCGTTAACCCGCTACAAGGAAGGGGCGGAAATGCCAAGCCCCCCTTCATGACCATGTGAAACATGCCCAGACACTGCCAGCCATGACTGTGGCGATCTGCTTTCCTTTAGAGATCCCTTGCTGACCTCTCTGCCCACCCCGAGCAAGCCTCTGGGCACAGGAGCTTCTCTGACACGTACATGTGGGGGCTCATCACAAATCAAATGGCCAAGGCCCATCAGACCGGGAACGCGTAGGCCAGCCAGATGCCATCCAGCCAGGCGTCCAGGGAACAGGAAAGCCGTTGGAGGAGGGAGGGGACGGCTTTGTACAAGCCAGGAGGCGCAGGGAGGGGTACCCAATGACCTCAGTGGCCGAGCAGTCCACCCTCTCTCCATCGCCGTGACTAATGATTTGACAAATGAAAAAGCGTACCTTGGCTGACAGCTCACTCCATCATCACCGTGCGTTTGCCTTTAAGCCACGGGGGCCAGAGAGGAGGCTCCTGACGCTGCGTGCAAATGGAAACCCACTCGCGACTTAAGTTCTCACACGTGGGCTGGACGCAGGGGCTGCCTCCTGCTCTCCAGACCGCGAGCCCTGGCTCGGGGCCCAGCAGGCCCCCGGCGGTTCGCCAGCTTCCACCTCCCCCCCCGGGTACTTCTGCTGTGGTGATTGGGGTCATTCGTGTGACAGCAAATCCATGAACGAAAGAGAGAATGACTACATTTATGACGGCTGCCTGGAAGATTCTGTTGCGTAGTGCAACCAATTTGAAGGCACAAACATATTATTTTAAAGAAGTGGCTTGTTAAAAACTAAAATCTATACAAGGCAGAATAGTGCTGGAATATCGTGGCATAGAATTGAGAGACATAGGTGGTATTCAAAATGTTAACGACCACGCTGCTTATTTTCACAAGATAATTCCCTACAGACAGACACCTGCAGATGTTTTTACATTTTTTTAATTAATCTTTTAGGAAAAAACAGGCTTCAAATATCTTATCCCTTAACCATATCACATAACTGTGAATCTGGTACATACATGGGTACCTCAGAGTCCTAATTATATCGACAGCACTTTGGCACCAGACTAGCAATTACTACTTCTTACTGGTACTTCGAGTCTACTTAAATTGCCTGAATGTCAAGTGCATTTCATCATTTGAGCCAGTGAGGTAGAGAAACAAGTCTCCCAATTCCGGGTCCAAATCTCTTTTCACAATACTGAGATAATGCATTCATGACTCATTTAATTCCAATCACAAATTTTGCAAGTGGCATTCAACCGAATACATAAGCCTATTACTAGAAGTCACAGCATGCGATGTAAAATGCTTCAATTCAGTGGCTTTGTTTTGCTTTTCCCTAGCATGAAGAACTAATATTTTGATCAGTAGCCAAAACTCAGAATACCCCTGCATTCTAAAACAGAATTTCCTGCTGGGAATTTCCCTCAGAAGAATTTCTTTAAAGAGATATCACTAGTATAAGAGATTTGTGAAGAGATTTGCATATTTACTGATGCAAGAGTGGCTGTTTTCCAAAACCTTTCTCGTGGGTCATTTTGCCAGTTCCTTGTGATCAGGGAGTTTAGGTGGTAGTGGTCAGTTGCTGAATTTTGTTTAAAGAACATTTTTAGAGGGAACATATCATATTGTGAAGCATTAAAAATAAAGAGAAAACCCAGTTTTGGCAAAGACTTTGGGGAAATGACTGCTCTCAAATACCACTGCCAGGAGTATTAATTAGCGCAATCTCTCTGGAGGACCATTTGGCAACAGGTAGGAGAAGCTATAAAAATACACATTCCCTTCAACTCATGAATTCTGCCTCTAGGAATGTAACTCAAACAATGAATTAAAAATTTATGCAACGATCGATATGAAAGGAGATTCAACTCTGCATTCTTAACTATAGTTAAAATTTAAAAATATCTAAATGCTCATGAATTAGAAACTGGTCAAATAAATTATGTTACATTCAAAAAAAGGAATCATGTAGTTACATTCAAAAAAAGGAAACTATGAATCTGAATGGATTCAGCGGAGTATATGTTCTTGGCGTGTTCTTAAAGTGGACGCCACACGGCCACCCAGATACAACCCACTGTCCACGCGTGTCTGGCTCTAAAGAGCTCTCGAAGCCGCCTGAGTAATGTTCCTTGCTGTGGGCGGGTGGCTAACACGGTATCCCATGGCTTATCTGAAGTTATTCTTATAGAGAATTTCCCGACAACACTTTTTCCTTGCTTCTTCCAAGTGTCCTTTTACCCATATCACTTTGACAACCTTTTTTTCCTTATCCTGGTGTTTAATTTTGCTTGTCTATTAGGAAATAGATTACGGACCCGCCCCCCTGCCCCCGCCACCGAGGCATAAATCAGAGTACAGCTTTGCCCAGCACACACACACAGCATTTTTGTTCGCAGTGGTCCACACTTTCTACTGTTTTCCTTCTGTCCTCACAGGCTCTGCCTTGGGCTGAGAAGGAAGGATTTTCAGGTTTCCAAAACCCAGCAAGAATTTGGATCAAGTTCTCAGACAATTTATTCATTTTTTTTTCTGTCCTGGTTTCTGACTGAGACGCGTGATGTGGAAGACTATAAATCCATATTCCAGGGGTTTTCTTAAATAAGGAAACATCTCAGTAAAGAAACAAAAGCTCCTGAATTGGATGGCCTTAGAAATCCATCAAGCTATAAGTCATTTCCAGACACACCCTGGGTGCTAAAAGTTCTTGTATCTGGGAATCTGCTTCTGCACATCACCGAACATGGTGATTCAGAAAGAAGAAATGATCCGATGCTTAAGTACTTTTTCTCATTAAGGCCTGAAAACGAGGTGGTAGACTTATCTGATTTCTTTGCACACCCTGAACTGCCAGTGGTCGGGAAGGATCCGCGACCGAGGCCTGCTTACTTACAGACATGGTCCCAGTGAATTCCCTCAATAATCTCCAGAAGAAATTCTCCACATCTCACTTGACAGATGACAAACCGAAGCCCTAGAAACTCAACAATGTGTGTAGAGTTACACTGTTTGCAGGTGGCACTGGCAGAATTTGCCCTACAGTCTTCCTACGCTTGGTCAGATTTGAGAGAAGGAGACAGAGCTGGGGGAAAGCACATTAGCAGTATGAAAGGATGACATATCAAATATCTGTTGACATCACAACCAACAACCAACTTTTCTGACTTTTTCAAACGTTTCTGACCCGCGTCTGAAATGATTAACACATAAGAACGAGGAAGATGTGACAGCCAAAGTCTGCCTTCAGCACTGACAAAGCTGAGACGGGAGGCAGCGGCGAAATGTCTTCGGGGAAACAAACTTACCAACAGTGAGCCCAGAATTAAAGCAGGTGTCCCCACCCAGGCCCAGAAGAACATTCTGGAAAACCACAGCCTCCCCTCTGGGAGCCGGCAGAGAACAAACAAGAACCGGGGTTCTCTGGGGACAGGCTGCCTCCCAGGAAGAAAAAGAGTGATGTGAGCTGAGCTTGTTCTTCATACTTTGTTCTTTCCAGTTCATCAGCGGGAAAGTCTTCCCTGCCCCTACGGAGCGCTGGATCAGAGGGCAGGAGAGGGCCGGGAACGCTGCCGTGGGAGGACTTCCTCTGCGGGGAAGGGAGGCCTGCAAGTGTGGAAGAGCCACACCCACGGCGGCCTCAGCGGCGCCAGCCGATGGCTTCAAGCACCAACCGGTGTGTTTCTTTGGCAGCTGCCATGACTTTTCGGGAGACGTGGGGGGAAGCAGCGAGCATATGACGAGCCAGGAGAGCGGTTGTCCCCAGTACTTTTCCTCCCCTCGTCTCATCTCTCCCTGCCCCAGATAAAGCACAGTCAGCTCTGACTTCGGGGAAGAAAAGCATATTCGCCAAAAGCAGGAAAGTTTGGAAGATGAGCTTCCCCAGAAAAAAAGGCCGTTGAGAAGCACCTCGGCGATATTCCCTCGAAGCTGAGAGGACACGGAGGCTTTTCTTCATCGAGAGAGTGTGGTGAGAGATTGGCCCACAGACAACTCCAGGGCAGAGGATGGAGGAGAGAAGGAAGCACCCCTCCCGGACCTGCAGCCCACAGCGGCGTGGGAGGACCCCAGAAGACCAGCAGGCCCGAGGGTCACACGGCAGACCCCCTGAAAGAGAGGCTTGGAGCCCGGGCTGGGAGGTCCCGGAGCCACCGCAGGGGAGGAGGGTGCTGGGCTGAGTCCACGGCGAAAAAGGCCTGGGAGGGTGAACAAGCGTGCAGGGTGGAAACGGAAGTTCTCTCAGGACAGCTCGGCCGAGGAGCCACTGAGTGGCCACCATCCCTATCGGGCAGCAGCGAGGGAGGAACGGACCACCCCTCACACACCTCAGCCCCCCAGCGGGGGCCCCTCAAGACGACTCTCCCTGCTTCCTTGAGAAGTCTCTTCCCCTCCTGGGCCATGCTCGGACATTCGGGATTGGGGTTAGGGTGGAAAGAAAGACTAGTTTAGGTCAGAGCCTCGAGCGGAAGTTGAGAGAGCAGTCCTGATTTTACACAAAACGTTACTGGACTGAGTTGAGACTTTCCCCGAAAAAAGGATGCTATTAGTCCATCTGGGGGCAGAAATTGGGACTCATGAGCCAAGGAAGAAAGAAGAGTTCCCTTTTGCACATGTCGGTTTTACGAATCATGTTAGCTGGGGGCCCAGGGTGTCCAGGGCTTCCTCGTGCTGCTGGCTGTATTGTCCTTTCTCCTAACCGCTGCATCTGGCTCCCAGGGGCCAGCAGAACCAAAATTATAACCTATCATTCATGCTGTAATAGACAGGGGAGCGGGTTTTGCATACCTGAATCTAAAGTGTGCCAAGGAGGGCTATTACCAATGCTTCCACGAGAAAATACGTTTTCTCGGTGGTTCTTTGGATTCTGACCAAGACCCTCAGTGAGATCAATCCAGAACCACAGCTCTTGACAGAAGCTGAGCTGAGGTTGTTTGGAGGAGGGTCTCGCTATGACAACCCTGGGTTTGGAGAGAGTTCTTTGGAGATGACATCAATGACACAAATTTCCTTGACAGGTGATGTAATGGGTTCTCGCACTCATGTTCTATTTCTTTATTTAGTGCAGGTGATGATGTAAAAACCTAACCAGAACTAACAACCTGTCTTCTATCTACCGTTTTCTGCCGCATTGCCGTGGTACAGCCGCGATCTCCACAGGTAATTAAGAGGTGTTTATGGATAACCATCAGCATAAAGTGGGATCCAGATGGTTCACAATACCTGACTCAAGAATACTAGAATTAGAAAGCCGGGAGAGAGCCGGGCTCGGTGGCTCAGCCTGTAATCCCGCGCCTTTGGGAGGCTGAGGTGAGTGGATTGCCTGAGCCTGCGGGTTCGAGACCCGCCTGGGCAGGCGAGACCTCATCTCTATCATCTCTACAATAAATCAAAAAATGAGCCGGGCGTGGTAGCGCACACCTGTAGTTCCAGCTACTTGGAAGGCTGAGGCAGAAGGATCGCCAGAACCCAGCAGGTCGAGGCTGCGGTGGCCGGGAGCAGCCACTGCACTCCAGTCTGGGCAACAGAGTGAGACTCCAACTTAAAAAAAAAAAAAAGAAAGAAAGCCGGGAGAGACTAACAGATATTTCTCGTTCCCACCCCACCCCCTCCCCCAATTTTACAAAGGATGAATCCAAGTTCAGAGACCTCTCAAGGGCAACTGAACTCACTGGTGGTAGATCAAAAGCAGAGAAAGCAGAGCCCAGATCTCCGGAAAGACATCCCTGGGCTTCTCATACTTGAGAGTAATATATGAGTATTCCGACTGCGATTCACTGAAAACATAAACCTCTAGAAAGATGTGCTATAAATCCAGAATCAGGCAGTGTGCAAGGTCTCGGAACTCAGCCTCTGCGGTGAGGGTGCTTGGTTTCACGAGATGCCTCCGCTCATTAGACACGTGAGTGAATAAGCAACTGTATTGTACTTTTTCAGCTGTATTGTTCAGCCTCATTTCCTTGCTCGGATAATGGGAAAGCAAACAGCGTCTCCCTCATAGAGCTCTTGGGAAGAGGAAATGATTTATCCACACAAAGTCCTTAGCGGGCTACACAGGAGACTTGACGATGTCACCTCTTGTCAGAGGACGTGTGCCTGCAAAGGGATCATCTAATGAAGCGAGCACGGAGAGGCATTGAGGGACTGCTGTTTCCATGTTTACAGTCTCCTAGTATAACGATATAATGTTTATTGGAAACGGGTGTGGAGGTAGCGTTGTTGAGAAAGACTGGAGAATCCTGAGTCATTTGGCTCCTTGACTCTGGCTCTCACCCGTTGTTCTCTGAGCCCTTTCCCATTGTTTCTAAATATTTAGGAACGTTTTAAAGGAAAGGAGAAAATTAAGAGCAGCTGATGGAACTCTTCTGGCTCCTTTGCGGGACACCATAAAATTGTAGAAAGAGGGACCTAAACTCAAACACACAGCGTCCCAGAGGAGTCTCCAGATTTCGGACACAAGTCCTTTTTCCTCGATTTTCCCTGTTTCTACCCTCAGTCTCTCAGCTGGGGAATTCCTATCAGCCAATCTCAGCAGGTCTTCATGTGGTAGAATCCTGGGAACCCGGACCGACAGGGCAGCATCTGGGAAGCATGGGAAACCCTTAAGCTAGCCTCCTCAGAGTTATCTGAAGATGAGAAACATCTGTTACCACCTCCTCAGTGACAGGGTATTTGATGGGTTTATTTTTCTGCTTTGCTTTGGATAGTCACAGCTCAGGAAATATTTTCCATAAAGAAGTCATCACAAAATAAGGTATGATAAACTCAAGAACTTGAGACGTTATCAATCATAAAAATACTAAAACATCCCAGTTATGATCACCTTCCGTTATTTAAAAAAAGACGATTAAGATATTTCAAAGCTTGTGCTCTTGGCTCTGTGCTGAGCAGCACCCACAGAGTAAACTCTCTGTTAGTAGTTTGGAGACAAATGAAAGAAAGAAAAAATTCTGTGAAACAGGTGCAAGGGGGTTAAGGGCGTCGACGCCTTGATGGAACTGCCTTAAGTCCCATAAAATAGTAGCATTTGGCAGGTCTCTCTATAAACGAGGCTAGGTTTGCCAGAAAAGTAAAAGAACACTACTGGTAAGTTTAAGCATCACATCCTATCAGAATTTCCCTGCATTCCATCCAAAATTTCTATGAAGCCTTGGTAATAGTCTGATTCATCCCATACAAATTCCATTCCAGAAAAATTAAAAAGAAACTAAAATTTCCCCACTGCCGTTCTGTAGAAAAGCAGAGAGCGATATTTAAGACCGGTTTGCCAATGTCTTGCTCATAAAGAAATATGCCGTTTTTGCTTAGTGATATTATTTCTCCCGTCGTCCCCTCCCAGCTAAGATAAAGGTGTGGTCGGTCATAGAGGGAGTATCTAAAACAGTTTGAAAATATCTATTGTATCATATATAATATTTTTTCTTCTGAATAGGATGGATTTGGCTAAATTATGCAAATGTTACAGATGAGCTTGCCTGATTGCAGACTGACATTCGTCTGAGTTTAGATGAAAGTAATTCGCCTCACCCACTTAAGCAGTTAGCTGACTTACAATAAGTTGGACTGCAACTCGGATGGATGGCTTTAATCAGGGTTTAAGTTACGCGAGATTCATAGATCATAAGACCTAGAAGTTGTTTCCTCATGGGTGTGGGGAAAACAGGCTGGAGACAAGCATTAGATGCAGCGCTGGGAACGTTTTTCTTTTAACTATTCAAGATCTGTTTGCAGTCCACGGTGTCCCGTTTGGGCTGCATTTTAGCTCAACAACATGACAACCGTCCTCTGTTTACAGCGGAGCGGTCCCTGTGGAGTCTGGGGACACATCCTCAGCTCACAGAGACCTCCCAGACTCCCACTTCCCTTCTCCCACCCATACGGCCCAAGCTCAGGCTTGAATGTTCCAGGAGTACTGCTTCGGAGGGCAAGCTGGCATGGGAGGACATGGTAACGCGGAAAGTTATTTGTTTAGCGGGTGACACACAAAGCCGTGCCCTGCTTAAACTTGTTCGGCATAAAGCTCAGCTGGTACCCAGAGGAAAACAATCCGTAATGGCTTTCGAGTGGAGTCCAGGGCAGGGAGGCCGTGCGGGAAGGGGCTGCCTTGGGAACTGCAATCCACGCTTCCGACTCTTGGTTTACACGAAACAACCTGCCTCACCCGGTAGACGCGGTGTCCAGCGAGCCACACCCAGGAGCAGCTTCACAGACATCTGTCCCTGCCCGCGGAACTGACCCCAGAGCTGCCTGCCTACGGTGAGTCCCAGCGGTGGGCACCGGGACCGCTGGAGGGCGGAGAGGAGGCGGAGGCAGCGTGGAGACCAGGGGTCTGGGCGGGCTGTGGGGCTGTCTTCTGACTTCTTGCCCTCGGCGCTTTGGTTCTCCAGAGAGAGTTGGGAGGAAGAATGAAAACAAGCACCTTCTGGTCAAGCACACTTACCCCGGCTCTCTGTCTGCCAGCTGGGGTCGGTCGCCATCGTCTGTTACATCGTCAGCTGCCCTCGCTCTAAACGGTGTTTTCGGACAGAGAAAGGAGAGACACAGGACACACGATATTAAGGAATCGCCTTAGGGAAGCCACCGACCACATCTGAAGGCTTTTTAGCATGCTGTGGCGTGAGCAGGCAGTTTAGGTTTTGATCTTCAAACCAAAGACAACTCACTGTTGTAAATCGAGCATCGCGTTGACCCTCGCCTGAAAAAAGAAATGTTTCTGGGAGAAGCTAGTATCTCCCAAAATATGGATAAATTCCTCATGAAGCAAAAAGAAAGAAACACATGTTGTGGTCTCATTCATTTGTAAATAATGGTTAAGCAAAATTAAATCGATTTTTTTTTTTTTAAAGGAACTCTTGCAGCCTTTAATGTATTTTCAGCCAGCTACCCTAGCTGTAAACAGTGTTTTCGGAAGAGAAAGGAGAGAGACGGGACACAAGATACTAAGGAATCGCTTTAGGAAAGCCACCAACCACATCTGCCCCGACAATCTTAGGAGCCGTGATTCTCCAAAGGCCGAGGAGGAGGGCAGAGCAGAAGGAAGAATGGTACGGCATTCGGCATTGACTGTCTTCTCAACTGCGGCCACTTGCAATCACGATGGCACCGCTGGGCAGATGGATGCAGACATCGCAGACCACGGTCATGTGACGCTGTGTGAACTGCTTGATTTCTCCCGGCCTTAGCGTCCACAGCCACGACAGTGAGCCAATACCCAGCTCCCGGGTGACTGCAAAGATGGCTGCAGTTCTGCATGTGACGCTTGGCAGGGTGTTCCTCTTTTTCTCCCGGTCCTTCACTCTCGCCGCAGCTCCACTCCGTCCCCTGGACTTCAAGGGCCTCCGACAAGAACGGGCCATTGTCCTGCTTCGAGTAGCTCGTCCTCCCCAGAGATCAGGGCTAGTGTCTGAGAGTGATGGCCTCTAAGACTTCCTGTCATTCATTGCATGTGTTCACTCAGCCAGGCAGCCAGCATACTCTTCTGCGGTGTCTACTCTGGTGCAGGCCCTAGGATAAAGGTGGACATGGCTCCACTGCCCGACGGAGTGGCGGTGAAGAAGCCACTTCCGCAGCAACAGTGCTCACGTGCGACGGCAGCTCGGATGGGGACATTCAGGGTGCTGTGGTGAGGCTCGGGGTCTGGGGAGGCACGGCTGCCCTTTCTCTAATACCTGTGAAGGGACCAGCACAGAAATTGCATCCACTGTGAAATAACAGAGACACCGAGTGACACCATGAGGGGAAGGGGCTGTGCCTTCAAAACGGGTCTCTCACTTGACCCCCGGAGCAACTTGCAAAGCTGGTCCGGAAGAGAAAATCATTTTTCTCAAGGACAAAGAGCCATTTCCCAGCAGAGCCAAGACCGCTGCCCAGGGCTTCTGAGCTTTGGCCCAAACTCTTCACCTGTGTGCCATTTTACATGCCAGCAGGTGGGGTAAACCTAGAGCAATTTTCTTGAAATCGCCCACTGAGAATGGCTCCATCATTGGGTGTTCAATAAGTGATGCTTTCTCATCATCCTGGCCTTTGCCTTCTCGCTTCTGATGCTGTTCCTAAGCTCTCACTTCATTTTCACCTCTGTCATAACATGCTTAATGACAGTTCTGCAAGGTCAAAGGGCCAAGTGATAGCCCTCCGCATGTCTTAAGTACCAATTTGTGCTGATTTCTACAAATATTTGCATAGTAACTGAGATCAGCTTGTGCTGATGCATACAGGAAGACCTAGCCTTAAATCACATTTTTATTATGTAGAATGATTTTTTACTGAAGTTACCTTGACCTTCAATGTCACCTCATCTATGAATGTAAGTGGCTAGACCAGAGAAGTTATAGAGATAAGAGGAAAGGTTTCCTTTTCTACTGATATCCTGGAGCCTAAAGAATTGGTAGCCCTCTTCTCATAATGTATTTAGGTTAAAAACAAACAAACAAACAAACAAACAAAAAAACGTTAAAGACCAGCAGAAATCAGACCAGAACTTGACTCTTTCAGTTGATGGATTAATCATCTTTTAGTATAATAAGAATAATCGATCCAGAAATGTTTTGAAGAAATATCAAGTCAAATTGAATTTGACTCAAGCCACTTAAAGTCTTATTAATTTCAAATATTTTTAGAGACAACTTATTCTTTAAAAAAGAAGAGATGTATATTAGTCCTCACAATAGTCTTGGGCCAAATAGGTTAATTAGGAATCTAGAAATTAATTAGGAAGAGCTCTCCGTTGATCATAGATGGAAAGTTGGGGACTGCTTCAATGGGCTTTACAATCCTACAGTTGTGTCTGGACTTTCAAGACTTGGGGTTTACCTTCGTTAGGATCTGGTGATTCCATTCATGGAAGCTGTCTGTTCACTCAGCAAAAGAGGACCAAACTAATTTTATCAGTAAAATGATTTTACTACTACACTGAATGGTAAACATTGATCCTCTTAAACCAGAATCAAAAGTGGATTGCAGCCAGGCTCGGTGGCTCAGCCTGTAATACCAGCACTTTGGGAGGCTGAGGCGAGTGGATTGCCTGAGCCCGCGGGTTCGAGACCCGCCTAGGCAACTTGGCGAGACCTCATCTCTACAATAAATAAATAAATAAATAAAATTAGCCAGGCGTGGTAGTGCGTTCCTGTAGTTCCAGCTACTTGGAAGGCTGAGGAGGAAAGATCACCAGAGCCCAGCAGGTCAAGGCTGCGGTGGCTGGGAGTGGCCACTGCACTCCAGTCTGGGTGACAGAGTGAGACTCCAACTCAAAAAAAAAAAGAAAGAAAGAAAGAAAATGGATTGCCTAGATGTTATTGGGAAGCACATACTATGAACTTGCTGAGATTTTTCTTCATTTGTTTTGCTAGTCAAAACCTAGTTAAATAAATGCTCTAATTAAAGGACTAAAATACTGACCCCTCGTCAGAACCAAAGGTGGGGGTTGGATATTTGATCATAGCTTTTCTAGAACCTTTTGACACAACTTGAGGTTGGGCACTGTCATAGAGGGTGGAAATAGTGTCTCCTTTATCCATTCCTAGGATGCTTACATGATTCCATTTGTCTGCCCACAATTCCTAGGAGTAGATTTATATTATTGAGTTTCCTGATGGGTGTTTCACATAATTTATATGGCTTATTTAATTTCACATTGCTCTTTGTGAATGGGACTATTTGTTTTGCCAAATGGAAGGCCCACTCAAAAGTCACACTCTCAAGTTAGAGGAAAGGTGTTTAAAGATCATTTGCTCGAATAAACCACGCTACCTCTTATTCTAGAGATGATACGCAAGTCCAAAATCTTCTTGGCTACAACTGATTGTTAAGAAATTCTACTTGAATCATCTCAATACAAATTAAAAACATGCATACAAACCAAGTACTTTCCGATTACAAGGTTCTACTTGTTTACTTTTAAAATCAAGGGTGAGACTATTAAGCCAAATGCACTGTGGTACTAAGTAACACAGAAATGTTTACTAGTCTGAGATGCCAAAAACCTCGGAATAGACTATATCCACTCCCTCTGTCACTGCATGGTTTGAAAGACAGTGAATTATTTGGAGATTCTGGCTCTGGGTCTTTCTTATCTCATGTGATTTTTCTGTAGGTCTGAGACCAAGATATGCATGGAAGTCAGATAAAAGTCAGAACCCCATAAACAAAAGACTGCATTCCCAGAGGGCTTTATTATGCACAGGCAGAAAGTACCCTGCTTCTGAGAATCTGCTCTCACTGTCCAGAAAAGAACCACACTGTCCAGACAAGACCAGCTCTCTCTCTGCCTCCCTTCTCCATCTCGCCCTCCCTCCGTTCCCTCCCGCTTTCCCTCCCTCTCTCTCTCTCTCCTCTCCCCGCCTCTTCTCTTCCCATTTACAAATGATAAAACTCACCTATGTCTGGATGTAAGGAGGTCAAAAAAGGTCCTTAATTTCAAAATGTTCCAGACATGTTTTACCAACCCCCAGAAGGTCAAGACCACAATGACTCAAGAAGATTTTCTTGGCCACTTTCTAATTTGTTTTTACTGTGAAATAAAACCCAACTTAAAACATCGTATCAAGTGCATTATTTATAGGTATTAGAATTCCTTATACAACATAAGATGTCAAGTGTCTCCCTTCTGCACCCATGGCCTCTTAATAAAACTTTCTCACTTAGGCACCCCAAGTGTCTGCTCTCACAGTTTTAAGGGAGAGGTTTATGGGCAACTTGAACATTTTCCTGGCATACCCTGACCCAAGATGAGCCAGCAAGATTCCTTGGGAACTTGAAACTGGAATGCAGACTTCTAACTAAGCTGTACTGGCACTGCCCAGACAGAGGGGTACATACCAAGGCAGAAGCTCACAGCAGAGCTCTCACGAAACTGACTGTGAGTCCTCATTTTCTCATGGCTAGGCTGTGTGTTTCATGGGACCCAGCTGTATTCCCTGCCTTTGCGTTCTGTGAACTACCCCCAGATTATTTCAACAAATTCCCTTTTGGCCTAATTTCGTTTGAGTGAGTTGGGTGAGTTACTACCAGACTATTCCTAACTAAGAGAACTAAGAGGGCATTTGAACGAGAACTCAATCTTTTCAGTTAGAATTCCTGAAACTATGTTTTAAAAGACAATGTTTTGCTATGATATTAGCAAATATAGAAAAATAAAATTAAGTCATAGACTAACCTGATTCAAGTCATACGCTGTTTCTGTACTCCGAGAACTCTTCTCTTGCCAATCAGCAAAATTACAAGTTTTTTTTAATAAGGTATTTTTGTGTGTAAGTTTTACACGTTTTAAAGAAAAGGTCAGACTATTTAAATGTTCCTAGATATTTCTGCTTAAAAATCAGTAAATAAACAAAAACAATAAACTCTTTTGATCCATACATTTTAGCAGAATAGCCTGTGATTCTTAAGATGGCATTGAGCGTCAGAACTTTCACTGTTGAAGAGGAAAACATTTTTGAACAGAGTTTATAAACAGCCCCTAATTGCTGGCGAGGCACCCACAGAAGCTACCTTTGTCCATTAGGCTGAGCCTAACTGAAGGATATTTGGTTGGGCATTTTTTATGTGGGAGTGCTGGCCTTATATTGGTACATGTGATATTTTAGGAGGACCTGAAAATCTAGATTTCGTATAAAATGTTCCTGTTTAAAAGTGCTAACCGGCTAGGATCAAATAGACAAAAGGTAGCAAGTGTTGGCAAGAATCTGGAGAAAAAGGAACCCTTGTACCTTGTCAGTGGGAATGTAACTGAGTACAGTCCTTATGGAAAACAATATACAACAATCCTCAAAAAATTAAAAACATATAGTTCAGCAATCCCTCTGTGGGTTTAGTTTTAACAAAGGACACAAAGTCAGGACACCAAAGGGCCGTCTGCACCCCCGTGTTTACTGCAGCACTCTTCACAAAAGCCAAGACGTGGCACCGGCCTAAGTGCCCGTCAGCAGACGATGGATAAAGAAAATGGGTCACAGGTACACGACGAAATACCGTTCAACTTTTGTAAAAAAAGAAACCAACACAGAAGAACCCGGAGGTTATATGTTAAGTGAAGTAAGCCAAACACAGAAAGACAAATACCACACGACCTGGGTTATATGCGGGGTGTGAAAAAGTCAAACCCATAGAAACAGGGAGCAGCGTGGTGTTGACCAGAGGACAGGGGTAGAGGACTGGGGCGATGTCAGTCAAAGGACATGGAAATCACAGCTAGATGAGAGGAGCGAGTTCAAGTGCTCTGTTGTGCCCTGTGATGAGTACGGTTAAGAACAATATATTACGTACTTGAAAATTGTAGAAAGCTGATTTTAAGCGTTTTCATCAAAAAAAGCTAAGTATTCGAGGTAACGTGCATGTTGAATAGCTTGGTTTGGCCATTCTGTCATGGACACCTGTATGAAAACATCATGTTGTGCATCCCAAGTATGTAAAATTTTGGTCAATTAAAAAACAAATTTTTAAAAAAGAATTTAAAAATAGACCTAGATCTATATTCACTGGTACACATGCCATTTTGTATTAAGAGCGAAAAGAAAAGTCATATCACAAAAAATAACATTCGATTAGAAATACACACAAGAAAAAATAGATTAAAAAATTAAGTGTTAGCAAATAATTGAATCTGAAAGACACACATGCATGCATACACACAATCTTCAGGCAAACAAACCAGCCGAAACCTCTGAATCCCAATTTTGTCCCCTTGGCTATGGCTTTGTTGCTCATGCCCGAAAACTCATAATCTGGCTTTCACTGATACTGCTTGGGTACTGAGACTGCTGAAGCTCAGAAAGAATTTGTGTGAATTGCCCAAACCCCAAGAAAACTCTGCTGAAAGTGGGAAACTAACATACCTTGTGGGTACCCAAAAAACTGCAAGGCTATAAATACATCTGACTCTGACATCAGCTATCCAATTACCCTTTTCGCTAAAAACATAAATATCATATGTTCCTCGGTTTCTAATGCCTTCATGTGTATCATATGAAAAAAATCCAGAGTTTCAGAGTCATCTCCAGCCTCTCGCCTGCGTTCTCATCCTCAGAACCTCGTCTTGGTTGACAGGTAACTTCTCCTTGGCCTCCAGGTCTTCAGCTGCTACCTCAGCATCCAGGAAGCATCACAGTCGGTACTGTTTCAAGAAAACAGGCTTTATCGTGTAATTCTGCTGTTTGCACCGTGGCTCTTATTGACAGATGTAAGAAAGCCTAAGACTCTTGCATTGCAAGGTGACCCAGCTCCTCATCTCAGCCCCTGTCCCTTGTGCTCTACCTAACGTCCTGGGCGTCAGCAGCATTCTTCAAAGTTGACCCAGCTGAGAATATTTCAAGGTATCCAAAAGGAGCTCTGATGGCATGGACCAGGGGAGATGAATTCTGTCGTCGGATAAGCCTTGGGAAGGCTAGCTAACACCGTCAAATCGGCTTGATTAGTTGGGCCCGCAAGCAGTGACGGAGGCCCTCGTACGTTCTCCACGCCGTGCCACGCCCCGGGTGCGGCCTGGTAGACAGGCGCCACAGGGTCCCTGCTTCTCCCAGAGCTTGTGTCCAACACAGACTTGTGGAGTCAAGCTTGTTCAGCCACAGAGAGTTGCTCCTCAAGCGTTCTCAACGGCGCCCTTTTGACGAAACTCCCTTCTCCCTCCCATTGTTGGACGCTGACCGGCTTCCTTTCACATACTTTTCTTCTTAGTCTGTCTTCATCCTGTCGGTGACACCGCAGACTCCCCTCTGACTCTTCACCTGTTCCTGTTTCGGGAGGCTTGAAACGTGGCAATAGTTAACCGCGCAGTCCATGATGTGGTGACCTAGCCACACATAAACTGGAGCGGTTTATGGCGAAGCTGCTCTGGCAAGTGCAGGACAGGCTAGCTGGTCTTGCCTCTGCCCTGTGGCCCTTCCAGAGGGGATTTCCTGTGCTTTTTGCAAAGGACGAGGGTGGTTCTGTTCTCCTCCGCCCCAGGTATGGGACAGGGCCGTGCATCGGGCCTCTTTGTGTTATGAATTCCTGGCCGGCTGTCAGGCGGACATTTGAAAAGCCCTCCAGTGACTTCTCCCTTGTCCCACTCTCTGACCGGCTCTCTTGATGCCCTCTCGCTCTGTGGCAGACACACCAGCCTCCCTCAGCTCGGCCTCCCTTGGCTGTCACTCCCACCCCAGCTTGCTCCTGCCTCACAGGCAGCCTTTGCCGTTTGCTCGGCCGGGAAGGCCCCTGCCCCAGGGCTTCTCTCGCCATCTGAGAGAAGGGCAAGTCTCCACCAGCCTGTGCTCCTCACCTCGGCTAGCTCACCACACCATGGGCCGCGCGGTTGACTATTGCCACGTTTCAAGCCTCCCGAAACCGGGGACCAAGAACAACAATGATTGGTTGCTTCTCTTTATGGTGTTGACTGGCTGGGCCTGGCTGATTCCTCCGTTGATCTGCCTGAGCTCGTTCACCCCATTCGACAGGGAGGTCAGCTGGGCATGGAGGGGGCCTCGCCCATGTGTCTGGCACTCAAGGCTGACTGCCAGCCGTGGCACATTTGTTCTCCTGCCTGTGACCCGGCCCACAGCAGGCTGGAGCGCCGGCCTTTGGACTGGCTCAAAGAGCTCTTCCAGGAGGATAAGAGGGGGTTGGCAAGCCTTCCGGGAGATGGAGCTCTTCGGCTGTGGAAGGGGCATTCCCCTCAAAGCGGGAGGAATAATGGCCTGTGGGCACTTTAATGCGGTGTTTTCTCGTGTGTCTACCGATCATCTATCTGTCTCTCTCTCCAGCCCTCTCTCTCTCGCTCCATCCATCTTCTATCTATTGTCTAGCCATCTGTCAGCTATTGCCTGCCTGCCTGCCTTTCTCACTAAAATACAAGCCCCATGAGTGCAGGGACTTGGACTTGGAGACTGTGTCTTCTATGATATGCCAGTGCATTGAGCAGTGCCTAGAACACAGCAGGTGTTCAATAAAGATCTGCTGAGCGAATGAATGAATGGTCTCATTTGACGCTTACGATCATCCTGCCAAATAGCCAAGAGGACCAGACGTCTTGAGGCAAAGAGCAGGTTCTACCTCTGAAGCCATCTCAGCCTCTAGCACAGCCCCTGACTCCTCAGTGTTGATGCTGACAATGTGTGTCGGCCGGATATTGCTGCTACGGTTTTACAGATGAGGAAACTAGACGTTGAGACGCTGACTGACTTCCTAGAGGACTCGCTTTTTTTTTTTTTTTTTTTTTTTTTTTTTTAGCTGGCGTCTCACCCCATTGCCCAGGCTGGAGTGCAGCAGCACGCTCCCAGCCACCCCCAGCGTCGACCTACTGGGCTCTGGTCATCCTTCCGCCTCAGCCTTCCAAGTAGCCAGAACTACAGGCACATGCTAATTTTTTGGTTTATTATAGAGATGAGGTTTCGCCGAGTCGCCCAGGCTGGTCTCGAACCCGGGGACTCAGGCAATCCCTTCATCTTGGCCTCCCAAGTCCTGAGTCGACAGGCTTGAGCCACCACACCCAACCCATAAATGTGTTTAAAGCCAGGCCTTCTGTCCTGAAATGGAACTCTCTTCTTGACGCCCTATTCATGTTCCTCTCACCAAACCGCACGATGTCCACACAGTGGACTGGGCGTTCGGCTGCGTGAGTCAGAGCTGTGAAGAAGGGCAGAAACAAACTTGGTCCAGTGGCTCAAGACATGTGGTGTGTACCGAGGAAGCTACACATTATTAAGCAGGTGCACAAGCCACGTAGATGTGGTACTCTAGCATGGTCTGCAAAGGAGAATACCGTAAGAGGGGACAATAATACACAGACACCATGAGTTTTTCATGGAACCCGTAGGTAATAATGCACAGATTGTACATGAGAGAAACAATCTGGGGACATATAAGCCCTGTGCTTCGCGGGACCTGGTCCTATGAACTACGGGAACAACCTGGGATAAAACACTCTATCTTTCTGCCACATGGGGATACTAAAGCATACTTTAACTAGGCAAGACAGCATAGGACTTACATTTCTTGAGAACGCCCGCCTTTCACTAGACTTTTCCGCCAGTTTCTCGTAAACGCCCGATTTCGGATCTCACGGGCAGACCTTGAAGTAGACTCGACCTCTGTGATATCGCGGTTGCGTGGAGCCAGAAAAGAGAAGCCAGACCAGCAAAGACCCTAGTTCTAGTCTGACTCTGCCCTGGGCTCAGCCCCCACTTAGGATTGCAGTCTCCTCGCCACGAAACACTCCAGCGGGATCTGTTCTAAGGGCCCGTTCTCAACAGAGGATCCACCCCTGTCCTCTCGAAGTCCCCCGCAGACACACACGCCCCCCCCACACTTTTTAATTCTCCTTGGGAACCCCCTTCTCCTCTCGTTCTTTCAGCATCTGGTTACATGCCTGTCATAGGCTAGAAAGTAAAGAGCGGAAAATGGGAAAAAGCAGCCCCAGGCCTCAAACGTGATGTCATCTCTGCACCACGCTGAGACCGCCTGCTTCCCAGCTTCACAGACCCCCTGTGGCTTCTGACAAGTACTTTTCTGGTGTGAGTGTGGGTCTCTGAGTTCGCTGAGCATTATGCTAGGAGCCTTCTCAGCATTCGTTCCTCGGAGCAGGCTTTGTCTCTGAGCTGCATCCATCCATAAAGCTCATGGTGACCCTCTACAGTCTTGGCTTCAGGAGAGATTTGCTCCAAGAAAGAAAGGGCTATTAACCGCAGAATGTGAGGGGAAGCAGAGTGCTTTGCAAATAGCTCCTAATAAACAGACAGGGCCAGGTGTGAAGCATGATTTATGTTCTCCCGTGGCACAAAGCCACATGCACTCTAATGTTTGGCTGCCGATGGTCATCTTGGAAATGTGCCACACTCCCCAGGACACAGTTATGGCCTAACCCTCCAGATGGGAGCACTACTTCCTGGCCTTTCGTCCGCCTTGAGACGGAGCACTCTGGGCCAATGTGAATAAAGATACACAGGCATGGGGGAAGGGAGACGTGAGACCAGGGCTGAAAGAAAACCCTTCATGATGGAAAGTCATCTGGCCTAAAGCCTCACCAGCTTGCGAGAACATTCTCCTTTTGTTGTAATAAAAAGGAAAAGCTCCTTCCCACTCCCAGCTATCTTTTTCCAGGGTTTCTGCCAGTCCGGTCTGTTTGGGCCTAGACAAGCAGAGCCTTATGACTCAGTGATCCTGGAAGTGATAAGCCAGAAGAGTCATTTCTTCCTGTGCCAGGCGTCCTAGCCCTATGTGTGGCGGGCAAGAAGCTCTAGACAGGAGAAAGTAAGCAGGTAGGAAAATATCAGGGAAGAAATGACAGGAGAGGGGGCAGAAAAAGTCAGAATGAGGAGAAAAGGCACGCACGGGGCATGATAGAAAGATCCCCGATCGCGCCGTCAACATGGGTTCTAGTCCTCGTTCTAGCTACACGGGACCTTCAGTGCTCACCTCTTCTTTAAACCCCAGCTTTTCCATCTATGAAATGGGTCTCATGATTTGGAAGTGCCTATGTGCTTGAACGGCGAGAGTCAAAGGGTCCTTCTGAAAGATGGATTCGTCGTCAGAGCCTGAGAAGACTGAGAAGGCACAAGGACCAAATGCAATGTGGTGTTCTGGACCAATCTGGAACAAAAAACAGGATGTTATTGGGGAAACTGGTGAAATCTGAACAGTCTGTAGTTTAGTTAACAGTATCATGCCGTTATTAGCTTCTTCGCTTTGATAAATGTGCCTTGTAGGGGGATTGTGGGGTCATATGGAAGGTCGATTTTTAGAGTTTTTAGGAATCGCCACACTGATTTCCACAGAGGCTGCACTAGTTTACACTCCTACCAACAGTGTAGAAGTGTGTCCTTTCACCACATCTTCTCCAGCATCTGTTGTTTTTTGAGTTATTGGTGATGGCCATCCTGACTGGAATTAGGTGGTATCTCAGTGTAGTTTTAAGTTTTAATTTGCATCTCCTTGATGACTAGTGAGGTTGAACATTTCTTCATGTATCTGTTGGCCGCTCATATGTCTTCTTTTGAGAAGTGTCTGTTTGCATCTTTGCCCACTTTGCAATGGGGGTTTTTTTTTTCTTTTCAGCACGTTTGAGTTCCTTGTAGATCCTTGATGTTAGGCCTTTGTCAGACATGGAGTTGGCAAATACTTTTTCCCAGTCTGTAGGCTGTCTCCCTGCTCTCTTGATGGTTTCTTTGGCTTTGCAGAAGCTTGTCAGTTTAATGAGGTCCCACTTGTCTAGCACTTCGGGTTTTGCTCAGGAACTGGATGCCAGTTCCAACTTCCATAAGGGTGTGTCCTACATTTTCTAGCGTTCTTATAGTTTGAGGTTTTACATATAGGTCTCTGATCAATTTAGAGTTAATTTTTGTGTATGGGGATAGATAGGGGTCCTGTTTCAATCTTCTGCAAGTGGTCAGCCAGTTTTCCCAGCACCATTTACTGAATAGGTTCTCCTCTCCCCAGTGGTGGGTGGTAGAGGCTTTGTCGAAGATGAGTTGGCTGAGAACTTGAGGTTTTGCTTCTGGGGTCTCAGTTCTATTCCATTGGTCTATATGCCTGTTCTTGTACCAATACCAGGCTGTTTTGATTATTATAGCTTTATAGTAAAGTTTAAAGTCTGGTAGTGTGATACCTCCTGCTTTGTTTTTTTTTTTTTTTTTTTTTTTGCTGAGGATTGTTCTGGCTATTCTTGGTTGTTTTTGTTTCCATATGAATTCCTGTATTGTTTTTTCTAGATCTGAGAAGAATGTTGCTGGTAATTTGATAGGTATTGCCTTAAATCTGTAGGTTGCCTTGTTGGACATCTTAACAATGTTGATTCTTCCAATCCATGACCATGCACTGCAATCCCCCTACTGGTGATATACCCTGAAGTACTCAAATCACTCTATAAAAAAGACACCTGCACACATATGTTTATCGCAGCATTGTTCACAATAGCAAAAACATGGAACCAACCGTGCTGTCCATAAAAACAGGACTGGATTTTAAAAATGTGATACATATACACAACGGAATATTACACAGCCATAAAGAACAAAATCACGAACTTCGCAGCAACCTGGATGGACTTAGAGTCTATAATACTGAGTGATTTTTCACAGAAACACAGAACTGAGTATCACATGGTGTCACTCATGAGTGGACCTCGAACAACTACCGTAATACTATAAGAAAAGGCTTGACAGTAGCGGGAAACTGTGGGGGGAAGGAGGGGCGGGGAGGTGGGATTGACTGCAGTGGAAATCTGCCTGGGGAAGGGGGGGCACACCTCATCAACAAGGGTGCCTGCACAATGAACATTTGTATACCTAACCCTTAACTGTACCCCACAACTTTAAAATAAAAAATACATATGAAAGAAAACACACCTTGGAGATAGGAGGTGTTAACATTGGGAACGCTGAGCAAGTGCTGTTCGGACACTCTTTGTATTATCTTTGAAACTCTCAGGGAAATTTAAAATTACTTCAGACTTAAAAAATAGAAGCCTTCTGCTGGAAACATGCTGCCCTCTCTTCAGAGCCTGATTCAGTCCATTTGTCTTGCCAGCCCCAGCTCACGTGCTGCTTCCCTAACTATGTCTTGCCTCGCCCCTCCAAGGGGTTCCGGCTTCCTTGCTCTTTCTTTGGCGATTCCATGTCATGAGTCCTAGATGGGGATGGGGAAAGCAGCTGGAAGCAGGAAGGCATGGCCGCCCGATGGACAGAGACGGAGGGACCAGGAGGAAGGAGGAAGACGAAGAGCGGGCACTGAAAGGCGGCTTGTGCAAGCACGTCTACCCGTGGCCTTCCACACCACCTCCGAGGAGTCTGGCTTTGTGGCGCTTCCTGGCTCAGGCTTCCCTGCACAGGTGCCAGAAGTCAAGTAATTTGTGTGAGAGCTGGGGTGGAAAAGTAACACGGGGAAGATAGCCAGCAAAGACTGGATGATGGCCCAGCTACCTGCAAGTGACAGGGTCTCCATCCCCTGGGGGATCTCTGAAAGCCTCGGGGTTCTCCAACCCAAGGTGAGAGAAGATGGAGGATTTATACGCCGACGCCCATCCTGTGCCATCAGCAACTGCTCTGTGCAGGGTGCTCTCCAAAATGCCCAGCCCACCTGGGGGCTGGAAAGCTCCCAGGCAGGACATCAGCTGGCTTGCACACAGCCAGAAGGGCTGTTGACCAGGCACTGTCAGCTTCTGCTGCAGGGTGGGACCAACCCGTTGCTTCCGGCTTCAGTTCCTCCACTTGCCCGACGGGGAAGCCCGGCAAGACCACGGTGCCCTGTGCCTTGACGTGGATGTGGGACATCATCGCAGGGTTGTTGGGAAAATGAGGAGACTGAGTGTGTGGATGCATTCAACTCATGGCCTCTGATGTGACCTCTACTCGGTCACTACTCCCTCCCCTCCAGGCTCCCGCCAGACCATACCCACTCTGGCTGGCACATACCCAGAGCCCCACACTCAAAGACTGGGCTTGGTCTGGAAACTAATAGCACCGTGACGGCACGATACCAGACTGACAGAAGGAGTGTTTCTCCTCACTCAGGGGGCAGGGGGCAGGAGCAGAGCGGAGGAGGGAAGAAAGTAGGAAATAGAAACCAGCATTGTGGCAGTTGAGTGGCTCCTTCGCTGGGTTTCTAAAGCCCATATAAGAGCACAGGGCAGTCTGTTTCTGTGAGTACCTTTCTCACGGCGTCTCTCTGGGATCACCCCTCACAAGGCCCCATCAGCCTCTCAACATATGTATTACATATTCCAGCCTGAGGGTTTGCAGCACCAAGATGTTTTTTAACGAAGTGCATTTATGGTGCTTTGCCAAACGCTACTCATAGAAAAACTAATATATTTTCCATTTCTTGGGTCCTTAGGGAAAGATGATATTATAAGCCATTATCCAGAGGTTCTTCTTAAGACTTTCCCAGCTTGACAGCTCTTTTGGTTTTGTATTTTTTTCCTTGAAGGCGATTTCAGTTGTTTACACACCGGTGTTTTCTAAAGTCTCCTTTTCATCTAAAACCTGACAAGGTTAAACATGAACCACACACTTTCAATGTAAACCTCATGCACTAGACTTCAAATAACTGGTACCAAACAACAGCAGACGCTCAAATAACTGAAATTGAGTAGTTCTTTGGGGAGCAAAGAAGGCAAGGTCAATGCATCAATCTGAGAATGCTTTTAGCAGCATCCTGCAAAAGTGGTTTGAGTTTACCCACATCCAGTGGCACTTTTCAGCCACTGTATACTTTTATCTCTATTTGGATGATTCAAAGACAGCTGCTGCAAGACCCTGTTCATCTAAAAAGACCCATTACGCTTACAACACTGAGGCTAGTAATAAAGACAGGGGAGTCAGTCCTTTCTCTCAATTTAACTGGAGATATTATGCTGAGCAACTGATCCAAACTTGGCACTAAACATGGCTTATTCCCCATTAAAGATGAAGGCAAAATTTTACAACTGATCATGCCTAACTAGTCACCAAACTGGACATTTCTTCCCCGAGTGCCGCGCACACCAACACCTCCCATCTGTTCTCGGAGTCATCCTCTTTCTCCAATTCTCGCTCATGAGAGATCAAAGTACATCCATGGGCACCTCTGTGAACATCACGCTACCTCCATCAGTCCAGACCCTGGGCTTGTTTACTCAGCTCATCCTCTCCCAACTTGCTCAGAATCTGCAGGCGGTCTCCCCAGCCCAGAGGGAAGAGAGGCAATTTCTGTAGCCGAGCTGTGGAGCTTCGTCTCAATCTCTGCTACGTCCACGCATGAATCTCCACTTCTTGCAGGCTCCGTTTCTTGTAGTCTTTCAACGACCTCTCACCATTTCCTGTTTCCACATGTCTGACATTTGCTCTCTGCTCCCATTTAAATATCACTCGTCCATCAGAGGCTGACTCAATGTGTACCTCCTCCTTAAGCCTCACTGGGTCCTAAAGAAAGATATGGTGGAAAAGACAGACAAAATGGAGAGAGAAGTAGGGGTGGGAGGGTTCTGGAGACACCAGGTGGCTTTGCATCATCCCACCTTGGCAATTTTCAAGCTTTGTGGTAGAAGGTAAATTTTTTAACCACTTTGAGTCTCCTTTGTGAACAATTATATGTAGTTTATTGGGGTTTTTATTAAAATAAGATGAGATGCAAATTGTCCAGAAAATTAATTGATTTACTTATTTGACAAATTTTAATGAATTGCTTAGTAATATTTAAGTCATGGTAGGATGGTAAAGGCATCATTGAACATGATTGGGTGATTTTGATCACTGACTACTCCGTGAGTAATATTACTACAATATCACTCAGTCATTCCACTCCTAGAATATTTACTCAAAGGAATTAAAAATACTTGTCCATACATGATTGTACACAAATATTCATAGCAGTTTTATTCACAATAGCCCCAAAGTTGGAACAACCCAAATGTCTACCAACATGTGAATTGTGTATTCATGCAGCAAAATGTAACTTAGGAATAAAAACAAATACATAATTGATGCAAGCAACAACGTGAATGAATCTTTTAAAATGTATTAAAGAGCTGGGCTCGGTGGCTCAGCCTGTAATCCTGCTCCTTTGGGAGGCTGAGGTGAGTGGATTGCCTGAGCCAGTGGGTTCGAGACCCACCTGGGCAACTTGGTGAGACCTCATCTCTACAATAAATCAAAAAATAAGCCAGGCGTGGTAGCACACGCCTGTAGTTCCGGCTACTTGGAAGGCTGAGGCAGAAGGATCGCCGGAGCCCAGCAGGTGGAGGCTGCGGTGGCCGGGAGCGGCCACTGCACTCCAGTCTGGTCGACAGAGTGAGACTCCAACTAAAAAAAAAAAAGTATTAAAGAAGCAAGACAAAAAAAAGAGATCACCCATAGTATGATTCCACTTTTCATTCCAGAGCATGAAAAACAATCTCTGATGGCATAAAGCAGATCGGAGCTTGCCTGTCCGATTGGGGACAAGGTAGAAAGGTCGGGAGGGAGAGATGCAACGGAACATGAGAAAACTACCTCGCTTGCAGCAATGAGTGCATGAATGTAGACGCATATCAACGTCGATCAAACTGTATGCTTCAAATTTATGTAAGTTATTGTATGTCACTTATACCTCAATAAAGCTGTTTAATGGCAGTTAAATTAAAAATAGCTGCCTCACTCCAGAGAACCCCCTGAACTTGAGACATTGTCCTCTCTCTAACATTTTACAGGAACATACGGCCCCCGGTAATCAGGATCAATCACTTCAGTTACACAATAATCAATTCCTTTGTTAGTTCAGTGGCATGGAAAACTCAAAATGACCAGATAGCAATCTTAAATTTCAATTCAATAAAACCATTGTCATGTCTAGTGGAAACATTTGTCCCCTTTGTAACAAGACCACTAGCTGCAGCAATCCCATTTCCGAGTATTTACCCAAAAGATTTGAAATCATATGTGGAAGAGAGGGCTGCACTAAAAAACAACAACAACAACGAACTGCTTTGTGTATTTGGTGCAAATACCCTGTGGATCTTTGCCAGTAAGAAACCTCGTGTTTTGACATCAGCTTTATAGTCTCCCAATTACTAGGATTGTACGCCTTTATTGGAATGGATTGTGAGCAAGGGGAGAAGAGAAAACATTGCAGGCCATCATTCTCTCGGACTTTTAAGATGAGACTCCGTGTGTCGGGTGTTCAGAATTCAGGGAAACTCTACAGGGAGTCCAATTTTATTATTTGTTTATCTTATTTCTAACACGGCTCTGTAATATGGGACCTTCCAAGGACATTAATAGATGTCTCTCGGAGAAAGTGAGACACTGTGCTCACTTTAGTCCTTCTTGTGGGTGCATTTACAATAGTGCAAGTGTCCATCCTAGCCGGCCATCCTTATGCCTCACTAGCACCTGGGCTCCACATTCCAGAAGAGAAGCTTCCCGATGAAGAACGAAGAGCTGTGAGTCAAGTCTGCAGAGAGGATCTGGGCGAAACATGCAGACCTCTCACCGTCGTTAGGTGTTGCGCGCTACTTCGGCTGGTAGTAGATCTCCTGTCACTGGAAGCCGCTGAGATTTGTCACATTCGGCAACATGACTCGGCAGAGGAAGGGTGGAGTGGAGAGTGTCCAGAAGGGAGGCCGGGGCAGGAGACCTTCTTCTTCGATGGAGAGGCTGGGCTCCACCACAGCCAGTGCAGCGAGGCGGCCTCGTGATGGTGAAATTGCAGTAACTTGTTTCTGGTGTATCACAGGGTTCTTGCAATTTCCCCAGACTGAGGGAGCGGTCCAAGGGGTGCGTATTCTCCCATAGACTGCCACTCATTTCTAGGATACTTTCTCCCCACTACTCGGGACAAAGAGCGGATGATTTTAGCATGAAAGGGACACGGTGGAAATCATTCCTTCTTGGCATCCGGAGGAGCACGTATTTGGCATCTTCCCCCAACTGCAAAGGGAAAGTCCAGAGAGAGCTGGCGGAGCCGGTCGCGGCAAGCCCTTGCCTGCACACCTTCTCGTGTCTCTCTGTGCCCCTGTTATGCCAAAGGCAAGGGGAAAGATTTCGTGAGCACCCTGCAATCTGCAGCATTCTTCTCCCTGAAAAGGAAACTGAACTCACTGAGGGTCTGACATCTCTTCCGCTCCCCCTTGCCAGGGCACCTTCAGCCTCAGAGGAGAATCCTCTCACCTGTGCTAGCAGCCTCCAGGTGGGAACGTGAGCGTGTTCAAGTTTGTTTCCTCTCCCCACTTCCCCACTTTATCGACCCTGAATCTTATGCATCCCGGCTCCCCGAAAAACACACAGCTTAGGGGCATTAGCACTACATGTTAGGCGATAAGAAGAAGAGGCTGTATGAAGGAACAGGGCTGCAAGCCAGAAGAAGGTGTTGGCTAAAGGGCGTCCACACTGGCCTCCTCTGCAGACAGTTCCATGTCGAATTCTAAATCCATGCTCACACCAGAGAAGGAACAAAGCTACAGGAAGAGCAACGCCTTGTGCGATCTCACTCACAGGTGGAATCGGAGAAAACCTGTGGATGCAGAGAGTGGAACGGTGGCTGCCAGAGACGGGAGAGGGATGGGCGGCGGGGGGGTGTCGGAGCATGTGAAGCTGCAGCTGCACAAGAGAAGTAGCGCAGGACGGTGGCTGCAGCCAATCGGAGTGCACTGTCGATTTAATACAGCAGTCGACTTTAAATGCTTTCACCACACAAACACACCAAAAAGATAAGCGTGTGAGGCGCGGGTTTTTCATCAGGCTGAGTTTGTCATTCTACACTCTAAACATTTATCAAAACACCATATTATACCCATAATATATAAAATTATTATTATTATTTTTGAGTTGGGGTCTCACTCCACCACCCAGGCTGGAGTGCAGTGGCACACTCACGGCCACCCCCGTGTCAACCTGGCTGGACTTGGGCAATCCTTCCACTTCAGCCTTCCAAGTAGCCAGAACCATAGGCACGTGCTACCAAGTCCGGCTAATTTTTGATGTAGAGCTGAGGTCTCGCCAAGTGGCTCAGGCTGGTCTCGAAGCCACAGGCTCAGGCAATCTACTCACCTCGGCCTCCCAAAGTGCTGGGATGACAGGCTGAGCCACCGAGCCCAGCCCAAATCATTATTTTTAACTAAAAATCAGGCTTAAAGAGAAAGAGAACTGTCTTGAGGTGATGAGGCTACCTGGTTCTGTCCTGTTCTGTCACACACTGACTCTGTGTTCTCAAGCCTTTCATCTGCTGGGTCTCAGCTTGTCCAATAGTAAAATGTTGCCTAGAACCAGACAGTTTCCTGAATAATGCACATTTAAGGCAAATATTTATTTAAAAAGAAAAATAGAACGAAGGAGTAACAACAGGGCCGGGTCTTTAGCCTTTCGGCAGCGGTGACATATTCTGTTTGTCCAGCAGGGTGATGAAAAGACTGAACTGTCATTGGCACAAAACCACAAAATGGTGAAAACTAACCCGAGGTCTCCTTTCTCGTGGATGAGAAGCTGGCAGGGTCCAGCGACTAAGGGGGCCTGGGCTTAAGGAAGATTCAAAGGTAGAAATTATTAGGAAGTTGCAGCCACTTTGGTGCAGAAAGACATCAGAATTTTTTTTTTTTTTTGAGTTGGAGTCTTACTCCGTCACCCAGACTGGAGTGCAGTCGCCGCTCCCAGCCACCGCAGCCTCGACCTGCTGGGCTCCGGCAATCCTTCCACCTCAGCCTTCCAAGTAGCTGGAACCACAGGCGTGGGCTACCACGCCCAGCTAATTTTTGATTTATTGTAGAGATGAAGTCTCGCCTAGTTGCCCAGGCGGGTCTTGAACCCGCAGGCTCAGGCAATCCACTCACCTCAGCCTCCCAAAGTGCTGGGATTACAGGCTGAGCCACTGAGCCTGGCCAAACATCAGAATTTCTTTGTAAGACTAACAATTCCAGCTTCAGGGACCTCGTTTTAAATTACTTTTAGACCACCTTGTGAAAGTTAGGATAAGCGCTTTAGAAGGCAAAATGTAGCCTTGCCCAGCCTTCTTTTGCACTAGTGGTTAGAGACTTAAATGTGGAAACTCTGCACTCTACCCCTTTCAATGTGGTGTTTCCATTTGTACCAGCCCCTGGATATGTCTACCCCTGAAAGAAACACACACACAATCATGGATCAGATTTCCAGTCAAATTTGACTTTTAGATGTCACTACTTTTATTACATTTCTACATTTGCTATTTGTCTTGTCTTGGCTTAGAAGAAAATGATAGACAAGGCTTCTCTTTCTCCATCAACAGTTGTCCTATTTTTCTGCTTAGCCAAAGTGTTCCTTGTCTTCAGAAAACCCCACCCAACATCTCACAAAAATCTTCTACTCGTCCTGGGTGTTGTGTTACAGGAATGCCAAGTCTAAGTCTCCTCAGATCTGGAGATGTTATTTCTTTGCATTCCTTTTAGAAAATTAGCCTCAGCTGTCAATAATAGACAGGGGTCCCACGAACAGTCTCTCAGGGCCATGAGCCCAGCTTGCCTGCCTTCGTCGGTTCATCTTCTGCTCTTCAAAAGTCTAGGTGGCCCTGCCACAACATCTGGGCCTGCAGGTCCTGGGAGATCCGTGGGTGGTGGCCGGGACACCTTGGAAGCCGGGAAGTGGAAACACACAATCCGGGGGGAATTCCAGGATGGCCACTGTAGAGCAGCAGGCCGGCACCTCTTCCACTGAGTGAGGCAGGGTGTAAGGACCCAGCAGCAGGTGGACGCGGCACCCTGAGCAGTACTGGATGGGTGAAGCACCCTGCACCCAGCAGGCGTCTCTTTGGACACTCAGAGACCAGAAAGCAGAGGGCTGCAATAGCAGATGCTGGGATCCCCCGTCATGCTCCAGGCTCACGCAAGAATTGAAGCCCAGTCCTGTGTATGAGAGGGGGTGAACAAGCCCGACACCCTCTCGGCCAGTTCCTATGTGAGAGCATCTTGGTCAGGGCACAGCAGTGGGCAATGAGAATCCAAGCAGAACAGGGAACAAACCCACACTCAGACAGCCCCTGCGCGCATGCCTTCCACCTGTGGAGTCCAGCAGCCAGCTCCCAGGCTGGGAAAGCTCACTCACAATTCACGTTTACAGTCAGCTGGTGCTCACTGCCAACAACTGGCGACCGACCACACCCGCTTGATTAGGAAGAATCTGCTATCAGCACCCACAGCGTGGACCCTTATCCCCCCACTCACACCCCATGACAGAGCGTGCACTCTGTTTCAAGTACTTAGCATAGACTTGAACAGGGAGGGGGCAACATGGAAGGCATGGGAAGTCTTTCCCAGTAGGGAGATTTCTGGGCTGCAAGGTGCAAATAATAGACAGGGGTCCCATCTCCCACCTGTTCCCCACAGAGTACCTGCAACAGAGGGTTTAAAAATCTGCAGAAGAAAAACCCTTTTAGGGGTAGAGCACGGAGCAGAAGTGAATCAATCTCTCTCTCTCTCTCTCTCTCTCTCTTTCGTTGAGTAATCTATATTGAATTACAGAAAAGGTCCTAGAACAAAAAGACATTAACTAATTAACTAACTTCAAAGCAACAAAAGCAAAAAAGAAAAGAAAAAGAAAGAGGCGAGAGTTGCTTTTCCCAAGTGAGGAAGGAACAAGGGAGAAACAAAGGGAATCTTGAGAGTCTTAAGAAGACAGTGCCTGGAAAAGCAGCTCTCGGTGTACAAACAATGGAAGTCCCCAGAATGATCTGCCTTAGATGACAGTCACAGAACTCAGAGATTGGATGAATAAAGAGAACCATGAGAAATTAGAACTTCACCAAACTTAGAAATTACAGCTTCACCAAAGTTGTACAGGAAGTAAAAGCAGAGTTGGCCAATTTCAGAAAGGCCTATTATGAAATACTGTAAATGAAGAACTTCATCCTGGAATTTAAAAATGCAATAACAAGCATAGGGAGCAAGATCAATCAGGCAAAGGAAAGAATCTAAGAGCTCGAAGCCCAAATTATGGAACCAACCCAGCCTGTCAAAAACATAGCAAAAAGGCTCAAAAAGAGCAAGAACAAAGAGGAAACCCCTCTGAAAAGTGTAGGACTATGTCAAGAAGCCAAATCTATGCCTGATTGTTATCCCTGAAGCAGAAGGGGAAACTGAGAACACCATGGAAAAGCATTCCATAAATTCATCCAAGAAAATTTCCCATATCTCTCTGGAAAGGCGACCATTCAAGTGCAAGAGTTTCTGGGAACCCCTGCAAAGTATCGCATGAGAAGACCATCCCCAAGACACACAATAATCAGCCTCCACAAAGTAAACATGAAAGAAAAAATTCTAAAGGCAACAAGAGAGAAAAGTCAGACCACCTACTGGGGAACACCCATCAGAATTTCTCCAGACTTGCAGAAACCTACAAGCCAGAAGGGTCTAGAGTCCCATTTTTAACATTCTCAAAGATAAGCAATTACAGCCAAAAATTTCCTGCCCCACCAAGCTAATTTCATCAGTGATAGAGAATCAAAATCCTTCCCAGACATCCAATTTACAAGAATATGCTTCCTCCAGATAAGCCCTTCAAGAGATGGTTAAAAAGATGCTGAACACAGAAACAAAAGACTGATTATACCTATCATAAAAGTACAGGCAAGCATGGAGTTAACAGAGCACACAAATAATTCACAAAAGTGAAAATACACACATTTATAAATACAAAAGTAAAAAGGAAGGAAAGCAACCCTCTAAAAGCCCTATGAATAAACTCACGCATATAAATAATTACTTTGAACATGAATGAACTGAACGCACCACTGAAAAGGCATAGAGTGGCGAACTGGATAAAAAAGCATGCTCCAACATTCTGCTGCTTCCAGGAAACCCATTTCACTGCAAAGGACACCCCACAGTTCAAAGTTAAAGGTTGGAAAATGACCTTTCAGGCAAATGAAAAGCAGAAAATAGCTGATGTAGCTATTCTGATATCAGAAAAAGCAGACTTCTAATCATCAAACATTAAAAAGGCCACAGAAGGACCCTACTTAAAGATGAAAGCCTCGATCTACGAATAAAAAATATCCATTTTAAACATATGTACTCAACACAAGAGCACCAGGTTTTATAAAGCAACTACTAAGTAAACTAAGAGAGAACACTGACACGCAACCATAGTTGAAGACTTCACTACTGCACTAACAGCCCTAGATGAATCATCAAGGCAAAAAACCAGCAAGGAGATCCAGAATCTTAACACTCTATCAAATGGATTTAATAGACATCTACAGAACATACCATCCAACAACTATAGAATATACATTCTACACATCAGCACATGGAACATACTCCAAGATCAGTCACATTCTTGGACATAAATCAAGTGTGAACAAACTTTAAAAGGTCAAAGTAATATCGTACATCTTCTCAGATCACAGTGGAATAAAAATTAATATCGCCACCAAAAAGATCCTCCCAAAACAAAGACATGGACACTCGACAACATGCTGCTGAACAACTTCTGGGTCAACACAAAAATCAAGACAAAAATAAAAAGATTCCTGGAAACAAACAATAACAAAGAATCTCTGGGATACCAGAAAAGCTGTATTGAGAGGAAAATTTATAGCACTGCACATGCACATTAAGAAGATAGAAAGATCACAAGTAAACAGTTTGACATCACACCTAGGGACCTGGAAAGGTAACATTATCTAAATCCTAATTTCAGTAGAAAAATTCAGATCCCTAAGAAAAGTCACAATTGCAGGATATAGAAGACAAATATCATAGAAAGGATCAACAAGACAAGAAGCTGATTCTTTGAAAGGATAATTAAGATTGACAGACTCCTGGCTAGATTGATTAAAGAAAGAGATAAAGTCTAAATAAACACAATAAAAATGAAAAAGGTGACCTGAAGAATTTCAAAAGAGATTATTGGAGATTACTGTGAACATCTGCAAATAAACTAGAAAATTGAGAGGAAATGAAGGAGTTTCTGGGATCACACAACCTTCCAAGGTTGAAAGAAGAAGAAATTGAAACTCTAAACAGACCAATAAAAATCTAGGAAATCAACTCAGTCATAAAAAAATCTCTTCCCCCAAAATAGCCCGGGACCAGATGGTTTCCCAGCTGAATTCTACAAGACATACAAGGAGGAGCTGATACCAAACTTATTGAAAATATTTCAGGCAATCAAGAACAATGGAATTCTCCCTAAGTCATTTTATGAAGCTAACATGATACTGATACCCAAACCTGGCAAAGACCCAACAAGGAAAGAGAATTACAGGCCAATCTCCGATGAATATAGATGCAAAAATTCTCAACAAGATTCTAGCTAATGGGATCCAACAACACATCTCAAGGTCATCCATCATAACCGGGTAGGCGTCATTCCTGGAATGCAGGGCTAGTTCAACATTTACAAAACCATAAACATAATTCAGCACATTAACAGATGTAAAACCAAGAACCACATGATTATTTCACTAGATACGAAAAAAGCATTTTGCAAAATTCAGCCTTCTTTCTTGATAAAAACCCTCAAAGACTTAGGCATAGAAGGAACACTCCTCAAAACCATAAAAGCCATCTATGATAAACCCACAGTTTTGCTCAGTGGTTAGAAGCTTGAAGCACTCCGCCTAAGAACTGGAATAAAACAAAGACGCCCACTCTCACCCCTCCTAGTCAACATAGTACTAGAAGTCCTGACCAGAGCAATCAGGCAATAGAAAGAAAGTGGGGTATCCAAATAGGAAACAAGGAAGTTAAACTATCCCTCTTTCTATGCCTGGAAAACCCTAGGAAGTCTGTCAAAAGCCTCCTTTCAATGATAAGTGACTTTGGTAAAGTCTTGGGTTTCAAAAGCAAAGTGCAAAAGACAGTTGCATTTCTATACATCCGCAGCAAGCAGTTGGATAATCAAATAACAAACATAATTCCATTCACAATAACCACCACACAAAAATGAAGTACCTTGGCATCCACCTAACCAGAGAAGCGAAAGAGCTTTACAACAAAAACTGAAAACGCTGCTCAAAGAACCCAAGGATGACACGAACGAATGGAAAAACATCCCATACTCACAAACTGGAAGAATCCACATTGTCAAAATGTCTGTCCTATCCAAGGCAATCCACAGATCCAATGCAATTCCCTTCAAATTACCAGCATCATTTTTCGCAGACCTTGAGAAGGCAATACAGAGATTCATACGGAAACAAAAAAGCATGAATAGACAAAACAGTCCTCAGCAAGAGAAACAAAGTGGGAGGTATCATGTTTCCAGACTTTATTACAAGGATACAGTGACCAAGTCACATGGGTTGGTACAGGAATAGGCACATATACAAATGGAACGGGACAGCGTTTCTGGAAGTAAAAATACAGTCTCTCAATCAACTCATTTTTGACAAAGCCACCAATAACAATCATTGGGGAAAGGAGACCATATTTAGCAAATGGTGCTAGGAAAACTGACCAACCACATAGAGAGTCATGAAACTGGATCCCTACCTACCACCATATTCCAAAACCAATTCAAAATGGATCAAGGACCTAAATGTCAATCTTCAAACTGTAAGAATCCTAGAATCCTAGATGAAAAGCGTAGAAAATACTCTTCTGACATCAGATGATGCAGGCAATGAATTCGTTAACAAGTTTCCAAAAGCGAATGCTACAAAAGCTAAGAAAGACAGGCGGGACCTCATCAAACTGAGAGGCTTTCGCCCAGCAAAAGAAACCATCAAGAGAGTAAGGAGACAACCCACAGAATGGGAAGAAAGATTTGCCAATTATGCATCTGACAATGGCCTGAAATCCAGGATCCACAAGGAACTCAAATGAAGTGAAAAGAAAAGAACACACAAGCCCATTAAAAAGTGGGCAAAGGACATGAACAGATACTTCTCAAAAGATGACACACAAGCAGCCAACAGACACAAGAAAACTGCTCAGCCTCACTGATCATCAGAGAAATGCAAATCAAAACTCCAAAGAAATACCACCTGACTCCAGTAAGAATGACTGTCATGAATGAGTCAAAAACAGCAGGTGCTGGCCTGGTTGTGGAGAAAAGGGAACATTTTTACCCCGTTGGTGGGAATGCAAGCTAGTTCAACCTCTAGGGAAAGCAGTGTGATGATTTCTAAAAGAACTTAAAATTGATTTTCCATACGATCCAGCAATTCCTCTCCAGAGAATATACCCAGAGGAACATAAACCACTCTACCAAGAAGACACCTGCACACTCATGTCTATTGCTGCGCTGTTCACAATATCAAAAACATGGACCCAACCCTGCTGCCCATTGACAGTGGGCAAGACCAAGAAAATGGGGCACATATATGATGGAGTATGGGGCAGCCACGAAGAAGAACAGAACCGTGGTCTTCGCAGCAACTTGGATGCCCTTGGAGATCACCACACCAAGTGAGCCACAGGAGCAAAGAACGAATGCTGCACGTTCCCTTTCATGGGTGGGCGCTGAACACTAATTGCATAGCACGAGGACGGGACTGGCAGTCACTGGGTACTGCTAGGGGAAGCAGGAAAGGAGGAAAGTGGGGAGCACACGGGGACACAAGGGTCACCTGGTCCACGACCGGGGGAGTGAAGGCCATCTGGAAGCCCAGACTTCACTTGCATACGGCCTCCTTAGGTAGTGTATCACGCATACCCCACAACCCTATGATAAACAGATAAATCATCAAAAAATAAAAAGAAAGGAAATATAAAATTCAAAATAAATAAATGAATAAAATTAGCCTCGAAACCGAACGGAGGACAGGAAGGATGCAAGGCAAGAGGGGGAAAAGAGTGAAGAATAAAAACAAATGCCAGGATCGCTGCTCACAAGAAGCCACTGAGATCACATGGGAGGTAAGATTTTAAAAAGAAGCATGAAGTCACATAACATAGCAGGCACAAAATCCCATGAACACAGAGGGCAAAGTGCAGCACTTGAGTGATGTGCATGCAATCGTGGAAGATTGTGGGTCTGCGTCTGGCCTGACTCTGGCTGATCCTCCCGTGATTTCAGCTCCATTCTGGCCACACACCTCTTCACACACTCCAGAATGCCTGCGTGTTCCTTCCACGATGCTTCCTTCCTATGGGTAGGCTGGATCCTCCTGCCTGAAATGTCCTTCGCCTGCTTGAGTACTCAGAAGACGTCTAGTCATCTGTGCAAATATTTCCTCTCTGATAAAGTCTACACTGACTGATGGGATCCCAGTCAATTACGCTTTTCTCAAAGTCTCCAGAGGTACTTAGGTGTTCACGCTGGCGTTTCCGCAGTGTGTGTTATCATTCGTTTACATGTCACTGCTCCCCACGTCCTGAGCTCTCACCCTGGCTTCTTCCTGGGAATCTCCACTTCTGCTGCATCAGTGACCACTCGTGAACCATTGCCGCCTCAAAGACATGCCACTCTGGCCAAGACCTACGCGTAATGCCCTACTCTCTACACAGATACATGCTTGCTAAGCATTTCCATGCAGTTTGCTTGCAGCTTCCACTTCAAACACGACCAGGTTTCTGTATCAGTAATTTATTTTATGCCTCCTTATGGAGCACATAACCACTGCTCGAGAGTGTCTGGACTACAGTCAGCACTTAGTATGTGTTTTTAAGTATTTACCCCCAAATTAACTCATCCTTCCTGTGAAGTTCATACAACCTGTGGAGCGCCCTGTTTTGATGAGTTACATAACATGAATCCAGCCACTCAAACAGGAGCCATTTCAAATGCCTTCCAGTTTTTCGCCCAACATCTAATGATAAGTATGTATTCACATCTTTTTACCTGTGTCCACAATGACAGCTTCATGTGGGCATTCATCATCTCCTGAAATATGGTACTTATCTCTCTTCATTTTAGATTAAGGGTACAAGTGTATGTCTGTTACTTGGGGATGCTGTGTACTGGTGGGGATTGGGCTTCAGGTGACACATTCTCCAGAGAGGAAACAGTATACCCAATATGAAAGAAAGAATAAAAATTAGAACATAAGTCAATGAAATTGAAAACAGGAAGTCGATTTAGAAAATCAGCAAAACCAAAAGCTAGTTCTTTGAAAAGATCAATAGACTCAACAAGCCTCTAGAAAGGTTAATGAAGGGATAAAAAGGAAAAGATACAAATTACGAATGCAAAAGATGAAGGAGAGGATATCACTAGATCCCATGGACACGAAAAAAATGATTTTAAATACTGTGACCAACTCTATGCCCATAAGTTCAATAACATAAATAAAATGGACCAGCTCATTGAAAGATACAACCTAGCAGGGCTCGGTGGCTCAGCCTGTAATCCCGCGCCTTTGGGAGGCTGAGGTGAGTGGATTGCCTGAGCCCGCGGGTTCGAGACCCACCTGGGCAGCGAGACCTCATCTCTACAATACATAAAAAAATTAGCCAGGCGTGGTAGCGCACGTCTGTAGTTCCAGCTACGTGGAAGGCTGAGGCAGAAGGATTGCCGGAGCCCAGCAGGACGAGGCTGTGGCCGGGAGCGGCCACTGCACTCCAGTCTGGGCGACAGAGTGAGACTCCAACTCAAAAAAAAAGAAAGATACAACCTGCCAAAACTTACCCAAGAATAAATAGACACTATAAATAGGCCTATATCTATTAAGGAAATTGAATCAATAATTAAGGGTCTTCCAAAACAGAAAGCACCAGTCCCAAATAGATCACTGGTGAGTTCTATCAAACTATCAAAGAAGAAATTGTGCAAATTTTCTATACCCTCTTTCAGAAGATAAGAGCAAAAGAATACTTCCTTACTCATTCTGTGATGGCAGCATTACCTTCACTTCAATACCAGAGAAAGATATTATTAAAAACAAACAAACAGGCCGGGCACAGTAGCTCATGCCTGTAATCCCAGCACTTTGAGCCCAAGGGTTCTAGACCAGTGTGAGCAACTAGGCGAGACCTCGTCTCTACAATAAATCAAAACAATTTGCCAAGCGTGGTGGCACATGCCTGTGGTTTCAGCTACTTGGAAGACTGAGGTGGAAGGATCACCTGAACCCAGCAGCTCAAGGCTGTAGTGGCCATGAGTGTGCTACTGCACTCCAGGCTGGGTGACAGTGAGACTCTGACTCAAAAAGAAACATTAAAAAATAAAAACAAAGAAACCCTCAGACCAATGAGTCTATGAACACAGATAGAAAAAAACCTCAAGAAAATATTAGCAAATGAATTCTACAATGTATGAAAATAATTATACACCACAAGCAGGTAGGATTTTTCCTAGGTATGTAAGGCTTGTTCAATATTTAAAGATAAAGTAATATACCACATCCACAAGTGATTAAAATAATTACATGGTCATATCAATAGATATAGAAAAGCATTTGACAAAGACCAACACTAATTCATAATAAAAACTATTAGCAAATCAGGAATAGGAAGAAAACTTCCTTCACTCAATAAAGAATGTCTAAAAAAAAAAAAAGATCTACAGCTGACATTGTATTTAATGGTGAGAAACTAGAAGTTTTCCCACTAAGAACAAGAACAAGGCAAGAATGTTTCCTCTCACCACTCCTGTTTAATGTTGTATTTGAAATCCTAGCTATTGCAATAAAGTAAGAAAAGGAAATAAAATGTTTGTACACTGAGAAGGAACAAATAAAACAATCTTTGTTCACAGATGCCAAGATTGTCCATGTAGAAAATCCAAATGAATCAGAAGAAACAACAGAGAAACCCTCCTGGAACAAATATGTCATTATAGCAATGTTGCAGAATATCAGGGTCAATGACTTTTATATAGTCAACAAAGAACAAGTGGCGTTTGAGATAGAAAAAACATAATAACTATTTACGTTAGCACTCGAAAAGAAAACACTTAGGTACAAATCAAACAACGTATAAGATATATATGTGAAGAAACTCATAAAAATTTGATGAAATAAATTTTTAAAAACTAAGTACATAGAGAACTATTTCATGTTTATGAATAGGAAGGTTTATGATGGGTCAAGATGTCAGATCTTCGCACCATGATCTGCTGATTCAATGCAATCCTAATCAAATCCCAGCATGGTATTTTGTGGATATCAAGAAACTAATTCTAAAGTTTAAATGGTGAGGCAAGAGACTCAGAATAGACAACACAATATTAAACAAGAACAGTCAGAGGAGTAACACCACCTTATTTTGAGACTCACTATAAATCAACAGTAATCGAGTTATGGGTTGGCAAAGGAATAGAAAAATCAGTGAAACAGAACAGAGAGCCTGGAGATAGATCCACACAAAGGAGCACAGCCTTTCCAACAAATGATGCCGGAAGAACAGGCATCTACACTCAAAAAAGTGAATCTAGACACAGACCTTCTACCCTTCACAAATATCAACTCAAAATGAATCATAGACCTAAATGTAAAACACAATTACTGTAGCACTCTTAGAAGATAACATAGGAAAAAAGACATATCTGATAAAAGATGGCTACCCAAAACATACAAAGAACTCTTAAAACTCAACAATAAGAAAATTAACAATCTTACTAAAAATAAGAAAAAAAAAACCTGATCAGACATATAACTAAAAAAGACATACAGATAGTAAATAACCATATGAAAAGATGTTTCACATCGTATATCACCAGGAAAATGCAAGTGAAAACAACAATGAGATACCACTATACACTTACTAAAATGACAAAAATTAAAACACTGAGAACACCAAATGCTAGCAGAGATGTGAAACACCAGACGCTCTCAGTCACTGCTGAGAATGCAAAACTGCACAGTCGCTTTGGAAGACAGTTTGGTGGCTTTTTACAAAATAAAGCATCCTCTTTCTTACCATCAAGCTCCTTGGTATTTACTCACGTGAATTGAACGCATGTCCACACAAAAAATCTATACTCTGATGTAGGTTTTTCTATAAAAGTAGCTTTACTGATAATTGACAAGCATGAAAGCAACCAAGTCGCCTTCCATAGGTGATTGGATACATAAACTGTCACATTCATTTATCTAAAATATGGGCTTTAAATATTTGGAAAAACGTTAGTTCTTGTGTCATACATCCAAGATGACGATAAACTGTCTGAAGTCAGTTGATGGCTATCTTGCCACAACATAAACGTAATTTTCCTCCAATAAAAACTCATCCGACCAGAAAGAAGGTGGCACGCCCAGACTATGGAATGTTATTCAGCGCTAAAAAGAAATGAAGTATTAAGCCATGAAAAGACATAGAAGGCTCTTAAATGCACCATGCTCAGTGGAAGCCCGCTTGAAAGTCTACACACTGTATGTTTCCAACTATGCTATCCAATGTTCAGGAAAAGGCAAAAGAGGTGGCTGCCAGAGATTAAGAGAGCGAAGGGAATGCACAGGAGGAACACAGAATAGGGGGACAGTCCAACTCTTCCGTATGACGCTGTAATGGAGGATACCGTTCATTGCCCATTTGTCAGAAGCCGTAGAGTGTGTAACGCCAAGAATGAACTCCAACGTACACTGTGAACTTTGAGTGCCAACGATGCGTCAGTGCAGACGCACAGACTTTCGCACACGTGGCACTCTAGTGTGAGATGTTGGCGGTGGGGAGGCGGTGTGCAGTGGAGCCCTGGATATGATGGGAACCCTGTGCTTTCTGCTCAATGTTCCCGCAAGCCCAAAACTAATCTTAAAAAAGCGTATTTTTTAAACACTTTCTTTTAAAGACGTGGGGTACACCTCAGGGTGAGAGACACAAATGTTCATTGTGCAGGTACCCTTGTTGATGAGCTTCCCACTACTGCCAATCCTTTTCTTACAGTGTTTTGGTAATTGTTCAAGGTCCGCTTATGAGTGCGTACATGTGATACTCAGTTCTTTGTTTCTGTGATAGATCACTCAGTATCATAGATTCTAAGTAAAAAGGTATTTCTTTTACAACGGCTGCCTATGCTCACCTGTCTCTGTTCTCCCCGTTCTTTGCCCTTTTTTATTTTTAATTTCTTTACAGTACTCATCACTTTTTGACAAACAACATAATTGTGCCTATTGATGATGTTACCTCTCACAGATAATCCCCAGAAGAGCTGCCACCTTGTGCTGATCTGTGGAATACTACATCCCAAAGTGAGAGGACAGCAGCCAAGCACACAGCAAGCATTCAGTAAATATTTGCGGAAGAATAAAATCCGTACGGAAACTATGCTACTTATTTATGCCTGTTTGCATTGGAGTTCCCCAGAGAAACAGAACCAACAAGATGTGCATGTAGAGAGAGTGTATGTGAAGGAACGGGCTCACGTGGTTATGGAGGCTGGCAGGCCTGCTGGGCAGGGCGGGTCGGCAGGCTGGAGACCGGGACAAGCTGGCATCACTCTTCAAATCCCAAGTGCATCTGTGACACCATGTGTTCTTGCAGGGGGCGCTCGGACCTTTTGTTCTGTTCAGGTCTTCAGCTGATTAGAGAGACCCGTCTACATGGCGGAGGGCAATCTGCTTCGCCAAAATTCTTTTTTTTTTTTTTTTTTGTGTTGGAGTCTCACTCTGTCACCCAGACTGGAGTGCAGTGGCCGCTCCCGGCCATCACAACCTCGACCTGCTGGGCTGCTGGGCTCCGGCGATCCTTCCGCCTCAGCCTTCCAAGTAGCTGGAACTACAGGTGCGCGCTACCATGCCTGGCTGATTTTTTGATTGATTGTAGAGATGAGGTCTCGCCAAGTTGCCCAGGCGGGTCTCGAACCCACGGGCTCAGGCAATCCACTCACCTCGGCCTCCCAAAGCGCGGGACGACAGGCTGAGCCACTGAGCCCCGCTGCTTCACGAAAATGCTAATCATTTCCAGCACACTCACAGAAACGTCCGTAGGATTGTCTCACCACAGATCTGGCAACTATTCATGATTTAGCAAATGTTTGCCTCACGTCTGTCTGGGCTAGCTACTGAGGGCTGTCCCTCTAACGTTCCCATTTGACTAGTTTGACCCTCCTAAGTCATAGCAAGTGAATTCAATCTTTTTCTATTTAATAGTCTTTATGTTTTAAAGTGAAAATTGTACCACCTCCTTGTTTTCTCTAAACCTTACAAGTGAGTGGTTCGCATAATGATTCCACATACACTATGCTTTCCAAAATGAGCACATTCCAGGCTGTGTTACAGAATAGTGACAACTGGCACATGTTCTTGTCATAGAACTCCCAGAATGGATGACTTGTTCTATTACAGTATATTATTTCAAAACAGAGCAGGATAATCAGCACGGCTATTTTAATGGGTAAAATATAGACATTGCCAAAACCGCATTAAACCAAAAAAATGAACATAAAATTGTTGAGATCAGACATTTAAAAGGCACGTAAGAGCACATTGGGAGGCAGAGGCGAGAGGATTGCCTGAGCCCACAGGTTCAAGATCAGCCTGGGCAATATGACAAGACTTAGTTTCTACAATGAGTTAAAAAATTAGCCAGGTGTGGCAGCTCATGCCTGTAGTTCCAGCTGTTTGGAAGGCTGAGGCAGAAGGATCGCCTGAGTCCAGCAGGTCAAGACTGTGGTGGCCATGAGCTGCCACTGCTCTCCAGCCTGGATGACAGAGTGAGACTCTAACTCAGAAAAAAAAAGGCACTTAAGGAAAAAAAATAGAAGAAGCAGGAGTTGCTGATTATTACTGATTATAACTACATCAGTGATTTTAACACAACTAAAAAAAGCAGGAGGGAAATGTTAGCATGGAAAGTTGGAAAAATTTGCATCAAAGGCAAATCTTTGATAGTATCTAACCAGTACTGGATTAAAAAGGGTCCTGAGCTTCAAGTTCTATGACGAGTGTGACCTAATTTTGTATTAAGAGATAATGGGCACATTGGTCAGGGATGTCAGCAATGGGGACAGCCTTCCTGGCTGTGATACGAATTCAACTATACCCTCTTACCAGAGTGACGCTGCTCAGATAATTAACCCATTTAATGCTCAATTTCCTCATACAGAAAATTTGAATACTTGCCCCGCCCCCCTATTCACCCAATCTCACCGTGAGTCACTTTTTTTGTTACCCTGGATGAAAAAAATCCTCAAAGAGAAATGTTTTGCAGCTGTGGAAGAGGTAAGACAACGGCAGAAGCCCCAAAAGCCATCAAAATTGATGAATTCAAAGCTGTTTTGAGCAGTGGAAAAAGTGTCTCAATAGGCATATCGCATCAAATGGAGAGTGCTTTAAAGGTGACTGAGGTTTAAGCGTGTAGGGATAAATACACAATTTTATATAAATAAGTTCCAGGTTTCTTATTTTGATGCCTGTTAGGGCTTCTGCCGCTTTTTGTTTCACCTCTTTCACATCGGAAAACATTTCCCTTTGAGGAATTTTTCCAGCCAGGGAAACAAGGAAAAAAAAGTCACTCGCAGTGAGATGGGGTGAATGTACGGGGGGGGGCAAGCGGTGTCAAGCCATTTTTCATCCAAAACTGCTGAACACTCAGCTCACTGTGGGCTGGTGTGCTCATAAATCACCCATCATGAAAAGGACAAGCCTGTTGAAAGAATCTCAAAAAGAAGAATTCACTGAAGCTAAAGACAGCCTCTCACAGCAATGCTTGCTGGTCCACTAGCTGATGTGTTCCTCAGACACTTGCCTGGTAGGGGAACTTGTCCTCCAAAAAATAATAATTCCGTTTTTTGGGGGGTCCCCCCTCATATAGGAGAACTGAAAACAGACTTTCTTATGTTATTTCTGAGCATGTAAACAAGTGCGAACTTTTGGAAGGGCAATTTGGCAATATCGATCTAAATTACGTCATGCCATTTGACCCAATAAGTTCGACCATTCTAAAATTTATCCTATCAATATGTCTGCAAAAAGTACAATTGCCTTTTTATCCAACGATGTTCATTCTAACTTTGTTTATCAAAACAAAACTTAAAGAATTCAATATACCCTTATTGAAAAGCTGACTCAACACACTTGGGTATGAACACACAAAAGCTCACACTGTCATTTTTAAAATAAGTAGTGTAATAAAAATATTTACAAGATATATTATTACATGGCAAAGTTATGATGCAGAGAAAAGTGTATGTTATAACCAATTTTGTGTAAAAATAATAGATTATGTACAAATTGAAAGGGACTTTTTTTCTGTAAGTGCATCTAAGAGACTATCAATAGTAATTTCTTCCCCTTATGTTTTATGTCCAGTTGGAAGTTCCTAGTCATGTGACTACATAGCACAGTGACTAAAAGTGCTGCCTTTGATACCAGTTTGACAAAGTTTGAATCAACTTTAAATTAAGAGGCAATTGAGTTACCTCTCTGTGCCACAGTTTCCACAACTATAAAATAGAATAATACAAGCATTTTGGTTAGGGAATTTAGAGTAAATTCACCTAAAGCAATTAAGACTGTCCCTAGCACAATGTAAGTTCCTAAAATATGATCTATTATCACACGTTGCCTTTGTTTCCCCAAAGTCAACACAATTTACCCAAAGTTTATACATGCTACCTAGGCAGTAAAACAATGGGATATTTTTTGTTTCTGCTAAAGACTTTCCAAATTTTAATGAGAACCTAGAAAATGTTTACTTTAAAAGAAAATTAGAACAAATTAGCCTGAGCCTATATGGAAGAGGGAGCCTTTAGCAATTCTTGAGCCGGGGAAGCTCATAGCACAAGGGAACATAGCACTCTTCCAGGCTTGTATCGTTTACAGAGCACTTTAAGGAGTTGCTTACTGCTTTATGTTGAGGCACGTAACCTGCCCCTAGAACACAGGTACCCCGGAAGGAAGATTGGTATGCAGCTGGCCAAAAGAGGACCAATGGAGCAATTGACATGTGAGATCATATGGGCTTAACTCGGGTGCTACAAAGCAGGGAAGAATGAGATTGGTGAGGACCTGACAGTGAGTTGAACAGGGTGATTTCTGTGTGGATGTCTCTTGGGATGGTGTCATTGATAACAGAAAGTTTGGTGGCAGAGGTAGAAGCTTGAGTCTGACAGTCAGGGAGAGGAGTCTGATTCATTTGGACAGATGCTGTTATTGAGAGGTTATGTCATTAGAGAAACTCATACAGCACGGTGGATAGATCAAATAATCAACCTTCAGAGCAAGAGGGATCTTTAATGTAAAACCCAACATCTTCTTTACAAACCTTGGGGTTGATTACATTGGGTCTGAAGTTTTGGAAGTCTCAGTGAACCTGCTCTGGAGTGTAGCTGGCAGTCACATGCCATCTAAGTCAGCCGCTACTAGTTGTGATTCCAGCATCCATAAAATGGGGTGATAATACTGTCTGTTTTATAGTGCTGTTGTATTAAGCAAGCTAATATTTGTAAAATGCTTACAAGGAGCAATGCTCAAAAAACCTGGACGGAGTTGAGCACAAGAACAGGTGGAGGTGTTTGTTCTTGCTTTGTGCCATCCGACTGTAGACTTGTTAACCAAGCATCTGAATAGTCGAGACAAATTTACGACCTGTTTGATTTCAACTGTGGCTGCGAGTAGGGAAGCAGAGTTTTGAATACTCAAGAATTTCTGTCTTCAGTGACAAAGTTCGATAAAGAGCAGGCCGACTGCTAGCTTTCTCCTTGCTTTGGCAGATGTAACAGTGCAGAGTGACTCTATTACCTAATTTGAACCTGAGCCATCCACTTCCTGGAAAGTAAGTGTCCACATGTTAGATGAATGTCTTTTACAACCTAGGGCTTTCTGCTGAGGCCCTCTGGTTGAGTGTAAGCATGTTTTATACAATTAGCCAGATGTTTGTACAGCTCAAAGATGGTGACAGTCTTCTGATCCTTGTCACTAGAACTCAGCAGTTTGATTTTTGCCCTAAGTTACAGGAAAATAAGCTTAACACAACTTGAAGGAGCTTAAAAAAAAAAGAAGGAAAGGAAGAATTATTTCCATCTTTAAAATTGATTAAATGCAATCCTTCCCCTCCCTTACTGAAATTTCCCACATGTAGAATGCCAAAGAACAGACATTCAGACACCAAAATCTGAGAAGGAACCAAAGAGCATAAATTTTTACTTGTCAACAAGGAAATGACTAAATCTATTCCCGACGGTCCCTTCAATATGACAAAGGCCAGTGAAGCAATCCTGAGTTAGTGCTCAGACATATATGTGTCCCTGCACACATACACATACATTTACACATGTGCAGATACATACATAAAAGCATGGGGCTTTTTTTTTTTTTTTACTTGCTGTGTCTTCTACCTCTAATTCCATTTTGTCTGAAATGACCAAGGTGATACATTTTCCATATCTGGTCTCCAAATGCACCCAAATATGGTATTCGCTTGCTCCCAAACAGGTAGATATACACAACTGTAGTTTTGATGTCAAGTTCCTCTGCTTTGGGAGTCAGTTATAAAGTGTGGATATCTGAGTCTGCTTGCGAGTTTACAAGCAGAAATGATCATCGCTAGACTGCAGTGGCAACTGGGGCTAAGAGTGAGTCTCGTATTAGAAGTCAGAAGATGGCGGTCTGAGGTCTGGCTCGGCCACTGTGTCATGCTGCCTGTATTGTCTAATCTCACTAGGCCTCAGTTTGCTCACCTGTAAATTAGGGCTAGCAACGACTATGTCACAAGGTTGCTCTGAGGTACCTGGCTCCTTCTCCCTTCACCTCGTTTCATTTAATTTCTACCCCAAATTTAATATCTCCAGGCACATATTGATAGTGTTTTGCATCAACAGACAGACTTGAGGGAGGCATTCTTCTCTCAAACATGGCTAGGCTGGATATAAGATTATTATCGTAAGAGAATGTCCCAAAACACAGTTTAGGGAACTCTCAGTATTATCCAATCAACAGTGATAGTCTGGAACCATGTTTTTAATGGATTTGGGGAGCTAGTCGAAGGAATTTTATCAGTCAAAACCAAAGAAATGTCATGTTCAAATCAGATAATGGTAAATTTATATTCATACAAATCCATAGGTTTTTTTTTTGCGTTGGAGTCTCACTCTGTCGCCCAGGCTGGAGGGCAGCGGCATGCTCACAACACGGCAGCTTTGACCTGCTGGGATCAGGTTGTCCTTCCGCCTCAGCCTTCCAAGTAGCTGGAACGACAGGCACGCGCCACCACACCCGGCTAAGTTTTTTATTTTACTGTAGAGATGAGGTCTCGCCAAGTTGCCCAGGTTGGTCTCGAATCCGCAGGCTCAGGCAGTCTTCTCCCCTCAGCCTCCCAAAGGGCTGGGATGGCAGGCCTGAGCCACTGCACCTGGCCAGGTCCATACTTTAAAAGTCACAGTTTCGTCGGCTCTTCTAAGTCAGTGTAGAATTCCACCCCTCCAGCCCCACCCACATGCCGGTCTGATGGAAGGACAGCCCATTTCACAGGCAGATGCTGGGGAAATACCAGAAGACAGAGAAGACTGTGAGGAACAGAGTTAGGATTTCATAGTCCAGTTAAACGGCAGTTAGGACTTGGCCTTCTCCAGTTGTGTCTTGTGTGGGGAATGGGAGGCAACTGTGCAAGGGAAAGAGTGGGATTTGTTCCTGATCGTGAGAGACGATTTCTCCTCTCCCTCCCTTCCCCATCAGTGACACATGGCAGACATATCGGCGTTTTTCTTGCAGGATAGAGAACTGAGGGTATGGACAATCATGAAGCTATGCGCTTCATGCAGACCTTCTTTTTAAGTCAATGAAAATTTAAAACATACTTATTTTGTCAAATTAACTATTCATTAATATCTATTAAATATAATTAATTGCTAAATATGAGTATTACATTTGGTCTTTTAGATTAATATTGAGGTTTTCATGAATTAAATTCAGATCATTTACGCCCCTGTTATTGAAGAGAAACCACAGTGAGCGCAGGGAGTGTTGTAGACAGAACATTCTATTTCTAAACTTCTTTATTTAAAAAGTTAATAATGCAATTTGGGAGGCGGAGGTGAGAGGATTGCCTGAGCCCGCGGGTTCGAGACCCGCCTGGGCAACTGGGCGAGACCTCATCTCTACAATAAATCAAAAATGAGCCGGGCGTGGTAGCGCACGCCTGTAGTTCCAGCTACTTGGAAGGCTGAGGCGGAAGGATCGCCGGAGCCCAGCGGTCGAGGCTGCGGTGGCCGGGAGCGGCCATGCACTCCAGTCTGGGCGACAGAGTGAGACTCCCACTAAAAAAAAAAAAAAAAGTTAATAATGGGCTTTGCAGATGCCTGTTATTGCCTGTTGTGTGCCTTGAGCCTTTTCCCATCAGCCTGGCCAACCCTGCCTCCTTCGATGCTGCCGTTGATGGTGAGCCCTGGGGTCGTGTCTCCTTGGAGCTGTCTGTCAGGTTCCAAAGACAGCAGACAACTTTCGTACTCCGGGCACTGGAGAGAAAGGATTTGGTTATAAGGGTTCCTGCTTTCACAGAATTATTCCAGGGTTGATGTGCCAGGGCGGTGACTTTACAGGCCATAATGGCACTGGTGGCAAGTTCATCTATGGGGAGGAATTGGATGATGAGAACTTCATCTTGAAGCTTACAGGTCCCGGCATCCTGTCCATGGCAAATGCTGGACCCAACACAAACGGTTCCCAGTTTCTCATCTGCACTACTAAGACTGAATGGTTGGAGGGCAAGCATGTGTTTTTTGGCAAGGTGAAAGAGGGCATGAATGTTGTACAAGCCATGGAGGGTTTGGGTCCAAGAATGGCAAAACCAGCAAGAAGAGCACCATTGCTGACTGTGGACAACTCTAATAAATTGGACTTGTTTTATCTTAAACTACCAGATCATTCCTTCTGTAACTCAGGAAATCACCCCCTCCATCCCATTTGTTCACAGTATCCCTATAATCTTTGTGCTCTCACTACAATTCTTCGGGTTCCATATTTTCCTTATTCCCTTCCACGTCTAGTTGGATTGCAGAGAAATCAAAACTAAATAACAAAAAGTTAATAATATGTATTAAGCTCTTATTAAGAGTTTAGTAATATGAGACTTTTCTTAGTGTTTTATAATATACAGCTAATTTAACCTTCACATTATCTTTATGAGGTTGGTTCTCTAATCCTTATTTGACCAACAAGCAAACGAAGGTGTGAGTCATACAAGCAGTAAGTGACAGAGTCAGGATCTTGGCAAAAAGGGCACTGGAGAGGAGATTATTGCCTAGGATAGTGAAACCCTGTCATCGGGACAGCAGAACATCCAAATCATCACTCGTGGAGAAATCTTGGACTGTCTCCTTTGAATGACAATAATACTCTGGTTAAACAATGTGTTTTTCATTCGCTCTAAGCCAGGTCTCTCAGCCACGCCCCAACTGACATTTGGGGCCAGGTAAGTCTTTAATGTGTGCCTGCCCTGGGCATCATCGGGGTTTTCAGCATCATCCCTGGCCTCAACAGATGAAACGCCAGTAGCAATACCTTCTCCCAAGTTGTGACAACCACATATGTAGCTAGCCACTTCCAAATGGTTTCCTGGGGAGAAAATTAGCTCTTTGAGGAAAACACTACTTGAAGCTGATGAAAACATTTATTTTCCTTTGGCATATGTGCCTCAAAGCATCATTTAATTGAAATAGAAAACTTTTCAGAGTGTTTAAATGAGCACCTTATTGTGAACTACACGGGAAAAGTACTTTGCATCCCATTTTGCAAACGAGGACACTGAAACACAAATAAGCGAAAGGCAGCATCAAGTTTGGTGGAAAGAACTCGAAACACAGACCAGGACCCGAACTTTATACCTGAGAACGCGTTAGCAGACAGTTGGCAAACGTTGCCTCGTCGCAGTCTGTTTTCCTCAGCTATCGGATGAGCATAACAATCTCAGCTCTGCCCCTCACAAGCTCCGAAACGGGTCAGATCAGAAGAGGCGTGTCAAGGCACAAAGCGCACCAGTTTCACTGCTGCTGGTCTCCCGATGGGCATCCAGAGAGGCAAGGTTGCGCAGGCACTGAAACACCACAACGAATATTCTCTTGCCTCAGACAAAGCGGGACAAACGTGTGGGCCTCACGCCCCTGACTGTGCAGATATTAACCACAGATCTGCTTCTTGGGGTAACCTGGGAAGTCCAGAAAGCGACACACTAAAGTGCAGATACCGACCTTGGAAAATCTCCTGGCTTTCCCTGTGTTAAAGTATGCTGTCCCCGGGCTCTGACTCCTTCAGGGAACAGCCACTTCATACTTCATACCACTGTTTTTATATAACATATTAACGTAACGGCATTTCCTTTCAGGCACGGTTGACAGGCAACTCAGGTACAACGGACACATCTAGCATCTATCTCATGCCTCTCAGGTCTGCAGCCTGTGATGAGCAGACAGAAACACCTGGGGGGCAGCCATCAGCAGGTAGGTCTCCCATTCCGGCGGGTTCTGACAGGCCTGAGGAAACACATTTCCGGGGACACCCTCGGAATTTCTGATTTAGCAGATCTTTGGAGAAGCTCTGGGACTTTCATTCCTAGCACGCTCACAGGTATTGCTGCTGGCCCAGACACCACGCTGTGAGAGCCACTGAAGACACAAGCCCTTGGAGCAAGGAGCCCTCCGTTTGGGAAATCCCCCGGGTATTTATATGTCTGTAATCTTGGAGAAATGCCAAGCTTTTCCAGCTTTGAGTTTAGTGCTTTGAAAAGTAGTTAATGAAGACCGATCTGCTTCCTGCAGAGAGTCGTTTTGAATTATGAAAAGAATGTGTAAGAGTCTTACAAACAAGCCGTAGATACTTTAGGTGAGTAAAGGTATATTCGTGCTTTCGTAGTTATTTGGGGAAGGTGGCTTCTGATTTTTAAAATGGATGAATGCTAGTACATATTTACGGGGTACATGTGATATTTTGATACATGCATACAATGTGTAACCATCAAATTGGGATAATTAGGACATTCAACTCAACCTCTTATCATTTTTCTCGTGTGTGGGGAGCATTCTAAATATTCTCTTCTAGCTATTTTGACAGGTGCGATAAGTTATTGTTAGCGAGCGTCACCCTAAAAGTGCCTTCTTCGCTTGGAAGCCCAACCAGCCAGGGAAGGACCCAACTTGCTCCCGGGTCTCTGGGGCCTCTCCCCAGCCCGGGGCGAGGACAGCAGGGGCCGTGCAGGGCAGGCCGGGTCTCTGGCACAGCCACCACACCTTGCCGAGGCTTAACCAGGGTCCACACGGAGTCAGGGTATTCTGCGCACTCAGCCCAAGACACTCCGCCCCTCGGCCGGTCTCCCGGGACCAAAGAAAGCCTGCCAGTCAGAGACAAGCGCGGGTGGAACCATCGGTGTTGGCAGTCACTCCTCAGGGTTTTGCTGGTGACTCATGACAATAGCTTGCCAGAGAGGAGGGGACAGAACCATCTGGAAAACACCCTCAATAAAACTGAAGCAAACATTCTGGGAAAGAGAAAAAATGTGGAAATAAAGACAAAACCAAGTCGAGGTCTTCTCAGGGCACCCCCCTCAGTCCTGCCTGGACTTCTTACTTGATGGTGGGAAGAGCCCAGCACTTGCGTTCTCAGTGACACCGAGACGTTACCTCCCAACTCTCACAGTTTAAGAGTCCCACGGAGACAGGGAACACCTCTGTCTCCTTCAGCGCGGTATTCTCAGAGACACACAGAGACGAGCGGCTCAATAAATATTTCTCTAATGAAAGCATGAGTGACTCGGGGGACCTCTCCTCGCCTCAGATTCCTCATTCATCGGACAGGATCCCAAGTACACAGCTCGGGGGGTCCCTGTAAACAGTCACCACTGAGCTCCTGAGCCTGCCCAGGGCACAGCAGCCTTAACAAACAAAGGCTGAAGTTAATGGAAGTGAATGTCCCAGGGAAGATGCCTTGGTTTGTAATTAAAGGGCTTGCTCATTTCGCTTGCTGGCGTTATCTTATTTTAGGTCTTTTGAGTCCCATGTTTTGATTGTGTTTTAATAGTCCTGGAGGAAAAATAACTGACCTAAGGAAAATGCATCACTGTTTTAGTTCTAAGCTCATGCCATAACTAGCTGCCCCGGACATGAAGACTAATTTATTCCCTGGGCAACTGTATCTCAATCCTAAATTTAAGATCATTCTGTCAGCTGCATAGTCTCTAGAACCTCATTTTTTCGCAGAAGACAGGGGCCAGGGTGGGACAGAATGAAGATCATCTGGGGCTTTGAAGGAAGCAAAGGCAGCAGGCTTCAGAGCCCACACCTGACGACCCACCGTCATAAGACGCAGGGATGCGGCTCTCGCCTTCCCTTGTCTCCGAAGGGTCCAGAGAGTCGTGTGTCCTTAGAAGGGACTCCAGCTCTCCAGCGCAGCGGTCCCCATCCTTTTGGCTTCAGGGACTGATTTCAGGGAAGACAGTCTTTCCACAGACCCGGGAGGAGGTGGGGTGAGGATGGCTTAGGAATAATTCAAGCGCGTTACATCTGTGGTGCACTTTTATTTCCATTATTGTTACCTTGCAATATATGAGGAAATAATTACACAGCTCACCACCATGCAGAGTCTGTGGGAGCCCTGAGCTGGTTTTCCTGCAATAGGATGGTACCATCTGGGGTGATGGGAGACAGTGACCCCCAGAGTATATTGCTTATGGCCAGTCAACTCCATCATCTTGTTTCGGTCACTGCCACTGCAGAAAACCCCACCACACAAAGACAAGATGTTGGAACTGGAAGCAGGCTTCTCGGTGCCGATCTGACGGGAGGCGGAGCTCAGGCAGTCATGCGCACGTTGGGAGTGGCTGGCTCCCCGGCCACCCACCTCCTGCTGGGCAGCCCGGTCCCCAACAGGCCACGGAACGGCACTGGTCTGTGGCCTGAGGACCTCTGCTTCAGACGGGGCTCACTGCAGGGCGTACCTGGGAGGCTTGCAGTTCCTTTTTCACTTAGGTGACCCTGAGGAACGGCGACACTCTCTCTCCAGCCAGACCCACGTGTTCCTGTACCCCCTCACTCAGTTCTCCTCAGCCGCCTACTTTTAGTTCCTGGGAAGAGCTCCCGAGCGTTCTCTGTCCTTCAGCGTCTCTTGCCGGCAGCCGAACCACCTGGAGAGCCCTCGCCTGGTAGTTCTTGAAGTCCGGGGTGGCATCTCAGATATACTCAGGAACACACCCAGTGAGACGAAACGAGACCGTCGGCACTTCTCCTCCTTCTCCCTGGTCCCTCCCTAACGTCCCCGTTGCCTTTGCCTACAGATATGGGCGTCCTCATGGCTCCCGGAGGCCCCGCGGAAGCACGGCATGAACCGTTGCCGCCCTCGGTGCCTGTTTCCTCTTCCACGTGGACACCGGGACTCGGCCCGAGGGCTCTCCAGGTTCTCTGTAAAATCGTCTCTTCAGCCGTTCCTCCCAGCTCCCTTTGCTCCAGCCACACTGGCGTGACTCCGTGTGCCGCGGGGAGGGACAGCCGGGGGGCGGACACTCGGCCTTCCCTCCCGAAGCCTGGTATTTCGGGTTGCGCTTTCTCGAGGTGACGTCCTTTTCAGGAGACTCCGCTGTGGGCGGATCTGAAGCCCACGCCGGAGTGCCCCGTCCCCGCCAGACCACACCTGCTGCCTCAGACGTCGGTCCCAGCTTGGTCTGCTCCGTGCCCAGGGCCCTCCTTCCACGTGTCAGCCGTGTGTGCTTCCGCCGCCCAAGACTCGGGCTTGGCTGCCTTCAATGACGAGTTTTCCAGCCTGGGTGCTGGCTTCGTAAGACTGGAGTCGCTATTCCTCCACGTGGAATAGATTTTGACCCGGTGCCCAAGTTAAGTGAAAGCAGGCCTGAAAACCAGCTCAGTGTGACCGGGTCTAGGCATCACACGGTGCCCATGGCAGCAAGAAGCGTGAGTGCTGGGGCCACGCCGTGTGCACTTGGCAATCACTCGGTTTCCTCACAGCAGCCACGAGAGGTGGGCCTTGTTGTGGCCCCGTCTGCAGATGAGAAAGCCGAGGTGCTGAGGTCAAGCAACCTGCCGCCCCACAGCCAACGGCCGGCAGACCTGAGCCCGCAGGCTGGCTCCAGCACCCCGGCCCGTGCCCCACCCCGTAGGCCTCGCAGAGGCAAGGCGCTTCAGCAGGGCTGCCCCAGGCGTCGTCCCGGCTGCTCGCGGAAGTGGCTACTGCTGCTGTTCCCACTCAACGCTGGCAAGCAAAGGCGGAGGAAAGTGGAGACCCACGATTAGTTGGCAAAGAAGTGGGACTGTGATTCCAGAAAGACTGGCTGCAAAGCGCTTAATCACTGCTCCGATCTGTGTGCATCCATCTGCCTTTTCAATGACTCTTCACTCCAGGGCTTCTCAGACTAGGTCCTGTCTGACATCATGAGGCCCACAAGGGGGCATAAGATTTGGGGTCCTCAAGATTGATTTCAATTATTTTCATTCTGTTACGTAAAGATACACAAATATAAAACTGGATGTGCTTTTTCCGTGTTTGCAGTTCTCTCATGACTGGAAACCCAAAATTAATTTGCAAATTCGATAAAAATAAGGCCGAAAAATCAACAAAATTTCAGCATGAATGACACCGAGTTGTATTTCAGGTTTTTATGGACAGCTTTGCCCTGGAAGGGGCCCTTTGACGTGACTGTGGTATTGATTGCTATGGACAGTTCTGAGCTGGACAGTCCCAGACACGGCCACCTCCCACCCCCGTCTTCATTCCACAGTACTGAGATGCTTTCGTCCCTGCAACATCCTTTGGCCTTCACTTGGCACAAAGACATTTGCAGAATAAATCTATCTCTCTTCTTACGTAATTAGCTGCAGTAACGACATCGTTTAATTTGGTGTTGATTTGTTCGCTACACGGGGCTCACATGGCTGGTCTCTTAACGAACTCCCGTGGAGGGTGAAGACAAATTTGATCCATTAATGGACTTCACTTGAAGGTCACCTCAAATGGAAAGGTCTCTCTGCAGCTCTGCGTGGCAAACAGCTGGAACCGCTTAAGTACTTTCAACAACAACAAAAGCCCCAAATTAAAGTGCTGTCACAAAGTAGGCCTGCCTGCTGTATGGTAGGAACTATTGCATGATACACACACACACACACACACACACACACACACACGTACCCTTTGTGTTGTCTTAAATGCCAAATTGAATTCTGTTTTAATGTGTTTGACAACATTAGCTCTGAAAACCAGGGGATGGGCTTTTTAAAATCTGAAGGCGGTCCGTATGTAACTGAGCTGAATGTTGGTTCCATTGTCAGGAACACGGCAGCATTTCGAGATTCATGTGTAGTCTTCGGTTTTGATTCAGGGTTGAGTTGCATGTTCCGGCTTTTCAGTGAGGAGAGAAAAGGCCCTGCAAGGGGGTCGGGTGGAGGACAGCCACAAGGAGTCTTTTCCCCCTTTTCCCCCAGCTGCAGGGAAGAGAAGGAGGGACTGTCCTATGGAGATTCTCTTCTGTAACCACAGGAGAAACAGAGGGTCCAGGGCAGAGAAAGCTGAGGGACGGACGGCTTTCTAGGACCAGATAGTTTTGGAACCATCTGGGAAAACAGAAGATACTGCAGTTATCAGAATTAACTTTCATTTCCCCTAAACAGGAAATTGAGGGAAAGTGTTAAATTTTTTTTTTTTTTTTTTTTTTGAGTTGGAGTCTCACTCTGTCGCCCAGACTGGAGTGCAGTGGCCGCTCCCGGCCCCCGCAGCCTCGGCCTGTTGGGCTCCGGCTATCCTTCCGCCTCAGCCTTCCGAGTAGCTGGAATTACAGGCATGCGCCACCACGCCCGGCTGATTTTTTGATTTATTGCAGACATGAGGTCTCACTGCCCAGGCGGGTCTCGAACCCGCGGGCTCAGGCCATCCACTCACCTCAGCCTCCCAAAGGCGCGGGACTACAGGCTGAGCTACCCAGCCCGGCTAAGTGTTAAAATTTAAAACCAATAAGCATTCTGTTTTCAAAACAGAAAACGCTAACTATACGTGACTCATCTGAAATTTACACAGTCATTGTAATGTTAATAATAGTAATGGACTGATGTTGATTGGCATTTTCTATGCTGATCTCTTTACACAGATTATTTTATTTGGTCACTCTGATGTCAACAACCACATGAGGCGGGCACAATCGAAATCTTTGCTTTTATTGGTAAGACAATTTAGCCACGAAGAGGCTAAACAACTTGCCCAAGATGACACATCTCTTAAGTGACAGAGCCAGGAAGGAGCCTGAGTCTCCGTGGTTCCTGAGCTCTTAATCCCTAGCACCAGCCTTGCCTTCCGTAGAGCACTCTCCAGGTAACCCAATCCTAATCGTGTTACCCACCCTAGCAATTCACTGTGAAACCTGCTCAAATTATTGATAAAAAAAAAAAAACTTAAGACCCAGAGGTGTTAAAACAAATTCCTCAAGAATATACAACGAGAGGAAAAACCAGGTTTCAAATTCTGTCTTCTACAGAAAACGTCTACTATTTTTGAACAAATAAAAACTGCCGGCACTTCTGTGTTTTAAATCTAATTTGACTCCTACAATCCAGGGCATCCAGCAGGCTCTTTTTAACTTTCAGTGTCGTGGATGAGAAAATGGAGATTCAGAGATATTAGGCAACTTCGTAGTCATCTCAGAGCAGTGCCTTGGGAGCGCTGATAAGGAGTTGGTACTTAAGACGTCCACTTTACTTTCTGTAAAAAAAGTCAGAGTTGAGTCTAAAATAGGACGATCCCTGCTCCCTCCTCCGTCAACTGTGGACAGACACTGCCGTCAGCCTGCAAGGCTGGCCACCAGGCGACTTAGCGTGACTCGTCTGTCCACAGTCGATGCCTTCTGGCAGCTTTCCAGTTCGCCCCAAGCCAGCCCAGCTCTCCTTTTCAGTACCTGACAGCCCCTGAGGGCATTGGGGCTTGTGGCAGAGTCCCAGGAATGAGGGTGACCAGCTATCTGAGTTTGCCCCGGATAGGAAGGGAGAGGGGTTCCCAGGTCATCGAACTTGCAGTACTAAAGCCAGAGAAGAACAGGGCAAACTGGTTACATGGCAACCCTGCCAGGTATCCAGGAATATTTACTAGTTGAAAAGAGGGGAGAGGCATGGGGATCTAGCCTCACAAGCACAATCCAAGCATGATTGATGCGTTCATTTCCACAAGCATTTGTTGTCTACTATGCCAGACAATTGCTAGCACACACGTGACAGGAATAGGGCAGGGAGCTGTCTCTAGTGACCGTAGCATCCAGTAGCCTCGAGCAGCGGGAGATAGGCTGGACTTATAAGGAACTGTCCCCTTGGGCAAAATGACGAAAGTGGTACTGGAAGCCAAATCTAGTGTGTGTGTGTGTGTGTGTGTGTGTGTGTGTGTGTGTGTGTGTGCACGCACAAACGTGTGCATGTGCATTTATTTATAATGGCTGACAGAACCCCAGCCGGGAGTCAAATAATTGAAGTTCCCAGGAATTCGACCTCTTCACCTGAAAAATAGGACAAGGGCAACGCAATGAAGAATATACCGCTAATGTCAGGTGCCATTTCTTCTGCTGTTTCTAGGGACATCCAACTTTTAATAGAAAATCCAAACCTTAATAAGAAATTCATCCTTCTGGGGAATCGGTAATTATGAACTGGTCTCAACCACAGCCACTTTCACAGGCACACAGATAGCCCTAATTGATTTTGCTCTGGCACTGGCCCTTAACTGACATGAGCCAGTTTCTCAGGTGAACCTGTGGGGTCTGGGGGCCTGTAAAGCCTCTTAGCGATATTAGCTATGGAGGACAAGAGGCTTCAGCAGCTAAGCTACTCAGAGCTACCTTATTACCACTTCCAAGCTGCCACCAAGCTCCATGTCACTGCTGGTAAAGACTTGGAGCACAAATCGAGCAAGACTTGGCATACCTGTCTGCATAATGGGTCGTATCCATTTAACAACTCAAAGACCTGGTATTAATTGTCATTTTGTGCTGTGTGCTAGATATACAAACATGAGTGGGGTGAAATTTTGGCCCTCAAGAAATTCAGCCCAGTTGGGAAGAGAGGGCAAAAGCAGAGCGATACGAAATAAAATCTCAAAACTGCAAAAAGGACAGCCCTCCGCCCCAGCCACAGTCCAGCTTCAGAACTGAACAAAGCCAGAAGATCCACATAAGGAGGAATAGGAGATTGAGCAAACAAAAGAAAAAGCTACCCCCCATCTCTGAACAACAGAATTAAAGAAGAGGCAAAAAAATAGGGAGGGATGAAAATCTACACAAATGAAGAAAAGGTCTCACACAGACCTCTGGGACGTCAGCTGAGAATATAGATTCCGGAATGCAAACAATGAAGCGCCCCCAGAATGACTATTCTCAAACTACAAACCCAGACATCAAGAGATTAATAGAATGAATAGAATTGAGGAGAAGCAAGAGGAAAGAATGAAGGAGTTGATAACTGAGCTAACAGCAATAAAAAACACAGTGAATGAAATAGATAACAAATGGACAAGCACGGAAAGCAGAATTAACCAAGCGGGCTCGGTGGCTCAGCCTGTAATCCTGTACTTTGGGAGGCTGAGGTGAGTGGATTGCCCGAGCCCACGGGTTCGAGACCCGCCTGGGCAACTTGGTGAAACCTTTTCTCTACAATAAATTTTAAAAAATTAGCCGGGTGTGGTAGCACACGCCTGTAGTTCCAGCTACTTGGAAGGCGGAGGCGGAAGGATCGCCTGAGCCCAGCAGGTCAAGGTTGCGGTGGCCGGGAGCGGCCACTGCACTCCAGTCTGGGCGACAGAGTGAGACTCCAACTCAAAAAAAAAGAAAAAGAAAATCTCAGAGCTTGAGGACCAAAATATGGAACTAATCCAAACTGCTAAAAACATAGAAAAGAAGCTTAAAAAGACAGAACAAAACCTCCGAGAGATGAGGGATTATTTTAAGAAGTCAAACCTAAGATTAATTGAGATCACACTGTTATCCTGGATTACCTAGGTGGGCCCGAGGCAATCACAGGGATTTTGTAGCGGGGAGAAGGGAACATCACAGCAGGAAGAGAAGGGACAATGAAGACCAGGGTGGGGTGTCGGTGGGAGGGGCGTGAAGCCAGGCAGCTTCTGGAAGCCAAAAAAGGCACGGAGGGATGGACTTGTCCTGAAGATGCCAGAAGGAATGCTGCCGTGCAACACCTTGATTTAGACTTCTGACCCCCGCCACTGCAAGAGGACACATCCGCGTTGCTTTAAGTGTGTGGCTACTTGCTACAGCAGCAACAGAAAGCCAATGCCCACCCTACGCTGCAGTGTCAAACCCAGCGAGCTGGGCCCGGGAGTTTCAGCATTCTTCTATCCGTGACTTGAAGTTGAAACAGGATTTCAAGAGACAGGCCGTGGAACACAGAACAGCCAACCTTTCCAGAAACAGTGATCGTTCACCCTGACCCAAAGACTCAAAGTCTGTCACCGTCCTGCCTCCGCAGGGCCTCAAAGAACTCAGACGCCATCCTACCTCAACTTGAACGATGCCTGTTCCCGAAAGGCGCTCCCACAGCCAGTGTGCCTGACACAACCGAGGCCCTCTCAGGGACGGGACACACGAACACGTGCACATCCCTGCCTCAGGTGGGGGCCCTTGTCTTGGGCGTCTGTCTGCCGAATAAGCCATGTAGGTCAGAGAAAGTGCTGGGGAGCAGACACGAGGTTGTCACGCTGCACTTGCACTGAGACTCCGGCTACGCCAGGAAGGCTGCAGCCCCCACGCTGCTGTCTTGGGCTGTGACGAGCAGAAGGTGGGGTGAGGACCCAACTGAGGACTGGGGCTCCGGACCGCTGGTCCTGGCGCTCACTCAATGCGTGACCGCTGTACAGACATCGGTGAGGGAATGCACCTGTAAAATGTGGACGCCCAGTGAGACCTTTGAGCCTCCACCCAGCCTGCGTCCAGTCAGCTCTCCCGTCGGAAAGGCGTGGGGACGCCTCTCTGCTGTTGGCCGCCTGCCCTTAATGGCACCTGCCACCAGCGTCCCTGCCAGGACCCAGGTGTTCTGGCCTTGGCTTTCCGAGAGCTCACTCTGGCTCTTCCCTTTCTTAGCCCTGTCTCTCTTTTCAGCCTCTCTCGCTTTCTTAGAAGGGAGCATCATTTACGCAGCCTGGGTTTCTAAGTGAGCGTGACCTAGATCTGACGCAGGTACTGCCAGCTAGCAGCTGAATGACTTTAGCGAGGTCCTTAGCTCTTCTTTGCCTCGGTTTCTTCGTTTGTAAGACGTCGCTAACAAGTACGTGTCTCATGAGGCTCTTGTGAAGGGGAACTGCGATCGTTCTTGTAAATCATGAGCATTGTGCCACTCACAGAATAGGCACTCAATAAACGTTAGCGCTTCTTATTGCTGCTATTTTTCTTCTCATCCCTAGACCCTAGCGTGTGCGGCAGCTAACGACCATTTGTGTGATGGGACTGCGTGCTAGAAACCGCTAGCTCGTTACCAAACCCGCTTCTCCCTTTCTTGCACGCGGGTGAGACTCTGCTTCCCACTCTCTCCTGCCGCATTCAGTGAGCGGAAGAAATGTGACCAGGAGTGATGTGCACTCTGCAAGACCTTGCTTGAACCCTCCTGTGAGAGTCTCCTGTTTCTTCCCCCCCTGGCTTGAAGTAGACAAGTGAGGTGACCTTGGAAGCCACAGCTGCAGATTGCAACACCACATGATTCAAGAAACCTATCACAAACACTCACGTTGGACTTTATTTGCACAAGAAATAAACCCAACTGCATTAAGCCACTGAAATTTCAGGTTACATCTGTTTAGTGCAGCTGGGATTACTTTAATATTGGAAGTTTTTAATTTTTGGTCTGTTTCTGGAATGAACCAAAATATGAGGAGAGACCCAAAAAAGTTCAATTTGTCCCTTTGTTTCTTTTGGGGATTTTTTGCTTTTGCTCTTGATGTTATATCTAAGAAACACTTGGCCCTGGCCTAGGGCCACACTATAGTTTAAGCTCTTATATTGAAATTTGTAAACCATTTGGAGTTTATTTTTGTGCATGTTCTGAGTTACAGGTTTGCAAGCAGGGATAGTTTTAGTTGTTGGTTTGCAATCTGGATGCTTTCTATTTCTTTTTTCTTTCCTAATGCCCTGGCTAGAATTTCTAGCATTAGTTAAATGGACATCTTTGTCTTGTTCCTCATTTTAGGAAGAAAGCATCCAGTCTTTCACTGTCAAGTATAATGCTAGCACTTTGGGAGACCGAGGCAAGTGGATTGCCTAAGTCTGTGGGCTCAAGACCAGCTGGGGCAACTTGGCAAGACCTTGTCTCTATAATAAATCAAAAAAATTAGCCGGGGGTGGTAGTGCGTGCCTGTAGTTCCAGGTACTTGGAAGCCTGAGGTTAAAAGAAGGATCACCGGAGCCCAGCAGGTTGACACTGGAATGGCCATGAGTGTGCCACTGTACTCCAGTCTGGGCGACAGAGTGAGACTCCAACTCAAAAAAACTAAAAAAAAGTATTATGCTAGCTGTAGGTTTTTAGTATACACCCTCTATCAGAATGAGGAAGTTCTATTTTATTCATAGTATAAAGAGTGTTTTTTATCACAAAAGTGTGTTGGATTTTGTTAAATGCTATTGAGATGATCATATGGTATTTGTCCTTTATTTTATTAATATGGCATATTACAAAATTGATTTTCAGATGTTCAATCAAACTTGCATTCCTCAGTTAAATCCTACTTGGCCATGGTGTATAATTCTTTTACAATATTTCTGGCTTCAGTTTGCTAGTATTTTCTTTTTAGAATTTGTGTGTCTATATTTAAAAGGTCTGTAGTCTGTAGGTTTTTAATGAGATCTTTGGTTTTGGTATGAGGATAACACTGGTCTTATAGAATGAATTGAGAAATAATTCTCTTTTTCTGAGAGTGTGTGAAGAATTGGCATTAATCATTCTTTAAATACGCGGCAGAATTTACACATGATGCCATCTGAGACTCTGATTTTCTTTGTATAATTTAATTGCTAATTTAATGTTCTTATTCTATGTCGCTTCAGATTTTTCAATCAGTTTTCTTATTTTTTAGAAACATTTTAGATTTACAGAGAAACCAAACAAATGCTCTAGAGAGTTTCCATATTTCCCCACAAACAGCTTTCCTATTCTTAACATTTTACGTTAGTGTGGTACATTTGAGACAGTCGACGAACTCGTGCTAACACATTATTATTAACCAAGTCCTCACTTTGTTCAGATTTCCTCCGTTGTACCCAATGCCTTTTTTCTGTTCCAGAATACCACCGGGGATGCCCCACTGCACTTAGTTATCAAGTCTCTTAAGGTTCCTTTTGACCGAGACTTCCTCAGACTTCTTTGGTTTTGATGACCTTGACAGTTTTGAGGAGGACTGGTTGGATGCCTTTGGTTTCAGGAAGAATGAGTACTGGTCTTAGAGTCAAAACAGATTTTCCATGTCATGCTGCAAAGACTAAAGACAAAAATGAATGCAAGGCTTACCGAAAAGGCTGTTATCCAGTAGGCGTTCAAAAAAGCGTCACTTAACTCCGCTGTGTCTTTTGTCATTTGCTTCTCCGTGAATGCTTGTCTTCTCTTCTTCACAATGAATCTGTCAGCCCCTTAAATCGTGAACCATAAAGTTCTTCCTCGTGTATTCACATCAGAGGATAAGTGTATCCCTGGTGAAGGCCCACTTTATGGCTCATATTATGAGCTCATGATACGTGCCCACTAGATATCCAGTCCCTCATCCTACTACCCAAATCCCTTCAGCATCTAAAATGCAGAGATTAATTTCTTTCAGGACAGGAAACATCTAGCACCTTATAGTACTCACTGGCTGTTTGAATGCATTCTCTGACTCTGTCCCAAGAAAAGATTTTGCTGTGGCACAAGCAGTAGACTGGCTTGTGGGCCCTAACGTCTTCTCACCCTGTGTCATGATGCTTGCCAAATGCCATCACAGTTCTCCTCTCAAGAGGGAGGATTATTTCCACCCTGTCATTCTTATCCTAGTCCCTTCAGGCTGAGGTAACAGAGTACCACGGATAGGGTGGCTCAAACAACAGAATCTCACTTCTCACCGTTATGGAGGCTGGAAGGCCAAGGTCAAGGCACAGGTTGACGTGGTGGCTGGTAAAGGCCCACTCTCTGATTTTTAGATGGCCACCTTCCCATTGCGTCCTCGCGAGTGACCATAGAGAGAAAGGAAGCTCTTGCATCTCTTCATATAGTGGCACTAATTCCATCATACGTGCTCCACCCTCCAGACCCAGTCACCTGCCAAAAGTCCCGTCTTCCAATACTCGCACCTTGGGAATTTGGATTTCAACATCTGAATCCCGGGGACACACACATTTAGTAAACAGCAGCTCTAAATCCACCGGTCTGGCTTGCTCGAGTCAACAGAACGAAGAGTCATGGTGGGCCATTTTTGAGCGTTAGACCCCGACAGGCCTTGCTGTCTCCACTCGCCTCTGTCTCCACGAGAAGGAGGTGCCGAGCCCAGACCCAGGTCCGGAAGGAGAATGTGAGTGCCGCGGAGGGAGCTTCTCCAGACGGCACTCCCTAGCCCAGCCCGACGAGTGCAGAGCCCCCCATATCAGCAGGCCCAGCCTGGACCGCCTCACCTGAAGCCAGCCTGTACCTGTGGAGGCTACAACATACTCATGACTTTTAAGACATGGACTGATGGGCAGCTGGTATGCAGCAGTTGCTGGTCAACTCAACAAGTAATGAGTTTGGGCCGACAAGTATTGAGGCGAGCAGGATGAAGGGGCCCCCGGTGGACTGACAGGAGCAGGGAGAGAGGTCCCTGAGTACCAGATACAAACACCGTCCTAAGTCCTCCTGGCACGCTGCACCCAAGCTGACTAAACGGGTACGGGACGGGGGAGGGAAGTGGACGCCACTGGAGAAAAACCTAGGCGAGTCTGCTCTCTTTCTTCACAGACATATTGTGTGTCTTAAATGAAAAAAAAATATTTGGTAACTGCTTAGCATTTGACATTCATTTTGGAAAGCAGGACACGGGGGTACAAGGAACGCAAGGTGCACCTAAATCCACACACAGGAAGGTCGACAGTTACATCTGCAATGTGGAAGCCGGGCTCGGTGGCTCAGCCTGTCATCCCGTGCCTTGGGAGGCTGAGGTGAGTGGATTGCCTGAGCCCACAGGTTCGGGACCCACCTGGGCAACTTGGCCAGACCTCATCTCTACAATAAATCAAAAACTAGCCAGGCATGGTAGCACACACCTGTAGTTCCAGCTACTCGGAAGGCTGAGGCGGAAGGATCGCCAGAGCCCAGCAGGTCGAGGCTGCGGTGGCCGGGAGCGGCCACTGCACTCCAGTCTGGACGACAGAGTGAGACTCCAACTCAAAAAAAAAAAATTACAATGTGGCATAATAAATGCTACAATAAGGGCAGGGGAAGTCGCTATTGGATAAATCAGAAGACACATCAAAACAAGACTTGGGGACAAGGAAAAGCAGGGGGAGAAACGGAAAAGCACTGGCCAGAGAGGAAGTGGGTGGGGAAGAGAGGTGGAGGGGAGCAGGCGAATGTGCTGAACGCCCTCTGGGCCTGCCTGAGGCTTGCACACATAACCTTGCTGATGTCAGGCACCACCTCGTGAAGCGGGAGCTGCCCCAGTGCTGTGGAGGAGGAACCGGGCGAGGCGAGGTGACCTGCCCAAGGCCGCACTGTTGCTTGGCACGAGAGGTGTGCTGGAGCCCAGCCTTGTCGCACTACTGTGGCCTAACGCTGCCTCCACACACACAGTCAACGGCACTTCAGCTTCACATGTAAGCAAGCTGCAGCCTAAGCAGAGAGTATATTCTTGTAGCAGGCAGCAACGGAGTCTCCACCCACCACAGCAGCTGCGCTTTTGGCCAGTCACGGGCTGCAGCCTGCTTAGATATGCCCAGTGAGGCCAACGCCCCAGCTGCAACCCCTCAGCCCGTTTCTGTGTGTCACTTCCTTTTCCTATCTAGAAATGCGCCCGCCCATGAGCTGGGTGGAGCTCACAGCACCTTCGGACCACCCTCTGGTCCAGGGTGCTGCCCCACTCACGAATCATGTCTCCACTCAAATGGATTCTCCTAAACTTAATTCGTCTCTAGTCCTTTTTTTTTTAGCACGAGTTTCGCCATTGCACCGTAGCGCTCTCAGATTCTCGCTTTCTTAGGGCCACATGGAGAATACACAGTCCCGGTCTAACACAAAGAGAAGTTCCATCCCCAAGTTCATCATCACTTTTTTCTCTTCCTGGAAATGGGGATTTCTCTCTGGCCTTAGGAGACATAACCTTCAACAGCTGTGTTGCAGTATGTTCAGAAATAGGCCAGCCAGCTGGCATGAAGACAGACTATTGGTTACAACATCCCTGAAAGCAAGAAAAGATCTGTGCAGATGTTCTGCCGTCTCACTGGCCGCCAAGCTTCCCAAGAGCCTCCACTCACTTCAGTACCCACAAGCCAGAGACCATGGTTTCCAGCCCCAAAAGGGAGGCAGAGCAAGTGAGTCCAAGAGTCTGTTGGTCTTAGAAGTACAATGCTGAGACATAAAGCCGGAAATGTTCAAAGCACAAAGCCTACCCAGCTACAGTGGGGGAAGCTGTCCCGGGTATGTGAGCGTGGCTGGCAAGCCACTCGGCACAGCTGGACCTCATAGGGCTCAGGTCTGGGCAGCCCTGCTTGCTGAAGGCTGCCTGGCACACCCATCAGGGCGAAACCCGGTGACACAAGAGCCTGATTCTGCATTCCATCAGAAGCAGCCTGGGGTACTCTGCGGGCGAGGGCACATGGAAACACTCTGACCCACAAAGAACGGGGCTTTCCATGGATTTCCCAGTACCCGCATTTGTCTGAAAAGGAAAATCGGAAAAAGCCCCGCTGGTCACACAGAAAGCAGGTCTGTCCTCCACACAGTGCCGGCACTGTTCCTACCTCATTCTTATGGGCGAGACGCTGTGACGCATACTGTTTCAAATAACTGACTATTTGCTTCTCAGTTGAGATGCGTAATCTACTCAATGAAATGGGCACTTAATAACCCTCCTTTTGAAACGGGACAATGGAGTTCGCGGCTACCCAAACATTTCTGTCTCTCACCCTGATCACACATCCATGAGTGAAAGCAGAAACTTCTCACTGCTTTTCCAACATCGCAGGCTCTTGCCCGCCTTTCTGCCTTTGCCTAAGCTGGTCACTTTGTCTGGAAAGCAGCTTTCTTTTTGCTGAATGCTCAATTATCCCTCCAGAGAGCAATGGTAAGTGATGGCTGTGATGGTGACGGTGACGGTGAAGGTGAAGGTGATGGCGGTGGTGGTGATGTGTGGCATATCATATTTGTGACTAAGTTCTCTGTGCCTGGCACTGCACCAAGAGCTTTATCAGGATTACTCCATGTGTCCCTATAAACTTTTTTTTTTTTTTTTGAATCAGAGTCTCACTCTGTCACCCAAGCTAGAGTGCAGTGGTGCAATCACAGCTCCTACAGTCTCAGTCTCCTGGGCTCAGGCGATCCTTCTGCCTCAGCCTCCAGAGTAGCTGGGATTACAGGTGCACAACACAATGCCCAGATTTTTTTTTTTTTTTTTAGAGGCGAAATCTCACTATGCTGCCCCAGCTGGTCTTGAACTCCTGGGCTCAAGCGATCCTCCTACCCTGGCCTCCCAAACTGCTGGGATTACAGGCATGAGTCACCATACCTGGCCAACTTTTTGACATAAGTGCTTTTATTTTCCCCATTTTACAGACAAGAAATTCAGACACAGAATGATGCATTGCTCACACAGCAACAAAGTGCCAAAACACTGCAGCACAAGTCAACTAAAGAGGTGAAGGTGAAAAACACAGACCACGTCCATCGTAGCAAGGAAGCTCTCAGTCATTGCTGGGGGAGTGAAATAAGTTAGTGCGATCACACCTGAAAATGATTTTGTAGTGTTTCCTAAAGTTGAAAATAAGCACACAAATAACTTCATTCCAAGGCCTTTAGATCCCCCACAATAAATATATATATTTAATATAATATTTAAATATATATTATATATTTAGCAGATTCATATGTATATGTATATATATGAGTCCGCTAAAGCTGAAGAGAAGCACACCAGTAATCCCCTTCCTGGATGCATAGACCAGAGAGAAAGACAAGTGCAGGCTCTTGAGATTCAAGCGATAACATTAGGGCAGCACCGCGGATCACAGCGCCAAGTCAGAGCTACTCCAATGTTGTCAAGAGTAGAATGGAGAACGTTGTGTGTATTTGTCAAATGAAATAGCAGAACAAATCACAACGAAGTGCAATAGCATGCACGTGAACAAATCGCAACGAAGTGTAACAATAGAGGAAGGCTCACAAAAATAAGGTTACGGAAAGGAGACTGCAGACACAAATTGCCCATCTATCGTGATTTCACCTATGTATACTTTAAAAAGACCAACATCCACCTGCACTATTATAAGTTAGGAGAGTGGTTACCCTCGGGGCATGGCAGTAACCGCAGCGGAGCTTTTGAGGTGCTGATAATTTCCTGTTCTTGATTTGGGGGCTGGTTACACACGTGTGTTTACTTTATAAAAGCCCGTCCAACAGTACACTTGGAACTTTGTTCACTTTTCTGTAAGTGCGTATGAAGTACAGCATATTTCAATAAAGAGTTTACAGTAAAAATAAAAGCAGGTCTGAGCAAATTCCAAGCATTTGCTCTTAACCCTTGAGGTATATCTCCACACTTTAGAAATAATCTAGAACGAATATATCCTGTCACACACAGCTGTTCACGTGTACCCTGTGCGAAGGCATCTTTCACATGTGGCCTCTTCTACCACTTAACAACGTGTGCTATAATTATCTCGTCTCCACCAGATGGGGAGATTCCTGGACAGGAAAGCCCTGTGGTCTATTTCTTTGTGTCCCCAACTGTTAGCACCGTGCACCAAATGTGATAGCTTGCCTCCGGGTGCTTGGTAAATCAGTCAGTATGTCTTTCTTTTCTGAATCTGGGTGGTCTGTAGAAAGGGCTGTCTTGGGGCCAGACGTTTAAGGTGCCACGGGCCTTTGGGAAGCTGGGTGTGTCGACCCCTGGGACCCACACACACTCGTCCCCACCAAAGCAATGACATTAATTCCTAGATGCGATAGAACTGTGGGCTCTTGACGTGCCCGATTACGAGACTGCGATGCCCGTCTCTACAGCAAACACTCTCTTGGACTTAGCGGGAGAATTTAAGATTCACGTTATTGAGCAGCTTGTAGAGCGCCCGTGAGACACCACAGAGAGGAGATAAAACAAAAACCACGGATGGCGTCCTCCAAAAGTCAAGTGAAGGGATGGATGGAGAAGACGCTTTAGTGGTGCCAAAATGTTCGCCCCAAGTGACGCCCTCCTAAAAGGATACTGCATTGTCTCTGCTTCCTTGTCGGAGTCCAGTCACTGAAGGTTTCTGTTACAATTTCCGTGTTAGCTAGGAGTCACTAGAAGTATGTTAATCAGGTCGTATCCATGAACAGTCTCGCTCTAACAGCCTCTCTTAGCAGTAAAAGACCAACTGTGCAACGTGTGGTTTGGCTCAGGACTTGCTCACAGATACTCCGGGAACCCAGAGCACACAAGCACGTTTCTGCCCAAACCTTTTTCATTTTAACTTTTTTTGTTTAATAAAATAAAGGCTGCCCTGAGTAGTGGAAACACTATTGACAATGGACTCACATTTGAGTTCACATGCCGTCTCTAACCTTGAAAAGTTATAACCTTGGGCAGGGATCTCAGTTTTCTCACTGATAAGATGAAGATAATATTTGCCTTGTAAGGTTACCAAGGGGCATAAAGAAAATGCAGACAACGCGCGTAGGACCACGGTACCATTTATTGTTGTTATGGGATATTCGTATTGGTTTCTACACTCATGATCACAGCAGGCAAGGAAGACTTGGAAAGACCGCCCTGTGCTATTAAATCGTCCCTTAAAATGCTGTGTGGGCCTTGAGCAAACGCAGGGCCCCCTCTGTCCTCGCTCCTCTATAGGTGCCCAACCCCAAGAACGCAGTTTCTGAATGATCCGAATGTGAAAGAATCACAGATGCCTTTCCTCAGTTCTAAACAAAAGAGTGTTATCCAATGCAGGAACCACATCTTTAGCTGGGACCCCCTGTCTGTAAATGAGAAGCCCTGATTTAACAATAATCTTTTCAGTATTTATAATTACCAATTATATGAGGAATTACCAATTTATGAGGAAAATGTGTATGAATAAGTTAGACTCTACAATTGCGGATCTCAGACAACCGAATAACAGAGAATCCTTAAAATAAAAAATAAGGTTTGACCTATTACAAAGTTTAAACAACCGGCACAAAACACAGGTCAACACAGTATCCTTGCCTTGGCTGGGGCGGGAAAAGCTGTGAGAAGCATTGAAATAAGTAAATGAAGCCTGGTGCCCATGAAATCTACTGTAGAGGCGAAGGTAATTTTTAAAGAACATAGTCCCTAATTTATATTTGTATAATTTAGAATTGTATCGTGCTCACAAATATGATGATTTCAACTCTGTGAGGTTTTGCTGTATTCAAAAAGGCTAACAGTGGCTTAAAATGTTCATTTTTTAAAAGTTTATTCCAGGCTGGGCTCGGTGTCTCAGCCTGCAATCCCAGCACTTTGCGAGGCCGAGGCGAGTGGATTGCCTGAGCTCATGGGTTCAAGACAGCCCCGGAAACTTGGCGAAACCTCGTCTCTACAATAAATCAAAAATCAGCTGGGCATGGTAGCGTGCGCCTGTAGTCTGGCTACTTGGAACAAGGCTGAGTGGAAGGATCACCGGAGCCCAGCAGGTCGAGGCTGTGGTGGCCGGGAGCGGCCATTGCACTCCAGTCTGGGCGACAGAGTAAGACTCCGACTCAAAAAAAAAGTTTATTCCAGCAATGTTGCTGAACATACTTATTCTAAAAATTTTCTTTGTTTTTATTTTAAATAAACATTGGGATTTTCTACATAGATCATCCTATGAGCTACAAAAAAGACAGTCTTATGTTTTCCTTTCCAATTTGTGCCTTTTAAAAAAATCGCCTTATTGTGGTGTCTGGATTTTCCACGACTACACTGAATAAGAGTGATAAGAGCAGACATTCTTGTTCCTACAACATTTTAACGTCTTAAAAATCTCCCCGGTCAAATCAAGTAGATACTCTGCCTAAAACACATTTTGCTATCCGTTGGGGTTATCCCTTCCTTCATAAGCTTCAGCCTTATGGGGAGGATAAGGTCATGAGGAACCAGACTGTGCAGCGCCAAGCTAAGCGCAGTGTGGAATCAAGGCAGGCTGGATTCCGCAGCAGGCCGGCGTTTGGGCTAAATTTCAGAGCTACAGACATTTACGGTGTGCCTGATCTGGGCCAAATACCATTCTCGAAATCTGGCATATGAAGGGAGCAGGACATACAGAACCCCTGCCACTGTCAAGTTCACATTCCAGTGAGAGAGAGTAAATAAACAGATATACAGGAATTAATAAGTTGTGAGGTGCTATCAAGAAAACAGCAGCGTGGGTGAGGAAAGAGATAGTAGATGAGGGCATGCCACTCTAGACAGGGTGGTCAGGAAGGGCCTCTGAGCCAGGGACATGTCTATGGGTGGCCTTCTAAATCGGGGCAAAGAGCAGGACGACAGAAACACGGCAAGTACAGAAGCCTCGAGGGCAGGGAGCCTCGGGGCGTTTGTGAAACTGCAGAGGACCGGAGTGTCCAGGAGCAAGGATGGGGGCAGGAAGAAGAAACACAGAGTCGGGAGGTAAGGCCAGGTGGCGAGCCGCCTCTTAGACACAGAACAGGCTGACTTTTCTTTGAATCGTGATGGGAAGCAACGGCAGTTCTTTTATGCGATCGGTGGAGTTACTTGCTGTGATTTATGTACCCAAAAGAACCCTCTGTGAGCGTTGCTGCATGGTTGGTTAGTAAGGTTCGCGCTCCCAGAGTGGAGAATTGTGCGGTGTTAGCCTCAAAGCTGTTTCACAGAATCCACTCATCTTCCTCATCGCCAATCGAGTTAGTCGCACTGCTATCTGGTGGAAAAGTGGCTTTGCTGCCATTGGAGCTGCATGCTGTATGAACCCAAACTAGGGAAAACATAATAAAAATCACACCAGTCTTTATTTTGGTAGCTCTGTGATATCATATTAGAAATTGAATTATTTGAATTTTTAAGGAACGTGACCGTTAACTTACATGCTTATTTTTCTCATTTTAATGCAGTTACAGACCCCATCCAGATGTTCCTCTAAAGATCTTTGATTCTAAGATGAGCATTTTGATCTTTGTTGGACTCCAAGAGCTAAACTTACGTCAAAAAGAAAGAAAGAACCTCCTTGGGCACAGCCCTGTTGCCCCACTAGACATTGTAACCCGGAAGACACCTCATTTCTTGCCACACCCCATTCTTGAAAGCATTTCCTGAATATTTTACCTCTGCTTGTACTATCCTTTCAAAATTATTCAGTTAAGTTATTCTTCTTTAACCTCAAATGGCATTCAGGCATCACCACTTGTGTAGTTACCCAGACTCCTCAGAGAGAATTAACTATTTTCTTTTACATACACAAGTCTGTATTTTTCTGATAAGTCTACCATTACAAGGAATGATAATAAAATTAGGTAACATTTGAGCGTTATTTTACACCATAAAAATCAACGAAATTTTGTACTATTTTTCTCCCCGCTGTATAAATATTAAGAGATATTTAGAGACCTTAAGTAACATATGTAAGGTCCTGAAATTATTGAGTTACACAGCTACAATTTGAAGTTTGCCAGGCTTTGTGCAAAGCAACACTATTGGGTATGCACTCCCTATTAATGAGCAAAAATTCAAGTGAATTTGTAATTCAATTGCAAGAGATTCATAGAGAATTGCCAGCTGACTTGGTCGCAAGAAGGGTTAGAAAAAGGAATGTCAAAATTTGTGTCCTTTGAGGAATATTTATAGATGGAAGCAGCCTCTCCTTCCCCTTCCAGATGAAAACTGGAGTTGTCAGATTTAGCAAACAAAAATCTAGAGCGCTTGGTTAAATTTTATTTTCAGATAAGCGAAGAATAATCTTTTAGTATAAGTATTCCCCATGCAATATTTAGGACATACTTGTACTAAAAAGTTATTCTTTGTTTATCGGAAATTCACATTGAACTGGGTATCTGATATTTAATCTAGCGACTGCAATGAAAACAGAAATTCACTTCATAATATAATTATGAAGTGAATTAAAATATCATCACTTTGCAACCCTTAATAAAATAATGGATTTAGAATAGTGATTTTTTTTTTGAAGCATGCTTCCCTGAGCACAAGCATTACCACCATCCAGCATTCTGTTAAAATGCAAATTCTTAGAAATTACTCCATAGCTGCTGAAGCAGAAATGCTGGGGCTGGGTCCACCGAATCTATTTTAACTAACTTACCACTACAGAACCTGAGATACATTTTGTTGCTTAAACTGTCAAGTTTGTGATCGCTTGTTACAGCGGTGTTAGGAGTTATCAGAGCAATGGTCCTCAGTGCCTGCTAAAGTCATCAGCTCAAAGGCGATCTTCCAGTACAGTCAAGGGGACGGGCTGGTGATCTGTCAAACCCTACTGTGGTTACTCACGTGTATTATTTAAAACTTATTTTTCACACACATACACAGTTCATGTCCTTTCAAATAAGCACTTGTTTATAAGATTCCTCCTTCTATAAAAATGGTAACACACCGTCAGTTATATTTAAGAAACCAAGAGGCTCAGATTTTGTGTTAGTCGTCAATGTACTATTGACCAGAGAGAGCAAACCAGGTATGCAGATGGGTGTAGACTGTGATCTAAACAGAGTTTCACCTGTTTGGCTGGAACAATTTTTCACACAACAAGTGTAACATCTCTATTTCTCCCCTTTTTAGTCTGAGCAGCAGAAATATTCTTGGTAAATCATTCTGGGAGCAGGCCCATCACGACTTTACCACAGACACAAAATGCATCAAATTGTAACCGTTTCTCAAGAAAGAGTCCTCCTTTTCTCCACATATCCTGTTTTTACCTTAACCAGTCTAAATTAGCAAGAAGGAAAAATATTCACAAGAATGCAGCCAGTCATCTAAAATATGGAAAAATAAAGGATTTCCTGTTTCTTTTTATTTTTATTGACAGCATCATCTGTAGCCCTGCGAAACTGTCCCCAACTCCTCTGACTTGCAAAATATCTTTAATTTTGTTGCCAGTTGAAGTATCCTTCTTCTCATAGTATCCGCAGTAATATACAGCTCCTGAAGTCCATTGATTATGGGATATGAAACAGAAAGTCTACATGAAGGACTTGGACCCCACCCTGGAGAAATTTGCCCTCGCCGCAGCGGCCGGTTCATCTCCAGCCAGGCCCGGGCAAGGCGCTGCGCTCCAGGCAGCTGCAGGGCCGCGTCCAGGCGGGGTTTCTTCCCCCGACCACGTGTCCCCCCGTGCTGTCTAAGATGTGTGATCGCCTGGGCGCCCCGCGGTCATCAGACCACAGGGCACCTAGGAGATCACACACCTCAAACGGAAGAAACAAAATCGTGAGGCGTTGTTGCAGCATCTGGCAGTGAGGCCGAGGATGAGGACAGCATGGACATTCCCCTGGACCTCTCTTCATCGGCTGGCTCAGGCAAGAGACAGAGAAGGGGCAACCTGCCCACAGGATCCATACGGATTCTCGGCGATTGGCTGTATGAGAGCCGATACGATGCCTGTCCCTCAGAGCTGGAAAAGGCCTTGCTGTCCCAGCAAACGCACCTGTCTGCACTACAGCTCTGTACCTGGTTCGTCAACGCCCGCGGCAGGCTCCTCCCCGACATGCTGTGAAAGGGTGGCCAAGATCCAAATCCGTTCACAATTTCCCTCCGTGGGGCCAAGATTTCTGAAACCAGCTCTGTGGAATCAGTCCTGGGCACCAAAAACTTCATGCCAGCGCTAGAGGAGACCCCGTTTCATTCCTGTATGGCTGGGCCAAGCCCAGTCCTAGGGAGGCCACTGTCTCCTGAGCCATCATCTCAGGGTCGGTTTTGGCTCGACCATCAGTGATCTGCCATATCACTGTGACTGCACTGAAAGATGTCCCGTTCTCCCCTGCCAGTTGGTTGGTGTGGGCCAAGGCACAGAAAGACAGCAGATGGCAGCCAGCAACTTTACCGACACCTCTCTCATGTACCCAGAGAGGTACCACGTGTAAATCTGAACCAAGTCCAAATACACAGAGTAGTCTTTTCAACACTCCTCCCCCCGACTCCACTGGACCTCAACCAGGATTTTCGTGGACTTCAGCTTCTAGTGGATGTTGCACTCAAACAGGCCGCAGAGATGGCGCTTCAGGCAAAACTTACAGCTTAACCCTTTTCCAAGCCAAACAGTTCTCAGAAATGTTGTCATGATTGCCAGGGTGATGGCAAGAGATGAATTGCATTATTTTATATATTTTTTAAATTAATATTTGCACATGGGATTGCTAAAGTGAAGCTTCCTGTTACTGAAATGTCTTCAATGGAATACAGTCATTCCAAGAACTTATAAACTCAAAGCTACTGTAGAAACAAAGGGTCTTCTTTTTTGAATGTTTCTCGATAGATTATTGATAATGTGAGATGGTTCCCAATATCACGTGATTTTTTTCTCTCCCTTTCCCCTCCTTTTTGGTGTTTTTTCAGACTGGGCAATACTTAGAGAACTTACAGCATCTTCTCATTCTCACATGGAACCAGATGCCCACATACTGCCTAATTAATAAGTTTTCAGTTTTTTTCCAAACAAGTATGAATCTAGTTGATTGATGCCTTTTTTCATGACATAATAAAAGTATTTTCTTTAAAAAAAAAGCAATTTTCCTTTGGAGAGTTATTACTGGTGAGTTTTAGCTAACTCGCCCCACATTTCAAGAACCAACTGACACTTTTCTAAAATTTTTCTTATTTTAAAGATGTGCGGTACAATTCAGGGTTAGGTATACAGATGTTCATTCTGCAGGGACCCTTGTGGGTGGGATGTGCCCCGCCTCCCCTGGCAGTTTCCCACAACTGCAAATCCCTTTCTTGTCCAACTGACATATTCTTACAAAGCTTGCAAGCTTCTTTATTAACAGCATTAACCATTATTCAAGCATAAATTATATTAACTTATAATTAAATGAATCACATGAAGAACAAAGTTGGCCAGTACTCAAAACGCGTCACTTCCTAACGATTTACTACATTTTGCTGTTATCTACCCTCTGAGATTATTTAGATTGATCGTGTCTATATGACAGGTATATTACATAATGGTGAGCAACTGGCCACCTCTCCACGTTAGTAAACTGAAATTGACCACACGGGGAGCATTTCCACTAGAGATATGGGCAAACGGGGCAAATGGGGCACATGAGTCGTGAAACGTTCACCAGCAAACGGCTCGTTCCATCCAAAGGAATCATTTAGAAACAGCAGTTTTACAACAGGCCCTGGTATTCCAGCTTCTCATTCTAAATAGATAAGTCTTGAATTAGAAATTTTTTGAATTAAACATAGAAGTTTATTTAAAAATACATTTAAAACTTTGTCAACATATTTCCTAAAATAACACAGAATCTTCAAAAAAAGAAAAAGAAAATGGTGATACCTTTTTTGTTAAAATTCTGTTCTTTCTTTAATTCAATTTGCGGTTTTTTGGTGTTTTTTTTTGAGTTGGAGTCTCACTCTGTTGCCCAGACTGGAGTGCAATGGCCGCTCCCGGCCACTGCAACCTCGACCTGCTGGGCTCCGGCGATCCTTCCGCCTCAGCCTTCTGAGTAGCCAGAATTACAGGCACGTGATACCATACCTGGCTGATTTTTTGATTTATTGTAGAGATGAGGTCTTGCCAAGTTGCCCAGGCGGGTCTTGAACCCACGGGCTCAGGCAATCCACTCACCTCAGCCTCCCAAAGGTGCGGGATTACAGGCTGAGCCACTGAGCCCGGCTGGCAATTTGCGTTTTTAACTTGAAGTATCATAAGCTCTGCAAAATAAAAGAGACAAACTTAAGTTCTGCAGGAGATTTTGTTTTTCCCGAATAGTGTATTTCCCTTCAGATAAGAAATGCCTTGGTTCTAAGTAAGTTACCGTTTTGAAGAGTCATTATTTTTACCTTGAAGAGGTATGGTCTTTTTAACCCCTTCAAAGTGTCCTCATATTTGAAGAGATTTTATCTTCACTACAACACTATGAATAAGATAAAGTAAATTCAACTAAACTACAAAGACACAGGCTCATCGCGTATTTTCTCGAACATATTTTACACGTTCGATGTCAATTACTATGCTCTGGGTTCAGTTTTTATTTCCTATAATCTTCTATTAAGTTGCTATAAAAACTTGATAACTTATTGCAAACAAACTCATCTAGGATGCTTGTTGTAATCAGATGTTCGAACTTCCAGAGTGTGTCCCCAGAGGTTCTGCTTCGGAGAGTGAAACCAGGTAACAAAGGATAGAAATGAGGGAAGTCGTCGATTGCAAGATTTGTTCACTGCGTCACACCATTTCTCCACGAGGCTCAGCCATCATCGTCACCTCCACCTCCCCGTGAGACCCATCCACGATGATCACACCTGCCTCTGCGTGAGACCCGTCCATGACCAGCACACTCACTTTTGTATGAGAGCCATCCGCTGTCATCACACCCACCTCAGTGTACAGCTCGTACACCTTCATTGCACCCATCTCTAGACAAGAGGTCAGCAGCCCAGAGAGAAAAGAACCATTTCCATCCTTCACTCATTCATTAAGGGAAGATTTAACATGTGCCACTGCGCACTCAGTGATCAGGGCTGGAATTGCAATGTTGAGCAAAAAAAAAGACCTCTCCATGACCACGAACATGTAGAAAGAATACTCAGGATTTGGCTGGTGATGGAAACGGTGAAAATGAGAAACTTGGTGTCTGAGGAGGCTGTGGCGATGTGCCAGCTAAGATGCAGGTGTGACGCTATGGAACAGGGAGGGGACAGAGCAAAGGGACAAGGGCACCCAAGGCCCAACCCCCAGCCTCCGTGCATCACAGTTTTGCCTGTGCTCATTGGCAGGGCCAACCCAGGATTCTCTGATTCACAGGAACATCCTTGTCTGACCCCTGGGAGGCCTCAGGTGCCCCTGCGGGAGGTCCTACAGACAGGGTCACGCAGGCCAGGTACCTCTGCTTTCCTAGACGTGGGACAGCGGGGATGTCATTGTGCCACATGGCAGATCTGCTCCAAGACGTGTTCCAGCAGCTCAGACCCTGGCACTGGGAGATCACCTCTTCCTTCACAAATTCGTTCTACTCTGGATCGCGTTAGCAACCTTGCCATCTGACCCGGAGATGGGTTCACAAAGGACCTGAGTTCCCAAGCTCAGACAAGCACAAACCAGGCCCTCGGGAGACGATGGAGACTGAAAGAAATGCTAGAAAGAGTCGGAATGGGGAACAGGAGGGGCGCAGGCCGCAGTGCAGAGGGCACGCTCCTGGTGGGGACGGTGGCCTCAGGCCCGGGCAGCACAGTGTCAGCACTCAGAAAGGGATGTGGAAATGGATGGGGGGTGCCGAGGGGAGAGGCCCTTCTGTGTGCCCTCCCAGCTGTGATTCCAGTCACAGAAGACTCGTGGGTGCCGACGAGCAGGAAACAGCATCGAGCTGCGCAGGGAAGAGCATTGGTGAGAGCATGCAGACCGGAGGAGTCTCATTTGGAAACAAGAAAAAGAGAAAGTGTGTGTGTGTGTGTGTGTGTGTGTGTGTGTGTGTGTGTGTGTGTGTGTGTGTGCAGGACACAGAGCCTGGGCAGAAACCTGGCTACTTGAATTCAGGCCAGCACCTCCTGGGTGAGCTCTCAAGGACCAGGCACTCTAGATTCCGGATGAAAACAGCCGTGCTTGTTTTTGCGAACACTTGCTGGGGGACCGGGCCCCCTCCTGTCTTCCCAGCTCAGCAGCCCCTTCCAGGGCCTCGGTGGAGATTGTTGGATAGAGGTGAGGAGGCCTGGAGCTGACAGTCTGTGCCAATCACTTTTAAGTTCTGACTGCTCCAGTGTGTCTAGCTGGAACATAATGAAACGCCAACATACGTGTTGTCTAGGTTCACATGGTTATAAGTAATAAGCCAGCTACACACAATACACATCAATACTGCACACATAATACAGGATATGCATATTGAGCGCAGTTCTACGTATTCACAAAGTGCTTGATCGTGACCTGCTGGGTTGAACATTGACGCACAGACCATCACTTCTTATTTTCCAGCCTCAACCGGTTTCGTGTGCAGAAAGTGGCGGCTCATGGAAACCCTGTCTCTTCAGTCCTAAGAGATGGGCAAACCCTCCAGCTCTTTTCTAGAACTAGTCTCTGCCGTGCCCAGGACACAGATACTGGCAGGGCCGGATGGGGAAAAGGGCTTATTTGGAACAGTTGAATGAAATCAGAATTCGTAAGATTTCCAGGCCTGTCACTGTCACGATAGGCAAGATGTTCTCACAACTTCCTTACTTCGGTTAGCAGGTACCCATGCGGAAACATTTGGAAGCGTTCCACAGTTACCCAGCTTCACACTCCCAGCCAGTCACTGATAACACACACAGCACTTCCTGCACATGTATACACACACACACAAATGCACACAAATGGCTTGTAATAGCCTAAGTGTGGCTCATAGGTTGGAGCTGGAGGAAGGAGGTATTATTTTATTTCCCAGCTTGAAAATTAGTGTTTTTTGTGTGTATTTTTACGACCGGGACATAAAATTATTATCCTTTTCCACAGGACATAAGAGATTTTTGTGATAAAGTGTCATCACTAGAGTTTATGTTTTTATTTTTTTAAATGTTTAGGCCGGTTATGGTGGCTCATGTCTATAATCCCAGCACTTTGGGAGGCCGAGGTGAGAGGATTGCCTGAGCCCACGGGTTCGAGACCAGCCTGGGCAACTTGGCAAGACCTCGTCTCTACAATAAATAGAAAATAAAAAATAGAAAATAAAAAAAAAATTAGCCAGGCGTGGTAGCGTGTGCCTGTAGTTCCAGTTACTCGGAAGGCTGAGGCAGAAGGATCACCTGAGCCCAGCAGGTCAAGGCTGCGGTGGCCGTGAGTGTGCCACTGCACTCCAGTCTGGGTAACAGAGTAAGACTAAAAAAAATTGTTTAAAAACCTTCCGTAAGACCCAATCCAGTTATTTATAGTTGCTACTGCCTTAGTGACAAGTAGCTATTTTCTCCATGCTTATATGAATTTGGAGAGTCTTCCCCAAAAAAACTAAAATAAGAAAAGGCGGGCTTGCTATATGGCACTCTTTTTTTTTTTTCCTAAGAGAAAGGAATCGATTCCGATGACGGCACATCGACCGGACAGGGCAGCCAGAGTGAAGAGCTGTGAGCTGTGTTAGCATCGCCAGACGCAGAAAGGAAGGAAATCAGAGTCTGTTTCAGCGATGCCATCCTGTCTTCCATCACGGCGTAAACACCCATTCGTTCTCCGGCCAGATGGCATGGTTCTCTGCAGCCCACAGCCACAAAAGGGAGCCACACTAAATAGCTGTTGCTGGCAGAAGAGAAGGAGGAAAGAAAGTGCCCGTGTGAGGCTTTTTTATTTTATCTGGGACTGCAACTCCCAGGGGAGACTGCAAAGCCCACATACTTTATTCTGGACGGGCCGTCGGCTTCAAAGAGGAGGACGTGGAGAGGGGGCTGGGATCCTCTCACGGCCGTTAAGGGCAGCCCTGCCAAGTCTGGCTGGACTTCTCCAGCATCTGTGAAATGAGACACTCACACACTATAGGTTGCAGTTTTGCTGGCAGGTAGGTGTCTCTAAGAAGGCCACTGCTTTTTAAGAGGCTGAGAACTGCCAAGGAAGAACACTAAGAGCACAGTGGATGGACGCCGGCGTCTGTGTGAGCCCCTGGCCCGTGGCATTCCTGGCCGTTTTGCATTACTCATTTCAGGATATTTTAAGAAAGGGGACTGTGTTTTCTGACTGTAAATGTGAGTGCAGCAGGTTGAACCAGGATACGCCAAATATTTTTCTAACTGAGGGAGACCAATGCAGAATTTAGATGCCAAGAAGATGACTAAACAGCCGTTTGTGTCATATTTACTCATCTGGGGCTGATGGGAGTGGAAAGAAACAGCTGGTGTGAGCTATTTCTACTGGGAAGCAGCAGGACACAGCACGCCGTAGGAGATTATTTTAAACCTAAGGTAGCATAGAAAGAACCCCGTACTCTGCAAACTTCTTTGTCAATGCAGGCACACGGGCACACAAAGGTCTTAACGGGGTCTCACGGGTGGGGGTTTTGTTTGTTTGCTTGTCTGCTTGTTTTTTGCCAGCACACTTTACGTCTCAACTACAAAGTATGTCTGTATGATAAGACACAGGAGAAGACTTTGCATTTAAAGTTAGACTTTTGCCCGGGAGCAGCGGCTCAGGCCTGTCATCTCAGCACCTTGGGAGGCCCAGGCGAGAGGACTACCTAAGCCCGGGGGTTTGAGACCAGCCTGGGCAACATGGCGAGATCTCAACTCTACAACGAATCAAAAAATAAGCCGGGCATGGTAATGCGCACCTATAGTTCCAGCTACTTGGAAGGCTGAGGTGGAAGGATCACTGGAGCGCAGCCGGTCGACGCTGGGGTGGCCATGAGTATGCCACTGCACTCCAGCCTAGGCGCCAGAGTGAGACTCTGACTCAAAAAAAAAAAAAAAAAAGGCTCGGCTTTAAGTTAGTTTCAGAAGAGCGACGAAAAAGGGAAAGAAACCCAAAATGCCATATTGTGTTATCGTATTAGTCCTTAATGGTGAGAAGAACTCCTCCTGCCGGCAGCAGAACAATGTCTTCACTGTCCTTGTGTGTGTGGAACTCCTGAGCTGCCCTGACTTTTTCCACAAGCCCTTAGTGGCCACCTCACCAAAGCCTCCCAAAGACTGCATTCATGAGTCCACTTTTTTCCATTACTAACGCCTCTGATACATCCTCCAAAGCCACTTTTTAGTCTTCCTCCATCAGTGAAAAAAGCCAACTTCGATTTTCTGGAGAGTTTCGAGAGGTGACATGCTTACATTGTATTTAACATCCAAAGATACTTAAGAAATGCCGTTCTAAGGAAGGCTCTCTGTTCCCACGGAATGGTAGCGCCAAAAGGAAATTTTGGCATGCTTAAAGCGCAGCCTCGCTTTTCAGAGATGCATCCTCAGCTCCTGGCACGAGAGAGAGACAGAGGCAAAGAGGCTCGAGACTCGTGCCAGGGACGTTCTCTCCAGACCTCAGCCATCCTCAGGAAGTCAGTCATCTGCTGTTATCATCATCCACCACATTCCCCACGAAGGGAAATTTGCTTTTTGAAGCCACCTGCCAAGCTGACGACATTTCCAGTCTTCCCATCCTCACCTCTAACATGTCTTTCATGGTGACATTTCAGTCCTGTGCTTGAAGCAGTTTCACAGAAAGTCCCTTCCGTTCACTTTTACATTATATCCTAGGAGAGAATTTAGGGGATTCAGACAAGGGGTCACACACATTAGTAGCAGAAACAAGATGGGAATGCATGTCCAGGCTTCCAGTTCAGTCCTTTTCGCTTTACAGAGCCAAATAATTTTGTCCGGAAGACTAAATATTCTCATAAGCAAAAGTTAAAAACCAGTATCAGCAGCGATAATCACGTTGTGAAATGATTCCTCTGGTGTCATAAATATCCACTACGCTTCTCAATGAAGCAGGATGGTGCCAAGTCAGATAGAATAACCTGTGCCAGAGGACGGTGCCGCTGTGAATGACGTGGCCTCAGGTAAACTGCAGGACAGGAAGGAGATTGATGGGAGGGCCCAGGAAGCACTGCTTGAGCAACTGTGACTCTCAAAAAAGTAAAGTCTGCTCCAGACGCCAAAAAAATAACTCACACTTTTCTGTAAATACCTCCCTTGCTATGTCACGGCTGCTGTCAGATACATCCTCCCCTTTCTGGTATCCGAATCCTGCCAGCATTCAAGGTCGTGTCCTGCCCCCACGGCCTCCTCTGAGCGTCTCAGTCCACAACTTTATCTTCCTCCTTTGAGTTCATCTGTGCGTTGACTCTGCTGAAAGTCACTTTAAGAAACAGACCATGCATCTTATTTCCCCAGATGAATGGAAAATCCCTGTGTTTCCACTTTCTTGTATTCCCCTAGCAGTTAAATAGAACTCAGTATGTCTTTTTTTAGTTACTTAATTGTATTTTGATGGACAAATAATACATATGGATATTTAGGGGGTATAATAATGTGATGTCTTGATATATGTTTACAATGGGGGATGATTAGATCAGTCTAATTAACAAATGTCTCACCGATATGGTTTCTAGTTGTCATATAAACAATCTGATACATTTTTGATAATAGGCCGACTCTGGCCAAGGAGGAAAGGCGTCCAGGAGTTACGGGAAGAAGCAGGGCAGTGGTGGCGGCTCCTAGTATTCTCCCCTCCCCAACAACAAAAGCAGAGATGAACGAACAACTGCATTTCAAGCAAAAGCAGGAGGGAAGCTCCTGAAACAGCAAGCAAGCAGCAGGAACCCCGCAGAGCACAAAGCCCAGAGGCCCACGGGGGAGAGGAGAGCACCCGGCCTCGTCCGCCGGCTCATCCCTGACAGAATGAAGACGGCCGGGGAAGAGGCGAGTCCGCAGACCCAGCGACCCCCTCAGGCGGCAGGCACCCGCGGTCTTCACCCCGAGGCCCCTGGGTCCTCAGGGGCTCTGAGGCTGGCTGGGGGAGCCCCTCAGAGTCCCCACGGTGGGCTTCCCCGGGGCACCCCATGGCGGCCGCTGCTCTGCCTCCCCTTGGACCGAGGCTCTGTCAGAGGGCATGCTGCTCCGGGAGGGCACAGCCGCTGTCCCCCCCATCCCGAGGCTTGGCGGCCTCTGCCACACACCCACAGGACAGTGCACCGCCACCCAGCTGCCTCCACTGCGCCACACTCCCTGGGCAAAACTCCTGGGTGGCTGCTCCCTCGAGTCAGTCCCTGGCACACCCTTCCCCAGGGCCGAGCTGGACCGAGGCCCTGCCCCCCGAGACCTCGGCCTCCGGCACACGGGAGCAGAGCCCCACCGATGCAGCCCCCCACCCCAGGCCATGTGCTGTAGCCACGCTTTCCAGGCCCAAGGAGAAGCAGTGGCCCCCGTCGAGATTCAGCGTCTTGGCTGACCTGGGCCACCGACCCTCCAGGCCAGACAGCCACAGTGCCCCACCCGTGTGGGACTGAAGTAGCCCCTCACAGTCTGAGCACGAAGGTGCCTCCCTTTTCCAGAGAATGGAGTCACACTGCGCTGCTCCCACCGGGCCCCTGCCGCTTCTGCACCTGGCCTCACGGAGGCTGGAATACCGCCATGTCTCACCGTCCCGAGGTCCAGAGTCTTCACTGGGCGGCACCTTAGGCCCCTAAGCCAAGCAGCTGCTGTGTTCTGTGGATTCTGGGTCCCAAAACGCAGCTGTGTCCTGCCACCTGGGGTCCTCTTTCTCAGAGCCAAGCCCGCACTGCCTCGCCCAGGGCCGCAGTCACAGCTACGTGCGCCTCCTGGGCCCGAGCTGCTGGGTGCGTCTCAAAGCAAGAGATCGCAGCTTAGCAGGGGGACTGCGACCACTCATGCCTTGAAATGCCGACTTACGCCCCACGTGCCAGGTGCTAAAGGAGTTTCACGAGCCCCAGGTCCAAAAATGTGGCTCCACAGCTGCCCTGAACACCCGGGCCCTGGCTTTCCGTGTCACTGTGGCTGCTGTGGGCTGTGTCAGATTTAGCACCAGTAGAGATTCCCTCAGTTAAGACTCCCCACTGTGAAAAGCACAAATAGAAACATGCATAAAGCCTTTGCCTAATAACCTATAAGCCCCCATCACTGCCACAAATCCCTGCAGCCAAGACCACTGAGGCACCTGCAGGCATTGCTGACATTGACCACAACTGAGGAAGCTGCAGGATGAACATACCACTGCATCTACTCAGAACCAGAGCCATCGCAGCCTAACCAGCGGATTAGCAGATACCCTCAGACCCATCTGCAGGTAAAAACCTTCCCCTATAAAGGCCACGCTGTAAAGTCCGAAAGATGCTTCACCAGATGAAAAAACAAGGAGAATGTAATAGTTCTCCAGTAACTAACCCCAAATAAACAGAAATGTGCAAGTTGCCTGAAGAGAAATTCAAAATTATGATCTCAAGAAAACTCAGTGAACTACAACAGAATGCAAATGGACAATCCAACGAACAATTTACGATCTGAATGAGAAATTCGACAAAGAGATAGATATAATTAAAAGACCAGAAATCTTGAAACTGAAGAATTCTGTCATTGAAATTTTAAAAATACAACAGAGAACTTCAGTAGCACATGGGATAAAGCAGAAGAATCTGTGAACCGGAAGACAAATCTTCTGACACGACTCAGTCAGAGGGAAAAAAAGAGGCAACAGGTGAAGACAGCCTCTTGGACTCATGGGACACCATGAAGGGAGCAATTTTTTGCCTGTGAGTGTGCTAAAAGGGACAGAGACAGAAAGCTTATTTAGTGAAATAATTGCTAAAACTTCCAAGCCTTCAGAGTTATGTAGACAACCAGATCCATGAAGCCGCAAAATCCCCCAACAGACACAACCCAGAGTTTCTCTCCAAGACACATAATAATCAAACTGTCAAAATTCAAATCAAAGATACAATTTTGTGAGCAAGAAAAATGTCAGGTCTCATATCTTGTCTGTCTCTCACTATGATGATAAGTGTCTTGCCAAGTTTTTTTTTTCATTACCTAAACCATATACTACTATAGACACAAGGAGTCCTACAAGGAATCTCAGTCAAAACTGGAAAGCAAACAATTGCTTACAATTATGACATTTAATGAGTCTGAAATTAGAATACAAGGTCAAGAAACTGATATTCAAGCCGGGCTCGGGGGCTCAGCCTGCAATCCCACGCCTCCGCGAGTGGATGGCCTGAGCCCGCGGGTTCGAGACCCGCCTTTGCAACTTGGCGAGACTTCATCTCTACAATCAAGCAAAAAGTTACCTGGGCATGGTAGTGCGCACCTGTAGTTCCAGCTACTCGGAAGGCTGAGGCGGAAGGATAGCCGGGGCCCAGCAGCGCAAGGCTGCGGTGGCCGGGAGAGGCCGCTGCACTCCAGTCTGGGCGACAGAGTGAGACTCCGACTCAAAAAAAAGAAGAAAAAAAAAAAACTGATATTCTTCCCCTAATTTTTAAATATACTTTTTAGAGGAAGAATGAATTATACTTTAACTTTATTTTTCCTATTATAAACTAAATAAATACTATTCATAGAAAAATTAGATGATATCAGAAAAGTAGAATAAAGTAAAAAATACATACTTTTCTCAGTTTTTCCTATGCATAATATTTTGTTTCCTTATTTGTTTCACATAGTTGAACTTGCCTATTCGTTTTCAGCAACATATTTTTTTCTCATTAAAAAGGCAATAAAAAAGCAATAAGAGTAATTTAGACAAGACAAAAAAAACACTAAGGACCAATAAAAGTCAGCAATGGCTTCGCATCCTATGTAACCACTTAAATAAACATTTATCATTGCAAAACAAACAGACAAACAAGGCTTTAAACACCAAATCACGTAAATCAGACCCGATGAAAAAATAACTGAGAAACTTTCTCCGCTGCAGATTCTTCTGTCTGGACTCCGGGGCTCCTGCTTGAGAAACACTTCTTCTCTCTCCGGGCTTTTGCCCACGGTCCTGCCTGAGTTGTCTCTGAGTCCTCCCAGCCACAGAGGAGATGTAATTTTCAACTGTGGTTCGAGTGACCTCACTTCAGACTAAGCATCACTTCCCTTAGAAGCGGTAGCTTAAATGCAACCTGAGTGGAGGCCCTCAAGGGCCGATGGCTTCCCCCTCTCGTCTGTGCAGGGTACTTCTCTTCCGGCTGGAACCTCCACTCTGGTACTTAGAGGCTTGGCATCTGGACAAGTTCCTACTTCAGCCTCCTCAACCCCAAAGTAGGAATAATAACGGCATGCATGTGAAGTGGCAGCAAAGATTACATGAGTCAATACACTCAAGGCTCTGAGAATAGTGCTTGCCACACAGCGCACCCTGGAGAATTGTCAGCTGTCGAATGGGGTTGTGCTTGAATTTCCACGTGAATTCCTTCTTTTAGCCATTCTGTCAATATTTCCTTGCTGCTTTTTAGTCGTTGGTGTAAAACGAGATGATATTTTACAACCTCCTGGCATCTTGGTATTGGCATTATCTCCACATTGTGGAATCAGAAGGAAAAGTCCTGGCTAGAACGACAGGGGCCCCACACACCTGGGACCCACCTTATCTCACCAGCCTTATCTCTCACCTCCACAGACCCCCACGGCAGTCCTGGCACTCCTGCTTGGCCAGACTTTGTTCTCCAATAAACCAGGCCCCGTTCAAATCCAAACTTCCTCTCATCTTCTGCACTTGCTAATCTCTCCAAGCACTCTGGTTATCTCACTGACTGTGAATGCAACGTTTTATGGGCAGCCCTCTCTTTTGCTTACACGTTTATCTTTTTTTCGTCCATTAAATTGTGAATGTTTTCAATGTTATAAGACATTGTAGCTATATGGCTACTATACTTTTTTATAGTCACGTAGGTTATAACATTTGTGGAAGTTATATAGGTTATACTCATCTAGATTATCATACTTTTTCTTTCCCCAATTCTGGATATTTGGATTATCTGCCTTTCCTAGTATAAAGAAGCCTGTGAAGAACAAGACTTTGCACATGAATGTCTGTCAAAATCTCAACATTTCCTCAGTAACAGATTCCAAAACACCCGATTGCTGTGACCAAGACATGGATATTTATGCTAAAACTCTTGATGAATGTTGATGTTCCAGATCACCTTCAGAAAAGAGCACAGAAATTCTCCCCACATGCCGGCCACACTTAAAGAATATTACATACTTTTTACAATCCTTCCAATTGTGTGGTTGAAAAGGAACATTATTATTTTTATTTGCATGATGTGATTGATAATTGTGATATTTTCAAAAATGGGTGGATTTTTCTGTGAATTATTTTTTCAGGGGTTTACCTGTTTTTCTATAGTAACGTAAGTATATCTTTAATCACAGCAAAGATACTAACTCTCTGCCTGTTGTCTTGAATGCATATTTTCCATTATTATTTTGCAATTTAATTTTACTTCGGATGTATCGTAAAATAGAAACTGCATGGTTTATATGCAGTCAGATGCACCCATCACACACATACTGATTGGTGAGTTTTGACAAATTCATAAGCCCATGTAACCACCACCCCAATTAGGAAGGAGAAACTTTCATCCACACGCAATTTCTCTCAGCACCCTTTGCAGTCCATCTCTCTCTACTCCCAGCCCCAGAGACCACTGATTCATCTTCTGTCACTCTAGACTAGTGTTGCTGTCTCTAGAATTTCATATAAAGGGAATCATACGGAATGTTGTGGGCCTCCGTTTTTGCCTTCTTTGCTTCAGCTTAGCGCCTTTGAGATCCGTCCCTAATGTGGAGTGTGTCCGTAGTTCATGCTTTTTTATTTGTATGCATTATACCAACACCCTGCTTTAAGGCACTGCATTCTTTTTTCTTTTCTTTTTTGAGTTGGAGTCTTACTCTGTCACCCAGGCTGCAACCTCGACCTGCCGGGTTCAGGCGATCCTCCTGCCTCAGCCTCCCAAGTAGCTGAAACTACAGGCGTGCGCCACCATGCCTGGCTAATTTTTTTTCTTTATTGTAGAGATGAGGTCTCACCAAGTGGGCCTGACTGGTTTTGAGCCTGTGGGCTCAGGCTATCGTCTCACTTCTAGCCTCCCAAAGTGCCGGGATTATAGGTCTGAGCCACTGCACCCAGGTTCTTTTTTATTTTCTATGGCTGAAAATGAAATACCCCAATCATAGCAGCTTTAATAAATGCACATTTATCTCACAATTTCTGTGGGGATCTGGGCATGGCCTAGCTGGGTCTTCTGTGTCAGGGACTCGGACAACGCTGCAGTCACATTGTTGGCCAGATTCAGGTGGAGAAGGAAAGATCTCTATTCTGCTCAGGTGGTTGTGGCAGGATTCAGTTCACAGGCTGTTGGACCGGCCGAGGCTGCTGATCACAGTAGGCTGCAGGCCGCCCTCTTGTGCTCCTGTCCTGCTAGTCACCAAAGCCAGCTTGCAAGGAGACCAGAAAGAGATGTCAGCACACCAAGGTCACAGTCTTCTGGAACTAATGAACCTGGAGTAAACTCACGTTTATTTAAAGCAAGTCCTGGTTTTGCTCCTCCCGTCCGACAGATGCTGCTCATGCATCCCCAACACCGTGGCAGAGGCCGCAGTGGACGGGTTGGTCGTGTTGGGTGCCTGGGTATCAGGGCTGCTTTCGACTCTGGCACAGAGGATATCGTTGCCATCAGGGACCCCTTCACTGGCCTCAGCTACCTGGTCTGCGTGCTCCAGCGCTACCCCGCCCATGGCTAGTTCCATGGCACCCTCGGGCGGGGCAACTTGTCATCACTGGGGATCTGGTCACCATGGGCAATGCCGGGCTGATGATCCAGTGTCTTCACCACCATGGAGAAGCCAGGGGCTCACTTGCAGAGTGGGGGGAACAACAAGGTCATCATTTCTGCCCTGTCCACCGATGCCTCAATATCTGTGACGGGCGTGAACTGCAAAGTTCCCAAACCACCTTACACTTGTCAGCAACACCTCCAGCTCCACCAACTACTCAGCTCCCGGCCAAGGTCCTTCATGACAACTCGGCATTGTGCAGGAACCCATGACCACAACCACACCATCACTGCCACCCAGAAGGCCATGGGTGGCCCCGGAAAGCGGTGGCACAATGGCCGCGAGGCCCTCCAGAGCATCACTCCTGCATCACTGGCAAAAATGGTTTTCACCATTTGATCTAAGAAATCTTTGTCTATCCTTGGCTCACAAATATTTTATCTTCTTAGTTCCTCTGGATGATGTATAGATTTGGCCTTCACATGGACATTTATGATCAATTTGAAGCTAAGTTTTACGGTTTAATTTTGCCATATAGATCTTCCCTTGTTCCAGTACAGTTGGCTGAAATGATTATCCTGTGCCTCTTGAAGTTTCTTGGTATTTTTGTCAAACATCAGTTGACCATGCGAGCAGATAGGTGTACTTCTGTATTCTTTTGATCTGTTTGCCCATCTTTTCACCAATACCAGGCTCCCTTGATTACACTCATGCCCTATAGCCCTATGATTTATCTTGAACTTAGGTCATAGAAGCCATCCAGCTTAGTTCTTCCACTCAACACTTTTGTATTTCCATAAACTTTTAGAACCTGTTTGTCTATTGTGGCAAAATAAAATAGGAAAAATTTTACTTTAATTTTTATTGGGATTGTTTTGATCTTATAGGTCAAATTGGATGGAATTGCTATCTTAGCAAGATTGAATCTTCCAATCTGTGTATAAATAGATCTTGAACATATTTTATTAAAGTTATTCCTACCACATGATTTTTGAAATTTGACAAATTGTTCATTACTAATATATAAAACGATGTTTAATTGTTGTCTATTGACCTTGTATTTGGAAACCTTTGTTATACTTATTAGTTGTAGTAACAGTTTGTAGATTCTTTAATCTATTTATTGCATACATCCTGGCATCTGCAAATAAAGACAGTTTTTCTTTTTTCCACTTTGTATGTATTTTACTATTTTTTGCTTTGTTGCGTTGGTTAGGTCCACTAGCAAAATGTTCATGAGAGTGTTGATAACAGACAAACTTCTTCCAATTATAGAGTGAAGCATTCGGTCTTTCACAGTTGAATATGATGTGAGATTATTAAGTGCTCTTTTTCACATGGAGGATGCTTCCCTCAGTTTCTAGCTTGCAGAGATCTTTTATAAATTTGGAAATACTTTATTGCCTCTAACGTGATTATAATATGATTTCTTTCCTCTATTCTGTTAGTATGGCAATTTGCATTTACTATATTTCAGATGCTAAACTAACCTTGTGTTCCAAGAAAAAAATCGCATAGTCATAATGTAGTATTTGCTTATGTTGGTAAATTCAATTTTCTATTATTTTGTTAAGGATATCTATGTGTATGTTTGTGAGAAATGTCAGTCTATAGGTTTCTTTAAAAAATCTTAATGTAGTCTGGGCACGGTGGTTCAAGCCTATAATCCCGGCACTTTGGGAGGCTGAGTAAGAGGAGTGCCTAAGCTCATGGGTTCGAGACCAGGCCAGGCAACTTGGCGAGACCTCATCTCTACCATAAAAAAAAAAATTAGCTGGGTGTGGTGGCACATGTCTGTAGTTTCAGTTACTTGGAAGGTTGAGGCCGAAGGATCACCTGGGCAACAGAGTGAGACTTCAACTCAAAAAAAAAAAAAAAAAAGCTTAATGCAATATCTTTGTCCAGGATATCAGAGTAATGCTAATTCTGATATTCTGAAATATTCTTTAAGGTTGGTATTATTTCTTCTTTAAAGGGTTTATGAAATTAATCAGTGAAGCCATCTGGGTCTGATTTTTTTCTTTAGAAAAAGATTTTTGAAGTCTTTTTTCAATTTAAATATGTATACAATGTAATAGTCATCTAGGGCTTTTTAGGCAGAAAGTTGAAGCAATCAAAAACGTATACCTGGCTGGGCTCAGTGGCTCAGCCTGTAATCCCAGTGCTTTGGGAGGCCGAGGGGAGTGGATTGCCTGAGTCCGCGGGTTTGAGACCGCCTGGGCAACTTGGCAAGACCTCATCTCTACAGTAAATCAAAAATTAGCTGGGCGTGGTAGCATGTGCCTGTAGTTCCAGCTACTTGGAAGACTAAGGCAGAAGGATTGCCAGAGCCCAGCAGGTTGAGGCTGCTGTGTCCGGGAGTGGCCACTGCACTCTAGTCTGGGCGATGGAGTAAGACTCCAACTTGAAAACAAAAAAAGGATACCTGTCATGTTTCCCATCTCTCAGATATTACAGTTTTGCACTACCTTTTGCCCAGGGTCTAAAAACAGTTTTTGTCTAGTTTCCTGTTTACTTACAGAAAAGGCAAGTCTATCACTAGTAACTCCACCATAACCACCCCCCCAAAAAAGAATTTAAAAGTTTTAACTTTTCATACTGTGGGATCTTTTCGTGGATATTATCCTGCTTGATGACTCAATGTGTCCAATCATTCAGTCATTTATTTACTACTCATGCCTTCTGCAGATATTCTATATACTTGATACACAATTTGCATAAATTCATTGTCTAGTGAGGAAGACAGACGATAATTGAATAAGCTCATAAACAGACACACAGTAGTCTCTCCTTATGCTGAGGATATGTTCCAAGACCCCCAACGGGTGCTGGAAACATGGGATAGTACCAAACCCCATCTTTACAGTTGACCCTTGAGCCTACGGGTGCCGACCCTCCCACCCAGTAAAAAAAGCCGTGTATAACTTTTGACTCCCCACAACTTAATTACCGATAGCCTACCGTGGACTGGAAGTCTTGCAGATGACCCGAACAGTCGATTAACACAGGTTTTGTAGGCTATTGTGTTGCATGCTGTAAACTTACAATAAAGTAAGCCAGAGAAAAGAAAGCGTTCCTAAGAAAATCTCAAGGAAGATAAAATACATTAGCAGTACTAAACTGTATTTATTGATACCATAAGTTGATGTCATCTGTTGTTTTGTTTTGTTTTTACTAATTTTGAAAGCAGAATAGAGCTACCCAGACATGGTGTTTGCCAACACTTGTCCATGCAAATTGTCCTTGGCTTTCCCCACTGCCCGTTTGGCTGTCAGTTCAACCCTGTGTTCAGATTCGTAGCTGAGCCAAGAAGGGAGGCGAGGAGGGAGAGTTTGATGTTTTGTGTCGACCCCGTTTCCAGGCATGCGTTCAACTGCTTAAACGCTGCTGACTTGAAATGCGATTCTCTCTAATCCCTAGCCCCTGATTCTTTATTGCTCAGTCTAAATTCCCCGTGCTGTCTCTCACCAGATAGCAGGGCTTTTCCTGTCTCTGCGTTGCTCTGTGCCTGTTTAGCTCACCTCCCCGTCTGCTTTTTGATAGAGACAAAGTTCCCGGATGCAATTCTCGCTGCTTTGTGAAAGGAGGAGATAAGGATGTTAATGTTTGCGGGTTTGTGTCTGGTGGGTTGGGGGTGGAGAAAAGTATGAAGTCAAGCATTCTAACCCCCAGTTCTAGAACTGAGCGTCTACAGAGGACTAGCTGCCTAACTTTTCTTGTTTCTTATAGTTTAATCAGAATTTGAATTCCAGTCTGACGACAATGTCCAGGTTTAGTGTGGTGGGCACTGCTGCTAGAGACTGACGCTCTGAATTGAAAAGGTAGAACCAGAAACTTTCCTCCCCACTTTATACCACCAGACGCACAAGAGAGAAAGACACAATCCTGGTCCTCAAAGGTGTAAGCATTTGCACATAAAACAACAACACAGCCGGGCACAAAGAAGCCCACCCGAAGTCCCAGCTACTCAGGAGGCCATGGCGAGAGGATCACTCATGGCTAGGAGTTCAAGACCAGCCTGGGTGACACAACAAGACTCCGTCAGTTAAAAAAAAGGAAAGAAAAAAAATGACAATATGGCTTATGTGGTAAAGTCTATGGTAGAGATAAGGTTAAGCATAAGGGTTTCTCCTCCAGGTGTTAGACGATCGCTCCCGCCATGTCGCAAGCTCCTCTGTCCAGGGCACTAGAAAGGGTTAGGGTGAGCGCGAGCTGTAGGACACTAGGTGTGGTCTGATTCCTGCCAAGACGGGAGGAGCATCACTCCCTCTGGTTTGGACACTGCAGTTCTGTTAATTCAGCCCCAGATCAAATTATTCTCTTGGCAGTCCCGGCACGCTGGTGAGTCATGGTGGGCTGGCAGTCAACTGACATCGCTAATCCCTCTCACACGTGCAGCTGTTCAGCTGCGCCTCCCTGTCCTGGCGCGAGCGGCGCTTCCTAGAGCCTGAGTACGGCGTCTTCATATTCCCCAGCGTTGTTTCACCGAAGGTGCGGAAGTCCTGCACCTGCGTAATCATCATGAGGTAGGGACGAAGCAAGCTTGAGCTGTTATTCATTTGCCCTTTAAGGCTAAAAAAAGAAAGAGAGGCAGCAAACTAGGAATCATGTCAGTTTTCCCCACTACACACGTAAGAAAGAGACGTCAAAAAGTAGGAGCCCTCAGTTTCCCCCAACCTCTCACTTGCAATAAATCAACGGTTTTCTGCACAAATTCTCTGCATTCATTCTTATCCTGTTAAGAGTCTAGGCCAGGCGCGGTGGCTCAAGCCTATAATCCCAGCACTTTGGGGGGGCCATGGCGAGAGGATTGTCTGAGCCTGTGGGTTCGAGACCAGCCTGGGTAACATGGTGAGAAAAATTAGCTGGGCGTGGTAGCGTGTGCCTGTAGTTCCTGCAACTTGGAAGGCTGAGCGGAAGGATCGTCTGAGCCCAGCAGGTCGAGGCTGCAGTGGCCGGGAGTGTACCGCTGCACTCCAGCCTGGGCAACAGGGTGAGACTCCAACTCAAAAAAAAAAAAAAAAGATCCCAACTGAGTATCTTGGGGGAATTCTTAAACACAAGGCACTGGTCAACTCTAGTCCTGCAAGCTGGTCACCTGCTTCACCCCAAACGTTAACTCCAAATGTCTGCATGCTCCACCGTGAAAGCTGGCCTATTCCTTCAAAATGATTGGGCCACACTAAGAGAGAAGTGATATTTTCTGAGCATCTGATATGTTTATTTAGGCCTAGGCACTTTATGTATGTATGTTATTTTATCATTGTGACAACCTAGTGAATTATATATGATTCTCTCTTTTAGTGATAGAGCCAGAAATGCAGGGAGAATAAGGATAGTATCCCAGGTTATACAGAAAGTGAATGAAAGAAACAAGATCTGATCCTTAGATTGTGTGGATTCAAGACCTAATGAAGCAAATGGAGAGCCTTTGCCATGACATAGAAAGCAGCCAACTCTAGCATAAAAACTCTAGGGTGGAAAAAGTTAAGAGCGCCTGCACTGATGGGGAGATGATGAGGTGGAATACACTTTGGTCTTAATTTCTAAAACAGTGCTAGACTCATAATAGGTACTCAGTGAACCACTGCAAATTAGTAAATGGCCAGGAAATGCCAGGTATTTTCAATTCTGCTTATTAAATCTGTAACATCCAATCAATCAGCAGAAATTTATTAGTTCTTACTATATGCTCAATATTTCATGGGGTATCATCGGATATGTAATAAATTAAGACAATCTAATGTGATAAATTAAGAAACCTATTACACATGACCAATAATCTCCAACTTAATCACGTACCAAAATGTGTAATACTCACTGTTGATGTTACACATATTTAGAGAGAGGATGCTTGAAGGGATTTATTGGAAGGCATCACAGCGCACCTACGGCTCATATGACATCTTCTTTGAAGGAGTAATAGAAAGTTAGTGCCTTGAAGGCACAGGTCCAGGATGTTTTTGGGAAAGGGAGAAAGGTCAGTATATGAGCAGCAGGACATGCTCGTTAGGGCGAAGGTGGTGTTGGCTGCTGTAACAAGTAAACCCCAAATTAGTCTTGCATGGAGCAGCTTCCTGGGAAACTCTTTAGAACCAGCTCCACAAGTGCCATCCAGCGTGTTCATCCATGTTCCATTGACCAGAACTCAAACATGTGATCACACCCACCTCCAAAGGATAATGGGAAATGCAACGCATCGTGTACACAGGAAGAAGAGCACGTGCTTTGGTGGACAGCTAACCAGTCTCCAACAGAGAATAGCTAATGTGGCAAAAACAGAAACACATAGAACTAAAGTGGAGAGACCTTATCTCTTTGGGCTCCCGTTTTCTGAAGTGTCAAACAGAGCTAATAACTCCAGACAGCATACTCATAGGATTGTTTTTAGGAGGATCCAATGAGATATTAAATATGAAATTACTTGAAAACGTGAAGGATTTCTGGTCATTTTTACAGTACTGAATTGGCTCCTCAAATGCTAGGAAATTGCTATACTGGAACTATATAAAGAGGATGGAACGCACAGAAAGAAATTCAGGAACCAAGTTTAGCAACGAGTTTGGACTGTGAAAAAATTAAGAAACTATTCTCTCGGACAACCCCCCTGGGTCTCCTCCCACTGTGGGAGCTTTTCTGTCCTCTCAATAAATCCTGCTTCAAAAAAAGAAAAAGAAACTATTTTCTTAAGACTACTTCCTGTGGAGCCAAAATTGTGCCAGCCATCTGTTAAGCACTGGCTAAATAATTGCTGGGCAAATGAATAGTGCCATATTTTCTCGGTACCCAGAAAATACATATCCAGGTCATAGGTATAAAAAGAAGTCCGGAAGAGTGTACGTCAGATACAAGGAAGAAGGGAGGAAGAAGGACAAAATAAGGAGAGGCAACATGGCGGGATCGGGAATGCCACTCTACCCCAGCAACTTCACATGTTAAAGTGTTTAATTACGGCAAGTAGTATGTAGAGAGGATGAAGCAGAGGCTCACAGAAAGCATCTCCAGTTGCATAAGCCTACGCTGCCGGTGGTTTGCAGAACGGAATTTGGACCTGAAACACATCCCAAGACCCTTCCTCTCTCCTCTACTCCTCACTCCTGCTAATAACGAGGGAGGCAGGGGACAGTTTGAGGCATTCGCCTTTTAAAAGTCTCTTTAGTGAATCAGCCTCCAAATCCTAGAGTTTACAGGGCCACTAGAAACCTGCTGGTCAAATGTCTTATCTAACAGACGAGATGATGAGGACCAGAAAGGAGCCTTGCCCAGGGTCAGAGAAAAACCCAGATATCCTGATTTATGAACCATTACAAGAGCTTCAACGAGGAAACTGTCTTTTAAAACGGCATGTGATACGACGAAGTCACACACTAGCCCAGTAGTACATTCCTAAAAATTCCCCCAGATTCGTATTTCCCCGTGGGTTTTTGAGACAGATCATACCCCAAAGAAGAGCTGAATTCGTGGGTAGTTCCTGAACCAGGGTTCAGCAGAGGAAGGGGGGTGGCTGGGCACGGAGAGATGAAATTACAGGCAGTCTGTGCCGTTCGCACCTCAGGACTCTGAAGGGGCAGAATTGACCGCCTGGCATGCTGAGAGGGACCCTGGACTGAGGCCGGAGACCAGACTCAGGCCGAGGGCCCCGCTCCTCAGCGACCCCAGCCCTCCCTCACTTTCCGAGCCACGTTGTCCCTTCTGTGACTCTTCGCTTCGTAACGTGAGCCCAGAGAGTAACTGACCTGAGCACTGTCTTCCAGGCTGCTCACGTAGTCTGGAAAATTAATGAATGCGCAGAAGCAAACAGCCTGTCTTTTATCCCCACCCCTCTGTCCCAAAGTGTGCACACACACAGAGACGTGAAAGAATATCTGTGTGGCCCAGACAGGCACACGTGACGCAAAGTGGGCTTCGGAGGAGTTGCTGTTTGTGTTGTATGAGACACATGACCGTGACACGTGCTCAGGCACGTTCCCAAGGTGCTAATGGTGGCAGTGATGGAATGAACGGCGGTGGGTCAAGTGTCCCCGAGACGTATCCCCGTGACGTGCATTCTCTCATTTTCCACAACAAGCCTGTGAGCCGGGTAGCTTACCCTTTAGAGAAGTAAGGCTCAGAGAATTATGTGTCTTGGTGAATATCACACAGAGTGGAGACCAGGTTCGGTCTTGACTATGCCAAGCACTGCACCCTCAGACTGAGTGCAGTTCCTGTCTCCACCACCCCCGGGGAGCATGTTGGGAATGTCAGTAGCCGGCCTCTCAAGCCTTTCTAAATCAGAATCTCTGTGTGGGCCGATCCCAGTGGCTCATGCCTGTCATCCCAGCACTTTGGGAGGTGGAGGCGAGAGGACTGCCTGAACCCAAGGGTTCGAGAACAGCCTGGGCAACTTGGCGAAACCTCGTCTCTACAAAAAATTAAACAATTAGCCAGGTGTGGTGGCACATGCCTGTGGATCCAGCAACTTGGAAGGCTGAGGCAGAAGGTTGGCCTGAGCCCAGCAGGCCAAGGCTGCGGTGGATGTGAGCATGCTTCTGTGTGGTGATAGGCTCTTTAGGTGTTTTTATCTGAGAGATGCCAGGCCATTGTGATTAGGGCATGAAGTGATCATATGCTGAATGCTGTGAAAAGGGGACGGGAATAAGCAGGCTGGGCTGAAAGGGAAGTTGAGGCAAAAGAGATGCTAAAGCAAAGAGGTGGCTGGCTGTGAGCACATGGGGTGATTCTGCAGAGTCCAGAAATCACCTGGAAGGCAATTCATTATTTTTAAATTAATGCTTCACATTTTATGTTATACAAGTATAGATTCATAAGAAGTTGCAGAGATAGTACAGACAAGTCTGAGTGCCTCTCACCCGTGGCTTCAGTGGTTACCTCTCACATACTTACAGCAAAATGGGAAAACCAGGAAACCGACATTGGTACGATGTGTATGGGCCGGTCTACCTCATATTCATCACAGGTGTAGACGCAAGCAATCATCCCTGCAGTGGAGACACTCAGCCGCTTCATTCCCACAAAGTCGCCCTCAAACTATCTTTATAACCACACCCACTCCCCCAACACCACTTCTAACCCCCGGCAACTGCCACGTCTTGTCTCCGTCTCCATGATGTTGTCATTCCGAGAATGTCAGAAAAGTGGAATCGTGTGGCGTGTGCCATGTGGCCTCTCCAGAGTGGCTGCTGTTTCTCACTAAGTATAATTCCCTTGAGACTCATCCAAGCTGTGGCCTATCAATGGTTCATTCTTTCTTCGTGCTGAGTAATAGTCCACGGCGTGCATGTTCCACTCTTCGTTTAGTCATTCACCTAGCAAGGGGAAATTGGGATTGTTTCCAGCTTTGGGCTATTAGAAATGAGGCTTCCGTGAACATTTACATACTGTGTTTGTACAAACAGGATTTTTATTTCCTCTGGACAAAGTTCCAGAAGCCCATGTGTTAAGCTGTGCGGTAAGTGTATACTCCTTTTTGGATATTTTTCTTTCTTTTTTTTTTTTTTTGAGTTGGAGTCACTCTGTCGCCCAGACTGGAGTGCAGTGGCTGCTCCCGGCCACCGCAACCTCGACCTGCTGGGCTCCAGCGATCCTTCCGCCTCAGCCTTCCAAGTAGCTGGAACTACAGGTGCGCGCAACCATGCCTGGCTAATTTTTTGATCATTGTAGAGATGAGGTCTCACCAAGTTGCCCAGGCGGGTCTCGAACCCGCGGGCTCAGGCAATCCACTCACCTCAGCCTCCCAAGACATGGGATTACAGGCTGAGCCACCGAGCCCGGTTGGATATTTTTCAAGAGAGTGCTGAATGGTTTTTCCAAGTGACGGGACCACTTCATATTTCCCGCCAGACACCCATGAGAGATGCTGCCTCTCTGCATCCTCACCAGCATCAGGGCGTGGTCATGGTTTTACTTCCACTCTCCTTCTAGGTGTGTTGTAATATCTTCGCGTGGTCCTAGTCTGCATTTACCTCATGGTGAGCGACACTGAAAACCTTCTCATGTTCTCGTTTTCCATCTGACTATCCTTTTTGGTGAAATGTATTGCCTTCCAGCCATATCTTTTGCCCATTCCCTAACTGAGTTATTTGCCTTCTTGCTGTTGAGCGTTGAGAGTTCTTTGTTCTAGATACAAGTTCTTCATCAGATGTGCATTTTATGAGTGTATTCTCCTAGTCTGTAGCTTGTCTTGCCATCCTCTTAATTAAGTCTTTCTCAGACCAATTTTCTTTTTTCTTCTTTTGACTTTTTATGAAATTCAATTTATCAGTATTTCTTTTTAAGAACAGTGATTTTTGTTTTCCAGTCTAAAAAGCCTTCACCAAGCTCTAGGTTCCAAATATTTTCTCATATATGCTCAAAGCTTTATAGTTTTTACCATAATTCTATAAGAAAGGGATTGGCAGTAGCAGCATATTGCGGGGGGTGGGGGGCACAGCATCAATAAGGGTAGCTGAGCCGGGCTCGGTGGCTCAGCCTGTCATCCCGTGCCTTGGGAGTCTGAGGTGAGTGGATTGCCTGAGCCCGCGGGCTCGAGACCCGCCTGGGCAACTTGGCGAGACCTCATCTCTACAATAAATAAAAAAATCAGCCAGGCATGGTAGCGCGTGCCTATAGTTCCGGCTGCTTGGAAGGCTGAGGTGGAAGGATCGCTGGAGCCCAGCAGGTGGAGGCTGCGGTGGCTGGGAGTGGCCACTGCACTCCAGTCTGGGTGACAGAGTGAGACTCCAACTCAAAAAAAATAAAGTAAAATAAGGGTACCTGATCGCAAACCAGGCAAAGTGGGGACCAAAGGAAGCCGAAACTTTACCTGTACAATGACCACTTGTATGCCTAACCCTGAATTGTGCCTCACATCTTTAAAATTAAAAAAATTTTTAAACAGAATTTTTTTTGTTTTATGGTTTCATTTTTTTAACATTTAAATCTATGACATATTTGACATTCATTTTTTTTCTGTGAACAGATTTTGAACATATAAACAAACAGAGCAATATAATGATTCTCCAAACACATAATCTAGATTTAACAAATTAATGACATTTTAACATCTTTGCTTCACCTTTTTAAATTTGCTGAATCTTTGAGAAAGAAATATCAGCATGATATTTTACCAAGAAATATCTTAGGATATATCTCTAAAAGGTCAGAAGGATTTCTTCCTTAATGACAAGATTATTATCACAGCCAATAAAGTTTACTATAATTTTACCAATATCATCTAATACTGTCTTATTCATATTCAGCTTTCCTAGATGTCTCAAAATGTTTCACAATTGTTGCTTCAAATTGGGATCTATGAGGCGCCACTTCTTGAATGTGATAGCTGGGTCTTTGTGTTTTTGGGGTTTTATTTTTTTTTTGAGTCAGAATGTCATTCTGTAGCCCAGGCTGGAATGCGGTGACACACTCATGGCTACTGCAGCCTCAACCTGCGGAACTCAGGTGATCCTTCCATCTCAGCCTCCAAGTAGCTGGAACTGCAGACACGCACCACCACGCCTGACAATTGTTTGAGTTTACTGTAGATATGAGGTCTCACCAAGTTGCCTATGCTGTCTCGAACTCCTGGACTCTGGCAATCCTCCCACCTCAGCCTCCCCAAGTGCTGGGATTACAGGTATGAGCCACTGTGCTTGGTCTCTTTCTGTCTGTTTTTTTTTTTTTTTGAGTTGGAGTCTCACGCTGTCGCCCAGACTGGAGTACAGTGGCCGCTCCCGGCCACAGCAACCTCGACCTGCTGGGCTCCGGCGATCCTTCCGCCTCAGCCTTCCGAGTAGCCGGAATTATCTTTCTGTCTTTTAACCTGAGGATTGCTCCAACACCTGCCTTCCTTTCTCTCCACGGGACGGTTGCTCTGAACTTCTTGATCTTCACAGTGTGGTTGAAGGGCACAGCGATTGGCAAGTTGTGAGGCAGAGACTGTGAGAAAGTGGAAACAAAGGCAGCGGAAAAGCCAGGAGCTCAGTTCAGTCTGCCAGACATTTGTTTAGGAGCAAGTGAGCACGGTTTCATACGAAGTTAGGGTCTCATGCTGGAGACTCTAAAGGTGAATAAAGCGGTCCTTCCTCTCAATGGGACAAAAATGATGTCTTGAGAAAGTTACCATATCTCTGCAGGAAGAGCCAAGAGCGATCTCCTGGGGCACGGGCAGGTATTAGAGTCGTGCCTTAAAAAGCAGGTTGATTTTGATAGCTGGAAATAGGTCCACAGGCATCCAGATGAAGAGATCACCTTAAGTTGTGTTCATTCATTCATTTTTTTTCACTGAACACTATTTATTTATTGGATACTGGCAAATTTAATTGCATATATTTATGGCATGCAAGTGGTATACGATATAGGTATATTATATGGAATGATAGAATCAAGCAAATTAACATGTTTATCGCCTCGAGCACTTCTCATGTCCGTCTCCTGTAAACTGAGACATTGCAACCTTGACCATCACCTCTCTGCTCCTCTGGTGACCACCATCCTGCTCTCTGCTTCTGTGTGTTCAATTGCCGCAGGCAAGTGAGGACACGAGGCATTTGTCTTTCTGTGCCTGACTTATTTCACTTGCCATAATGTCCTTCAAGCGCATCCATATTGTTGCAAATGACAGGATTTTCCTCTGTTTAAAGACCATCTCGTATCCCATGGTGTATGTGCATCTGTATCTATGTGTAGATAGATAGATTACATTTTCCTTATGCATTCATTGGTTGGTGGGCATTTGGTGGATTTAATGCCTCGGCTATGGCCTTCGCCAAACTCTTATTAAACACTGGGTATGCAAGAGAAATAGACAGGAAACATTAGTCAGGTTAATAAAGCATACGCCAGGTGCAGTGGCTCACATCTATAAATCCAGCACTTTGGGAGGCGGAGGCGAGAGGATTGCCTGAGCTCAGTGGTTCAAGACCAGCCTAAACCACACGGCGAGACCTCGTCTCTACAATAAGTCAAAAAATTAGCAGGGTGGGGTGCCACAAGGTTGTGGTTCCAGCTCCCTGGAAAGTTGAGGTGGAAGGATCGACTGAGCCCAGCAGGTCGAGATTGCGGTGGCTGTGAGCGTGCCACTGCACGCTGTGACAGAGTGAGACTCTGACTCCAAAATAAATAGATATATAACGTCTGACTCAGAGGTGTTTTTTATATCCTAAACTGAATCAGGCTTTATTCTCAGAATGACCTGTGTATCAGTGTTTTGGGGCTGCCGTAACAAAATATGAAAAAGTGGGTGGCTTAAAACAGAAGAAGTTTGTGCTCTCACAGTTCTGGAGGCCAGAAGTCTGAAATCGAGGTACAGGCAGGGCCATGTGTCCTCTGACAGATCTAGGGGAAGGCTTCCTATCTCTTCCCATTTTCTGGAGGTTGCCAGCAACCCTTGGTCTTCCTTGACGCAGTCTCGGCCTCTGTCCTCCCATGGCCATCTCCACTGTGTCCCCTGCCTCTGCTCACAGGCCCTCAGGTATACCAGGTCAACGCCCGCTCTATTTCAGAATGCTCTCATTTTAATTACATCAGCAAGGACCCCATTGTCAAATAAGGTGCATATTCTGAGCTGTTGAGCATATAAGGTGAATATGCAAATAAGGTGCATATTCTGAGCTTTTCAAATAAGGTGCATAAGGCTTCAACACCTCGATATGTATCGGGGGAACACGATTCAACCTACAACAACCTGTGATCATAAAATCGTTGATGTCTCTAAACTGTGTTCATTGGGTTTTGCCCACTTAGAAAGATTGACAGCTTTGCCTCAAAACCAATCTTCTTAACCAATGGTGAACTAAAGTTCAGGGGAAACACGGTGTCGTGACTCTGTCATGAGATTGACAGGGACAGCATTTAGGCCCTGGATTTTGGTGATCAATGTGTTCTCCTCTTAATATTTATTATTTAAACATGAAAACACATTTTGCATACATGGCATTTTGATAGGCCCATCTTATACTGTGCAATCTTTTAGAGTTTCATTTAATAACAAGTGCGTGCATCTGTTTAGCGAGAGATGACGTGTCACTACTTACAGGTTTCTTGGCAACCGAGCTATTTTTACCCACAGAGAACCAAAGTGGAGCGGGGGACATTTGGGATTGTGAGTCCATATTCCTGTCTGATGTCTTCCTGGACAGCTGCCTCCCACCCGACAGCCTCGGAGCTCAGCGCCTTCTAAACACCTGCCGTGCGGGGCCTGTGGACATGTGGGCCAGCCTGCGCCTTGTATGCATGAGATGCTTGATAAACGCCTGTCCACTAAGCACGTGCTGCAGAGAGGCAGGGTGGCTCTTACCCTGGGGACTCCATGCAGTTCATTTCTGTGATTCTCCACAAGTGGTGATCGGGACCACCCGTAACCGTCACCATGCGCCTGGGCTGGACTTCAGCTCGGGCAGTAACCCCTCGGCTGAGGCACCTCTGCCGTTATCTTAGCCTCCAGGATGCTCTGTGTCTTTGGTGGTAGGATTGTAGACTAACACCCACCCAGAAAGCGTGGCGTGACAATCGCAGGGTGCGGGGTCTGGGGTTTAGGTCAAATTTGGGGAGTGAGGGTAGAGGTAGACTTGACGCTTTTCCTTTTTTTTTTTTTTTCCTTTTTTCCTGACTCTTCACATCACCACCTACAGACCATAGGGGTCTACTAGGTCTTTATTTTCAAAGAGGTGAGAGGCTCATTCTGTTACCATCAGCTTGAGGTGATGAGGTTCCCCATGGCCACAGATCGCTGCCCTCGAGAAGTGGCCTATACTTGAGAAAGGTGGACGAAACTGCCTCAGAATGTGTTGCTATTGCCAGCACCACCTTCTTGTAACTGTCGCGGTGTCATCGCCCTTATAAATAATACTACAGCGACCATGTATTAAGTGATGACTATGACCAGGCACTGCCCTGAATACTTATTCAGAGCTCGTCCAAGCACCGCCCTGACCCTTTGAGCTAGGTGCTGTTCTTTCTGTTCAAGCAGAAGCGAGGCAATACAGAGCTGGGACCCTACCCATAGTGGTTGGTCACCACACTTCGCTGGTTGGTTACTAAACTTCCTGAGGTCAAATGCCCCCTCCACTGTGCACTCATGCCACCTGGGCCTATTCTTAAAACACTCTGTGTCCAGTTATCCTCAATAAGATGGGGGTGATAAGGCTGGGCTCAGTGGCTCAGCCTGTAATCCCAGCGCTTTGGGAGGCTGAGATGAGTGGATTGCCTGAGCCCGCAGGTTCGAGACCCACCCGGGCAACTTGGTGAGACCTCATCTCCACAATAAATCAAAAATGAGCCGGACGTGGTAGCGTACGCCTGTAGTTCCAGCTACTCGGAAGGCTGAGGTGGAAGGATCGCTGGAGCCCAGCAGGTCGAGGCTGTGGTGGCCGGGAGCATGCCACTGCACTCCAGTTTGAGCGACAGAGTGAGACTTCAACTCAAAAATCCAAAAAAAGATGGGGTGATAATTGTGCTATTACCTGTCTCATTGGAATGTTGTGAAGATTAAGTGAGTTGAAAGGGCTTTGAATGCATTTCACAGAGTGAGAACTTAGCAACGTTTGCTTTGTGTCTCCGTCTTTTCAACAAGGAAACAGGCTCAGGGAGTTGACTGACTAGATTGGGGTTACGCAATGTTTAAACAGTGGAGCTAAGATTTAACCATAGACTATTCAATTCTGCAGTTTGCATTCGAAAGTCCGCACTCTGCACTTAAATAGGGTTTAATGACTAAGCCCATCACCAACTGCAGAGCCGGCACCATGCCATCAAAGCCCAAGGGTGGAGGTGGCACCGGCGACAGGGCACGCAGGACATCCCTGGGCTGCAGTGGACGTGAAATACAACCCTGCCAGACATTTCCATGACGCTCTCCAAGCAGGGTGGAGACACGGGTTTAAATCCTCCCAGTCCTGGGACTGAGCTGCAGGAAAGGTCAGGAGCGGGAATATGGGAGTCCTTGTTTGCCTCTTGAAGCCTGGGCTCCGCTGGAGGTTGAAAGGACAGAAAAAACCCTGCTTTGCTTCTCTTTCCTCTTGGCTTGGTAGACCAGGCCGGAGCACAGCCGAAGGTGGCCGCCCAGGGCAGGATAAGCACGGCACTGATCGTGGAACCCCATCTCTGCCAAAGACTGCTCTGGGTCTGGCCGCCCGGCCTGGGTACTCGGCGGGACGTGGAAGAGGTGGGCCGCGCGGCCTCCATGAGGACTCTCTCTGATGCTTAATGGCAACTGCTGTGGCCAAGCCTTGACACTCAGCGCTGGTGATAAATAAAAGCACGGACTCCATGTTTTTTATAAGAGCTAACTCACACTTTTCCCCTCTTTGTTATTTTTTATTATGTGCATAGGCTTGAGCCAAGCTTTTCTGGGCTTCAAGAGTGTTTCTTGTTTTGCTTTTCTTTCTTTCTTTTTTTTTCCCCCAAACCTGGCACCCTGAGTATTGCATGACAGAGTTGATTCAGAAGCAACTCGAGGCCTCTACTTGGGGGGCCTGACCAGGCCTAAATGAAAACCATCATGGCAAGCCCTGGGGAGCCTGCAGTTTGAGAACAGGCTTGTGAGGTGGGCAGCTTGCCAGAGACCCCCCTCTTTGTTAGAAGAGTGCAGGGCACTCAATGAGATGTTCCAGAAGGCTGTATTCCCCGCTAAGCCTCCAGAAAGCTATATAGATTGCACATGGCTGCGTGACTGTTTTTAAAAACCGTGGCTCTATTTTTATTCCAAAAATGCAGTTTGTTGGGTATCTTTAAGAAACCTCCTTTACCTAAGAAATGAGCTCTGAGTAAATGAGCTAGGAGTCGAGTCAGATAGTGTCATTCCCGTCCCCAGGTTGTGTCTCACCCCACCGCGTCTGTTTCCACCACTCCTTGGCAGAATCCAGGCATCTGGCTCTATCCAGAGCCCTGGCCTCACGCTGACATCTTCTACCACTTCTAGAGTTCTGACCCCTGGGTACCACACATCACAGGATGCACAGACCATGCCCTCGGCCCACGGGACAGACTGGCACCCAGGAGAGCTAGTCTAAGAAGACTCGCAGGCATAGAAAAGATTGTATAAGCCGGGCTCGGTGGCTCAGCCTGTAATCCCGCGCCTTTGGGAGGCTGAGGTGAGTGGATTGCCTGAGCCCGCGGGTTCGAGACCCGCCTGGGCAGGTGAGACCTCATCTCTACAATAAATCAAAAAATTAGCCGGGCTTGGCAGCGCGCGCCTATAGTTCCAGCTACTTGGAAGGCTGAGGTGGAAGGATCGCCGGAGCCCAGCAGGTCGAGGCTGCGGTGGCCGGGAGCAGCCACTGCACTCCAGTCTGGGCGACAGAGTGAGACTCCAACCCAAAAAAAAAAAAAAAAAGAAAGATTGTATAACTCATTCATTTGATCTTTTATTCCCAAAGTTCCCCACACGACTGATGGAGACCCATCATCACAAAATATCCTGCACAAGCCCCCTTTTCTATGGAGTGTCACTGTCTCCTTTTCCTCGAATGTGTGGATTAGACACAATAGTTCCAATGTTTCTTTTGAATCTGAAACGATGTTTTTGTGATTGATATTTCAGTGTCTCTGTCCTACAAAGGAGCTCCCTTCACCTTGGGGAAGAAGTATTCTAAAGAAGAAAACATGGAAGGCAAGGTGAGGCTCTCACAATTGTTCTTGATTCCCAACTCAAGATCAATTCTATTTTTTTTCTTTTTTTTTTTTTTGAGTTGGAGTCTCACTCTGTTGCCCAAGCTGGAGTGCAGTGGCATGCTCCCAGACACGGCAGCCTCGACCTGCTGGGCTCTGGCCATCCTTCTGCCTCAGTCTTCCAAGTAGCCGAACTACAGGCACACGCTACCACACCCAGCTGATTTTTTATTTATTGCAGGGAGACATCTCGCCAAGTTGTCTGGGCTGGTCTCGAACCTGCGGGCGTAGGCAATCTTTTCTCCTCGGCCTCCCAAAGTGCTGGGATGACAGGTTGAGCCACCGAGCCTGGCCCAGGATCAATTCTATAGGACTTTTAACTTATAAAACATCACAATGACTCAGAGAAATATGACTGTAAAAAAGCAATAATACTAATGTATAGGGCGAAGAAAAAAATATTCGGAACTTTGTCGTGAAACTGTGCGGTGAGCGTCTGTGGCCCGAGACCAGGGGTCTCCTCTCTCTTGCCCCTTCCAAGTCCCTCCTTAACTGCCACCACTCTCACTTTCCCCCCTTCCCCTTCCACCCTGTCCTTTCTTTTCCCACTCTCCAATGTCCCTTTTAAACAGGACCAGCCCCTAGAGAGTGGTGTGCTTAGCCTGCGTCAGGTGCTCTCCTGGCTATGCCGTGCTGCCTGCCCCCTCCAAATTCACCCGTTTGTTCCTGCTCCGTGAAAATAATCTGGGCCCTTTAAATATCTTCCATCACCCGCTGGCATGATCCGGCGTGTCCGTGGAGAAAAGAGGTTTGCCCCCAGCTGTGCTGTGCTCTCTTGGAAGGCAGGGTGTCCCCAGGGAGCTCTTCTGCAGGGCTCCACCCCGCAGCACAGGTGACCTCCCGGCACATGGCTGCTACAGAGCCGCCTGTTTCTCCAGCTCCAGGATGGCGGCTCTAGTTCCTGCTTCTGCTGCAGCGCTGTCACCCGACAGCTTCCCCTGACACCTGTCGGGCGGGGCGGTCTCACAGAGGAGCAACCCGCAGCCCCTCACCTGGCAGCTTTCCCCACACCTGTCAGGCGGTGTCACAGTGGAGTGCCTTGGGGTGATTCTTCCCTAGGAGCAGGTTTCCGGAGGACCCAAGAAGACAGACTTCTGGGAAGTTCTCGCCTCGTGATTTTTAGCAGGGTGGCAGTGATGCAGTGATGTCCCCACGTTTAGCGAAACACAGTCATGCCCTCTCCAGCAAGAGCAGGGATGAGGGGGCGGGTCTTTCTAAGCTCTCTACTCAGCTTTAGGAGAAGTTGCTCTGAAATGTCTACATTGTTTGTAGTTATTTCTCCTTGAGTTGGGGTCCCAGTCTGTCACCCAGGCTGGCGTGTAGTGGCAGGGTCATGACTCACTGCAGCCTCTAGCTCCTGGGTTCAGGTGACCCCTCCTCCTCTGCCTCTGGAGTAGCTGGGACTACAGGTGTGCATCACCATGCCCAGATAATTTTTTTTAATTCAGCCCGAGAATGGGGAAACAAGGAAAAATACTGAGAGGACTCTCAGGTGAGTACTTGACTTTATGATTTATTGGAGCATTTTTTTACTGGAATATAGAGAGGAGGCAAACTGTATATGAGTATCACCTGTTAAGAGGCACAGATTTGGCTGGGCTCGGAGGCTCAGCCTGTAATCCCAGCGCTTTGGGAGGCCGAGGTGAGTGGATTGCCTGAGCCCGAGGGTTCGAGACTCGCCCAGGCAACTTGGCGAGACCTCATCTCTACAATAAATCAAAAAAATTAGGCGGGCATGGTAGCACGTGCCTGTAATTCCAGCTACTCGGAAGGCTGAGGTGGAAGGATCGCCAGAACCCAGCGGGTTGAGGCTGCGGTGGCCGGGAGCGGCCACTGCACTCCAGTCTGGGCGACAGAGCGAGACTCCCACTCAAAATAAAGAAAGAAATAAAACTGCTTGCCGTTTGAGAGGCACTCAACCAATGTTCCCTTGTCGTTGACTTGCAGAAGGGCTCTGTATTTTTTGCTCAATTACAATAAATGACAAGGTCCTTTATTCACTCGATCAACAAATATAAAGTCTTTGCTCAGTGAATAAGTATCTTGTGTTGGCAAAATATGTTTACAAATTGTTCACAAAGACATAGGCCTCCTCCTCAACCTGACCACAGTCTATTAGAGAGAGGGAACAAGAGAAATGATTAAATAGAATGTATGCATTATGTTTATGCTACATTAATAATTATATGTATTATAATTATTTCAATAAACATCATCATGTAAATATAATTTATTAAATGTATTATTCCTGAAAAATGCAAGTGGCGTCTGAAAATAAAGTGTGAAGGTGCTCACTCTTATTTGGTGGCCACCAGAAAGGAGTCTCACAGGAGCTTAATATTTCACCTGGGCCTTGAAGGATAAGACCAGGTGAGTGAAGTCTTAAAAAAAGTAATTAACTGACGTCACACGAGTAGGAACTGATTGGATTAGCGCAATCATTCACGAATTAACATCTACTCCAAGTCTAAACTTCCCTTTGCTCTCCACAAATTACATCTGCCAGCTTACTTTAAACATGAAGATGAATAGCTAATGCGTATTATCAGTGGGCTGACAATGAAAAAACTGGGCCGCATGTCCCGACTCAGTGGGGGAAGGGAAGAGGGAGAGGCTGGGCCAGGGCCCCTCTTATCCGAGTCTGGAGCTCAGCTGGGTTACACCAGCGCCGGAGGAAGCGTGCACCCTTGTGCCTCGATTTTTACCCAGTCAAGGCTCTGCAGGCTGCTTGTTATCTGCTGGGGAAGGAAGTGACTCAAGCCTTGGAAGGGGAGTTGGGAGATACCTATGGCATCGCTGGCTGTGTTCCTCGCCAGACAGCGTCACTGCCGTGGAGAGGCTTTCCTAATTGGACCTTGTTTAGGCTGTGTTTCCATCCACTCAGTGAGAGATCGGCTCCACATGCCCAGGAGTGGTGTTCTGAGCAGTTCGGAAGGGGCTGTCTGAGGGCGTCACGGCAACACAGGCCGCCTCCGCCGTGGTCCCCGATGGTCCGTGGAAGACCTCAGCTCTCTTTTACTCCCTAATCTCCAGCTGTGTTTCTCCTGCCAAAAATCTACTTAGGGAAGGTTATTGCCGGCTACATCTCGCCATCGACGGCCTAGATTCTTGGCCATATGGTGTGGGACTTTTTCCTGGGTGGGGCTGTAAACATTGGCAAGCAATAACCGGGGCCATCAGTACATGAGAATTCGTATATTTTCTTTCCTGACATGATCTTCTTCAGACACTCAGACTTTAATAACATCCCCAGAGAGCAAAGGGTTTAAAAAATTGAGAACTCTGGCTTTTGAGGGTTCTTTAAATACACCTTCATACCGTATCGATTGAAATATTTCTTTTAAAAAAGAAACAAGTCTGGGCAACACGGTGAGACCTCACCTCTACAAAAGAATGGAAAAAAAAAAAACTATATGGGGGTGGTGGTTCACACCTATAGTCCAAGCTACTCAGGAGTCTGAGAAGGGAGGATCACTTGAGCCCAGGAGTCTGGGGCTCATGCCACTGCACTCCAGCCTGGGTGACAGAGTGAGACCCGACTCAAGAGAGAAACAAAGCCCCAGTTCCACAGTCAACACATAACCAAGCCCTACATTTTAAAGTATTGCCTTGGGTCTAACTTGTAGGGGTAGATTCTTAATTTGTGGAAACAAATCGCAGACAAAGAAAAGAGAAGGCTCCCCCCACCCCTGCTACCCCTTTAGAAGAACAAGCCATTCTTTAAAGCTTTCATGTCCTCTGTGGCCTGTCTTATGATTTGATTTTGGGTACTCAGGAACAAGATTTATAAAAGTGGGACATTTAGCACTTATTTTATAGCTGCATGTATTCAATCATATCCATTTAGCATTTGCTATATGTCAAACGCTATTCTAGGAGACTATGTCCCTGCACTCAGAATATTATACCCAGATGCTTACAGAGACAACCATCAAATAAGCAAATAAATACACTGATTTTCAATAATAAAGGCTTTGAGAAAAACAGCATGATGGTATCGTGCAAAGTGACCAGGGGACTGGATAGCACTTTAGAAGGCACAGCAATATCTGCCTGGGGAAGGGGGAACACACCTCATCAATAAGGGTAACTGCACAGTGAATATTTGCACACCTAGCCCTGAACTTTACCCCACAATTTAAAATAAAAATTAAAAGAGGAAAAAAAAGAAGGCACAGTCAGGAAAGTGCTCTCTGATGTGGTGGCCTCAATGACATGTAGAACTCAGTTCTTGGAGAAGAGCGCTCTAGGCAAAATAAAGAGCCATGGTCAAGGCCCTGATGGGAACCAGCTTGTCTTGCCAGCGTGCAGGGTAAGGAGGAAGAGGGCGGAGTTCTGCAGGTGGTCATGGAAACAGAGGCAAAGTGGGTGAACCTCCTGCGATGGAGAGCACAAGGCAGCCCCAGGATCCCCAGCTCGGGCTCTGAGGGTGGGGCAAGAATGGGAAAAAGGTTGGAGAGATGTCTGACAGCAGGCGCAAGGTGGTGGCCGCTGGCCGGGATGGCCGCAGCTAGGAAGAGACGTGCCCCCCCGGGCCCTAATTGACCTCTGTTGCAGTAAAAATCTGAATGTCTCCTTTTAGTGTTCAGAACTAGTAACAGCAACTAAAACCTAAGGATGTTTTTAAAATCTCCAGTGGCTTTTTCCTATTATTGTTGTTATTATGATTATGATTATCACATCTCAGTAACATCCCTACAAGCTTCGTAGCAGGGGAGTTCTCATACTTTGCAAATGAAGAAATTGGGGTGTCTGTCCTCTAAGAGTGAACTCTAAGCCGGTGTAGCCAGGTCTCAAATCCACCTAGCACTTACTGAGCCCCTACCAAAGTTTAGCCATTCCGAAGCACTGATTTTTGTCAGATGTAAAATTGTCTGTGTTCGATGTTCTTTTGGACATCTGAAGCGACTAGACAATTACGAGTTTACTAGCTCTGTGTCTGAAGAAGGTGGCTACCTATGCTGAGAAAAAACTCTTAAGACTTCAGAGAAGCCAACCAATCGGCGAATTAAAGTGCATTTGCGGGAGGCGAGAGGCCCTGGCACTTGAGCAACAGACCCCAGTCCTCAGCGTTCTGCTAAGTGAAGACAGTACAGGAAGAAGGGACATAAACGAAGTTAGCTGTCTACGAGAGAGGGAGGAAGAAAGAAAAATTTTATGCAACTCCAGCTGTGTGGCCCGTATTTTTCGGAGGCATTTTCAGGACACTGGGGTTACGCAGCTCTGAGAAGTGAGGGCCCTTGCCCCCGCCGTTCGGGAAAACGAGGCTCAGAGAAGCGATGTGATTTTCCCAAGTTTATCTTATGGTCCCAGTAACGCTCGGCTGCTCCCCTTGTTACCGAGAAATCAACGGGGCAAGGAACTGCTATTTCTGAGTTCGAATCCAGGGAGCGGAGCCGGACTCTGAGGTCTTTCTAAAATGGTTCTGCTCACCCTCCAGGCTTTTGCAGTTCGCTTGTATAACTTCAGAGTCGTGAGTGCCTATACATTAGCCTCATGACCTGCAGAGCATTGCACAGAACTTGAGTTTCAGCCACGTTTATCGATAGTGGCATTTTTCGGTTCAGACTTCCTGGTGCCGGGTATCAGAGGTATCTCATAGCTTTGATCAGCAGGGCCCGGCAGAAGCATTAGTCAAGCTTGCACAGAGTAAAGGGGGTTTACAAGGCCTAAGCCATCATGCATTACACAAAAGTTACACAAATCACAAAACTTACGCTTACATCGATACTGTAGGATTCAAACTTGTGAGCACTGGAAAGGAGGGCGCAGATGGGGGTTTGCGTCTTTCAGCTGACGGGGCGTAGACCACCAGGAAGCCAAGGACCCCCTGAAGCTACTTACAGGGAGTGCCTGGGAGATAAAGGGACTCTCACTGCTGTGCTCAGGAGTGAATAGGAGGGCTTGAGCCCTTGCCACGCCCTTCTCTAGGGGCTATGGCAATGTGGCCGGACACCACCGGGTCTGTATCACGTATTCAGCTGATAAATAGGGCAGTAGTTTGCACACAAGCCGATCTGCAGCCAAAGCCCGGAACGCGGTGAGTCAGAGCTCCAAGCCTGTCTGGCCTTCGGCTCCTCCAAAATGGGCCAAACGCCAGCAACTTGCTTTGGGGCAGGAACTTGAGAATCTCCGTTTTGGGCATGTTAGGGTATTTCTTAATGGAGCTGAGAGTTTCAGGCACTGCGCTAGACGGCCCAGGGTGGCCTTAGATTTAAAATCTAAATATCAAGGGCCCAGGAGCGCTTGTAATTTACAACTCCCTTTGAGGGGGATGGATTTGAGTATAGCCTCCATACCTCAGGCTTAAAAACAGGGAAGCTTCCCAGAAATTGCAAATTTGAGGCTTTCTGCATTACAAAGCAGGCCCCAAACACTTATCCGGATGAAAGAGATCAGATGCTGGCCCCAGGGGTCAAGCTGCTGTGACACCTTGAGCCAGGAGCTGAAGTCCAGGACCTCTCTCAGCAGCTCGCCTTGTCCCAGCAGGCATCGGGAGTGACTGGCTCGGACGACGTGGCGTTTCGGTCTTTTATCTGCAGCTGGCGGTTTCACAAATGACCATCCACCTTTGATTCTCAAAGGTCTTTCAGGAGTCTTGTGCCCTTAAAACTTGAAAGGGCATACAATGGAGTCCGTAGAGCCAAAGAGCAGCCTTTTTAACATTGCTCAGCCTTGCGTTTTTCTAGCAGGCCGCTTTAACTCACCCTCTAATCTCTAGCCAAGGACAGAGCCGGTTTCGCCAAGGTAGCTATTGATAACGGTTTTGCAGCCCCTCCCCAGCTTGTTTTGGAAACAAGTTAACCTAGTCGGCCTTCCCGGCCTTCAAGACAGACCCCCATCAGCATGGCAGCAACCATGTGACTGGGCCACCCATCTGCCTGCCGACCATCATCTGATGACAGCACCTATGTGAATCTGCCCCTCATAATGACATGAAACAGATCACCACCCAATCACCTTAACGATCACCACCCAATCACCCAATCACCCCCCTTAAAAGGCAAGGTTTAAAAGCATTGACCTCAAGTAGCCATTGGCCATTGCTTTGCTAAGCTCTGGTCTGGCCATGTGACTTTTGAGCTGTGGTGGCCATGTTTTCTAGCTTTGGCCCCCTCCCCTACCTTGGGGAGGAGCACCAATCTCTCTCTCTTTCATTTACTTTCTCAAAAAAACACATTTTCCAATCTAACTTCTGTGCCATTCTTTGCATCTTATGCATGCCACCAGATTGCAGACACACCCATCTGATCTGACCTAACATTTTGGAGGCCACTACCGGGAGTTTGACTTAACAAAACTTTCATCCATTTTTTTAATTGAAAGAAGACATGCTGGGTTTACCTGGAGAGGTAGACTGTCTACTTACGTGGCATACGACACCTCCGTTCGAATGCTAGGAAACGTATGTACTGTGATTCTATTCTGACCTGGTAAAAAAATGACTGCCTCTGACTGTGTGATTCAACAGTCAGCTCCATCCAAGACAGGAGAAAATGCAGCCCTCCTCTTCTTCGATACAGCCGCCACACTTCTCGGCCACAAGGACTCTCACACAGAACCCAAGCTGCCCCAAGGGCTGGCCAACTCACTCACTGCTCATCCCCAGCACATCAGGATGGGACTCCCTGCTGCCAGGAAGCACTGTTGAAACACACCACTCAGTCTGCCTGGCTGCAATGTGGGCTGCTTTCTGACAGCAGACGGGTCCCTTGAACTCTCCAGAAAAGAGCCTGTTTCTGCAGCTCTGAGGCACAGCCCGGTGACCCTGAAGGCAGCTCCCCCGTCCCCCATGGGTTCTGCACCTGGAGCCGATTATGCGAGTCATCGAGAGGTCAGGCTCTAGGTCTGGAGTGAAAACACGTCCAACGTGTGATGTCAGGAAGTAGATACATGCTGGAGTTGCCTGAGCTGTGTCCTGCGGAATAGTGACGCCCATCTAGATGCTGGCCTGCATCCCGTGGAGAGGACCCACCGTCGCACGAGTAGGTGTTGTGTGTGCAGTGGGCTTCTCGCAGATTCGTGAGGCGCGAAGCACATCCCAGTTTCTGAGAATCTCCGCAGAACCCTCAGATTTCAGGGGAGCTTTTCTGATACCTGAGAGCACCGATCCAGCAAGTACTCACAAGAGCTTCTTTTCCAAGCACAAGTATAGCAGACTCCCAACAAAGTTTGCTTACAATCAAATGAGTGCATAAAATATGTGAAGTCAGGACATATATCTGTATGCCTAGACTATACTGTAAATCGTGGTTTTTCTCCTAGTTAACACAGTTGTCATCACCCAACCCGTGTCTCCCGAGTCCTGCTTTCGAGAGGCCCTGGGCTGGGTGTCAGGGATCACAGAGTCCAGAAGGAGATGATGGTGACACAGCACCACACGGAAAGAGAGCGAGCCGCGGTGAGAAAGCACGCTGCGGAACGCCGTGGGGGCGGGAGAGTCAGGAAGGTCCCTGGAGAAGGGGACACCGAGTTGACGTCTAAGTAATGAGTCAGAGTCAGCCGTGCAAAGAGGTGACGCCACAGACATAACTTGCACGTGCAGGAAAGGCTTCAGATGTACAGAACGCAGTTGTATACATGCACATAGATACATGAAGCCCATATAAACACGTGAGGACGGTAAGATGTCACAGAAACACCTTTGTGGCATGAGAGCTCTATGTTCCAGGAAACCAGGTAACTCGAGAACAGGTGTCGGCAATGTTCATCCAGATTACATCAAAGGAACATGAATCACGTAGAAAACGCAGCACTTAGCGTTTAAGTTAGCTAAAAAGCATAACTTTTGTGGGAAGTGTGTGCGTGCTCATTCTAGGAATTCTAGTGAATTCTACTCCATCTTTCTCACAACTGGAGAATGGCCTCCCACCCGTACGTTTGTCCTTTCCCTGCACGGATGACACCGTCACTGTCTCTCTCTGCTCTTTACATCATAAGTTACAAGTCTACTGCAGGGGGAAGGAGTTCTTCATAAGTGAAAAGCTAAGAATCTGACTTTTTTTTTTTTTAATTGGAGTCTGTCGCCCGGGCTGGAGTGCAGTGGCACACTCATGGCCACCCCAGCGTTGGCCTGCTGGGCTCCAGCAATCCTTCTGCCTCAGCCTTCCAAGTAGCTGGAATGACAGGCACACACTACTACACCCGGCTAATTTTTGATTTATTGTAGAGACGAGGTCTTGCCGAGTTGCCTGGGCTGGTCTTGAGCCTGCAGGCTCAGGCAATCCACTCGCCTCGGCCTCCCAAAGTGCTGGAATGGCAGGCTGAGCCACCGAGCCCAGCCACAATCTGACATGTTGTTTTTAAACCCTAACTCCATGGCTGTTTCCCAACCTGCTACTGGGAGTCTTATCCCTTCACCCATTGATTCTGTCCGCAAATGAATATCAAGCTTCTGCCCTATGACAAACTATGTGTTAAGTGATCGTCGGAGGATGCAGTGCTGACACATTTCACACGGTTTCCTCCGCCCAGATGTCCATCTTCTTGATAAGAGAGAGATATTCAACAAGGAGTCATAGAGACAAGACTGAAAAATAAGCTCCAGGAATTCTGCGAGAGAATGTGGTAGAGGAACAAGCCTAACAATGTAGTCGGGAAGGGCTTCCCTGAGGACAAGACGGCTGAGACTGAAAGGCAGAGGAGAGACCAAAGACGAAGGCAGCAGGGGGAGTGGTGGGGAACTTCTGGAAACACCTCAGGAGGGTGGAGCGCGGCTTCCTAGAGGAACGCCAAGAATTCCTTGAAGGCAAGCACGACATTGTCACTACTCAAACTCCGTTTGCTGAATGAATGCCTTAACCTGACAGAGCCAAGGTGTCTCCTTTTGGTGATAAAGGTATCATCCCAGGCACGGAACAAAAGGATTATGTAGCCCTCACACTCCAAAGCCTACCTTGTAGCAAAACCTCTAGAATGCTACCAAGTTTTCTAAAGTAAGATTTATTACTTGAGTTCATCTATCCTTTCTGGTTCCTTTCCTGTTGCTGTATTTACTTACCTGCCAAATTTTACTTAGCACCATGTGCTAGTGACCATGGAGGATTCAAGAATGATGAAGACAGACTCAGTCTCAGAAACGTTTTTACCAGGTTGTGGTCACATGCACCAACAGGCATAAAATGAGGCAGAAGAAAGTCTGGACTGCATGGCAGAGATAAAAATAAAATATCGCAAGAAAGAAGAAGAAATCTCGTTAAGGTATTTGGGGAAGGAGATGCCAGTAAAATGAAGAATATGGAAGAATCTTGACAAGTAGACACAGAGATGGGGGGTGGGAAAAGCCATTTAAGATGGCAGCAACGGTGGCAAAGGAGAAAACTGTGTCCAAGAGGAGTGAAAAAACTTTAGTAAGATCATGAAAAAGAGTGGGCGTCAAGGACTACAAGAGAGGACACAGGTAATCTTCAGTCTCAAGCCCTTTCCTGAATATTCCTGAAACAAGACAAGCCCTCTTGACAATGAGGTGAAGTTTAACCTTTGTGCTCAGAATAAGGCCTTAGGCGAACACTTCTGACAGAAATGTGGACAGTCCGCTGGATAACACAGAAGTAGGAAGGAGTAAGGGGTATCGCCAAAGGTTCCGCCAGAGATAAAGTCTCCGTGAGGAGGAGAGATGAGTCTGAGAGACGTGAGAAGGCTGCAGTGACTCACTAGCGATGGGCTCCCTGCATACAGGACAGGCTGGAGACACCGTGTGCGTCCCGGCAGGAGGGGAGGCCTGAGGGCGCAGCTTGGGAGGTGGATCTGGAAGGGGCACGAGGCTGGCGGTCCACGGTGGGATGACAGGACCAGCCCGTTCCACGCATGCTCAGACCCAAGCAAAATTCACAGCGCAATTGTTTGTGTGAGATGTTCAAAAATAAAATGAAATAAAAAAAAAGATGTTCAAACCCAAACCATCATAAAACACCCACTTTATAACAATACTCGCACCTGCCCCCAAATTCCACATATACTATGATCTATCAAAATTAGAGGTTTTAAATATCGCATTCTAGCATTTCTCCCAGTTGGTCACGGTCTTCTGTGGGTCACCTTCAAACTTACTTGCTACAGCTACGTCCCGACTCTTGGCTAAATGCCACCTACACCTTCATTCACTTTGTTAATTCTGCTTAGAGGCCCACATAGTAAGATTATATCTCTATCACTGTACTTGTGTTATTTCTTCTGCTTAGGAAGTCTTTAGTTTATGTCCAAATTTGCACATCCTTAAAGAATCGACCCACATACCATGGATAGTAAATCCTGCCTTTCCGGAGCTAATTGCACATATTCCTTTGCTCGTTTTATGTCTCATGCTACTCTTTATACCTCTCTGATTCTGTTTTACATAAAATCTTTGTATAATTGTTATAATGCTTCTGAATGATAATCTTCTTAGTAGAGAGATGGTGCACAGCTCTTCATATCTTGCCTAATTTACTTTAACTTAGTTTAAACCTGGTATCTGCCAGCACCCACGAATGGCACTGAAGTACAAAATTTCAATAGGCAAATACAAGTATTTGAATGAATCTCTGTCTTGGAAGTGATGACGGTCGAGTTGTGATCAGGGTGCTTCTCAAATGTTGATGTGCTTAGAAATTTCCTGGGGAGATTATTAAACCGTGTCTCCGGAGACGACTCAGTAAGGCTGGAAAAGACCATGAAGTTGTGTTTCTAACAAATTCCCAGATGCTGCTGGACACTGGAAAAATGCTGAGTAGCACCAGTTTCAGGGGTAAGCTTGACATCAGAATACCACCACTACAACTTACTAGCGTTATGATCTTAGGGTACCGACTTTCTTTAAGCCTTAGCACCCTTGTCCCTAAAACGGCAATAATAATGGAACCCCTTGGGACTGCCGTGGTCAAGGAAACAGCTGATTGACAAATGTGCTTCTGGCAGTGCCTGACACAGAGCATGTGCTCAAAAGTTAGCTGTCTGTGCAAGCACTTGATGGCACAAACAAGCCAGCAGATTCCTACAGAGCAGGGTCATGAAACTGGGCCCACGGGGTAATACTGGTGACCTAGGAATACCTTTCTCTCTTTCTTTTAGTGGCTGATAAGTATCAAAAGAATACTTTGTAGCATGAAAAGGATATAAAATTCAAATGCTAGTGTCACCGAAACACAACCACTCTTCTGCCTACAAATTGCCTATGGACGCTTTGTGCTTCATCGGCAGGGCGGAGGGACATTTCAACGACAAAGCGTATGGCTTAAGAACTACATGGCTCTTTACGTGAAAAGATTGCCCCCAGGTGACCTTATCCATGAATTATTGAGACGGGAACCACCAGTATTTCCACTGCCTACAGTGACAATGATGTTCAGGGGCTGCCGTTTTTAATGTAACAGTGCAAAAGGAATGGATGATTCTTAGAAACAAATCATTTTTAACAAGGAACCAGGATGAATTTGAGGGACAAGAGGTAAAATGAGGTTAATTACCGTCAAAGCTCCTCAAATCAGGAAATGCCACTAGATGTCCCAACCCACTTTAGATAACACAATATTTATTGTCCTTTTTTGATGATAAAGCAATACACGTTTATGGTATTTGGAAAATACAAAATATGTACACAGAATATAAACCGGTCACATTCCCAGTATTAGAGATAACCATATTTAAACATTTTTGTTTTTACAACATTGAGATGGTACCGTACAAAATGGCTGTATTTTTAATATGCTGTTTCTCCAACACCTCGTATACGGAGAACACTTACTCCCTGTCATTTGAAGGTGCCACAACTCACTCGATAATTGCCCTCATTATTTGATTTTAGGCTGTTTTGGGGCTTATTATTTTCCAGTGATGCCGTAATAAACACGCTTGCTTGTAATTGTTCTGCATATCTGTGATCTTTTTCCCGCTATGTTAAGTTACTACCATACAACTTTTGTCTAAATTTGTGCTGTCTTCAAGGGAAGTAGAAGGAAGGGAAGATCAGAAACAAGGGTAATAATAACTGAGCCCGCCTCTCTCTCCCTCTCTGGTTTTCATTTCCAAACCACACCAATTCTGAGAATTTTTACCTAATAATAAGTAATGTTAAGTGGCATATTATCTTTCACCAACCATGATTTTCTTCCACTGACCCCATTCTTAAATTCATACCATTGCAATAAGGAAAACAGAATTCCCCCTTCCCTTAGAAAAAACGGCAATAATCTTATCAAAAATATTTTATTTACAAAAAATTAATTATACTATACATCCTATACTGGAAATACATTGAATAATTGCTAAAATAAATACAGGCAATTAATTCAGCTTTGTAGAAGAATGAGAAAATTTGACATTTGAATGTTATCAAAGCTTAACTTAGAACATAAATAGTTAAAAAGGCAAACTCAAGTTTTAGTCTCATTTATTGGCATGGTGTGTTTTTTCCCACAAGCTCTCTGATCAGTGAGAGTCTGAGTTTCAAGGCATGCACCTTTTTGTACTCTGAAGGTAGAACGTGCAGCTTTTTCTTAGGCAGGATAGGTGTAACACTGACGACTGCGTAAGAAGCAGGAAGGCAGGGAGCCCATCGTTTAACACGTCTCCATGTGCCTCTGCTTCACCACAATGTTGTCCATCCAACTATCCCTGCATTCTGAGTGTGTTTTTAACACAGGTCTACACAGCACCAGCTGCAAGGCAGGATCAGTCATGCAAAAAGTCAAGCTGGATCACTGAGGGCCTGGAGCAACTGAATGAGCCAAGTTCAGAGCCCTTGGTTCATCAATTTCATATGTGCCAATGATTGATGTACTCGTTAAACCTTGATATCCCTTCTACTGTGTAGACCCTTTTACATTAGGCCAAAACAGGAGAGATGAAGCAATGGTCTGTATGATTCAGGGGGGCGAGAAAAGCCCTCCCTTGAAAGTAAAAGAGGAAATTTGGAGCTTGTATCTGCCAGTTTTGAATCGGAATGTTTTCTACTTTTTATAATTTATCCAACTCGCCCATGTAAACATCATACTCACATATAAAGTGAACCGGCAAGCTGAAAAAAAAAAAAAAAGACAGGTGAAACATGTTTAACATATAGGTAGGATCTGGTAAATTCAGGTCACAGTACAAAACCTTTGATACACGGCATAGTATTTGTCCAAGTTATCCAGATGATTTTTCTACTTTCCATTTTCCTTGGCCTGGGAAAACACTGCCAGACTCTCCAAAGATTCTCCATCTCTGATACATGTTTTGTCCAGTGCTGGATGCCTATTTGTTTCCTTTCAAAGACTAGCATTCCCTTTTTTTATCTTACGAAAAAATTGCACTACCTTTGGCCTTGATTTTATATGATTTTTCTGTGCACACAGAAATATGTATTTTTACTTCCAAAGTGTGACAGTTATATTGGCCTTTTTCAAAAAAAGTGAAAACAAAATGTTAAAATATTGAAAGTTTAAATACTTTTTCTTTCACAGAAATAAACTATTCCATCTTAAAGGTAGACAGAGAGACAAACATTTTATTCTTTCTATTGTGGACATCAGTCAACCACACTTCACATTTTGGGCAGGTTTTTTTACGCATGAACTTTTTCAGAACTTATTTTATTTTTTACAACAAAGGAAGAACAGGTGTTTTTTTGCAGAGCAGTAAAATATAGAATATGCAAAATTTGTTTTAAAAATGGGCATACAAAATTTAAAAACACAGTACAATTACATCAAAAGACAGCACAGCCAACGGCCTTTGAAGTCTCCTTTGGCATTTCATTTGGCAAAGTCAAAAAAGGACATCCTTCCTAAAAGACCATCTATCCCAACAGTCCATAAATTAGGTTGTCTAGGTTGAAAGAACTTTTCCTTGAGTTTCCAAATCCTTTTCTTCCGTAACCCACATAAAGCATGGCTAGTGAGGTATATTGGGCAGAACACTTTCAGGCGCATGCACAGTAAGAAGAAAGTGCATAAACAAAGAGTTCAACCCATTTTCATAGAAATGACAGGCTAAATCTGAGTTTCTTCTCACTGATGGATCGTTTTACTTTGGCAGAATGAAAATAGACCCATAGAAACATCTTTGTTCAAGTCCCAGCAGCAGTGATATGTCTCCTTTGGTGGCGTCATCTGATGCCACAATACTGAACGGCCCCCCAGCGGAACTAGGTGTGTGTGTGTGTGACTGCGCCCGTGACGCCACAGAGGATCATACGTCAAGCACCATGTCATACTGCTGTCCCTTCTTCCGCCTGCCACACTTGTTGATGAGAACCACATACAGTGTCAAAAGCATAACCCAGTAGCACGCATAGAGCAACGTTCCAACAATCAGAACTGTCTGCTTGGACTCTGAAAACGGCCTCTTGGATTCCTTATAAATGGTGAAAATCACGCCGCCCAAGAGGATCGTAAACCAAACGGACACCGGAATGAGTCCTATGAAATTCACCACGATGGTTTTCCTTCCTGACGTGCCCCACCCAGCCTTGTTTATTGTTGCGATCGCAAACATCTTGGCAGGAAGCAAACTGGACATGTACAACACGGAGTAGAGGGACATGAAGACCATGACGATATTTCCTCTAAGGCAGCTGGCAAACGACGACTTGATGAGACCTACTAGCTGGACAGTTAGCAGGAAGAGGAGGATGTTCCAGATTTTGCCCCGGTAGAAGAGCTGGATCACCGTGGCGATGAGAAAGAAAGGGAAGAACCCGGTGATGACCGCCTCGTAGGTCATCCACAAGTGATGCTTGTGAAACCACATGGCGTTGTACAGCCATTCCCGGAAGTAGGACTTGCTCCAGCGGGTCTGCTGGTTCAGCCATCTGAGATACTCGATCGGGGTTTCCGTAAGGCACTTGGAGCGAGCAGTGTACTTGGTGGCGTAGCCCAGGCTCAGCACTCGGTTCGTGAGATGCCGGTCGTCTCCAAAGCTGCACTGGTTGCCCATGAACTCCTGGTTGTACCAGTCTTCCACAAATTCGTGCAGCAAGGAGTTTCTGTACATCCCCAGGGGTCCGCTGATGCACTGGACACACCCGAAATACGACTGGCAGGCCCGCTCTATGTTGAAAGCCATCCAGTACCTCACGCTGCTCAGGAACGAGATCCAGGAGTCATACTTGTTTAAGATCTGCAGGAAGGAAAAACAAGCAAAAGGCAGGCGTGAGCAGAAAACGCCAACAACGCCCACGCCCTCCGGAGGCTGCCACCTGCAGTGAGGTCTGTTGTCCCGCCCTCCTGCCTTGGCTCCCGCCCTCTCTTTGACATGGTTGTGGTGTGTCTTCTCTGATGTGGCGACTAGACTAATGGGGTGAGTCATGTGCGTGTGTGGGGCTTTGGTGGTGACTTTTCTTCTTTCACTTCTCCATTCTCCGTCCTCTTTGGGCTATGTTTTCTACTCTTGTTCTTGTTGTTGTGTTTGGATAGTGGGAGTTTTTAGGCGCGCATCCTCGGTCTTGAAATTCTTCTCCCAGGCACTCTCTGATCCCACCTACGGCCTGAAAGTGTTTCCGTCCTAGTCCCGCCTGTGTGGTCGATTCCAAACTGACCCCATCCGTGGCTGCTACTTTTCCTTTTCCTTTCTCCACGCTTTCTTGCAGTGCCAGTGACAAAAAGAGTTTTCTGTGGCCTCCCTGCAAAATCTGATTTTGAAACACTACTTCAAGCGTAAGCTATTGGAAATCATCAGCTTTTCTGGCGATATTTCCGAACCCTCTCCTCTGTCGTAATTTTGTCCGGTTTTGGTCTGGATTTTGCTCACTTCCTTTTTAATTGCCAATGGAATTTCTTTGCCTTCACTGTCAACCTGCATATGCAAAATGGGCCCTACAGGAACATGGTATCTAAATTTTAAAGTCATTTCCCAGGAGGGTCTCACCTTTTGCTGAAATCTGACCTCGCATTTGCAAAGGCTGAAGTGCAGTGGCACGCTCACGGCCACTGCAGCCTTGACCTGCTGGTCTCAGGGCATCTTTCCGCCTCAGCCTTCCAAGTAGCTGGAACTACAGGCACGCACCACCATGCCCGGCTAATATTTTAATTTACTGTAGAGACGAAGTCTCACCAAGTTGCCCAGGCTGGTCTCGAGCCTGTGAGCTCAGGCAATCCTCTCACCTCAGCCTCCCTAAGTGCTGGGATTATGGGTGTGAGCCACCGCCTCCCGGCTGGGATTCTTATTTTAATCTTCATATATTTTCACATACTTATGTTAATATTTGTTTCACTAACTGTTTCTCCGTGGACAGCAAATGACGGCAATCTTGGAAAGCCCACTTATCGTCTGTCTTTCTTACTAGCATACATTTAAGCTGCTGTTTTTCTTTTCCTCCTTTCTTTTTCAACGCAGACAGAATCAACCACACACTGACCAGTCTTTAAACATGCAAGACATACAATCTTTTCCCACCATACTTCCATTTCTTCCTTCTCATAACTAGAATTCCAACAGCAGATTTTTAGCAGAACCCAGAGCACTAAGTTATGGCCCAAGAATATATGGTAAAAATCATCACACACTCATTTTATGCCGCACGTAAATCAGCCACCACAGAACTGGGTTATGCCCCGGGACTAAGCAAACCCAAAATTATTTCGATGCACACAGTGGGAGAGGCAGTGACGCGGGCCTGGGGCACATGTGGACGTGTCTCCAACACCAAGAACCGCTCTGGGCACAGAGCGGGTGTGACAACGTGCATGTCCAAGACCGCTGCTAGGAGTGCCTCGGGCAGAAAGTGAAGCCACACCTGGACGTCTCCTCCGACACCCCCGACCATGGGGTCTTCTTCAAGAACTTTCACCATCTCCACAGACGAGGCAGGGTCCAGCATGGTGTCCGAATCACACACCTGCGCAGAGGAGAGCAGGACACGAGTTAAAGGAAAGCGGAAGCCAGGACCGCACCCCGCTTGGTCAACACTGGCCACATCGGACAGCCCGGTCTTGTGGATATGGGGCCTCGGGAAGCAAGCGTCCCAGTGACGGCAGAGGGCCTGGGACACCGCGACCACCGCGAAGGCCTTCTTTCTCTACAAGCTCCACATTTAAATGAGTGGCATTTCTGGGAGAACGGCTACGCACGATCTGCAGGGGACCGGCCTGACCTGGTTTGCCACAGACGTTCCTGATTTGGGCAGCGAATAGCCCATGCCCCCGTTAGCCAAGCTGGTCCTGGCAGACTGCAGTGGCTGCTCACCCTCGATGGCTGTCCTTTGAAATTTGTGTTCGAGTTGCCTCAAATAAGGCTTTCGGACAACTTGCCTTCCAGGTCTGCATGGTAAGAAAGCTCTATGACATTACTGAAAGGAAGACGTACTTAACAGAGCTTTTTACCCCTGATTTTAATACGGCGCACGAAAGGCAGGAGAGCAATGATCCTACAAATTATTATCTAGTTCTACAGCAAGACATCCACATTCACTGAGCTTACAAACAACATTGCAGCAGGAAACTAACCTGCATGGCCTTCAGGACACCTTTTTATTCTAATGTCTTAAGCGTGTATCTAACCCTTTTGAAAGGAGGTACCCATAGAAACCTAGAATAAACTCAGTTTAATCTTTTTGCCTCAGCATAACCACTTTTGCTTAGACTTTACCCCTGACACGCTTTGAATCAGCACAGGTTAGACATAGGTAGATAAATTTCCAATAGGCAGGTTTTAGGAAGCATTCAGACATTGGACTGCAGGCTAAGTGGCAGCCTACTCCAGATTACCCTCTGGCTAATCTCCATCAGATACAAGACAAGGACAGAGCACAGAAATGGTAACAGACCACCATTTGGTCAAGGAGTTTGCAGTTTGCGGACTGCAAGTGTCTGACAAGTCTCTTGCGAGAAGACCCCCTCCCCTCGCCTCCTCCCGTCTAGCCCACCACCACGGCAGCAATCATGTGACTAACCCACCCACCTGCCTGCTGTCCATCACCGGACGTCAGTACCTGCGCTCACCTGCCCCTTCGTGACGATGTGGAGCAGACCACCACCTTGACGACCTTCCCTCATCCCAGGGAAATGGTTGAAAGGACTCAACCATGCGCAGCCGCCTGGCCATGGCTAGACCACGGCCACGGCTCCTGCCTTCCTAAACGATGGTGTGTGCTACGGCACACACGGCCAGGCCGTGTTTTCCCCTTCCCTACCTTGGGGAAGTGATCCTCTCTCTTTCTTTCTCTGTCTCGAATTTACTTTTAAATAAACCATGTCTTCTCATCTAACTTCTGTGCAGTTCTTTGCATCTTTCTTGTGTCACCAGATCGCACACCAGACACCCCTCACCCCCAGCGGGCCTGACCTAACATTCTGGAGGTCCCGCTGGGAGTGTGACCCTAACACCTTTGAATTTAAAAGCAAAGGTTAATCACCTGAAGCTACTCTAGACATGCCAGTTGTTGGTTTTGGGGGGGTTTTTTGAGTCAGAGTCTTGCTCTGTCGCCCAGACTGGAGTGCAGTGGCCGCTCGCAGCCACTGCAGCCTCGACCTGCTGGGCTCCGGCGATCCTTCCGCCTCAGCCTTCCAAGTAGCCGGAATTACAGGCACGCACTACCACGCCCAGCTGATTTTTTGATTTACTGTAGAGATGAGGTCTTGCCACGTTGCCCAGGCGGGTCTTGAACCTGTGGACTCAGGCAATCCACTCACCTCAGCCTCCCAAAGCGCGGGATTACAGGCTGACCCACCGAGCCCGGCTTCAGTTGTTTTTAAAGCAATCTTTCTATGGGCCAAAAAAAGCAATTCAGAAACCAAACCAACTACGACCTCAAGAAAACTGTTGGAACTAGTTTACACTCGCGCATCCCTAATAGATTTTGGAGGGGTTATAAGTAGCACTTTCCTTTCCAGCCGGATGTATGAATCCACTGAAAAACTACACAGAAGAATAAAGCAGACGTGACAACAAACTATCACCAGAGAGTTTAGGAGGCCAACCGGGCAAAGGGCTCATGTCTGTGGAGCAGTGTACTTCACAACTCGGCTCCCGGCACTAGACGGCTTTCCGCAGGACCAGGGGCCTCAGGGGCTCTGGGGGACGGCCCCCCATGCGTATGCGGGTCCACACTGCACAAGGTGTGCTGGCCTGATCCCTTCACAGGGTGTGCTGATGTCAGCTCCAGCAATCGCCCACACCTAAAAGAACAGGGATGCGCCGGGCCCTGCCCCTTCCACACTCACAGTCAGATTAAGCCACGCCTTTCTCTTCTCTCCCTCTTGTGCGGTGGGTCATCTGCCCCTGTCCTAACAAGGTTTGAGAGTGGCCCAGCCCACACACGCGTGTGCGAGCAGCCACTCAGCACCGAAACGAACTGCAAAAGGATCAGCCGCGTGCTTCTCTTAGGAGGAAAGGAAGGAGACGGCTGGAAACGGCCAGGTGGGTTACACCCCTGCGGGGGCCTCCTCCTCGAACGCAGCAGAGCCACGTCCCCTTTCCCCACTCCTGCACAACACTTGCTAATCGGACATAGTAGTTCCCTGCTGAGTGCAGCAAGACCCTGAGAGACACAAGCTGACCAGCACGGCAGTGGGACTGGCCCGTCTGAGGGCTCCATCCAGGCGAGGAAGGACTGGCGGGCAGAGCCAGGGTCGTCCTCCGCCGCGACACCCAGTCCTCTGCCGCCAAGTCTGGCCACGCTGGTCGGCCTGAAGCAAGGCTCAGCCCATCTCTTTATCTCAGAGGTACTAGCAATAATCAATCTATACTGTGATCATTATCATTAATTATTACAAATAATTAACATTTTGGCAGCTCTCCAAATCACTCTGTAAAAAAGAGTCGGAATTTGGCATACCAGTTTTGAGTTAAGAAAAAAAGTGAAAATGCCCCATTAACAGAAGCACAGAGTCTCAGAGTTGAAGGCGACTTTCAATACAGGCAGCACAAGTCCCTGACGTTATCAGCCGAGGAATCCCGCCCAACGTTTCAAAAATAGTGTTTGCCTCCGTTTTACTCCTGGCTGTTTTTTCCTGAAAAGGTTTTTTGTTAATGATGAATTCTGGCGAAAATCGTAACTTAAATGCATTACTGGAGCTCATGCCTTAGGGAGTACCCAGGGCTCCTGGTTATTAGACAGGAACTTACCTCCCCTCTAGGTTTAATTCCAGCAACTTTGGGGTTAACTTCTGGGTTTTTTATTTTACTCTGCTTATTCAGAAGCACCCGTTTGCTAACGAAAAACCCACTGATTGTTTTTTTGTCATTCCATTGAGGTCCAGCATAGTCTCACTTATTTTAAGAAAAAAATAGGCAGAAGCTACTAAGCATTCGTTTTTCATTGTAAAAAAATAAGATTTTATGTCAGGCACAGTGGCTCATCCCTCTAATCCCAGCTGCTCAGGAGGCTGAGGCTGGAGGAATGCTTGAGGCTCGGAGGTCAAGGCTGCAGTGAGCTAGGATTGCGCCACTGCGCTTCGGCCTGGGTGACAGAGGAAGGCCTTGTCTTTAGATAAACAGATACGTGGAATTGCATTTAAAAAATAAAATCAAGCCGGGCTCGGTGGCTCAGCCTGTAATCCCGCGCCTTTGGGAGGCTGAGGTGAGTGGATTGCCTGAGCCCGCGGGTTCAAGACCTGCCTGGGCAGCGAGACCTCATCTCTACAATAAATCAAAAAAATCAGCCGGGCGTGGTAGCGCATGCCTGGAATTCCAGCTACTTGGAAGGCTGAGGCGGAAGGATCGCCGGAGCCCAGCAGGTGGAGGCTGCGGTGGCCGGGAGCAGCCACTGCACTCCAGTCTGGGCGACAGAGTGAGACTCCCACTCAAAAAAATAAAAATAAAATAAAATCCAAAGGCGTTTGTAGCCAAGCATCCCGGGCCTCCAGAGCCCGGACAAACTCCCTGAACATCGTGATGTCTTGCCTCTGCCTCGCCTTGCCTGCCCCTGGTTTGTATGTGGCAACAAACAGGGCAGGTCTGCAAGGAGGGCAGAGCGAGGAGAGGGCAGAAACCAACCCCCAGGCTCAGAATCCGGCATCCCGACTTGTGGGCACACCCACCTCTATTGACTCAAGCTGGAAAAGGTAGAACCAGAGAGCTAAAATAAGACTAAAAACAACAGGAAGGGGCAGTCCAGAATTCAGGTTCAAAGAACTCGGCCTGCCTGTGAGCAGGAGCGAGCCGGGGAACTGCCGCCCTGGAACGGCTGAGCTGAGGCCCCACGTCTGCGGTTCTGCACGTGCAAGTGGTCCTTGTCCCCCCAGTCCCAGCAGCCAAGTGCCAGAGTGCTCGGAGACTGTGCCCATGGCCAGTTCAGCTGTCTCAGGAGCGAAAGCCCAGGAATCTCTGGGGAGTGGGCTCGTTATCGTGGGATTTAAGAGCTTTAACAAATGCCAACTTCCGGAGGCTTCTTGGCGACAGAACGCCAACGAGAAAGCCATGGTCTGTGCCTGTCTGTGTATTCCCGGACACAAGGGCGCTCACGAGGGCACAGAGAGCATCATTTCAGCCCTTCTTAGAATCTGCACAGTAAGAGAAGGACTTCTGGCTGTCCCCTCACGGATTCAGAGCAAGCGTGCAACGTCATGAATGCTGGCTGCAGCCCTGGGCTGGACTGTGAGGGACAACCAGGCCACACAGCTCATGTGTTTCCTCATGAAGCTCACACAAGGAAAATGACAGGACCAGTTCGCACGCAGGAAACAGAACGAATAGAAGCATCTCTCGGGCACCGAGAGCACAGCGATCATTTGCTGAGACTATGTGCTTGCCAGCGAGAAGATTTCTCACTAGGAGATATGGAGATACGGAGCAAAGTCACCACTTTTGAGGACACAGAATGGAACATGTCAAGAGTCACTGGCTCGAGTGTAGACCTCCTCACTCGCCCGGCTTTCCTGTCCGGCCAAGAGCCACTTCCCTGCCTTCCCTCCTGTCTGCAACGGGCTGGGCAAGCAGAGGGCCCCAGGTCAAGTCCAGCCGCCACCTGGGTTGATTTGGCCTGCGGGCTAAGAATGGCTTTACGTTTTTAAGTAGCAGAACGATTATCACCCACGGGTTCAAGACCCGCCTGGGCAGCGAGACCTCATCTCTACAATACATAAAAAAATCAGCCGGGTGTGGTAGCTCATGCCTGTAATTCCGGCTACTGGGAAGGCTGAGGCGGAAGGATCGCCGGAGCCCAGCAGGTTGAGGCTGCGGTGGCCGGGAGCGGCCACTGCATTCCAGTCTGGGTGACGGAGCGAGACTCCAACTCAAAAAAAAAAAAGAATATGTTGTGACACACGGGAATTACATGGAACTTCAATTTCAGTGTCCATCGATGAGAAGGTTGTGTTGGAATTCCGCCGTGCTCATGTGCTTACTGATCATGTACGGCTGACTTCACACCCCAAGGGCAGGACGGAGCAGTGACAACAGGGACCACACAGCCTGCAGGGCCTGGTATTTACTACCTGGACTTTCATAAGCAAGGGTGCCAACTCTGGGTTCAGAATAACTAATTTCGGGGGAGGGCTCTTCTTTCCTAGAAATAACAGCAAAGTTGAGATTACATAAGTTGGATGCCCAACTTTTGGATGCCCAATTTTAATTGGGTAGATTTTTTTTTTTATTTTTATTTTTTGAGTTGGAGTCTCACTCTGTCACCCAGACTAGAGTGCAGTGGCCGCTCCTGACCACTGCAGCCTTGACCTGCCGGACTCTGGCAATCCTTCCAAGTAGCTGGAACTACAGGTGCACGCTACCACGTCCAGCTAATTTTTTTTTTTTTTTAATTTATTGTAGAGATGAGGTCTCGCCAAGCTGCCCAGGCGGGTCTCAAACCCGCAGGCTCAGGCAATCCACTCACCTCGGCCGCCCAAAGCACTGGGATTACAAGGCTGAGCCTGGCACCGAGTCTGGCAATTGGGTAGATTTTTTTAAGTGATCTCCATTGCCCTGTGTTACAAAGAGCAGTGGCTGCATAAAGTGTAGAATATTAGTCAGCCAGGTCTTCTTCAGCCAAGACCCTGCCCATTCTAAGAATAAGTGAGGCCGGGATTGGTGGTTCAGCCTGTCATCCCAGCACTTTGGGAGGCCGAGGCAAGTGGATAGCCTGAGCCCACAGGTTCGAGCCCAGCCTGGGAAACTTGGCAAGACCTCATCTCTACAATAAATAGAAAAAATCAGCCCGGCATGGTAGTGTGCACGTGTAGTTCTAGCTACTTGGAAGGCTAAGGAGGAAGGATTGCCCGAGCCCAGCAGGTCAACACCGGGGTGGCCCTGAACCTGCATGCCACTGTACTCCAGCCTGGGCAATGGAGTGAGACCCTAACTCAAAAAATTTTTTTTAAAAGTGCCCACAGAATGCAGACATCTTGATTCAAGTGTTGAGTCCTGCGTCCTGACCCTGAGCAAGCCCTTCCACCATCATGGCACAGTCATGAGACCCTGCACATAAAAGCACTTTCTGCATTGTGAAGGACTGCAGGGAAGCAACCGATCAGTGTAAGGTGATAAGCTTTCATTTTTACACTCTAAGTAAATCCACACCCAAAGGATCGCAGCAATCATCACCACAAACAGATGGTCCAACAGCGAGTGTCACTAAAAGAGGACAGGTCCAGTGGCTCACACCTGTCATCCCAGCACTCTGGGAGGTTGAGGCAGGAGGATCACTTGAGCCCGGGAGTTTGAGACCAGCCTGGGCAACATGTGAGACCTCATTTCTACAAAAAGTTCGCTAGGTGCCATGGCACACGCCCGCCGTCCCAGCTACCTGGGGGCTGAGGCAGAAGGAACATCCAAGCCCAGGAGGTCAAAGTTGCTGTGAGCTGAGATCCTGCCCACTGTACTCCAGCCCGGGTGGCAAGTGACATCCCGACTCAAAAAAAGGTGATAATCACTGAAAGAATCATAGAAATTGATCACACGCAGAGAATCTCTTACACAAGCTCAGATTCAGCTGGAGCCATCCACAGCCCTCCTGTCCATTTTAACTTATCTCACTGATCTTAGAGTTAATTTACATCACAACAATCTAAAAACTCCCCTCCAAAAATGTTTGTAATGTATTCCACCACATGCCACCAAATGCTAAGACCCACGTCTAAACGCCATGTCTCCAAGCTTCCCCTTTTTTCTAAACACCTTTCCTTTCAGATTGACTGACGCATCTTCCTCCCTGCCTCCTTCACCACTTCCAAGGGCCCTGAGCGATAATAACACAGCACACGAAACCTCTTAATGGCTCTTGCTGCCTTAGAGGAGGAGACAGGTTCAGCTTAAGTCAAGACTCCTGTGGCTACTGGCTTCATCTTCTTCCTGCTTGCAAGGCTTAGCTGTTTCTTAATCTTGACCCTCATCTGGACTGTGACCCAGCGAGAATCTCTCTGAGACACGCTCTGCAGAGTGTGGCATTTGCTCTTGACCCCTGCCCCCGCTTAACCAAAAAGCAAGTGACAACTCCTCACACCCCTCCCTGCCCCGCCTGCTCTAAGGAAAGGGGGTGAGAACCAGAGCAAAAACATTCACAAATGGCTACTTGCTAGCAAATACAAGAGCGTGCCATTTTCCCCGAACGCCCAAAGTGCCACACCAGGGAGAACGCTCTGCTGAAAAAGACGGTAAGCCTTGCAGTCAAAGCGAGCTGGGCCCGATCCACCATCAACCAGCTACTGGACGGTGGGCGACCTACCGCACCTCCCTAGGCCTCCACTCCTTAGCTGAGAAATACGGACAGCCATCTTGACCTCAGAGGTTTGTTGTCACGGCTGGTTAATGAGATAATGGATGTAAAGCCCTTCGCAATGGCTAGCTCATGGTAAATGCTCAAAAGCACACGTCGTCTACACTGAGAAGGGAGAAACCAAGCCAGAGGCACAAATTCAGGATGTGAGATCGAGGACAGAAGGGGTGGGTCCCTCTTACAATGACTGTAAACAGAGAGGCAAAGCCCACAGGTTGGGCTGTTACTTCAAGAAACCGAATAATCAGGGAACAGGTTGCAGCTGATTGCGAGTCACTGGTGACTTGAGGAGCGAACCCCTGGGGTACAACATGTGAGAGCTCGTCCAGCCCAGGGCAGCCTCAATCCTGGGGGCCTGTAGAAGCGTGGGTGGTCTCTTGACTGGGTGTCTGCTCATCGACGCTGGATTGGCGGCCTGTGCTGCTGCTCAAAACAGGAATGTTATCTTTGGTTTTGGACATACATACGTGTAGCTGCCCAACTTTTATTCTCTAAAGCTGGACCCCGGGAACGGCATCGTCTGGTGGAAAAGAGGACGTGCAACAGTAGTTTCTATGGGACCAAAAACATCCCGACACGGGGGAAGCTAAACAGTAAAGACAGAAAACAAGCTTTGCAGAGAGAGGCTGTGACGCACACTTGTTGTAAGCTTTCCCATAACCAGAAAGGTCAACCAAAAGTTCATAGTGTGTGGCCATTAATTATGGGATACCAAACTTCTAATACCTGATTAATAGTGAATATTACTTATTTTTCTTGCTTTCTTTCTTTTTTATGTATTGTAGAGACAAGGTCTCGCCAAGTTGCCCAGGCTGGTCTCAAACCTCCTCGGCCTCCCAAAGTGCTGGGGTGACAGGCTGAGCCGCCAAGCCCGGCCTATAATTTTCTATTCATACAGAGTCTGGATGAATGGGATTTACAGCCAAGTTAACCTGCCTTAGATTAAGCAACAAATACAAAATCTAGAGTTGTAGAGGCGCAAACACCCTTTGAATGAGGCAATATCGTTCTCTGAGAAAAGATGCACTCTCTTTTGTGGCAGGGATGGTGGCAGGGAGGACCCTCTTCTGGACACTAACTCGGTTTGCGGTGTGGGACCTCATGTCTTCCAATAGAGTCAGACAGAGTCAAACGTGTGAGTGGTCCGGCACTGCTTTGCTGCTCTTCTTAAAAGGAATCGGGGCCCGGGAGTGGTGGCTCAAGCCTGCAATCCCAGCACTTTGGGAGGCCGAGGCAAGAGGATTGCCTGAACCCGCAGGTTCGAGACCAGCCTGGGCAACTTGGCGAGACCTCCTCTCTACAATGAATCAAAAAATTAGCCAGGCATGGTAGCGCGTGCTGTAGTTCCAGCTGCTTGGATGGCTGAGGGGGAAGGATTGCCTAAGCCCGGCAGATCGACACTGGGGTGGCGGTGAGCGTGCCACTTCACTCCAGCCTGGGTGACAGTGAGGCTCTAACTCAAAAAAAAAAAAGGAATTGGGAAGCTGTAAACCTTCCTTGATAGAATGAGTTGCTCAAATTCTTATAAAATAATTCCCGCCTTCAGTCACCCAATAACCTCTTCCAACCACGAAAGGAGATATTGGTTATTCTCTTGTCCTTTCTAGGAAATCTTAAACAGAGTGAGTCATAAAAGGTGCAAAACCCAGGTAGCAAGGTGACTGGAAGAGCGAGAGCTCTGCCAAACGCGGTCACCTCAAAGCCCGAGTCCTGAAGCCGCGTATTCCAAGTGTTAATTAAGAATTCTCATTCTCAAGAAGGGAATCAGGAAAGTGCGCGATGGTGGCCTTAGATCAGGGTTTATATTCGAGAACTCAATTTGGGAGGAAAGGGCAGAGAAAATGTGATAAAAACAAGTATCTGATAAATGAAAAGACAATTCCGATATCCCTTTTGATCTCACTCTAGCAGAGCCTCAGCATGCTGTCAGAACGAATTGAGATGTCAGAGGAGACGGGGTGCGGTGGCTCACCCCTATAATCCCAGCACTTCGGGAGGCTGAAGCAGCAGGGTTGCTTAAGGCCAGGAATCTGAGACCAGCCTGGGCAACACAGACCCCACCCTTGCCTAAAATAAAAGGGCCCAGTTGTGCTGGTTCAATCCCAGCACTTGGGAGGCCAAGGTGGGAGGATCGCCTGAGGCCAGGAGTTTGAGCTCAGCCTAGAAAACACAGCGAGACCTCATCTCTACAAAAAAATCAGTCAGGCACGACAGTCCCACCTGTTTGGGAAGCTGAGGCAGAAGGACCACCTAAACCCAGGAGGCTGAGGCTGCGGTGAGCCGTGATTGCTGAGCGGCACTCCAGCCTGGGTGACAGAGTGAGACCCCAACTCGGGAATTAAACCAGTACTGAGCGCAGAGCCCCAAGCTGGAAAGGGTCTTAGAGTTCACCTGTTCTACCAGCTCTACTGATGATATATCGGAGGCCAGGCCCATAGTAGGCAGGTAGCAGAGCTGGGTGTGGAATTCAGCTTTCCTCATTCCTACTTCGGTGTACTCTTCGTCTTATCCTCCAGAACGAAGTACTCAACACCGGCCTGCAGAGTATTTCGGTGCTGTAGGCTTTCTACACACATGCCACATACATTTGATCGTCGTTACTCATGGGAGTCCCGTTCCTCCAAGACTCTGGTCACATTAACCTCTACTGATCAGCACATAACCGTGCGCTGACTGTGCTGTTTAAACGCGCCTTACTCAATAATATTGCTGATTCATGATGACTGAACTCAGGTAACACAGCAGGTAAGCCATGGCTGGAGGAAGCTCATCGACCCCAGGCCCACCATGGCCTTCCTGTGCTCAGGACCACTGGGTAGTCTGTCAGCACTGGCTGGGTGACATTTTAAATTTCCAAGCAAGTTGGGCTCGGTGGCTCAGCCTGTAATCCCGCGCTTTGGGAGGCCGAGGTGAGTGGATTGCCTGAGCCTGCAGGTTCGAGACTCGCCCGGGCAACTTGGCGAGACCTCATCTCTACAATAAATCAAAAAAAATTAGCCGGGCGTGGTATCGCACGCTTGTAGTTCCAGCTACTTGGAAGGCTGATACGGAAGGATCGCAGGAGCCCAGCAGGTCGAGGCTGTGGTGGCCGGTAGCGGCCACCGCTCTCCAGTCTGGGCGACAGAGTGAGACTCCAACTCAAAAAAAAAAATTACCAAGCAAAACATAAAAAGGGCCCACCACAGCCCTCCCGGGAGCCCTGGACAGTCCGTCAGCACTGCTCTGGGCGCCACTTTGAGGGGTAGATCACCGAGACAAAGCACAGAAGGCGAAAAGCATGTCACTAAATAGACCCTGCAGACAAGGACTGCAGCCAGTATGGATGACACAGGGCAAAGCACACCTTGTTTGACCTCAGCCAGAATTTGTGCGCTGGATGACCATTTTTTCTGTTTTGTTTTGCTTTGTGTTGGCCACTACGAGCAGGCTTGCAAATGACAGCCACAGCACTGCAAGTGCTGACTTCAGGGTTGCAAGTAAATTCTAGTGAGTATGCAAATTTGTAAATAATGAACCTATAAACAATGACGGTCAGTTCTACTGTGATGAGTGATGTAGCCTTACTTTTTGTCTGTTCAAATAATTCTGGATACCTAGGATGCTCAGATTAAATAAATAAATAAATTCCTCCTATAATCTTCCTGCTTAGAAAATGTTCATATTTATTGTGTATTTTCTTTTCTTTCTTTCTTTTCTTTCTTTCTTTCTTTTTTTTTTTTTTTCTTTTTGAGTTCAGGCTCAGGCGGTCTACTCACTTCGGCCTCCCAAAGCGCAGGATTACAGGCTGAGCCACTGAGCCCGGCCTACGGTGTCTTTTCTACTTAGAAAATCCCTAGATGCACACATCGAGGGCTATACTTCTTCTTTCCTTTGTCACACAGATTCAGGGACTCTTAAATTGTAATATGCATGTTCAGTGGTACGAGATGGGAATAAAGCAATTAGATAGTCTAGACTTCAAAGTATATTTTAAGTCTCCTGATAATGGATAATGTTATGTAAAAAAAAAAAAAAAAAAAGATGCAGGCTGGACACGGTGGCTCATGCCTGTCATCCCAGCACTTTGGGAGGCCTAGGCGAGAAGGTTGCCTGACCATAGGGGTTTGAGACCAGCCTGGGCAGCATGGACCTCGTCCCTACAATAAATCAAAAAATTAGCCAGGTGTGGTGGTGCATGCCTGTAGTTCCAGCTGCTTGGAAGACTGGGGCAGAAGGATCACCTGAGCCCAGCAGGTCGAGGCAGTGGTGGCCGTGAACGTGCTATTCACTGCACTCCAGCCTGGGTGACAAAGTGAGACTCTGACTCAAACTAAAAAAAAAAAAATGCAGAAAAGTAAATATAATCCCAAACTGCTGTAAAAATCAAAGTAGCAGGGTATACATTGCAAAGTATTAATCTACTGATCATGTATATGTTGCAAATAATTTTAATTTTTCTCATTGTGCTTTTTCATACTTTTAAAAATGCTACTAAAAAAGTGTGCTACTTTAGTGAATAAAAAAGTCAACATCAACCCTATTTTGAAGAGGTAAGCAAGACTTTTGCCCTATGTTAAGCCATACCCAGAACAGGTCAGAATCTGCCCTTTCTTGAAAAACAAAGTTTCTCTAGAAAACACATTGACTTTGAACTTTAAAAATCCTCCTCAGCCGGGTTCGGTGGCTCAGCCTGTAATCCCGCGCCTTTGGGAGGCTGAGGTGAGTGGATGACCTGAGCCCGCGGTTCAAGACCCGCCTGGGCAGCAAGACCTCATCTCTACAATAAATAAAAAAAAAAAATCAGCCAGCCGTGGTAGCGCATGCCTGTAATTCCGGCTACTCGGAAGGCTGAGGCGGAAGGATCGCTGGAGCCCAGCAGGTCGAGGCTGCGGTGGCCGGGAGCGGCCACTGCACTCCAGTCTGGGCGACAGAGTGAGACTCCAACTCAAAAAAAAAAATCCTCCTCATTCTTCTTCTTAAACAATCTATCATCCCTTCATCTTCTTTTCTGCCTTTTTTCCCTCGTCTGCTTTTCTGCCTCCCCCTTCCCTGCAAGCAGCCACCAGCACCATCAGGTCGACCTGCTGCCACACTGGCTCCCTCCCCGACCAGAACCTTCTTAGGGTCCACAAAGGCCCAGTCGCACAGCTGAGCGACAGCACCCAGCGGAGCCTGGAGACGAGAGCTGAGGCGGAGGAGAAAGAGTCGCTGGGAAAGCCTGACTCCCGGGGAGACCAGAGAACCAGCCCCAGAGGTCCCAGGAGCGCAGGTGGGCAGGACAACCTCCAGGCAGGAAGCGGGGGAGGGTCTCCTCAAAGCCGTGTAAGGAGAGCAAAGATGACCTTGACAGCATTCAGACCCAGCCCCTTCGACTTGCTGCTCAGGGGAGGCAAGGTCATCTGTTAGTCGTTAAGCAGGGAGGGGTCTGGACAGGGCTCTGGGAGAGCAGGGAGGGTATGAAATAACAGGTCATGAGAGCAACAAGCACGAGGCGTGTCCAAGACGGAGTGAAGAAGGCTGGGGCGCGCCAAGGGCCCAGCTGCATGGGAGCCTTCCTCTGGCGCCTCTCCACAGTCAAGGCGGTCTCCTCGGCAGTTCTGAGCAGACGGCCAGTTCCTTCCCAGCCGTTTTCTCTCCTGTGTTTCCACCTGAACTTTGCTTCCTTCTTTCCCCAGCCAGCCTGCACTCCGGTCCCGTCTCCTGAAGCGCTCAGTGGCCAGCGTCCTCGAGCCCCCCTCCTCTACGGCCTTCTCGAACCCTCGGTCACTCAGAACGAAGACGAGTGTCTAGCGTTTAGTCTGGGCCCATGGAACTGCCATGCTTAGAGGTCGAGCGTGGTCGAATAGCGGGACTTCGTGAGGGATGGCAGGATAGAGTTACCAGCTTCAGAACGCTGAGAGCTCTGCAGGCGTGTGTGAGTGCTTGGAACTGGCGGACGTCCCTGGAGGCATCGGGCCTAGTTAAAGGCAGCTGCTGGGGCAGTCTAGCTGGGGGCTCCCCCTTCCCGGCCTGCAGGAAGGAAATATCTCAAGCCTGATTAGGGCTCTAGCAGGAAGCCTATTCTAACATTTCACATTTTGTATTGCTTTTTCCTGGACAGGCACAGTGTAAAGTTGTCAGGGAGACAAAAGGAACTCCAAACAAGAGTGATGGGAGAAGAGGGCTTGGGAGGAGCAGGTTTGAAAAAGAAAAAACACACACCACGAGGCCTTGATTAGAAACGACAAACGCAGCCGTCGTTTTAACTAAGATTAAAGGAAAATATCGAAACAGATGTTTTTTCATTTCAGGCTCCAGCTTCACTTTCCATTTCCTCTCTAAGTTTCCCAGTCACCCTCTTCTCCAAGTGTCCCATCACCCCTCCCCGAGTCCCAAGGTTGTCCTACGTAAACACTGAGCGTCCTGAGATAACCAAGCCACCCTACCTGTGAAAGTTCTCCCGTCAAGAAGAGAGGAAAGCTTGGGAGAGTAAAAAGACTGATGTGCAGATTATTAGCAGGACTGCCTCCAGCTTCGGATGTGAGCTGCAAGCAGCCCTGCGGTGGCACCTGAGAGGTGCTCTCGTTCCTGAGCAAGGACTGGATGATACCAGAATAACATTAACAAAAAAGAGGTAATCACACGAACAACAATGTCGTAAACAACTTTGGCTGAACACTCAGAACACATTCTTGGAAAGGATTATCTCAAGCCACTCGTGAGATCAGTTTATTCTGTCCAGAAAACTGAGGCTCAGAGGTCGTCTTGCTGAAGAACAACCAGCTAGCAAGACCGTGATTCACACCAGAGTCAACTGACTGCAGAACCAGTGTCCGTCCCCATCTCATTACTCAGGAACCACTGGGCATGCCTTTGTGGCAAAAAAGGGCCCCTACAGAACAGGATGGGTCCTCCAGAAACTAGAAGTTCGCTTTGGAGAGCAGAAGAGTGTCCCACAGGCCTTCTTAAACCAGAGACATGCCTCCCTTCCTGATACCATCACGGCCAGAGCCTAACGAAAGTATCTCTAGTAAAGCAAACCTAGAACACTCTCAGGGACCCTAAAGAAGTGAGTCTCAAGAAGAGAGCCTTGGGGCACACTGGGGGGGGAAGCCCTAGAGCGAGCTGTCGGGAGCGAATGAGACCCAGCCTGCCTAGTTCTCAGGCAAGCAAATGCCATCCCACGTGTCCTCAAAGGTCAAGCTGCCGCAAGTGAGGGAATGCTGCTTGGGGAGAGGAGTAAACTCGACTGTGGTTTCGCTCTAAGATGCTTTATTATTTTTCCATTGCCACTTCTTCGTTCCTCCTCTCGATTTTGAATCTTTTGCCCTTTTTAAAGCCAAAACTGTTCTCGCCACCCCCGTTTTGCCCAGTCTCTGCAAGAGACATTTTATAGCCTCCCTCCCGCCTGCAGGTTTTCTCAGGACCCTTCCGCTCAGACAGACACTATTTCCTTACAAAGCCAGAGCTTTTCAGAGTGCTGGAAAATGACGTTGGACGTGAAGTGGCAGATCCAAGGGGGCAGAGAAGGAGGGGGAGGGGCAGGGAGGAAAGGAAGGGTCTCCTGTCAGAATAATCTTGAATTTGAACCAACAGCACGGCACAAGTTCAGCATTTTCATAGATAGTCTTAGCAGTTTTACAAGACTTTTTTTCTCTCTTCCCAAACGTGCTTTCAACAGCCATGCTGTTTGCAGAGGCACTGAAAGGAGTACTGTGTGCAGAAGGGACAGGGATGGGCCACAACGCAGGACTGGGAAGCACAAAAGCTGCTTTATGTCAAAGTGTGTTTGCCCTGGCGGAAGCCGAGACCTACCTGTACGTAGTCCACGCTCCGTCCCAGGGCTCGGAAGGCTGTGTACATGACCTCTCTCTTTCCACCCCACTTCTGCATGACGCAGACGCTCTTGTTGGACAAGACCAGCTGGGTGACGAGCTGCGAGCTTTCTCTGTGCGACTCCTCCGTCTCCCCGGGCCCCTTCTCGTGGAAGTTGTTCTTCCAGACGTAGGTGGCGGACTTGTCCCTGCCCATGACCTCGCTGAAGATGTCCATCATGTAGAGGTCGTCCTCCGAGTTCCCGTCGATGACCATGACGACCTTGATCCCGGGGTAGGTCAGCCTCTTCACAGACTGCAGGCACTTCCGCAGGTAGTCGGGGTCCTCCTGGTACGCAGCGATGCACAGCGCGACGGTCTTGTTCAGCTTGATGGGTGTCTCCAGCGACTTCTTCATCTTCCGGTGCTCCAAGAAGGCAAACAGGCTCTGGATGACAAGGTGAGATGCTAGGAAGGCACCGTACAGCCCGAAGGAGAAATAGTAGTTGTCCGTCTGGACGAACTGGTAGCCGACGATATAAGCAGCTGTGATTCCAAGGAGGAGGGAGACTCCAAAAAGCGTGGTTCCGATTATCCTCAGGATGCACAGAAACCTCTCACAATGCATCTGCAACAGAACCAAACGACACTCTCGGTTAACCGCCACTGTCCAGGCCTGTCCTACCCACAGTGTCACAGGCAGGCTGCCGGCGGCAGCTCTCAGCAGTCCCACTCGGAGCGTCCAACTCGCTGCGTGGCCTTCTGCACCTTGGTTTGCTCACTGCAGAGGTCGGGACGGGGATGCCTCTGGCACACCCCAGAGGGTGGCTTCAGGACCAGACAGGGTGGTCGCGCGGGGCCTACTGGACAACCAGAATGCTTTCACAAATGCCCCGACGCATCGCTTCTGGGGGGTGGGAGCATCCATCCAGGCTGCACGCTAGAATGTGGGCGGAGCCAGGCGCAGAGCCTGCGTTTCCTGCCACCCGAGGCCGCCCCTCTGCCTGCACCACGCACTCCCCTCGGCGCCAGGCGCTGACCTGCGGAAAATCCACAGGAGGTTTTGCTACATTTCTCGCGGGACTTCACCTCCTCTCCAGGGCAGACCCCTGGGCTCAGGCCCTTCCCACACTTCCGGCTGAGAGTGGGGTCGGGACATCTGGATCCTAGCACTGGCTCATCAGTTACTCTGGACTTTGAGGGAGACGCCATACCTCGGTTTTTGCTTCCTCTGTTCAATAAGGGATGTTAGACTTGACTATTTCCCAAGTCCCTGCTGGCATTAAAAATCCTCCTTCCCAGCCGGGCTCGGTGGCTCAGCCTGTTCCCGCGCCTTTGGGAGGTTGAGGTGAGTGGATTGCCTGAGCCCGTGGGTTCAAGACCCGCCTGGGCAGCGAGACCTCATCTCTACAATAAATCAAAAATCAGCCGGGCGTGGTAGCGCGTGCCTGTAGTTCCGGCTACTTGGAAGGCTGAGGCGGGAGGATCGCCGGAGCCCAGCAGGTTGAGGCTGTGGTGGCCGGGAGCGGCCACTGCACTCCAGTCTGGGCGACGGAGTGAGACGCCAACTCAAAAAAAAAAAAAAAAAATCCTCCACCCCTAGCAGTTCTGCAGAAACCTATCAAGGTTCCGGTAACTCTGAAAGGCGCCCTTTTGTTCTGACGTCTGTCTCCTCCATCTTCCACCAGCAACACTAGACAGTTACATACTGGGGATCAGGAACCTTACTACAGCACAATAGGAACACAATAAATGTTGGTAGAAATAATGAATATATTAAAGAAGAAATAAGCCAGGTGGCTTATGCCTATCATCACAACACTCTGGGAGGCAGAGATGAGGATTGCCTGAGCCCACGGGTTCAAGACCAGCCCGGGCAACTTGGCGAGACCTCATCTCTGCAATAAATCAAGAAAAACTAACCAGGTGTGGTGGCACGTACCTGTAGTTCCAGCTACTTGGAAGGCTGAGGTGGAAGGACCACCTGAGCCCAGCCAGTCGAGGCTGTGGTGGCCGTGAGCATGCCCCTGCATTCCGGTCTGGGTGACAGAGTGAGACTCTGGCTCAAAATAAATACATAAAGAAAAATAAAGAAAGAAGAAATAGCATTGTGCTTACTTCCAGCAGGTGAGTTTCTAGCCTGTCAAAAGTTGGAGCACAGTAGACCTGAGACACCTTTCCACTCAATAACAGCCAGTGCTGCACTCATCCCTAAATACTGTGTATCTTCTGCACAAAGCTTTCACAGCCCAAGGAGAGGGAGCCATTTTCCTGTATTTCTCATGGCATTTCCGATGCTGAGCACTGAAGCCATGCTTAGCAAACCTTTTTAATTTTATTTCTCCCCCCGGGATTTCTTTTTTTCTCCTCTTCTAAGAATGAACTATGATAAGGGACACAATGGGTATCAAGACAGCCTTCCCGTCAAGTTGGGGGGGGTCTTCTCATTATTTACAAATATGTAGTACTTAATCCTTTTCTTTAATCCAACTAATTTTTGACAGCTTTAGACATATATTTTAAATGGAAACTTAGGCTAAGGCATCATCTCTGCAAAACCTCTGGCCTGACGTGCTATACAGAGCCTCCCACGAACCAAAACTACCAGCCTTGACCCAGAAGGAAGGAAGTCACAGACCAGCTGGGAATACCGGCCTTGACACTTAGGCAAGGGAGGCATGCACCAACACTGAAACGGCCTCACACCACGTGGAAAGGAGCCCCCACCACCCAGGAATGCCAGCCTTGCCCCATGTGGAAGGGAGCCATGCGCCAACTAGGAATATCGCCTGGCACCTGCGGAAGGAGTCCCTCACCCAGGAACACCAGGCACGCACCACATCAACCAGCAATACAGCTGTGTGCCATGTAGAAGGGAGCTACCCACCCACCAGGACACAGGCCTTGCCCCACCAGAAATACGGGCCGTGTGCCACGTGGAAGGGAGCCACCCACCCACCAAAAACCCGGCCTTCATGCGTATAGAATGGAGTCATGCACCAGCCATGAAACGAGTCTCAGACCACGTGGAAGGGAGTCACACACCACCCAGCCACGCCAGCCTTGCCCCATGTGGAAGGGAGCCACACAGCAGCCCCAAACCTGGCCTTGACACACACGGAAGGGAGTCACACACCAACTAGGATTCCCACCTTGTACACGTGGAAGGGAGCCACCCTCCAGCCAGGAATACCGGCCTTGCACCCTGTGGACAGGAGCCAACATCACCCAGGAATCCAGGCCTCGCACCCTGTGGAAGGGAGCCACTCGCACACCAGGAACGCCACACTCACCCTCTTACGTTCGCCAGAAAGGTTTTCTGTTTGTTCACCCTGCATGCGTCTGGGGGCTCCGTTTACTCCGCTGCCACAAGCAGGTGACGCAAAGCAGCCCAAGGCCCAGGGTTCGAGCTCTGGGGCCTCCTTTCCCCTCATTAAGTGGACACTCAGTACCTGTCAAAGGCCCATCTCAGGGCTGTGGCAAAGGACAACACAAAATGGCGTTCGGGAGTGCTGCAACAACCAGAAACGTGCAGCAACTTAAAGGGTCGGTTAACCAGAAGGCTAAAACACAAAGCCAACAGGGCACTGGCGTTCCCCTTCTAGCAGCTGCACAAGGCACCACGGTGAGTCACGTGGGCGCCCGAGGCAAGTGCCCACGACCTATGGGAGTCCAGCCCACGGGACGTGGAAGGCTGAGCTCCTGCGACAGGCGGGCAGGCTCAGCATCCTTGTTAATCACCCGCCCCGGGATGCTGGAAGCTCCCCTGCCGGGCATTCCCGAGGCCTGGAGGTGCTGGGAGCAGGCTTGGAACTCGCCGCTTCCAAGACGTGAGTCATCCTCACAAGAGCGAAACACTTCAAGGGGGCCGGAACGCCTGGCCAGGGAGGAGCTTGGGCGTGTGTTCGGCTTGCGTCTGAAATCACAGCGCCGGCAAGAGAACTGCCTGTTTCTCTTCCATTATTCACATTTTCCTTGCTTTTATCGGCACACGTGGACACGGAGAGTGTCGACACAGCATCTGCTGGCCACGGCCGAGGTGGAGACGCCCTCTTGCATCACAGGCGGCTACAGACGTCCTGAAGCCTGGGAAAAGTTAGGCGTGAGCTGCAGCGACACGGCCAGGACCGAGCCTTTCCATGGTGCGAGAGCTCCGCGGAGTCTGGCATGACACACACAGCCCCTCACAAAGGCAAGGGTGGGGGCACGTCCCAGAGGCAGCTCTGCCCAGGAGTACATGGATCTCTGGAGTGACGCACAGGACGCATGTCTTTGCATTCGCCACTGGGCAGTGTTCTGCACATGGGCGCCACATGTGTGAGACTTTAAGACTGTCACCGGTTCAAATACTCCCATAAGCACACTGACTTCTCTGGTCAGGCACACGGCCGTGTTGCTAACTTGGGAAGGAGGGTTCGCCCAGTCCTGGGTCATAATGTCTAGCACCAGACACAAAGATGATTTAGAAACCTATGTCCTATACATACTTAAAATATGAAACTTGGACTTTTTTCCCCCAGTGTCAAACTTTGGCCTATTAATCAACACCAATTATTTACTAATCTCTATTCTCTGCAGAATCTTAGGCCAAACCAAGTGTTAAGGAATGGCTTGATACACTATAATGTAAGTGCCACAAAGTCCGTGTGTGTGTGGGGGGGGTGTGTGTGTGAGAGCCTGCCACACACGCATGCCTAAAGGTACAAGGAGCACCAGACTTGTAACTTGTCATTTCTAAGGCATGAGTCATTCTCACAAGAGTGAAAGATATACACATTTCATCTGCCCCAAGGACATCACAAAACATTGCCTGGCCTATAGCTGGTGTTAAGTCCGAGCTGAATGACTGGGTGTAACTGTATTCATCACCATCATCCTTACTGTTGTGGTAGCAGTCAGCATTTACTCCTCGTTTACTGGGCTTCAGGCAGTGGGGCCAGTTTTGTTTGTTAATAGCCTGATCTTAGTTCATCTTAAGGACTTTTGGTGGAAATATGTGATGAACCTCATGGTACAGACAGCATCTGCATAAGATGAGGAAATCAAGACTGAGTTTTTTGTTGTTTTTGAGTCGGGAGTCTCACTCTGCCACTCAGGCTGGAGTGCGGTGGCACACTCACGGCCACTGCAGACTCAACCTGCTGGGTTCAGGCGATCCCTCTGCCTCCGCCTTCCAAGTAGCTGAAACTCAGCTGCGTGCCACCACGCCACCATCTCCATGTCTCCACCATCGTCACCTGAGAACAGACAGCATGTCTTGCTGGCATCCCCTCTTCCAGCATCATGTCCTCGTGCAATAGGAGATGAATGTCTTCTTGGCAGGGTTACTGCAACTAGTAAGTACCGCACATAGGCAGTCCACTCCTTGAAGCATGGTATGCACGCCATCACTGGTCGTTATGGTCATTGCTGTTACTCCTGCAAGCCAATGTTTTAGCTCAAAGGAAGAGTAACAAGCACACTTTCCTCTCTTCCTCGTTGTATTCCAAAATCCACTGAAGACTAGGTCAGTGTCTATTTTTTGTTTTTGGGGTTGGTGTCTCACTCTGTTACCCAGTCTGCAGTGCAGTGGCACGCTCACAGCCATCCAGCATTGACCTGCTGGACTCCAGCAATCCTTCTGTCTCAGCCTTCCAAGTAGCCAGAACTACAGGTGTGCGCTACCACGCCCAGCTAATTTTTTATTTTTGTACTGAGATCTCGCCAAGTTGTCGGAGCTGGTCTCAACCTGCAGGTTCAGGCAATTCACTCGCATCAGCCTCCCAAAGTGCGGGGATTACAGGCTGAGCCACCGCGCCCAGCCGGGCCAGAGACCGCGCCCGGCCCAGCATCTTTTTAAATTAGAGTCAATATTTAAACACACAAAGGCACAAAGGATGAGAAGGGACACCTAAGGAATGTTTCTCTAATGGAGGTATCTGATCAAGATCACATTTGGGCTGGGGGTGGTGGCCCACGCCGATAATCCCAGCACTTTGGGAGGCCTAGGCAAGAGGATTGCCTGAGCCCATGGGGTGGAGCCCAGCCTAGACAACATGGCGAGACCTCATCTCTACAATAAGATCAAAAAATTAGCCAGGCATGGTGGCACACACCTGTAGTTCCAAGTTACTTGGAAGGCTGAGGCCATCAGCATGCCACTGCACTCCAGCCTAGACGACAGAGTGAGACTCCAAAAAAAGATCACAGCTAAGAAGCAGTAGAACTGGCTCTGCAGCACAGGCTTGGTTTACCCATAAACTGGCTTTGTATGGGTGGAAGGGGAGGAGGCTTCCGGTCACCTGATAATGATCAGAATTGGAGATACTCACCTAAGCTGCTGACATCCAAGGAGCAGGGAGGCAGAGTTAGGTGGTAGCCATCTGCCAGCTGAGAGTGGATCAGGAAGTCATGTTGAGCAAAAGGTTAAACAGCAGTGGTTTCCAAATGTAGCGGTATATCCAAGTTACCTGCAGACCCGTCAACGTTATGACCCACGCATCCAGCATCCACCATTGTGAGTTCTGAGATCCCCTCAGGCCATTTGATTTACTACAATGTTTGGGCAGCCAGAGTTGAAGTCGGGAAGACTCGACTGCCCGTGCCTTGGTGCAATCCCCATGGGCTTCCCCTGCCACTGCCCCCCCCAGACATCTGAGACAGAAGAGCCCAAGCGACGTCCCCAGCAGTCTTCACGTTCGAGCCATCTCCTCCGGAAGAGGGAGCACAGAGCCCCCCTTCCCTTCTCCCCTCTGGCTTCCTCTTCCTCTCTGGCTTAGAGTCTGCCCTGTTTGCAACGGTCTCACTGCAGTTGTCCTAGCAAAACCCCTGGAGCCCGGCTGGCAGGATTAGGACCCAAGCCTTGTAAGGGTCTTGTCACCCAGTGGCGTCTGGCTCCCGAGCTGCCAGTTGCAGATTTATTTTCCTTTGCACCACCCACTTTAATCGCTTATTCCTAGGATGGCCCGACGGCTGTGTGGGTTCCGGAAACTTGCTGTCCTAAGCTTAGTTCACAGCAAGGGGAGAGGTCACCGGCAGACGTGACCCAAAATCTGAGTTCCATGCTCCACGTGCCAACATTGGCTCTTGGGAGCCATGGCTACAGGTCAACACTCCACGCAGACAAATGTAGCACCAAAGCCAAGTCTCTTCCTAAAGTCATTCCTGATGTCTCACAATCAGGTGTGGCTTTTCCTCAGCTTCAGCCCCCGTAAAGCTTGACTAACTCCGCCGCAGCACCGTCCGGTTCAAAGGCATTCGATTCAAGAATTCTTGGTTTCAATTCCATCCACACTCCTTACCAACTCTGACTTTGAGTGAGTTGCTTAACTTTTCTGAGCCAAGTTTTCTGTTTTTTTAAATAAAATTTCCCTTGCAGGTTTGGATTAAATAGAACGTATGCAAAGTGTCTAGTTTGGTGCCCAAAACATGCTAGACTGTGATAAAAACTAGTTTATGTTTCTTGTGGGCCAGGCCCCGTTTTGCCTTGCAGTATGGCTATTTTAAGACTCCATTCAGTACACTTGTAATTCATTTTTTAATTATCGGCAGCACAGATGTATTCAGTTAAGAAGCATTCATCAATATAGGTCCATTTAATTTGAATAAAATATTTGACAGGGTGACCTTGCTATATTCATAGGCTCAAATCAGTAACATTTTCCTAAATTGTGGGAAAGGCAGTAGATACATGAACGTGACACGACTAACATTCAAAAGACACTTGAATAATTTAAGGCCGTCTGCAGTAGGATAATACTTACTCTATGTGGATTGCTGCGACAAAGGAAAGTATTGTAGTCAAGCATTATGGAATCGTGTTTCCTACCCGGGAGCTGTCCCCACCTCAGTGGATACAAGGGCTGCCTCCAAGTGTCATGGCAGCCTTGCACAGGAAGGTGGTGTGGGTGTGCATGGACAGAAAATGGAACCAGAAAGAGACATGGAGCTGCACCCTGTTCTCCATCGTGCTAACTCAGGGATCACACTTCATGCGAGAGCCCAAAAGCTAAGAATGTAACCAACTATTTGTTCTTCAATTTATTTTATTTTATTTTTTGAGTCAAAGTCTCACTGTCACCCAGGTTGGAGTGCAGTGGCACACTCATGGCCACTGCAGCCTCAACCTGCCGGGCTCAGGAGATCCTTCCTCCTCAGCCTTCCAAGTAGCTGGAATTACAGACACACACCACCACGCATGGCTAATGTTTTTGATTTATTGTAGAGACAAGGTGTCACCAAGTTGTCCAGGCTGGTCTCGAACCCCTGAACTCAGGCAATCCTCTCGCCTTGGCCTCCCAAAGTGCTGAGAATACAGGCTTGAGACACCATGCCTGGCCCTGTGCTTTGATTTAAAGTGCAATTGTATAATACAACTTTGTGAAAGGGATGCCCACCCTGCACCATGGAGAAAGGGTTTTCCCCACGGTACCAAATGTAAAAAAAAAAATGAGACAGTGGAAGGTTTGTGCTTAAAAATTCAAGAAAAAAGAAGTGTTTCACCAGAAATCTTAGCTGGTAAGAAAATCATGTGTGGAAAAGTCCTTACGAAATCCAGTATCGTGGGGCTATATTCTACAGACCTGACAAAAATGATTCCTTCCAGGCTAACTTACTTTCTAGTAACATTTCTTACTCACTTGTTGCACAATTCGCCTTTTCCAGGAAGGTGGCTGACTAGACATCTTTGCTTTGTGGAGAGTGACATTAAAATCGGATGCTCGTTGTGGACATGCATGTCTGTCCTTGGATCCGTATAAGCTGCACAATGTTCTTGGATAAAATGTTTGATTCTAGGTATAACCAAGAAAGTCAGGTGATATGCATTCATCAGCACGTCTACAGCATATTCAGGTGATTTTCATAAGAAAAAAACAGGAGGCAGAATGTTCTAGGCACAGCGCTTTAAGACAGCAGCGTTCACCTAGAACGCAGAAAGGTTCCCAGAACTGGAAACACACAGGATATTATATACACACACACACACTCACACACACCACAAGAGACGGACTTTACAACGTTAACCTGTCAAGGAAAACGTGAAATAACCAGAGTAGGAAATCCTTTGGCGAGTGTGGCACTCCGACAGCAAGTTTTATGGTGAGCGTGGTACTCAAACAGTAAGCTCGGTGCACGTGATCTCATCGGCCTCTGGGAAAGTGGAGTGAAAGCTAATTTAGTGAATGAGTCCACTTGCACACACCGGAAGAAAACGCTCAGAGTTTAAGAGTTCTTTTCAAGCCAACCGGTCCATACGCTTTCGAGTTTTATCTGCAGACGGATCGGCATGCGTATTTGTTCCAGCCCATTCTACAGAAATTCTCCCGTTGGGAGCCTAGCACCGCGAGGTGGACGACGTGCCGCCCGGGAACAACCTTCTTCTCTGAAACAGCCTCGAGCAGCATCATGAGGCTCACGTCACCCTAAAGGCGCATCCTCGGCGCCGCCCGCCCGCGCCCCCGGCGGAAGGGTCGTGGAGACCCGAGCCTGCAGGCGGGGGCCCCACCGGCCGCGCCAGGGCCCCCGGCCGTGACGCCAAGGCACCGGCCGGCCGCGCGGGAGCGGAGCGTTCGGGCGGCTGCCGGAGACCCGTTAGGAGGCGGCGGGCGGGCCGGGCGCGCGGGACCGCGTCCAAGTCCTGCGCGCGGGCGACGGGGCGCGGGCAGGGGCGCGGGACCGCCCGCGCCCCCAGGCCCAGCGGCGCGTGTCGGCCCCGTCCCGTTCCCGGCGACCGCGGGAGCCCGGCCCGTGCGGACCGGACCGGCGGGCGGATCCTGCCCGAGGGGCCGCCGCCCCGCCCCGGCCCGCGAGCCCCGCCGCCGGGACGGAGGGCGCCCAGCGCGCGCGGTGCCACGTCGGACCGGCCCGGGACCCGAGCCGCGCGCGCGGGGGAGCCGCCGGGGGAGGCCGCGGGGCCGGCGACGGCGGGGCGCGGGACCCTCCCTCCCGGGCGCCGGCGCGGCGGGCGGGAAGCCCCGGCCCTTCGCCCCGGCGCTCCGGCTCCCCGGAGCGCGCGGCGGCGGGGCGGGAGGAGGGCGCGCGGCGGGGGCCGCAGGCTGCACCGCCTCGCGGGCTGGCGAGTCGCCCTGCGGCTCGGGACCCCGCGCGCCGGAAGTCGCGATGGAAAAGTACCCCGGGACGCGCAGCCCCGGCGGAGGCTACCTGCGTCCGCGAAGCCGGCGGGGCGCGCGGCGGGGCCGAGGTCCCCGAGTTTCCGCCTGCGGGAGGGGCCGGGCCGGGCTCTTCCGTCCCCGCGCCCGCTCGCCGCGCGCGGGCCGCCCCTGCCGCCGGCCGGGACCGCCGCCTACCTTGCTCAGCGCCGGCGCATCGAGTCGTCCGCGGCCGGTCTGTCGGTCCCGGGGTCGGGGCGCTTTCCAGGGTCGCGGCGGCCGGCGGTCACATGGAGTCGCGGCGACTGGCCGGGAAGCCCGAGGAGCGCGACGGCGGCATGGAGAGGGGCCGGGTCCCGCGTCCGCTCCGCGCCCGAGGGGCGCTCGGCGTCCCCGCCGCACTTCGGGCCCCGGCGCGGGGCTTGGAGAGCGAGCGCGGTTCTCGGCTTCGGGCTGCCCCGCCGGCTCCGGCCGCGGGCAGCCTCCGTCCGGCTCGAGAGCGCGCGGCCCGGCGGGCGGCGGGACCGGGCGCCGAGCGGGCTGTCCTGGCTCGCCGGGCGGGACGCGCTCCAGACCGCCGGCTGCTCCTCGCCGGGCGGCCCGCTCCGCGCTCGGGGGTCCCGGCGGGCGGCTGGTGGGTGTTTTAATAGGGCGGAGGAGGAGAGGGGCGCGGGGAGTGAAGCGGGGGGTGTGGACTGGGGACCCCGGGGGGAGGGCCCTGCGCGGGCGGGGGCGGAGGGAGGGGAGGGCGGCCCGGCCATTCAAAGCCCTCCGGGGAGGCCGGTCCTGAGCGCCAATGAATTCAATTAACGCGGCCGTCAGCGCGAGCGCAGGGACGCCGGGCGGCTCCTCAGCTCGGGCTGCCGCGCGTCCCTGGGCGCGGAGCCCGGCGCCTAAGCCGCTCAGGGGCGGAGGCCGAGGGTGCCCGCGGCGCGTCCGCCCTGGGCAGCGCTTGGGAGGCGCGTGCGGGTGCGTGCGCTCGTGCGGCCCCGCGCGTGGCGTGTGTGCACGTGCGTGTGCCGGTGTGGGCGGTGTGCTCGTGTGCGCACGTGTGTGTGTGCCCGAGCGGGCTCGCCAGGCCCAGCCGGCCGCCCCTTCAGCCCCTGCTCCACCGGCGCACGGGCCTCGGCGGCAGAGCCCCGGAGAGGCGGGTCCTCGCGGGCGAGCGCGGAGACGGAAGAGGCGCCGGTGCCGCGCGCAGCCGGGCCGGGCCGCGCGCCCAGCCCCCGAGGCCGCCGCCGGGGGCTTCGGCCGGACGCGCGGCCGCGGCGCCCCGCCAGCCGCCCGGGCAGGCCCCGGCCGAGGGGGCGCTCGCGGCCCTCGCGGCCGCCCGTCCCGCGCGACAGCAGGCGGCGCTGTGGGCGAGGGCGACGGCCGCGGCCGGGCTGCGCGGGGCGGGGCGGCCTCCGCGCGCTCCGCTCGCCTCCCGCCTCCGCCCGGCCCGGCGGCGGCCGCCTCGACGCGGCCGGGCCGGGCCTGCGCCCTCGCCGCCCCCGCGCGCGCGGCTGCCCGGCGGGGGCGGCCGGGCGGGCGCGGGAGCTCCCGGCCTCCCGGCCTCCCGGCCTCCCGGCCTCCCGGCCTCCCGGCCTCCCGGCCTCCCGGCCTCCCGGCCTCCCGGCCTCCCGGCCTCCCGGCCTCCCGGCCTCCCGGCCTCCCGGCCTCCCGGCCCCGCCTTTGTCCGAGCGCGGCCCGAGCTGGCTCGCGGCCCGAGCGGGCACGGCCTCGCCCCTCCGCGGCAGGCCCGCGGCTGCCCGGGTTTCCGGCCGTTCTCCGAGGCGGGGCTGCGGGGAGGACGGCGCCTCGCGCCCGCGCCCGCCGCGCGCCTGGAGCAGCCCGGAGGCGGGGTGGGAGCGCGGCGCGAGCCGGGGTGGGGCCGGGGCCTGCGCCGCCAGCGCCGGGCCCGGCGTGCTGCGGGGCGGGCGGGGCGGCGCGGACCCGCTCCTGGCCGCGCGGCTGGCCCCGAGAGCGGGAAGCTGGCGTTCCTTCGCGGGAGCACCGCGCTGGGCTGTCGATCACCTTGTGCTTGTCCTGGCCCAAGAGTCGAAGGTCACGTGTTCTGCGAGCGGCTATTCGAGCTGGTGCTGCTTCCGTGGCCTTCGGCCGCCCACCCCGGCCCCGCAGGGGCGGGGCCCCCCCGCAGGTGCACGTTTCCCGGAGGCCAAGGGGAGACTCGCGCCCGCTCCTGCGTGAGGCCTCTCTCCCTGGGGTCCCGGACGCGGGCTTGGCCTCTGCGGGCCTCGGTCCCAGCCAGCCTGGAGAAAGGGTCTGCCCCACGCGGGCGTCGCGTCCAGGCTCGGCTTCCGCCCGGAACGAGGCCCTTCGAGACCGCCGGGCTGCAGCCCCGGGCCTTCCCTCCCGGGGTCCTCCTCGGCGCGCGGCCAGCGCCCGGTCTCTCCCGGCCGGCCTGCCCACCGTCCTCTCACCGACTCACAGGCCGGCTGGCTCTGGGTCGCGAGCACGCATTCCACACCTTCACCCAGCTTCGCCTCGGAGCCGCAGGCTGACATGGTGGCGACCGGTCACGCCGTGCTGGCCGGCAAGCACCAGACTGGGAAGCCTAAGGTCTGGCTTCACGAGCCGGCCGTGGCGCCAGCCCGGGGGACACCGTGAGGGTGTTCACGTGAACGTCCACTGCCTGCCTGAAACGCGAGCTGTTGGGGCCAGAAGATGACCTCTTTCCACCCACCCCCCGGTTCTGATGTCCTTGTCCAACGCGTCCCTGCTGTGTTTTCAGCCGTGCGGGACCCCAGCGCAGAGTGCGGCAGACGGGCGTTTTCACGGGAGAGGAGTGTGTTGGTGGCGAGTCGCTGCTGATCCCCCCAACCCACAACGCTCTCCGGGGTGCCTTGGTCCCAGAGCGCAAGCACTCAGGGCCGTCACCGTCCTCCGCGCGGTCCTTGGGCTTCCGGTCAAGGACCTCTTTACAGTTTCAAGAACGACTGAGGGCCTCAAGAGTGTGTTTCTATGGGTTGTGTCTATTAATATTTGCCATATTAGAAAGTAAAGAATTCACTTGATTCATGTAAAGTGATGATAAGCCCAATCACATGCCAACTCAATACGATCTCTGTGAAGATAACGTTTTCCAAAACCAAAAGAAAATAAAAATGGTGAGAAAAATGGCATTGTTTTCCATTTTTGCAACTCTCTCGCTCTCTGGCTTAATGGAAGACAGCTGGATTCTCATATTTGCTTCTGCGTCCAATTGTTTTGATTGAAGTGTATGGAAAAAAATCTGGCCTCACACAGACAGGGAATTGGGAAGTGGCGGCACGTTCAAATGGCCTTTTTAGATGTTCTCCTTCGATGCTGCTTACGGAAACCTGGGAAGTGGCAGTGCAGAGAGGGGCCAGAGCTTGGCCCGCAGAAGCTCGCGGAAAATCACCTGCCGTGAGGGTGAACAGGGGAACAGAACACACGTTTGCTTAATGTGTGTTCACGGGAGCCCTTCGAACGAAGAGCCACAGACACCGGGGAAAACGTCCATTTTTATGCCTAGGTTCAGCAAAGTGTGCACAGTCATGTGGAAACAGGATTGGAGCAAAAAACAGGATCTCTGCCGACAGACCCAGGGGGCCCCGAGTGGCACGTCGGTCCAGATTCCTCTGGCCTCTGGAGCATTTTTCCTCTGGGTGTGGGCAGGGCCCTCTCCGGCTGGGGGTCTCATGGCCTACAGTCAAATGAGTTGGGCCTGATAATTTCTTTCTGGCCCACTTTTAGCTGGATAGAAAGGACAGAACGTGAGAGCGGTGTTTCGGGTTTTATGACGGACTTTGAGAAAGCGGGGTCTGGTTGTGTGGCCCACCTAGGGGAAGAGGGATTCTAGTTTCTGTGGCTGCCTCCGGGAGAATGGGACTGGAGACAGGAGGGCGAGACAAGATCACAGACACTTGTGCTTATGAGGCCTTCATTTGGGGTGTTGTCTTCTGAGCCCAACCGTTGAATCTGAAACAGTATGAATGAATTTCATGCTCACCGAGTTACGGAGATTTTCCAAATGTGGATACGTTTCATTTTTCATATAAAAAAGATGAAATTGTTAATATCGCCACCAATCCCATCCAATACGCCTTCAAATATTGGGAAGCAGTCATGCCCGTGGTGGCAAATACAAGTTTTGCAAAATTCTATTTGTCTTACTGTCAGTTACTTCCATTGTAGTGACAGGTTCACTTCATTTAATTTAAAAAAAAAAAAAAGTCTTTCAAATACCCACATCTCAATAAGGGCAGTTTGTCTGTTAGTTGTTCTTTCTTTCTCCCCCCCCCAACTTAGGAACAGAGAAAGGTTTATTCCAGTTGGCCACAGCATGAGGGTGGGAGAGGCAGTCTCTCAAATCCGACCTGCCCTTGAATACAGCTGGGGGCTTTGATGAGCATGGCAGGTGTGCAGGAGGTGAACTGAGAATCAAAGCCAGTCCCACCCCTCAGCTGACCAGGCTTCTGATGCATCAAGGAGCTCTGAATGCCCTCAGGCCCATCGTTCATCCAACATTTGAAATGTTAACACTCAGAGAATTATCTAAGCAGCATTCCAGGTAGGATGGGATTTGCAACAGGGTTCAAGTTCTTTAGACTTTCACAAGATTTCTTTCCTTTCATGTACAAATTCTATTCTGTGATAGAGGTGGCCTAGCCAGGCTCCGTGGCTCAGCCTGTAATCCCGAGCTTTGGGAGGCTGAAGTGAGTGGATTGCCTGAGCCCACGGGTTCGAGACCTACCTGAGCAACTTGGTGAGACCTCATCTCTACAATAAATGAAAAGATTAGCCAGGCATGGTACCATGCGCCTGTAGTTCCGGCTACTCGGAAGGCTGAGGCAGAAGGATCGCTGGAGCCCAGCAGGTCGAGGCTGCGGCGGCCAGGAGCATGCCACTGCGCTCCAGTCTGGGCAACAGAGTGAGACTCTAACTCAAAAAAATAAAAAGTAAAAGTGGCCAGCTAACTTCTGACTCAATCCTTATAGAGCCCCCCCATAACCGTGGTGACTTGGTGTATAGAACTCTTTTCTGTGTTCTTTCTCTTTCTTCACACAGAATATTAAAAGGCCATATACACACTCAAGTATAATACTTAATGAAATTAACAGCATCACTACCTTATCAAGGATCTTCTTAAGCAAGATCTGATTTCTGTCCCCAGCGAGTGCTTGGAGGGCCATGAAAGATGGCTGGCATAGGTTGGTGTCAGTGGCTACTGTCCAGGCAGACCAGCGGTCAACACCCTTGTCTGCATCATGAGCAGAAACATCAACAAAGTAAGATAAAAGTCATGTCTTAGCATGACCTGAAAATAGTTCTGATTTCCTGAGAGGGTCTTGGGGCCCCCAGGGGTCTACAAAGCACGCTGGAAAACACGGGTTTATATTAAGTGTGCCAAATGCAGTGGGGTACAATTTTGGATGTTTTAAGAATAGACAAGCCAGGCACCGTGGCTCACACCTGTAATCCCAGCACTTTGGGAGGCTGAGGTGAAAGGACTGCCTGAGCCCATGGGTTTGAGACCAGCCTGGGCAACTTGGCAAGACCTCATCTCTACAATAAATCAAAAAATTAGCCAGGTGTGGTGGCATGTGCCTGTAGTTCCAGCTACTTGGAAGGCTGAGGGGGAAGGATCACCTGAGCCCAGCAGGTCAAGACTACAGTGGCTGTGAGCATGCTACTGCACTCCAGCTTGGGCAACACAATGAGACTCTGACTCAAAATAAAAATAAAAGAATAGACAAGCTGTTGCACTCTGGAAAGAGCCCTGGCACTCAGAAGGGAAGTGTCAGTAGCAGCCCAGTCACGTGAGGTGTGACTGTAGGAAACAGGAATGCTCAGTACAACATGGAAGAATCAGAGGCTGCAAGGGACAGTGGAAAGCCTTTGCGAGTCGTGGCTATTCACGTGGGACAGCGTAATCTCTGCGATCCTAAGACTGCACACCAGCGGGAATTAAAATATGCCATGTTGAGCTCCAGGAACGGTAGAATTTCTTAAGTCTGAGCTGTGCAAGGATGAAACAGAACTGACCTGGAATTTAGTTTTCCAGTTCCTGATTTATAGGAGGCACGCGGATTTCCACATCGCATAGAATGTAGACCACTTGCCTTCTTGTGTTATTTCAAGGCCAAACTCCCTCAGCTCTAGAATTAAGTTGGAGAAAAATTTTAGGAGGATATGGCTGTGTTAATCATGGTTAGTAGGTTTGAAGGTGCAAAAAGAAAGAGAGAGAGCTAAGCATTTATCTGACACTCAAGAAACTAGAGTGACCAGATTGGAAGAGATGAAGGTACTTACAGATTCACTGATTCAGGGAGAAAAGCTTCCTTTTATTCCCCATCGTAGTTTTTGAAGATTTTATTATGTCAGATTAGTAATTTTGCAATCTCTAATCATTTCCAATTAGCCTCTGAATATTGCTTAAGCTATTTTTTTTTATCGGTTACCAAAATGAAAGGGACAAGCCAGTGAAAAGCCTTTATAATTATCTCCCAATTGGCTTTTCTACAGATGAAAAAACTAGCTTTAGTTTCCTCATCTATGTATTTAAAATAGTTTTTTCATCTATATATCTTAAAATATATATGACCAAAGTATATTTTTAAAAGTATCTGAGGCCAATTATTGTGATTTGACTAGCAACAGCATTTCCAAAAATATCCATCTGAATCATTTATTTAAAAAAAAAGAAGCTGGGCTCGGTGGCTCAGCCTATAATGAGGCTGAGGTGAGTGGATTGCCTGAGCCCGCGGGTTCGAGACCCACCTGGGCAGCGAAACCTCATCTCTACAATAAATCAAAAAATCAGCCGGGTGTGGTAGCGCGTGCCTGTAATTCCGGCTACTTGGAAGGCTGAGGCAGAAGGATCGCCGGAGCCCAGCAGGTCGAGGCTGCGGTGGCCGGGAGCGGCCACAGCACTCCAGTCTGGGCGACCGAGTGAGACTCCAACTCAAAAAAAAAAAAAAGAAAAGAAAACCTTGTATTGTGTTTTGGAAACTTGCCTTCAATTGCTGATTTAGTGATTTAATGAGAGCGCTTTTCTTCATATTATTTACATTTCAAGAATTATCTCCAGATTCATGTGTATGGCAGATGGAGGCACATTATTTCTCATAGTCTAAAAAACATGGTGCTCGCTTGCATTTTTTTTGAACCAGGTAACAGAAAAGGACACAACTCTTCTTGACTTAAATATCAACAACTTCTGTAAACAAAAGCAGAAAGTGCTACTCGAGGCCTCAAGGTTTAATCTACTTCTCCTTTGATATTTTAATGATCTGAATTGTAACAGCTAAAGAGAAGATTGCGAAATGCATGTCTGTGTCCACGTGCTATTGCTAATAGTCTTATGGGGGCAACAGGTTAAGGATCTCTGTCACAGAAATCATCTTCCTTGGAAATTACGTGATATTTCTTTCATCTTGTTGCTGAAAATCTTAACAAGCTTTCCAGCTTTTCTTTTTCTGAGTCAGAGTCTCACTCTGTTGCCCAGACTGGAGTGCAGTGTCACACTCACACTCACGGACACCCCAGCCTTGACCTGCTAGGCTCAGGCGATCCTTCCGCCTCAGCCTTCCAAGTAGCTGGAACCACAGGCTTGTGCCACCACACCTGGCTCACTGTTTAATTTATTGTAGAGACAACGAGGTCTTGCCAAGTTGCCCAAGCTGGTCTCGAACCCCTGAGCTTAGGCAATCTTCTAGTCTCGGCCTCCCAAAGTGCTGAGATTACAAGCTTGAGCCACTGTGCCCGGCCTTACAACTTTTTAAAACCTTAAAAAGATGTGACTAATTTCTGGAAATCAGGTTATTTCTTGTTAGCGGGTGTAGTTGTTAAGCTTTTCTAGGTAAAGGGGCCTGTTTTGATAATTTGGGACTGTTCCCGGAATAATGAAATTTTCTCAGTTTTAGGAGCCTCTCAGACTGCTTACCCCAAACATGTTTATGGACAGATTTTAAAATCTCTTGTCCAATAGTAACATTGTGCAGTATTTGGAAAGACTATGACATCCTACATACTCCTAATTAATTAGAAACCACAGTATACACTTAAAAGTTTAAAAAGAAGACAAAAATTAGGCCAACCTTTATTTTCTCTAATGATTTACACTCACTGACATTGAATGCATCCATGTGGAAGAGGAAATCTCAAATTAAGGAAATCTTAGTCATTTGGAAGAAAGCCAAGAAGCTGGAACTATAAGATTTTTACATTCCCCTCTCCCCAGGTACTGACTCCTGGCTTTATACTTTTAGGAGGACGAGAATATCCAATTTTTAATCCAAGATGTCAAAGGAAGACGCCCGCCCTTAAATATAAGGAATCCTTGGGGGTCACAGCCCTAAACCAACTCAGTCAGGTGAGACCTCCTACCTTCTTCCAAGAGAGGTGTCAGCTCCAAGACCCAGTTGGGAGAGCTCCCGTTTCAGTGGCACCTGGAGCCGGGACTGCTGCTGTCCTCGATAATGCCATTAGAAGTGAGACTTCGGGCGTGAGTCACATCCTGCCCTCTCCTTAGCGCAGCGGGCTCCCTGGCGGATGGACAAGGGAAATTGCGATGCTGCTAGAAGGAATCATGTTTTTGGTGAGTTTCGGGTGTGTTCTCTGGGTTCACTCTCTTTCTGGGATATTAACATTTCAAAGTTCGCCTCAGATGGTGTGGGCTGGAGCACTTTGTCTGCAATGGCTCCATCTCTACGCCAAGCTTAAGCAGAGAACCAGGACGGGTTTGGATTGGATGCCTGTCCCTGGCAAACAGCACCTGCTGCTTGCTCACACCGAATCTGTCAGGCTCCTAATTAAGCAATCTGGGAAGGCACTTCAGTGTTTGTTTTGAAAAGCCAGGTGGCTTCAAGAATCAAAAGTGGACAGGAATGTGAAGGTGTGATTCTCCAAGTGGGCTGAGGCAGCTTGCAATACAGACCCCCCTCCCCCAATCCCACCTCGTAGGGCCCTGGGAATGTGCTTGTTTTGAAAGTGTCCCCAGGTGGCTCTTATGAACTCTGAAGCTTGGGAAAGTCTGCTTCAGGGATGTTGTAGATGGAAAAGCAGGTTTCCTAAACTTCTTACACGTAGTTCTTTAAAATTATATTTAAAATGTAACTCTTTAGCCGGGCGCAGTGGCTCACGCCTATAATCCCAGCACTTTGGGAGGCAGAGGTGAGAGGACTGCCTGAGTCCAGGGGTTCAAGACCAGCCTGGGCAACTTGGGGAGACCTCATCTTTACAATAAATCAAAAAATTAGCCAGACGTGGTGGCTCATGCCTGTAGTTCCAGCTACTTGGAAGGTTGAGGTGGAAGGATCGCCTGAGCCCAACAAGTGGAGGCTGCAGTGGCCGTGAGTGTGCTGCTGCACTCCAGCCTGGGCGACAGATTGAGACTTCAGCTCAAATAAATAAATAAAACTCTTTAAATGGATAACGCAAGAGCAACAATGCCTTTTTTGGAAAAATACGTCGTGAATGCCAAATGACTCCTCTGGTGGAAGACAGTATGTTTGTCTTGAACACCACACGATGTGATAAGCAGGTTATCTGCAGGCACATTCATCCTCTGATTTCTATCACAGGGGGACACCATCAAGCAGAAAGTCAAGGGCTCTAGACTTAACGCACCTGTGTGGGGTAGCCCCACACTTATTGTCTGCATGGTCCTGGGAAAGTTGCTTCCTCTCTCTGAGCCTCAGTTTCTTGGTATGTAAAATAGATCTGGTAGCAAAACTTTACTTAGAAGTTCCTTGTGGGGCATAAATACGACGGCCCTGTTAAGTCTCTGAGGAGCGTGAAATGAATGCCAGCCACGATCATGGGTGCTGTTGAAAACGCTGGTAGCTGGAAGATAAGGACACTCATCCTTAGAACTTGCTGCGGCGGTGATGGTCCATGTCTCCTGTTTCGGTAGGCTTCCCTCTACCGTGCATTTCTAGATTGTGCTGGGATCTCAAACATTAGAAAAATTGGTCAAGTCTCCTGGAGGGCAAAAGCTGCAGATGTGACATTCAATGCCTCAAGAAACCCTTTTGAAATGCCATGAGTGTGCAGCGCACAGGAGCCTGCCACATGAGCATCCGTCATGTCTGCTTGCACTGCAGGAAGCCCCGTGCTCAAAACGGGCTCAAGAGCCAAGCTTAAAACGCTCCTTTGAAAGAGTTGAATGGCGTTTTCTTCCCTGATGTATTTACCCGGGCACCGGACTCAGAAGCATCGTCTGGTTTTCAGCACACCTCCAGCTGGGGACCTGAGGGGCACGAGGTCGGGCGTTCACCCGGTCACGCACAATGAGCCAGTGATTCCAGCCAGAGTGGGTCGGGGTTCTGTGCCAGCGTTTCTGGCAAGTTTCTGGGAGAGCCCAAGAATAAATAGTTAACTGAAAGTGAGTCTTTGTACCTCGGCTTTTAGGGCAAAGAGAAAGGATACCTTTGCTACTATTGCTGCCTTCGTTAAATTTAAGTTTCTAAATAAAATGAAAAATATGTCTAAACATATAACTCAAACATGACACAAACTCTCTTCAAAATAGCCGAATTCATGCCGCTCGTGAACTGGAACCCTGGCAGGACGCCAGCTCCAGGGCACTCTGGCCGGTTTGTCGATGCTCTGTCATCTCTCTTCATCCTGGGTCGTCGAGCTCACTGTCGCCAGGTGTCCACTCACCAGCGTTTACCGAACACCGGCCACGGCCCAGGCTCACGTCTTGCCACTGACACTTGCAGGACTTGGGACAAGGGCGTGAGCAGAGGTTCCTCGGACCGGGGCCCAAACGCCTTATCTTCCCAAACCAAGCTGGCAAAGAGTTTGGTAAAATTAGTTCTTCTTCCTACCTTGACAAAAAAATCCCTGTAAGGCCAGTTTCGGATTTAGAACTCTCAAACATCTCAGCATACCCTGCCAGAAACACAGGAGAACATTCCCCAGCCCCAGCCCCCAGGTACCCCTCTCTGCTTCTGGTCTGCACTCACCTCTCCTCTCTCCCCATCGTGGCTGAATCTCACACCGCAGTGGCCTTGGGCACGTGTGCACTGGATCTGCCAGCTTACGCCTTGAAGCCCACCCACAGCCCCGCAGCCAGCCGCCTGAGCCATTCTTCGGACCCCTACCCTCCAGACTCCAGGGTGGAAGCTGATTCTGGTCCTGGAAGCGGCCTCAGACCAGAGGCCTTCCATGCGTGGGTCCAGGATGGTGCTGCCAGACCTCACTCCAGGGCATGCATGTAAAGCCGAACAGTCTCCCGGTGTCACCTGAGCCGTCCCCTCCCGTTCCTAAAATGTCACCACTTTCCACCGACAGCTCAGTAAAGACCTGACTCCTTAGCTGATCTTCCCTGAAACTTTCCAGCCGGATCGTAACCTTTTCTGTTTACAGTACCCTGTGCCATGCCAGTCCGTGCACATTTTCGTCATGGCGCCTCCAAGTCCGTTTGTCTTCCTGCCTAACTGTCCCTCTCTCCACCTCTGCCTGTCTCAGAATTCTCACTCATCTCTCCGTCTCTTCGCAGTGACAACACACGATGCCAGCCGTTCACATTATATGCACGCTCCCCAGGGTTTGTAGTCACATTTTATGCCAGCCATCTCTCCCAGCTTTGGCTGTGGAATATTTGAAGACTGGGTCTGTGCTATTCATTCCCTTTCAGTTCATCGAAAATAACTTCATCGTTGCTGTAGAAATCATGCCTATTCATTGTAAATGAGTCGTCCCACAAAAGACTACAAAAAAAGAGAAAAACTCAGAAATGTTGCTAATTTGTCTCATAGACACATGACTTGATGTAGCCAAGTTACACAAAGAGGACCACTCATTTTTTGTGACTTTTCTCTTCATTTAACCAGTTTGTATGTTTTTAGTTAGGAATACAGGGATCCGCCTAGTCCTTTGTCATGACTGCATATTATTCTTGCTAGGAATAGTTTAGAATTTACTTGACCAGTCTTTCTTGATAGTTTTCTTCATTTTGCTTCTATTGTACATTATAAAAGCACTATATGACATGGTCTATATTTTAAATCTTTTCAGGAATGTCCAGTTGTCCCCTTGGGATATATTTTTAAAGCTAGGGTTTTGTAACGTCACAAGGAACTTTGTCATTCACTCTGTATCTGTTGGGACACCCTAAAAATAAAACCTATTTAGTACATACTGCCTGAATGAATAATTCATGAGTGAGTCTGTGATTGGATACTTACTATCTATTTATATAACTCACCCAATACCTGTGGTCAGGTGTTCCGGGAGGAGCCAGCCTGGACAATACAACTTCTTTTCACAGAAAAATAATTTCAAGAAATAACTTTAAAAGGAAAGCCCCAGGGCTTGAAATAAGCAGAGTGAGAGACACTTGAGTGAACACTGCCTGGATTCATCTCATCCTCCAAACAGTGCTTGAGGAGAGAGAGCTGACGCCCTCAACCCGTCTCACACCTGAGAAACCTCGGACTCGGCGGAACAAGCCTCTTGCCCAAGCCGCTTGGCTACAGTCAGAGCCTCACACTGTCTTCCCGTCTGCTATTTTCTCAAATGCACAGCTCTGCCTTTAGCTAAACGTTGACTCTTACTGTTTCATTGTAGAAAGAACCGCCATAGAAACTGGCTTCTTGAGTAGCTGTTAAGTGCTGGAGGTCTCTTCTTCTGCCAGAGGAAACACACGAATTGAAGAAAAGACGAACGGCCTTGCATTTCTTCAGCGGCCTCTGACACAGCAAGCCCGAGAGGGACAGGACACTTGTTGACCGGCTTTGCCATTTTCCATTGCATTCAGGCTGACGTTTGCTGAAAAACCTTACGGCTTGTGTAGGCGAGAAAGGAACGCTTCCTGTCTACCAAGCACTGTCGTTCACTCGTAGCAGGAATAGAGTCTGTCTTATTCTTTGATTAATCCCTGGCACTTAATACACTACCAGGTACAGTGGACATATATGTGTATATATATATATGGAAGGGGAAAGGGAACAAGGGATTTAATACTGGAATCTACTACAAAATATTGGTCTCTAATGATCACTGTCACTGGTTTATTTTTATTTTGACGGTTTAAATTTTAAATCATCTCAAAACTTTGACAATGACTGACCCAATTAAGATTAGATCAGTCTTCAAAAGTTTTTTTTTGTCCTTTATTCTTTCTCTGAATAGGTCAATTATATTTTGTTTCTTTTATTTTGTTTTATTGAGTCGGAGTCTCATTCTGTCGCCCAGGCTGGAGCGCATTCACAGCCACTGCAGCCTCGACCTGCTGGGCTCAGGTGATCCGATCCTTCCACCTCAGCCTTTCAAGTAACTGGAACTACAGGTGCACGCCACCATGCCCAGCTAATTTTTTATCTGTTGTCGAGACCAGGTCTTGCCAAGTTGCCCAGCATGGTCTCGAACCCCTGGGCTCAGGCAATCCTCTTGCGTCTGCCTCCCAAAGTGCTGGGATTATAGACGTGAGCCACCGCACCCAGCCTATTCATTTTTTAAAATATGGGATATAATCTAAAAGGCTAAGAATCGTTATTTTGGGAAAAATAAACTATGATCTGGGGGGACAATAACTGTGGTTCAAAAATAATTCTTAAAACAAATTAGGAAATACCTGCATTGAGCTTAGTGTAGCTTTTACAGATATTTTTGTTCTTTGCGGAGATAAACATGAAACATGCTTCGATCATGTAACAAGTACTGTTATTAATACACTGAAATACTTGTTTGTTCATTCCCCCACCCCCCACATATTCACACCCTTTAAGTAAATTGAACACACAGCCAGGACTTGCAAGGTCGTCCCAATTCCAAACATTCAGGACCCTTTTTCAGTCACTCGACCCTTCTTGTCTGTGGGCTCTGCATTTGTGGATTCACCCAACCTAACCTCAGATAGAAAATACTTGAAAAAAAGGTTGGTTGCATCTGTACTGAGCAAGTACAGACTTTTCTCCTGGTCATCATTCCCTCAGCAGTACAGTAGAAAGGCCATCGATATAGCAATTACCTTCTATTAGGTATTATAAGTGGCCTAGAGGTGATTTACTCTATGGGGAAGGAAGTGCACAGATTAAGTGCAAATGCGATACCATTTTACATAGGGACATGAGCAGTCATGGATTCGAGGGGTCCTGGAACCAATCGTCCATGGATACCGGAGGACAACTGTATATCCAATCCATTCAAGCCTTGAGATTAGAAGAAAAAGTGATGTTTGTGGTACACACGGCTAATAAAAGGTAATGTGCTCTAAAAGGCTACAAAGAAAAATTATTGGCCGATACGAGTCAGCTTAGTCTAAATTTTTACAGAATACGACCCCCAGATCATAGTGCCTTACGAACACAGAGCTTCACTTACCACCATGTTCCGCGTGATTGACTCAGACGTTGCTTCATGACTCTTCAAGTTGAAGTCCAGGCTAACAGAGCAGCCTCTCTCTGGGACAAGGGCTATCTCGGGTCAGAGGAGAAAGAAAAGATGGCAGACCAGACTGGATTCACGAAGCCTCCACTCAGAAGTGACTTGCCACATTTTTGCTGTAGGTCATTGGCTTAAGCAAATCACGTGGCAAAAGCTGACCTCAGTGGGTGAAAAGTGTGACTCTCCCCTGAAGGGACAGGATCTACAGAGAGAGGAACGGGACACTCAGCGAACTGCACTCCATCTGCAGCGGATAACGACTTACACTGTGACTTCTTCAAAACTCTTCTTTGAGCTCTTTCTTCCTCTGCTAGTCTCACTCACAGCCCAGGATTAATTCACACTAAGATGTGAGTTTATGCCTCCCCTGAGGTATTTGTGTTTTCTAATTTTTAAATTTTTTTTTTATTTTAAAATTGTGGGGTACAATTCAGGCTTAGGTATACAAATATTCCTTGTGCAGGTGCCCTTGTTGATGAGGTGTGTTCCCCGCTTCCCCAGGCAGACTTCCACTACTGCCAATGGTATTTGTGTTTTAAAAGTTGATCAAGCCGGGCTCGGTGGCTCAGCCTGTCATCCCGCGCCTTTGGGAGGCTGAGATGAGTGGATGGCCTGAGCCCGCGGGTTCGAGACCCGCCTGGGCAGCGAGACCTCATCTCTACAATAAATCAAAAAATCAGCCGGGCGTGGTAGCGCATGCCTGTAATTCCGGCTACTCGGAAGGCTGAGGCGGAAGGATCACCGGAGCCCAGCAGGTCGAGGCTGCGGTGGCCAGGAGCGGCCACTGCACTCCAGTCTGGGCGACAGAGTGAGACTCCAACTCAAAAAAAAAAAAAAAAAAAAAAGTTGATCAAGTAAGAGGACTTCCTGTCACAAAGGCTTGAGTGCAGATGGTGGTTTAGGGGCCAGCCAGACCGGGAGGTATGCAGTTTCTACACTTCCGTGCAGAAACTATTGTGTAGTGTAGAAATGTCTTTGTGTTTCTCGCTTGGCTATCATCATCTACTCGCTCTTGTCTTTCTGTTCAGTCAGTCACAGAAACCTTAAAGAAACGGTCTGTCTTTACTGATTAGTGTACTGACACCTAAACCAAGGAACCCCTGGACAAGACACCGGGAGAGAGACAAAGTGGACATCTGTTTCTCATATCCTTTGGCATTGGGCTACTTTGGGGTGGAGGGAGGCAACACTTCTCTGTTACAAATGGGAAATATGGGCACGGTGGCTCCTTGCCTATAATCCCAGTACTTTGGGAGACGGAGGTGAGAGGATTGTCTGAGCCCAGGGGTTCAAGACCAGCTTGGCCAACTTGGTGAGCCCTCATCTCTACAATAAATCAAGAAAAAGTAGCTGGGCATGGTCACGCACGCCTCTAGTTCCGGCTACTTGGAAGGCTGAGGCAGAAGGATTGCCTGAGCCCAAAGGTTGAGGCTGCGGTGGCCAGGAGCAGTGTGCCACTGTTCTCCAACCTGGGCCAGAATGAGACTCCAGCTCAAAACAACAACAACAACAACAATAATAATTGACAAATAGAAAATAATTCCAGTCATACAGAACACATCCCACTCCAAGTGGTATTTCCAGCTATGCGTCTCCGACAGGGCCTTTGACCGATGGCTTGCAAAAGAGCGCCTCTGTGTTCCCACCTCTTGGCAATGGAACTTGGCAGCTCCTCCCAGCAAGAAGCAGAGTGCATTTCTCCATCATCTGCATCTGGACTGGCATCGTGACTTGATTTGGTCAGCAGAATGTGGAAGAAGTGACCACATTCAAGTGACGCTTGGTGTGCCAGTTCCAAGTGCAGGCTTCAAGAGACCTTACAAGCGTCCACTCCCTCTCCCGGAGCCTCCCCAGCCATGGACAAGTGGAGCTGGCGTGCTGGAAGACAGGTGATTACAGGGAGCAGAAGCAAGGTTTCCCTGCTGAAGTCATCCTGGCTGTAAGGCGCCAACTCCAGATCAGCTTCTTGGCTGCCCTTTCCCTCTTGTAGGTAACACATTATTTTAATCTTGCCTTCTAGATGTTTCTCAAATTCAATCTCCTGTCTCTGTCTCAGCGTTCCCTTGTTCAGGTCTTCTGGCCATAAATCAATTCCATATAGAGCTATCAACGTGAGGTCTGCAACGTGCACAAATCTAAAATGCCTTTTTTTCACAATGACAATGATATGATAAATAGAATACATAAAACCAGAAGGTAAAAGTACACCTTTTCATTATGGCAATTACAGTAAATATGAATGTGGCAAGTTTACTTAAAAAAAAGACCGAATTCCATTTTGGCTAACATGCACACAAACACACTCATGAGTCTTTTTTTTTCCCCCTAAACAGGCAAACTTTCTTTAAGCCAAGCCAAAAATTAATTAAGGAAACCTAATAATAATTTGGAAATGGTGGCTAATATGCAAATATAGCTAGAATAGCAATTTAATGGTTGTTACCTTATTCTACTATTGCTACTTTGTAAGTGCTCCTGTTTACTAAACTTTTATGTATTATTCATTTTGACAAACGGCAATATCTTATTTTGTCTCATAGTTAAATACATTTACAACAAGTAGTAGAATAAAGTAACAATAGGATTATAAGAATATATAAGCAAATCTCTATTAATATCTAAGCAGTTTAAAAAACTTCTCTCATTGTTTTTCAGACACTTCCTCTCTTCTAATGTCAGTATGTAGCACTGTAAAGTTCCCCTTCAACACTGTCTTAGCTGCATCCCATATATTTTGATATTTTTGTTTTCATTCTGTTCAGTGTATTTTTTTTTTTTTTGCTGTTTTTTATTTTGTTTTTGTTTTTGTTTTGAGTTGGAGACCCACTCTGTCGCCCAGACTGGAGTGCAGTGGCCGCTTCCGGCCACCGCAGCCTCGACCCACTGGGCTCCGGCGGTCCTCCCGCCTCAGCCTTCCAAGCAGCTGCAACTACAGGCGTGCGCTCCCACGCCCGGCTATGTTGCGTTTTTTAGTTTTAAAAGGAATTTGTTGACAAAAGAGAGCGAAAGAAAGAGAGAGAAAGAGAGCATGCCTGACAGGCATGGGCATCTTGAGAGAAAGGCCACCAGTTCAGTGTGTTTTTAAAATATACCTTGATACTTTGGCTTTGACCCATGGATTCTCTAAAAATGTGTTGTTCAATTTCCACATGTTTGCTCATTTTGTTCCCTTTTTGTAGTCAATCTGTAGCTTAATTCTATTGGGGTGAGAAAACACACTCCATGATTTCAATTTTTAAAAATTGTATAAGGTTTGTTTTAGGACCATGATATGCCTCTCTAGGGGTATGCTCCATGAGTACTTGAGAAGCATATATTTTGCTCTTGGTGGATAGAGTGTTTTATTAATGCCGATCAGATTCTCTTGGTTAATCCTGCTGCTGAAGTCTATTTAGCTAATTTTCTGTCTAGTTGTCTCAATTTCCAAGAGAGGGGTGTTGCAGTTCCCAGCTGTAATTGTGAATTTTTCTACTTCTCCTTCCAATTCTGTTAGCTGTGGCTTCACAGATTTTGCAGTTCTGTTGTTTGATGCATACACTTTAGGATTACTATGTATTCTTGGTAAACTAAGCCTTTTATCATTATATAATGTTCCTCTTGGTGTGTGGTAATTTTCATTGCTCTGAAATCTATTTTAGCTGACATTAATATGGCTACTCTTGCCTCCTTTTATTTTTTTGCATGATAAATCTTCTTCCAGCTGGGCTCGGTGGCTCAGCCTGTAATCCCGTGCCTTTGGAAGGCTGAGGTGAGTGATTGCCTGAGCCCACGGGTTCGCGACCCACTTGGGCAACTTGGTGAGACCTCATCTCTACAATAAATAAAAAAAATTAGCCGGGCATGGTAGCGTGAGCCTGTAGTTCCAGCTATTTGGAAGGCTGAGGCGGAAGGATCGCCGCAGCCCAGCAGGTCGAGGCTGCAGTGGCCGGGAGCGGCCACTTCACTCCAGTCTGGGCGACAGAGTGAGACTCCAACTCAAAAAAAAAAAAAAAAATCTTCTTCCATCCTTTTACTTTCAATATGCCTAAATCATTGTATTTTAAATGATTTTCTTACAGACTGCATATACTTGCACTGTATTTTTTGTTCCACTCTGCTTCTCTGTCTTTTAATCAATTTATTTAGGCCACTTACATTTAATGTTATTATCATGCTAGGGCTTAAGTCTGCCATTTTGATTTCTGTTTTCTGCTTGTTCTTGCTGATTTTTATTCTTATATTTTCTTTTCCATTTCTTCCTATGGGTTGCTTAAACATTTTTTAATTTTAATTTGTTTCATTTAATTTTTTTTAGTCTCTCTCGTATATTCATATACCTCTTGTGTAATGTATATACTACCTGTTTACACTTAACATCACACAGACTGCTGGTATTGATATTTTATCAGACTGAGTAAAATGCAGAAATCTCATCTTCCTTTAGTTCCCTTTAACCTTCACCTTTTATAATTGTCATAAAAATTTCTTCTCGGCCAGGCTCGGTGGCTCAGCCTATAATCCCAGCACTTTGGGAGGCCCAGGTGAGTGGCTTGCCAGAGCCCGTGGGTTCAAGACCCACCCAGGCAACTTGGCGAGACCTCGTCTCTACAATCAACCAAAAAATTAGCTGGGCATGGTAGTGTGCACCTGTGATTCCGGCTACTTGGAAGGCTGAGGCAGAAGGATTGCTGAAGCCCAGCAGGTTGAGGCTGCGATGTGGTGGCTGAGAGCATGCCACTGCATTCCAGTCTGGGCAACAACCACTCAAAAAAAAAAAAAATCCATTTCTAGTAGCAGTCAAAGAGTTTAACTATATAATTATTAGTCTGTTCGTCCATTTGTTATATATAACAGTGGAATTCTTAGCTGAGACTTACTGTCCTTCAAATTGTCTCTCTACTCTAGAGAGGAGCCTCTTCTGTCCTGCTGCTTTCAAGGTTGTTTTTCTTTTTGACTATGACATGTGCTGATGTGAAATTCTTATTTAGAATTTGTTCAGCTTTTTAAAACTGCTATTTTATGACTTTTTTTCTTCCACATGTAGGTTTTTAACCTTTAATTCTTTGAGTGTGTTTTAGCTTCACTCTCTTTTGTCTTTTCCTCCAGGACATCCACAACAGAAATGTTAGATCTTCTGGTCTTAGTCCCACAAGCTCCTAGAGCTATGTTCTTTCTTTCTTTCTTTATTTTTTGTCTACATTTTCTGTTTTTGAGAAGGGAAATTTTCTATTGTTTTACTTTTAGTTTATGTGTTATTTCCTCTGTTCCTCCAGTCTGTTATTGAGTCTTTGTTTTGAGGGTTTTATTTTGGTGATTGCATTTTTCAGTTCTAAGATGTCTATGTGTTTTTTCTTTATCTCTTCGATTGATTTTAGTTTAGTCAAGATTGTATTTTATCTTATCTTGCACTTTATTTACTGTGTTGTGTTTATTGTGGTGTGGACACTTAATGTAAGATCCACCCTCTGAACAAGTTTTTAAGTGTACAACAGGCTATTTTGGCCATAGATGTGGTGTTATAGAGAAGATCTTTAGAGCTCCTTCATCTTGTTTGACTAAACATATGCTTGTTGATTCATTGCTCCCCAAGTCTCCCTCGTTTTCCATCCCCTGGCAACTGCCATTCCTCTTACTCCACTTATAAGAGAATATCATTCCATTCCACTTTCCATAGAAGTTGACTATTTCAGATACCTTGTGTAAGTGAGACCATGTATCTTATTTTTGTTGTGACTGACTTACATCACTTAGCCAATGGCCTCCAGGCCCTTCCGTGCTGTCACACATGGCAGAATTTCTTCCTTTGTTAAGGCTGATAGAAGTCCTTCATACGTATATACCACACTTTAAAAATTCATTCATCTTTATTTTTTATTTATTTTGAGTCAGAGTCTCACTCTGTCACCCAGACTGGAGTGTGGTGGCACACTCATGGTCACTGCAGCCTCGACCTGCTGGGCTTAGGTGATCTTTCCACCTCAGCCTTCCAAGTAGTTAGAACCACAGGCATGTGCCACCACGTGTGGCTAATTTTTTGATTTATTGTAGAGACGAGATGTCACCAAGTTGCCCAGGCTGGTCTCGAACCTCTGAGCTCAGGCAATCCTCTCGCCTCTGCCTCCCAAAGTTCTGGGAATGCAGGCATGAGACACCATGCCTAGCCTAAAATTGTTTTTTTATTTTGCTCATTTCTTCTCTGATTTTTGTTATTTCCTTCCATATGCTAATATGTTATCTTTGGGGGTAGTTTGCTTTTATTTTTCTAGTTTCTTGGAGGTTGCAGTTAAGTTGTTTATTTGAGATTGTTCTTTGTTTCTAATATAGGCACTTATTGCTATGAACTGTCCTTGTGGTACTGCTTTTGTTGCATCCTGTAAGTTCTCGTATATTGTATTTCATTCTTATTCATCTCAAGTGATTTTCTACTTTTTAAATTACTTCTTTGACTCAATGGTTGTACAAGAGTGTGTTGCTTAATTCATACATATATCTGAATTTTCCAGTTTTCTTTCTGCTGTGGATTTCTAGTTTCATTTCATTGTGATCATAAAAGATATTGGGTTGGATTTCAGTCTTCTTAAAATTTTCAAGTGTGTCTTGTAACCTCAAATGTGATGAATCTCGGAAAAAGATCCATGGGCACTGGAGAAAAATTTGCTTTCTAACGCTGCTTAGTGAACGTTCCGTATGTGACTTTTAGGTCCATTTGGTTTATGGTGTTACTCAAGACGTATCTGTCACTTTGGTGTCGGCGTACATACATTCAGCTTGAAATCTTCCCGGACTGTAGTATGACGAGTGATGCGCCTCTGAACCTTGGACGTGGGGTCTAGGCCGTAAGACTCTGGGTTTTATTTAAACCTTGCTGGAGTCGCTTTTTCCTGACACCACTCTGGGAAGGGAGAAAGGTGCGTTGCCTCGACTCTGCCGGGTTAGGGTCAGAGTCCAGATTCTCTGCTTGGCTGTTACTGGCCTCTGAGGGGCCTCTCTCTGCTTGTCATTGCCTGGTTCAGGTGAAAGTTCAACTACCCCCAGACCCCACGGACATGTTTCCACCTGGCAGGGCTGGTGCGTGTGCCACTGTTCTTGGTGCATCTTCCACTGACACTTGGGGCAGGGGTGGAGCCTCCTTCCACGGGCAGTGGTAAGGTTCTTTCTTCCGCTGGGCCTCACGGACATGGTTCAGGCGTGGAGAGGGAGCGGAGCCCCGTTGCTCCAGACGGAGGCAGAGTTCCGGGCCCTGAGTCCTCTCCCCTGGCAGCCCTGCGGAGCAAGGCCTCCTTGCACCGGGCAGACAGAGCTGGCTCCCTGCTCACGCTTTGGCGGCGCCCGAGCGGGGCTGCAGGAGTCGGGCACTTGCGACAGCCCCTGCGGGCGGACGTTCACGGCGCAGCCGGGGCAGGGGCCTGGTGTTTTCTGCAGCGTTTGGCTGGAGTGAAGCGGCTTTTGTCGACACATTCTGTCTTCCTAGGTTTCTCCTTTTCTGACCCGCTGACCAGAGAGAGAGGGCTTTGATGCGGCTTTTTTTTGTGTCTGAGCCTGCTAGTGTTTCTGGGTGACCAACTTCTTCAGCTCCGTGTCTGAGCTGTATCAGGCAAAACAGAGAATCCCAGGAAAGTCACCACTGTGTCAACTGTTGGCTGGCAGGTCTCTCGCAGGTCTAGTCTTCTTCCGTCTTTCAAGGTCTTAAATATAATCCTGCCGGGTTTGGTGGCTCACGCCTGTCCTCCCAGCACTTTAGGAGGCCGAAGCAAGAGGATCGCCTGAGCAAAAGGGATCGAGACCAGCCTGGGCAACTTGGCAAGAACTTGTCTCTACAATAAATCAAAAAATTAGCTGGGTGTGGTGATGTGTGCCTGTGTTTTGGAAGGATCACCTGAGCCCAGCAGGTCGAGGCTGTGGTGGCCATGAATGTGCCACTGCCCTCTGGCCTGGGTAACAGAGTGTGACTCCAACTAAAAAAAAAAAAAAGACTGGGTGTGGTGGCTCAACTGTAATCCCAGGACTTTGAGAGGCCAAGGCAAGAGGATTGCCTGAGCCCAGGGGTTCGAGACCAGCCTGGGCAACTTGGTGAGACCTCATCTCTACCATAAATCACAAAAACTAGCCAGGCGTGGTGGCGTGCATCTGTGGTTCCAGTTACTTGGAAGGCTGAGGCGGAAGATCGCCTGAGACCACAGGTCAAGGCTGTGGTGGCTGTGAGCATGCCACTGAACTCCTACGTGAGCAAAAAGAGTGAGACTCCAACGCAAAAAAAAAAAAAAAAAAAAAAAAAAGGAATATATATATAAAATCTCCAGGGCTTTCAGTGGTACTTAGTGGGAGGAAGAGAAAAAAGTGTGTTCACTCCACCCTCTCAGAAGCAGAAGACCCCTACACTTTTGAAAGTTAATGTGATTACTTACTTTAGCAAATTATACATAAATTAACAGAATATAATGTGTGGAGGGGATTAATGGATTTATAAAATACGACTTTACTTGAAATAATTGCTATCAGATTAGATATGAATGAGAAACTTAGAAACATTAAAGTTTTCTGCACTGGGATTGTATTTCAAATGTTTCTAGACTTTCACTCAAGTCCAAGGAAGCCAAAGGTGGAAATTACAGCCACTGCTTTGCTGATGTGACTTATGGAAGACAGACGGCACAAGCAAGCGGGTCTAGGCCTCCACCCGTCCCTGCAGCGCCACAGCTGTGTGGAAAAAGACTGACCAGTTAGCTCGTTTATGCATGTGCTACTGTGCACACATAACTAAAATATGACATTTATCATTACTGTTATAATATTCGAACATAACTTTTAAAAATCTTGATTGAGAGGACAGATGCACATGTTCTGCAAGTTGCTTGAATCTGATTTTCCACTTTTTTTGGTTTTTGGGTTTTTTTTTTTTTTTGAGTTGGAGTCTCACTCTGTCACCCAGACAGGAGTGCAGTGGCCACTCCCGGCCACCACAGCCTTGACCTACTGGGCTCTGCGATCCTTCCACCTCAGCCTTCCAAGGAGCTGGAACTACAGGTGCACGCTACCACACCCGGCTAATTGTTGATTTATTGTAGAGACGAGGTCTCGCCAAGTTGCCTGGGTGGGTCTCGAACCCACGGGCTCAGGCAATCCACTTGCCTCGGCCTTCCAAAGTGCTGGGATTACAGGCTGAGCCACCGAGCCCGGCCTGATTTTCCACTTTTAAACATATTCCTTCCGATTAGCTAACCTGGAAAGTTAAGCTGTCCCTTAGAAAGTTTGATTTTTTCCATGGCAGGACCAAGGTCATTATTGACCCAACTCTAAACAGCTTTGATAGGAAACTGAGGAAGTCCACTTGAAGTGCAACTTTAGCTTAACATCAAAATGTTTGCAAGGTACCTCCAAAGTATCCATTTGTGAGACCTTGGCCTTGCTTTGGGCACATGCACAAACACACCCACGAACGTGCTTTGTACAACAAAGCTAACTGTATCCTCACACCTGCGTCTTCTGGGTGGCAATAGCTCGACACTGAAGCTCGTGTGATAAAGACGTTAACTTTCTGCTCTCTTTGGACACTGGAACAGACTTCAAAGGGACTTGACTACCTTCTGAGTTTCATTCACGAACAACAACTTTTCACAGCCTGTTTTTTTTTATAGTGTAACAAAACATACACAGGAAAAAGACCAGTGAGGAATTCATCAGCCTTTTCTTTCTGAAATGATTTCAGGGACAGAGAGGAAACCAAACGCAAAACATTTTATTTTTTCCAAGAAACCGCACGGTGCTGCAGTCGTCGCTTTTTAAATCGGCTCGTCCGTCATGTGGCTTCACACCAGGCGAAAGACACGATTGCCCCATGGGAAGAAAGGCTTTGAGAGAGAGTCTGTAAAGGCGCTTTATAAAAAGATAAAACTAAATTGGTGATGGACATTTTCATTTGTGTGTGTGTGTGTTTACTAGCTTTTCTAATTCTGATTTTTGTGTTTCCCTCACACGATACAGTACCTACAACCTTTGACGATAACAGTCAAGAGAGGAATAATGACTCCATGGTGTTGCGTAGTCTGGCAGAGCCGGTAGATTCTGATGAGAAGAACGTCGATTGAATAATGTTCTCACTCACAAAATAAACATACTTCCATCCCTCAGAAAGTTGTACATATCTAGAACACTAACAATTATATTGCAGATTTCTAGAAAACATCAAGACTACGTGCTTGTTAATATGGTACTCACAACTGCAAACATCTTCAAGGAAAGCAGCTGAAGAAGGCTTTGGGTGCTAAGCCCACCGGGCGTGGGCTGGAACACCAGCTCCCTATCTGATAGCTGTGTTGCCTGGGGAGGTAAGAACATCCCCAGCCTCTGGTTTTTGCTTCTGTTAAATCACATGGTAATTATGACCCACAATGCCTTGCAAAACTCTTGGGACGCAGATGTGTTGGGAAGAAAACATTTTTATGTACAAACTTTTACTGAGGAAGTGGTTCAGTATAATTTAGATATTTATGAAAACCCTATTTAGGCATCTTTATGCACTGTGAGTAATACAGATATGAATACAAGCTGTTTTTACTGTCCGGGGTGGGCCCTATTCTGTACAATACATGCCAATGCCTGGACTGAGTTCCTAAGTTTCATCACAGTGACAAAATGTTCTGTGGACGCTCAGAGAAAGAAGACAAATTCTGACAAAGTGGGGTAACCAGAAAAATGACCAGAAATGGGACGTGGACTTCTATCATTTCTGACTGTTGCATTTCTACGATTGCATTGATTCTTTCATGTGCCTTTACTACTTTTTTAGTTCGTCCGTGTTGTTTCTTCTCTCTTTCGTGAAAGTTCTGCAGATTCACGTCCCACACAAATGGCACACAAGTACTTCAGGTGAAGCGCCAAACATACGTCAGTGTAACCTTAGACTTGAAAGGCTACACGTGCACCTGTATTAACCTTATTATTCCTAAAAACGATACACATCGATTTACTATGAATAACGGTCTTGTGAAGATACCAGAGGACGGCAAAAAGCCAGGGGTTTTCTCTTGGAGGGTGGGCGCCTGGTCGGACAGTCTTCCCCCGCTAGGTCAGCGTTCTAGGAACTCGTCGGCGTCAGTGGACCAGCTCGCGTCGTTGGGAGAGGCTGTGTTCAGCTTCAGTGAGTTTTTCTTGGAGATTCTTTCCGCGTGTTGGTCCCTTTGGGGATGGGAGACCTGGAAGTGCACCTGCCCACACCATGCTGAGTGTTCAGCAGTTTTTGACCCCAAATGGCAGGAGCCCTGTGCCCCACCCTCCCTATTCACCTGATCTCGCCCTGGTGACTTTTTTTGGCTGCCCTGATGTGGAAGAGGTGGAACAAAAAGTGGGGCAGAAGCACTAAAAGCTATCAAAACTGATGAGTTCAAAACTGTTTTGAGCAGTGGAAAAGCATCAAACGTATTGCATCAAACGGAGAGTGCTTTGAAGGTGACTGAGGTTTGAATATGTGAGAATAAATACACAAATTTTTTTCTTTTTTTTGAGTTGGAGTCTCACTCTGTCGCCCAGACTGGAGTGCAGCGGCCGCTCCCGGCCACCGCAGCCTCGACCCGCTGGGCTCCGGCGATCCTTCCGCCTCAGCCTTCTGAGTAGCCGGAATTACAGGCATGCGCTACCACGCCCGGCTGATTTTTTGATTTACTGTAGAGATGAGGTCTCACTGCCCAGGCGGGTCTCGAACCCGCGGGCTCAGGCAGTTCACTCACCTCAGCCTCCCAAAGGCGAGGGATTACAGGCTGAGCCACCGAGCCCGGCTACAAATTTTTATAAATAAATTATTCGGCCCCCTCTCATAGTTTTATTAAGGTATAATTTGGCTGGACTCAGTGGCCTGTAATCCCAGCACTTTGGGAGGCTGAGGTGAGTGGATTACCTGAATCCATGGGTTCAAGGCCAGCCCAGGAAACTTGACGAGACCTCAGCTCTACAATTAAAAAAAAAAAAATTAGCCAAGCACAGTAGTGCACGCCTATAGTTCTAGCTACTTGGAAGACTGAAGCAGAAGGATCACTGGAGCCCAGCAGGTCGATGCTGGGGTGGCCTTGAGTGTGCCACTGTACTCCAGCCTGGGTGATGGCGTGAAACTCCAACTCAAAAAATAAAATATAAAGCCGGGCTCGGTGGCTCAGTCTGTAATCCCGCGCCTTTGGGAGGCTGAGGTGAGTGGATTGCCTGAGCCCGCGGGTTCGAGACCCACCTGGGCAGCGAGACCTTATCTCTGCAATAAATCAAAAAAAATCAGCCGGGGGTGGTAGTGCATGCCTGTAATTCCGGCTACTGGGAAGGCTGAGGCGGCAGGATCGCCGGAGCCCAGCAGGTCGAGGCTGCGGTGGCCGGGAGCGGCCGCTGCACTCCAGTCCGGGCGACCGAGTGAGACTCCAACTCAAAAAAAAAAACCCCAAAAAACAAATAGTGCTATGTCAGTTGAAGGCAGGCTTTTACTCCACAGACGTTTACCCCATGAACTATGGAACACTTTCCACGTTTGCCGCCTCTTTGACTTTGGAGTTGCAGGTCAGGTAACGTAGGCCAGTCGTACTCGCCTGAGAATCAGCGTGAGACTGAAGAGTGAGGTGCTTAGTCCATCCTGAGTCTGTAGCAGGCTCGTTGTCCCTGGGGATGTCTATGTTGATAATTAAACCATTGTGCCAGAGAGCACGTGGCGCCTTTAAAGAGTATCGCCTGTGTGGCTGGGAGTCTCGGTTCCAGACGGTCTTTCTCGTTAACAGGGGTGAGGTGTCAAGGTGAGACAGCAGCTGACGTGTAACCCCGATGAACGTTCATTAATCCGGTCTTCGAGTGGTGTAAGACACAGGTACACACTGTCGTTTTCGTTTCACAGACAACGAAACAGGCGCAGGAAGTCAAACAACTTGCCTCACGTCATAGCGCCCCCAGGCGGGGGGTTGGGGTGGCGGCATTTCAGCCAGGTGCTCTCATTCCACACCCGATCCTCCCAAGCCCCGGGTTCCTTGCTCAAATACGACGGACACGGCCGAAACTCCCTGAGACTCGATTTTCCAACACTGAAATAAAAGGAAAACAAAACTGCAGACCTTAATTTTCTTGGTGTGACACTCACAATAATATCTTGGCACTGGAAAGGGTCTTATTGTTTTTACCATATACACAGTCTGCATATATTTTAACGTCTCGGACTAAAGAAACTGCAGTGTAGACATTAAGCAACTTTCTCCCGGTCACACAATTAGTCACAGGCCGAAATCCTTGTCCTCCAGCATCTTGGCAGATAATCCTTGCTGAATCCCGAAAGCACGGTTTAATAGGGAACACATAAGAATATGATATTCCGACAATAGTCCAGAGGTCATATTTGATGAATAAATATTTTGAGTTGATTTTTAGTCCAAGCTCTATGGAAAACAGTGTGGCAATATCTAAAAGCACTGAAAATGGATCTTCCATACAATTCAGCAATCCCTCTCCGGGGAATCTCCCTGGAAGAACACACCTCACTCTACAAAAAAGACACCTGCATGCTGCGCCATTCACAATAGCAAAAACGTGGAACCAAATGTGCTGTCCACAGAAAGTGAACTGGACTAAGAGACAGTGATACATACACGCGATGGAGTATTATGCAGCCATAAAGAAGAGCAAACTCATGGACTCTGCAGCACATCGGATGGCGCTGGAGACTGCCACACTAAGCGCATGATCACAGAAGCAGAGGACCGAATGCCGCTGCTCTCACCCACAGGGGGGCCCTGAGCACGAGTCACCTGAGCACAAGGGAAAGTTGGGCAGCTTTGGGGCAATGCTAGGCCCGGCGGGGAGGGAGGAAGGAGGGGAGCCCAGGAGAACACAGCAGGTCCCTGGGCCACCAGCAGGGAGAGCCGGCGCCGGCTAGAAGCCCGTGCGTCACCTGCACGCAGCCTGCCCCTGCAGTCCACACAACTCTAAAATAAATCCACACATTTTAAAACAGAATAAATGCTAAACACACTAATCCATATTTGATGTTTTGTACTGATAGGTGTACACTGTGGACAGAGGTCTGGAGTACAGTAGGTACAGAGTGGAGACCTAGGAGGTGCTTAGCAGACCGATCTGGAGCAGAGTGGGTACTAGATACTTAGTACATAGAGGTCTGGAATGGAGTAGGTTGGAGCAGGTGATGGAGGAATATAGAAGAGTTCAGGAAAACACTGAGTCTGGGTCATCAGTCCTGCTGACGGCGCAGGGCACATGGAAAACAGAGAGGCGGTGAGAGACGCTGCTTTGAGAGGGCGATTGCAACGGAGGACGCGGCCTGTTTCAGTCACAGGCCCAGGACGTCAGTGTGGAGAAGGCGCTTGTCTCACCTCAGGGCTGAGAGGCCTCAGCATACCTGAGCTCCAGACAGGACCTATACACGGTCTGCGTGAGACTGTCAACTCTGGGTTCGAATCCCTAGCCTTTTAAGTGTCAAAATTAGTAACTGGTTAGCTACTAATGTGTGGTAATATCTAAAAGCACTGAAAATGGATCTCCATACAATTCAGCAATCCCTCTCCGGAGAATCTCCCGGGAAGAATACACCTCACTCTACAAAAAAGACACCTGCATGCTGCGCCATTCATGGTTAGTTGGTTAGCTAAAGTTTCAGCGTCAGAGTTTTATTTGCTTTGGGAGTCTGACTTCTTGGCTGTCAGAAGTTAGAAGATGCTTTTAATATTTCAGTTTCCTTCGTTTCTTCTAAATAAAGTGTGAGGAAGGACAGCACCCACTTCTTTGTATCATCCTGGCCTGGCTCAATGCCTGGGACAGAGCAGAGACTTAACGAGTCTACTATTTTTTTTTTTTTTGAGTAGGAGTCTCACTCTGTCGCCCAGACTGGAGTGAAGTGGCATAATCACAGCCACTGCAGCCTTGGCCAGCTTGGCTCAGGTGATCCTTCCACCTCAGCCTTCCAAGTAGGTGGAATTTCAGATGTGCGCCACCACACCCGGCTAATTTTTAATTGTAGAGTCAAGGTCTCGCCAAATTGCCCAGGCTGGTCTCGAACCCCTAGGCTCAGGCTATCTCTCTTGCCTCAGCCTCCCAAAGTACTGGGATTACATGCATGAGCCACCATGCCCAGCACATATCCATTTTTAACAGCAAAAAGAAATGTTTATTGGGCGTATGCAGGAGTCAGGCACATCTTGCGTTTATTGTTTTAGTCCTCACAGCAGCCCTTGGAAAGAAGTAGCAAGACTGCTGAGAGAACTGGTATTTGGAGAGGCTGAGGGCATATCCAGCCATGAGACGCTCCATAAACGGCTTAATTGCTAGATTAGAGGGAGGCACAGACCTATGCACCCACCTGTCTTCAAAACCTGTGGCATTTTCAAAATGCGACAAGTTTGCTTTCAATCATTTGTACAATGTTAAGGTGGCTTATAATTTTCTCAATGTAAAATGTATTTTATGTGAAGTGATATATTTTCAAATACTACTTTGTATGGAATGGATAAGTGTGTTTATTTTTTTAAAGCTTATGAAAAGTCGGGAAGAGGTTGATTTGTATTTCTCTTTTTTTGAGTTGGAGTCTCACTCTGCCACCCAGGCTGGAGTGCAATGGCACAATCATGGCCACCGCAGCCTCGACCTGCTGGGCTCAGGTGATCCTTCCACCTCAACCTTCCGAGGAGCTGGAATTATAGGCACGTGCCACCACACCCGGCTAAGTTTTTGATTTATTGTAGAGATGAGGTCTCATCAAGTTGCCTGAGCTGGTCTAAAACCCCTGGGCTCAGGCAATCCTCTCACCTCGGCCTCCCTAATTGCTGGGATTATAGGCATAAGTCACCACGCCCGGCCAGTCAATACATATTTCAAGAAAAAAATTAGAAGATAATATGAATGTACATGAAACTGGTTTTAATAAGCAAATACTTTTCAGAAATGTAACAGGAGTCTTCTCTAAGATTTTAAAAATTATTAAGCATTTTATTTTAGGTGTTGTTTAGATACAAAACGATGGCTAACAATTTAAAAGCTTTTTTAAAGCACTTTACAACCTTTGAAGAGCACATAAACCCTAGCACAGGTGACAGTGTGGACATATTTTCAAATTCAGACCTGTGGAAAAGCCTAGGCTCTCCTAGAACAAACATACTGTGAGAATGGAAGGCGTCCCTAGAATTTGGGCAGCTTATGCACATTCCGGTCAGCTTGGCGACTCCAAGAAAGGGCAGAAACCTTACAGAACCCGAAGGGAAGGTGGAGCGGCTTCCGGGCACTGATCTGCATGTCTACATGACACTTCCCCACCTCAGTCACGCTCAAGTCAGCCCCGCCCCACACAAACCCCTGTGTCGTTTCACCTGCAGAAACTCACAGCACAGTTCCAGTGAGAAGTCATTAGAGAAAACTGCCAAATGAACAAGGCAGCGAGACGCAGCAAAGGCGAGTGATTTCACAAACGGCTGTCAGCTCCGCGAAGTCAATCCGCGACCCCGTGGAAAGAAAACCGGACCGGCTGCCTGCTGCGGCCTTTGCCTGGAAGTTAAACCCTGGAGACGACTGGCCGGCCAGAGGCTCCTCATCTCACAGAGATAAGCCCAGGAGCCAGCGAGCAATTATGGGCAGTGCTGGAGGGCGGAGGGGCCACCACTTGCGCTTGGAACAGAGGGAGGGAGGGGGACCCCAGGGGGGCAGGCGGTGGGGAGGCCAGGAAGATGAGCTGGAAAAGGGTTAGGGTTTCCCCAAGGTGAAAGAAAGTGGCATTCACATGGAATAGAGTCCAGGAGGGTGCAGCTGGCTGGGGACCCCTTGGAGCAGGGCCAGAAGCTCCTGGGCCGCCAGCCTCCCATTAACCCTTGGTCTTTGGGGTAAACACTACCCAATCGCCTGTGCCTTCTCTGTGGACTCTTTCACCTTCATGTGATACCTTAATAGTTACTTAGTGATCGTGACCAATAAACATCCAACATTTACTGACCACTTATTATTGGCTAAGCATTTTACATTTTATCTTGTTAAAACAACATTTCAATACATTGGGGTTTTTTGTTTTGGGGGTTTTTTGAGTTGGAGTCTCCCTCTGTCGCCCAGACTGGAGGGCAGGCATGCTTCTGGCCACCTCAGTCTCAACCTGCTGGCCTCCGGCGATCCTTCCGCCTCAGCCTTCCAAGCAGCCAGAACTACAGGCGCGTGCTACCACACCTGGCTAATTTTTTGATTTATGGTAGAGACGAGGTCTCACCATGTTGCCCAGGCAGGTCTTGAATCTGCGGGCTCAGGCAATCCTCTTACCTCGGTCTCCCAAAGTGATTATAGGTGTGAGCCACCGTGCCCGGCCCCCATTGAGTTTTCAGCAAATCTAAAGCGATCCAATTGGCTTTTGTTGGCTGTTCATGAAGCCAGAGGCTCTCATCCGAAGATGTCCTTAAGGCACCTCAGTGGCCCAGCAGAGCAGTTGGTTTTCACAAGGAGGGCCAAGCAGAACACGGAAACAGCCTAATAGTAAAAGCAAGTTGGCTAATACCAGGCTGCTTCCAGTGACTTTTCTTATCAGGGCTCCAGCAGAGGGAATTTCCTCCTTCGTCCAGGCTGACACTGGCTTGTTTGGGAATCTGGCTACGAGCTCGCCCCTGATGTCTCAGAAGTTCAGGTGGACCCCTTAGTCTTTCCATTTGGGTTTGGTCTGTTCTGTCGGGGCCGGGCCAGGAGTTCAGCCCGAAGCCGTGGTCACCCATAAACAACACAACGCCCAGGAGAGTTCCATTGCTGTCTCCGTCTTCTAAATAAAGAGAGCGGGCTGAGAAAGGCCACGCGACGTTTCTCGTCCGCAAAGGCAGCGGAAGGTGTCCTGTTCTAAAGCCGCCATCCCAACTCTTGATCCGTGCGGTGCCCCCGGTGTACGTCCGTTTGCTCAGCCCTGGAGCTGCGTGATGACGGAGGCTGACGCGGGCTGGCCTCTCCAGGGCCTCCCCTTGCTGGCCAAGACATGCCAGCTGTTTAGTTGAGATGGGATAAGAAAGCCAGCAGCAGAAAGCCCACTGGAAAGCCCCTTCTTCTTCGCTGCCATCACATCTGGGCCAGCAGTGAAGGAGAGAACAGCAGCTGCCAGGAAAGGGGGGTGGGGGCTGCTGTGTGTGTGGCGGGACGTCCTGAAGGAGGAACACGCGCACGGACTAAGCCCCCGATGTGCCGGGCGCCGCACGCGCTCACACGCCGGCTTCAAGGCAAGCTTGTGAGGAGGTATAGTCACCCTGCTTTATACAGAAGGAAAACACAAGATCTGCCTGGCAGTCTGTGACCACAGGACCTAGAGCGGTAAAGTCTGGCAGGGCACGCCTCGGCACTCCCTTCAGCCGGTCACCTCAGTTCAGACTTCCTGCTGCCAACGAGAGATGAGTGTCAGGAACCATGGCAACCCCAGAAACACTCAGACCACAACAAATGCACGCGGGACGCATGGATTCAAGGGTACCGTGAAGACTCGAAGAGGAGCTCCCAGGTGGCTCTGGGGGATTTCTTTGTAAGCAAGAAAAGCGTTCCCCCAGCAGCAGTCTAAAAAGGACCGTGATAATAATCGCGATGCTTTGAGGGTAGGCCCAACAGCACTCGGCTCCTTTTCAGACGTCAGCGGGAACCCTTCCATCCACCACCCGGTGAGAACGGTCTTTAATAGGGGAAAAAGCTGTGGCTCAGGGGGGTTAAGCGGCTTGTCAATGTACTGAAGGTTAACCAAGTAACCAGAGTAGACACATGTTTTTTCCCACCGGACCATCCAGCACTCACTACTCCGACCTCATCTACCATGAGAAGTTGGTGGGCCACACTGAGCCAATGTCATTCTAGCCCAAGCCCAGTGGATCCTGTTTCGGTTGACATGTGGCTTTATTCATACTGACGGTGGCAGGAAATAGCTGGGTCCACGGAGATGCCAGGATGGGTGTGGGACACCTATGCTCCCTCTCCACGTGTGGACACGTCCCAAGGCATTGCGGTTCATGTGGAAACTAGATCTGAAGCCCCTTCCCCTTTCTCTGTGTCTTGGTTTCATCGTCTGAAACACGAGTGTTGGAGAGCAAGCCAGGGTCCGTCCCAGCTCCGGGATGCTTGGCCTCTTGGCTCCCGGCTCCCACCTCCCACAGGACAAAGTGGTGTGGGTGTTCCATTCCGGGCTGGCGACTTCTGGGCCACTGGGAGAGACAGCATCTCCTGTTGTGAGGGCGCCGGTCCTGTCCGCCCTCGTGAAGTGCCTGTCAGGCCGGGAGGGGCGTGGGCTCCCGGCTGCCGCTGGGCCGCTCCCTGGCAGGCCTATCTGTGCCCGCTGTCCCTGCTTGATGACTCTGCTGCCCTGGACGGCAGGGTGGACTTTGCGGCTTCCTCACAAATCGACACATGTGAAAACAGGAAACACAACAGAGAAAAGCGTCTCTCCTTCCCAGGAGATGAGGAAGAACTCCCCAAGCTCCTTTGCTGAAGGGCCCTTGAGGGCACACGAAGCGATCCAGAACCCACATTCCAGCAGGACTCGGGGCCTGTCTGCTTTCTCTCCTCCACACTCAGCAAACACAGGGGAGGGCAAAGGCCCAAGCGGCCAGTAGCAGGTGCTCTGGGGCAGATTCAAAACGGGGGGTCGAGGTCTCATCTGGGGTCAAGCAGGACCCAGTCTCCCGCCAGTCCAGGCTCCAGCAGTGCAGCCGAGGCGACCGAGTTTCTGCACGCTTTGCAGGTGAATGCCTGCGTGGACCGCCGTTTCTCAGTAATGGTACGCGAGGCCGACAGGAAGGGAGCCGGCCACCAGGGCTTGGACCTCCCTTCGGGGTAAGCCAGTCGCTGTCTGGCAGAGGCCTTCTGGGGTAATCTCAAGCCAGCCGCAGCCAATGGAGTGCAACAGGAGAAGGAGTGCCAGCAGCTGCTCTTAAATCTCCCCCGGTTGTCAGGACTTGTCTCCGCGTGGGCTTTGGCCTCTTTTAAGCAGTGGCTGCCATGTTCAACTTCAGATAACCCCAGAAACTTCAGATATCTCAATCTGGAAAGAGTTAACATGATTCATCTGGGAACCAATGATTGCAACGTCCTGTGTCTGAATGCTGGCCACATATATTGGTCACACCTATTCCAAGAGCCTGGTTCTGTCCAGGATGGCAAGTCGTGGTCTCTGCGAACCTGAGTCACCGCTCCTCCCTGCGAAAAGCCTAATCTTGTCTGATCCTGCGGCTGGCCTCTCTCCAGGCGGAGCAGGCCCGTGGGAGTGGAGGCTGGGGTGAGAAGCGAGAGGTCGGGGGGGGAGGCTCGGCACATTGAGATGGGTAGAAAGTGGGTGAGCCCTTAGCAGGAAGGCGCTTGGATGGCTACAAGCCTGCAGAGGTCTCCCAGAGTTCCTTGGAAGCTGCCTTTGTGAGGCAAAGCCCGAGGCCTCTTTTCCACGAGGACAGGAAGGCAGGAAGAGCTTCAGCGACCCTCACACACCTCCTCTTCCTCTTCAGAAATGTCCTCCCCGTCATCTCAGTTCACCAAAGATAAGCGGAGGACCTGCCCTGGGGAAGGCTCCCTCTGAGAGGCTGCAGACGCTCGGAGGACGGAGCGCCGCTCTCTAGGGCTCACAGGCTGCGGGGACGGCAGACGCGGGCACGTGTCGTGCTGGAAGGGGCGACCCGGAGGAGTGGGAGGTCATCTCCTCCTGGGATGCTCTCTGGCTGTCCCGACGTGGGCTCTGGCGCCCGCTCTGAACGTCCGCAATGCTACGTCTGAGGCCAGTGGTGCCCACTGTCAGCCAATAGCCATTCTTCCCCCTTTTTAGAAATAGAAGTCTGATTTCATCTGGGGTAACGTTATGCACACTGCACACTGCCACAATACGTTTCCCGTTGTCCTTGGCAAGGAGATACGGCGGAGTGACCGGTTTCTGGCCAGTCAAGCAGGGTGCCAGGGCTGGGTGTGGGAACTGGGGAGCTGGCTGGCGGGAGGAGCCGCCTTCTCACCCTTCTGTGTTCTTCCTCGAGGCACCTGGACCCGGGGTGTCCTGGCCAGTCTCAAGCACCGTCAGGCCCGAGACGGCTAAGGACGGAGGCCACGGGCTGCGGACGGCGGCGCAGAAGGCAGAGGCCTGGAGCCCTGAGGAGGGAGGCCGTGTGCTGAGGACGGCAGCGAGAAGGCGGGCCTGGACCCCCGAGAGCTCAGGGAGATGCCGCATCGGACCTGAGCCAACCTCCTGCCAGGGAGTTCTGCCTGAGAGGGCTGCGTCTAACTTCTGGACACTCAGCTGGGCTTTCTCGATGGTGGCCAAACCTAGTTGCAGCTGCTACGTCAGAAGTAAAACTGAACACCTTGAATTAACTCAGTGTTCAGATTCTCCACACGTGTGGATTTAATCTCCTTAAAGGAACAGACTGAGCCAGGCTCGGTGGCTCAGCCTGTCATCCCGCACCTTGGGAGGCTGAGGTGAGTGGATTGCCTGAGCCCGCGGGTTCGAGACCCGCCCGAGCAACTTGGAGAGACCTCATCTCTACGATAAATCAAAAATGAGCCGGGTGTGGTAACGTGCGCCTGTAGTTCCAGCTACTCGGAAGGCTGAGGCGGAAGGATCGTCAGAACCCAGCAGGTCAAAGCTGCGGTGGCCGGGAGCGGCCACTGCACTCCAGTCTGGGTGACTGAGTGAGACTCCAACTCAAAAAAAAAAAAAAAAAACCTCTTTGTAAACATGCATGGATTACCTTAGCATGCACAGGCGTTTGCCTCGAAGGTTTAGTGGGTGAGCACATGTAAGAAAGATAAGCCACACGACCGGGGGGTCTCGTCACGGCCAAAGCCATTTCTGCCCAGGGACCAGAGGGGTCCGGGCTGCAGAATTCACAGGCAGAAGATGAGGTCGTCCCCCGAGGAGGGAGCCACAGATGCGGCTCAGAGGCAGGAGAGCGCCACACCTCTGCTGGGAGGCCACAGGAGGTTGGGGGAAGGGAGGGAGCGATGCTTTTCAAGGGTGTGTCAGTCACGGGTCAACTTGCACCCAGCTTGGTTCCTTCCTGTCTGTGCTCTCCTGAGCACATCTGGGAGGTCTGGACCATGCAGCCTATTTTCAAGATGCTCCTTCTGGGAAGTACTGGCGAGAGATTGGGCACCAGGAAAAGCCCAGAAGAAACCCTTCCTCTGGTTTCTGGCGGGGGGTGGGGGGGTGGCCAGGAGGCGGGGCCACCCTGCAGGACGGCGGCAGCCAGCCAGTCAGCGAACCACCTGGGCTCCCTCTCTGGAAGGCAGGGTGAGCAACGGCAGCCGGCCACAGGGCCCTGGCCTCTGGGTACCACTTGCCTCCGCAGCCAGGAGCTTCCTTTCAGCCCGCGACCCTGAGTTTCCCAGCACCTGTGCAGCCAATCGCTGGGTTCACGGCGTGTCTGGCAAGTCCTTGACTGGACCGAGACAACTTGCCTACAGCGAGTGAGGCAAAATAAAACAGGCTGGCACCAGGGAAATCACCCAGGAGGTATTATCTTCAGGACAAAATCCAGATTCCCGGACTGTGCACACGCACCTTTGGGATCCGGCCAGGGCCCGTCCCTGGAAGAGCTTCATCCCATTCTTCTGGCTTTCCGCATGTCCTTAGGCTTGCTTGGCCTAATCACCCACCCCCTGGACTGGTGCTGACTCGCCAGCTTCTCTTTTTGTGGCGTTGGATTCATCCTGAAATATACCTGGTACGTGTAAGAAAATAGACCAAGTATCCAAGCTATGACAATTAAGTCCACAAACTCATCCTAGAAAAAGTGCTGTGTACCTCATTGCTGAATAGCACCGTGGCCACCTTCGAAGTACTTCCCTTGGGAAGCTGTGTACCAACACCAGTGCCTGCTATACTTGCCAAAGCAATTTTGGAACTTTTTTTTCTGGCCATCAGAGCTGCTGTTGTATTATCCTTGATGTCCTAAGCGTCATCAAAATGTCTTCCTGTCACTATTCCCTTTATCTTTGAGTAAAGAAAATAGTCACTGGGGGCCAGATCAGGTGAGGAAGGAGGGGGTTCCAATATATCTGTTGACTGGCTAAAAACTCCCTCGCAGACAGTGCTGTGTGAGCTGTGTGTTGTCATGATGCAAGAGCTCCTTCGGGACCGTTTTTGCACACACCTATCTCATATCAAGGTTTTCTGTTAAGATTTTCCTGTTTCCCTGTCGATGTTTATTTGGTCTGCTGTGCTTCTCACAGTTAGCTGATGATTTTGACACACGATTAGGCAAAATTTTCACAATGTTTTTGTCAGTTCTGCTTGCTACTGGCCGTCCTGACCTCTCTTTCTCTCCCCTCAGAAAAATGTTTAATCCATTTGTACACTGTCATTTTCTTCATGGTATTACCCCCATAAACTTGGACTCACTTGTCCCTGATTTCACTTCCACTCTTGCCAAGTTTCACAGGAAGTTTAATGTTTGTCTGTGGCTCTAATTCAAGCTCCGACAGTCTCGCGATGGCACACAAAAACAAGCAACAACGATAACCATCGATAACCAACGAACACCATCCAGCAAGACCTCACCACAAGTTAATGGGAACACAGCTGTGAGACACTGATATACCAAGGTTAGGAAACCTCACCGAGTTGCTTCTACAGTGCTGCCAACATCTGCACATGGTAACAAGTTTGTGAACTTAACGACCAGACTTCGTATGTACAGATTACATAGCACCAATACAATCACAGCAGTGCAATGAATACTCAGCTAACTCAGGTTAAGGAAAAAACAACCAATACTTTAGAGTACCTTGTGTGCCCCTTTCCATGACTTTTCCGTCCCTCCTGAGGTGACCCTTGCCCTTTCTCCTAATTATTCTCTTGCTTTCCTTTACAGTTTTGCGACCTTTGAATGCATCCCCAAACTGTACTTTTTCCGTTTTGCCTGTCTTTGAGCATTACAAAAATGTTCTGAGCCAGGTTCAGTGGCTCGTGCCTGTCATCCCAGCACTCTGGAAGGCTGAGGCAAGAGGATTGCCTGAGCCCAGGGGTCTGAGACCAGCCAGGGCAACTTCGCAAGACTTCATCGCTACAATAAGTCAAAAAAAAATGTTAGCCGGGTGCAGTAACGCACAACTGTTGTTCTGGCTACTTGTAAGGCTGAGGCGGAAAGATTGCTGGAGCCCATCAGGTCGAGGCTGCAGGGGCTGTGAGCGTGCCACTGCACTGCAGACTGGGTGATGAAGTGAGACTCCAACTCGAAATAAATAAATAAATAAGTAAAAATAAAAAATGCTTTGAACATTGAATAAATTATGTATAAAAGTATCGCTTGTTTTACACAAGATATTTTGTTATTCTTTCTTGCAGATGCATGTAGTTGTAGTTTATTTGTTGCTGGTGTGAACTTCCCATCACATGATGGCCTACTTTCTGTCTGTGGTACAACCGACGGTCATTTGAATTGCTTCCCCTCCCCTGGCTGTTATGGGCACTGCTGCTATAAACATCATTGCACTTGTCTCCTGTTGCAGGGTCGCATGGAAACGCGTATGCACAAGGAAACGGACAGGTGTTATACAACCTTTGCTAATATGGTTGGTGTGGTTTCTCACAATACTTTCATTTTACGTTTTTCAGTTTCTGGTTGAGGGCCTGTTTTTCTGCTTATTGACCTTATTGATCTAATGTTTCTCTGTTGATAAGTCATGTTCCAGTGTTTGCATTTTTCCTGCTAATTTATAGTAGAGCTTTATATACTTTTATACTATTTTTATCAGCTATATGTGTTGCTAATATCGCTTCCTAATTTGTGACTTATTTTTCCTTTTTATGCCTTTTTTTTTTTTTGAGTTGGAGTCTCACTCTTGTCGCCCAGGCTGGAGTGCAGTGGCTGCTCCCGGCCACTGCAGCCTCGACCTGCCGGGCTCCGGCGATCCTTCCGCCTCAACCTTCCAAGTAGCTGGAATTACAGGCATGCGCTACCACGCCCAGCTGATTTTTTGATTTATTGTAGAGATGAGGTCTCCCTGCCCAGGCGGGTCTCGAACCCGCGGGCTCAGGCAATCCACTCACCTCAGCCTCCCAAAGGCGCGGGATTACAGGCTGAGCCACCGAGCCCGGCAGGAACAAAGATTTTAAGGAATTGTTAGGGCCAGCAAGTCGAAAATCGGCAGAGCAGGCAGCAGCCTGGAGAGCTGTCCGGAGGCAGAATGCCCTCAGGGTCCTCAGCCTTTTCACAGAAGGCCTTGAACGGATGGGACGAGGTTCACACACATTATGGAGCGTCATCTGCTTCTCTCAAAGTTTCGGTGTAAACGTTAATCTCATCTAAAAAATGCCTTCACGGCAACAGCTAAACTGGTGACTGTCTGACTGTCATCCCAGCGCCCTAGCCCAGCCAGGGTGATACGAAATTAGCCATCACAGCATGTGGCAAAAAATTCCCCTCACACTATTCTTCGAGAGTCTTGGCTACTCTTAACCTTTTGCATGTCATAGGTAACTTAGACTCAACTTCCAATTCCAGGAAACAGCATCTCGTGACAGAGAGGGTCCTGAGTCTGCGGTTCGGTTTGGATGTGCCGAGAATCAGATGCGGGCCCTGAGCATCCAGCCGGACTCTAGGAGGACCACGGGGTTCAGCCTGAGCGGCTGCGGGGGCGGTTCTGCACAGGCTTGAAGGGGAAGACCCAGAGTTCGGTTCTGGACAGCCCGAATCTCCGCGGGATGAGCACGCCTGGGAGGGGTGCGTGAAGAGGGGCTGCGGGGGCCCCGAAGCTGGATGGGCTTTCCCAGGATGCAGGCGGGAAGGAGACAGCAGTCAGCCCCGGGCGACGTGGCCACAGCGGCCAGTGGCCGGAGATCTGCCGGGGAAGGCGGCCTGGCAAGGGGAGCCAGGACGGGCGCTGCATTCGGAAAGCCCTGGGTGTGAGTTCCCAGAGGGCCGCGCCAGAGGGGGCAGTGGTCCCTGTGCCAAGGGCTGCCAGCGGCTGGAAGATGCCAGCCGCTCGCCGTTGACAGAGGCAGGGCCGGGGAGGCCACGGTGTTGGGTGGCGCAGTGGGGCTGCGTGTTCTGACAGGGGAGCCTGAGAGAAGGCGAAGTGAAGAGACTCACAGACTGCAGGTTCTTTCTTTCTTTTTCTTTCCTTTCTTTTGAGGCGGAGTCTCAGTGTCCCCAGGCTGGGGCACAGCGACACGCTCACAGCCACCACAGCCTTGCTCTGCCGGGCTCAGGGGATCCTTCCGCCTCAGCCCTCCAAGGAGCTGGAACCACAGGCGTGCACCTCCACGCCCAGCTAATTGTTTGATTTGTTGTCGAGACGAGGTCTCACCAAGCTGTCCCGGCTGGTCTCAAACCCCTGGACTCAGGCAACCCTCTCGCCTCAGTCTCCCAGAGTGCTGGGGTTACGGACGTGAGCCACCGCACCCCGCTGCATCTTCGACAAATTTAAAGTTGCAACCAAGTAGCGCTGGAGGATGTCAGTGTGCTTGAGAGCACTTGGTGGTGGCTGTGTCTGATGAGAGAAACTGTGTTTCTAGACACAGGAGAGGAGGCACAAGAGCAGGAAGGATTGATAAAGCTTGCCCGAGGGAGTAGTCCTCTCGCTTTTCACGTCTGCCCTGTGCCTTTGATTCTCTTATCCAGGGTTTGGAGAGCAATCGCCTTCTAGGTGCTTTCTTCTTGACAGTTACACTGTAAACTCCCGTGGGCAGGCACCGGGATCGAACTTTATGCTTGGTGGCCAGTAGGGGCTGTTTGTCGGCGGCCGATCAGCATCGTGGGGCTCCAAGGACGACGGGGGGGGGCTCCGTGAATCCCTGGCTCCCCAGGGCTTTGCCAGCGGACCCTGGGAGAGGGGCGACCTCGTTCTTAGACGCAAAGGGCTGGCTCCTCCGATGGGATTTCAGGAACCTGCCCTGAGGGAGTAGGAGCACAGGACCCACCTCTTCCGGTCTTGCCACACTTTCTGCCTGGAACAGCACCCTTCCTGCCATGGGCACAAGCAGCCGCGAAACTCGGAACAGTACTTAGCGCGGCCATCCGTGACCAGAAGTGGGCAGACACACAGTGTGTGAGAGGCAGGGCCCGTGCCTCCCCCCGGTGATGAGTCACTTGCCAAACAAAGTCTCCCCCACGTGCTTGCTCGAGGACCAGAGCTGTCTCAGACCTGCAGTGGCAGGGGTGGGCGTGGGCAGCCAGACGTTCCTTGGGTTCGCGCATGACTCACAGGACGGGCTGTGGTCGTAACGAGACTCCCCTCCACTCCCTTCCAAAGTAAATCCTCTTGCAGAATCCCTGTTACCTGAGAACTGAGGTATTCAATCTCGATGTGACGCAAGTGAAGCCAGAATCCACGCCCTGTTATACCCTCTTTCCCCCTCATCTGCATCTTACCTGTCAAAAGACAATCATCCTTTTTTTTTTTTTTTTTTTAGTCAGAGTCTCACTCAGTTGCCCAGGCTGGAGTGCAGTGGCATGTTCATGGCCACCGCAGCCTCGACCTGCTGGGCTCAGGTATCCTTTAGCCTCAGACTTCCAAGGAGCTGGAACCACAGGTGTGCACCACCACCACCAGCTAATTTTTTGGTTATCGTGGACATGAGGTCTTGCCAAGTTGTCCAGGCCAGTCTCCAACCTGTGGGCTCAGGCAGTCCTCTTGCTTCAGCCTCCCAAAGTGCTGGGATTATAGGCATGAGCCACTGCACCCGGCCAAGATAATCGTCGCTGAACAGTCCTCTTTGCTACTTGTTAGGGAGCAGAGCAAAACGATCACGAAGGTACAGAGGCGAATTTGTCCACTAAAGGGACAGTGTGGGATTTCTGTGAAAAGCCGTCAATTATTTTCTGCTACAGACACGAAGTAGCTCGTCCTGGGGCAACATTCTGTGGGGCCACACGCCCTACACAGGACGCTGCCTCAGCCTGGGTCCTGCCCGGACTCGTCGAATAAGGGTTTCTCGAGAACTTACTTTTATGCGCTTACAGATGAGGGAATAAACATTTGCCTCCCTTTCCCACTGCGATCACCTCAGTGGAAGTAATAACCACTGCTGCAAGGGGCCGTAACAGCGATTCAGCTGAACTTCCTTCTTCAAATCCGACACAGACTGGCTGGCACATCCATCAAAAGAATTCTGGAAGAAGCTTTTGCTCCCCCTAGCAAACTTCTAAACCAACATCTAAATATGTCCGGCTTAAGTCTGTGTGGTTGTGAAACACGGAGTATCTAACCTCATGAAATTGAAATTTAAAATTGTTCCATGACTTTACAATGTATATGACGGCGGGTAAATTCTAGAATGACTTGCTATGTCACATCACAAAACTCAACAGTTTTCTTGCGGTGTAATTCGCAGGCCGTGCGAAGGACCCACTGAATTTCACGGACAGCTCAAGAGCTTCTTAGCCGACTCCCAAGACTGTGCAGCGTCCACCACAATCTAAACTGAGTCCGCTTTTGTCACCCCGAAAGGAGACTGTGCACTCATTAGCCATTTTTCCCTCCCTTGACGCTTCCAGAACCTTCTTATCTCTTCAGCCCTAGGAAATCCCTGATTTACTTTCACTCTCTGTCGAATTGCCATTTTCTGACGTTTGGATGCACTGAATCACAAAGTATGCGGTCTTTTGCGACTGGTTTCTTTCACTTAGCATACTGCTTTAAAGTTTATCTATGCTAGAACATGTATCGATTTTTTGTTACTTTTTCTTGCTAAGTAGTATTTTATCAGAGGAGTATGCCACCTTTTGCTTATCCGCTCATCAGTTGAGGGACATTTGGGTTACTTCCACTTTTTTACTATTATGAGTAATGTTACTATGAACATTCGTGTACACGTTTTTAAGGAAATGAATACTTTTATTTCTCCTGGGTGAATACCTAGGTGTGAAATTGCAGGGCTATATGGCAAGTTTATGTGTGATCTGACTTCTAAATAGTTAAAACCTGTTTTGTTTTGTTTTTTTAAAGTGGCTGCATCATTTTATATTCCTACCTGCAAAGTCTGAGATCTCATTTCTCCACATCCTTTCTAATGGGTTTCTGCCTTTTCGAGTGGAGGCATTCCATGAATGTAATATTGTACCTTGTTGTGGTTTGGATTTGTGTTTGGGTAAAGACGTGGAACATTTTGTTCATGTGCTTATTCCTCATTCGTGTCTTTTCTTTGAAGAAATATCAAATCAGAATCTTTGCCCACAAAAATTGAGTTACTTGCCATGTTATTACTACGTCCTGAATCCTTTAGACATTCTGGATACAAGTCCCTTATAAGACATGTGCTTTGCCAATATTTTCTCCCATTCTATTTGTTGTCTTTTCACTTTCATGATGGTATCACATGCAACATGACAGTTTGATTTAGTTAACTGTATCTATTTTGTAAAAATTGTGTTGCTCATGCTTTTGGTGTAGCGTACAAAAGGCATTGCCAAGCCCAGGGTCATAAAGACGTCCTCCTATTTGGCTTCTAAAGTTTTATCATTTTAGCTCTGACGTCTAAGTCTAAGATCAAAGTCAGTTTGTGTCTGTGTGAGGTAGAGGTTCTCTGTGGTTCTCTTGCATGTGGACACCCGGTTGTCACAACACCATTTGTTGAAAAGACTTTGTTTCCCTTTGAGTTATCTCCTAGCCCATTGTTAAAAGTCAATTTAAAAAAGGAACAAAAATGTAAGCTTTTCCCCCAGACTTTTAATTCTATTTCATTTATCTAAATATCTATTCTTGTTTCAGTACCACTATCTTGACTAACCGAGCTTTTTTTTCCTTTTAACATATTTTTTATTTTAAAATTGTGGGGTACAGTTAAGGGTTAGGTATACAAATATGCATCGTTCAGGCACCCTCGTTGATAAGGGGTGTCCCATCTGTCCCCAGACAGACATTGACTACCATTAATCCCACCTCCCTTCCCCCCCCACCCCCCATAGTTTCCCGCCACTGTCAATCCTTTATATAGTATTATGATAGATGTTCAAGGTCCACTTACGAGTGAGAACATGTGATACTCAGAGCTTTGTTTCTGTGAGAGATCACTCAGTATTATAACTCTAGTTCCATCCAGGGAACAAAACCCGAAATGCACGGGCCATAAGAAATAAGATAGACAAGTGGGACCTCACTAAACTGACAAGCTTCTGCAAAGCCAAAGAAACCAGCAAGAGAGCAGGGAGACAGCCCACAGACTGGGAAGAAGTATTTGCCAACTCCAGGTCTGACAAAGGCCTAACATCTTGGATCTACAAGGAACTCAAACGTGCTGAAAAGAAAAAAACAAACAACCCCATTATAAAATGGGCAAAAGATATGAACAGACACTTCTCAAAGGAAGACATCCGAGTGGCCAACAGACACATGAAGAAATGCTCAACATCACTAGTCATCAAGGAGATGCAAATTAGAGCTTTTTGTAGTGAGTTTTGAAATTGGGACTCATGAGTCCTCTAACTTTGATCTTCTTTTTAAAGATGGCTTTGACTGTTCTGGGTCCTCTGAATTTCCATACAAATTTTAGGATCAGCTTATCCATTTCTGAAAAAAAATTCTAACTGTGATTTTGATAGAGACTGTGTTGAGCCTATAAATAAATTTGTGGAGTATTGCTATCTTAACAATATTAAGTTTTGTGACACACAAATATAGAATGTCTTTCTATTTATTTAGACCTTTAATTTCTCTCAACAATGCTTTGTAGTTTTAAGAATACAAGTCTTGTTCTTCTTTTGCTGAGATGTTTTTAAATATTTCGTATTTTAAATATTATATGTACATTTTTCCCCTTAATTCCATGTTGGATTATTTATTGCAAACATGTTGGAATATGATGAATATTTGTGTGTTGATCATATATACTGCTACCTTGCTGCTTATTCATTCATTAGTTCAAATACTTTTTTATTGAATTCTGCAGGATTTTCCTTATATACGATTGAGTCATCTTCAGATAGATGTTGCTTTCTTTCTTTCTTTTCATTGGGGATGGCTTTCATTGCTCTTACTTTCCTAATTGCTATACTAGATTCCCACACAATATTGAACAGTTGTGACTGTATTGTTCCCAATCACAGCAGAACAGTTTCGATCTGTCCTTATCAAGCAGAATGCTCATTGTGGGATTTTCTTACATTTCCTTCATGAGATTTTTTTAAAACCTCCTCTATTTCTAGTTTTCTGCTTTTTTTTTTTTTTTTAATCATAAAAGGATGTTGGACTTTGTTAACTGCCTTTTCTGTGTCTATTGCTATGATCACGTGGTTTCTGTTCTCTTTTGAATAAATATGACGTGTTACAGTGTTTGCTTTTCAGATAGTAAACATTGCAGGGATCTGTCCATGTTTTCAAAATCACCGATGGCTTCTCATTGGCTAAGATTTAAATTACCATGGCATCACACATCTTATCACAGCCTGGCTTGCTCAGCTACAAACTAGCTTCTCCCTTGGCTCCTTGGCCAGCCACAGGACGGTCTGTCGTCTCCAGCCTCCACCTTCTTTTCTTAGTGTGCTGTTCTAGTGGTCTCCATGTTCCGCTCTAATCTTTTCAGTGTTCTCTGCAAGGCCCCATGTCCCCCTTCTCCGTGAAGAGTCTCTCCACTGCTTCTTATGTGCCTGTGGTCTCACAGCAGGTTGCATATGCCTCTCATTTAGTTCTTACTAAATGGCCCCTATGTAATTTCTTTTTTCTTTTTTCTTTTTTTGAGTTGGTGTCTCACTTTGCTGCCCAGGCTGGAGTGCAGTGGCATGGCGTGCTCACGGTCACTGCAGCCTCATCCTGCTGGGCTCAGGCAATCCTTCTGCCACCTCAGCTTTCCATGTCGCAGAAGCTACAGGCATGTGCCACCTCGCCCCGCTAATTTTTTCATTTATTGTAGAGACAAGGTCTCACCAAGCTTCCCAGGCTGGTCTCAAATCCCTGAGCTCAGGCAGTCCTCTTGCCTCAGTCTCCCCAAATCCTGGGATTACAGGCGTGAGTCACTGCACCCAGCATGTAACTTAATATCACTGTCTCCCCTTCCAAACAAACGACAAGCTTGCAAGCTTGAGCTATATCTTCTTTTCATTTTTAAAGCAGCCCTTAACATAGAATTCAGTTCACAGAGAAATTTAAAATCTGTTACCAAGCTGAGTTGCATCATTTGATTTGTTGTGGTCTAGGTGGGTCCCACTGGCTCTTAAACTCAGGTCAGTGCTACCCATGCCCCGCTAAATCTTGGAGGAGTGTAAAATATCCTCCCAGAATGGAAAACAATATCTCCCTTCAGGAAAGAACTAAAGACTAATTTTCTAATGAAAACAATATGATAGAAGATTCGAATTATTAACAAATATTTCTATATTTCTAAGCATTCTAACATAATAGAATAAACTCTGTTTCCTTTGAGCTGTTTTCCACATGTATACACATTCTCACGTGAATAAGATCATAGAGCACACACGATATGAAAGTGCTTTTTTCCAGTATGGTAATTCCATGTTTTTTCTTAAACACCATTTACAGCTGTAAAACATCCCAGCGAGGATGCCACCTAGTTTAATGAACCATTCTCTCATCCTCCAATTCTTACCCTCCTCATTTTGGGGGTTTATAAAGAGCAGGGTGGCAGGCATCGAGGTGGGCATATGCTCTTGCTTTCGTTTGGGTTATTACTTCAGGCTAGATTGATTTTTCGAATTAGTAGAATTAACTAGGGTCAAAGGGTATCGTTTTTGTTTTCTTAGTTGAATGATCATTTTTTAACAATAGAGTACTTTTTCAAAATTTCAAGGTCATAGAGAGATACAGCTAGTAGGAAATTTTTATTTATTTATTTATTATAAATAAACACTTCATTTATTATGTAGGGAAACTGAGGACTGGAGAAACAAATGTACTCGCTCAGTGATATTAACTGGACTGGACAGCAGGTTAAGATTGAGACTGAACTATACAGCAGATAAGGCTACAGAGCCAGGACCAAACCAGGGCGAGTGCATTAAACAGCCTCTCTTTACTTTTTAAAATCCATTCCAATTCCCTGAAATATACACACTGCATCAGGGCACCAAAATCATTTTAGCTCTTACTTGTTGTTTCTATATTAAGAGTACTTCAGACAAAGAGGTAAAGTATATCTTATTTTGTACATTTGAGCAAAGTTGGGGCCAGATGACCAAAGAAAAGTGCCTACAAATATAGGAAAAGGTATGCATTGAAAAATCATGTGTTTTCTGAGTGAAAAAGGAAGTGGGGCATTTGGGTCATGTGGGAAATGCTATGCCATCTTCTATTTGGTGTTATGTCATAATCGGTTTAAGCCGCTTTTTTGGTCAAAATTTAGCAAATCACTTCTCATGGACCTTTGATGTCTCGGGTGATAGAGAGTACAGGGGTTTTTTGGTATGCGATGTCTGAGTATCATGTACTTCTTGATATGCAAGAATGAAATCAGAGGCGAGCTGTATGCCATATTTTATTAATTCCGATATATGTAGGCATAATCATTTTTCACTGAGTTAGAACTAGAGAACAGACAGCTACATATCAGCTTTACAGTAAAGTTGTGCCTTTTGAGCAGAAGTCTCTGGATAAATATCTATGTCATAAGAATAAATTGCATCAGAATAGTGGGTCAGGGATTCTCTTGACAGGCTGGAGAGTTGTGATGAGGAAAATTTGGGGAAAAGTAGACCCTATGAATAATTGGAAACAAAATGAAAAAGCGACATAATTTTTCACATGAATGTTTATAATTTTTGGTAATCATCATAAGCATGCACTCACATGTGTACTTAGGAGTGTTGGAACTAATTCATGTCTGTATTGACAGGCTTCTCAGTGCAGTGGTCTGTGATAACTCTACAGATGCCTGTTAGAGGGTGTGCTGAATGGGTGCTCTGGGTCACTTAGCTTAGAAGCTGTGAGGGAAGGATTTGAACCTACCCACTGTGACATGGAAAAAAAATCAGCAAAATCTGTTTGGATCTCTTTGTTCTGGGAGACCCTTTCTTAGTCATTTTTTCAAAGTACATCAATTTTTGCAGAGTATTAAATTCTAATACAAGTGATTCGTTTTTTGCCTTTTCAAATCAGTTCCACTTTCATTTCGTTTTAGGTTTGAGAACATACTCTGACCATTTAGCACATGTCATTAGAAAACATTCACATGTCGCAGCTTGGGGTGCTGGCTACCTTTATTCCTTGCTGCCTGAATCTGATTAGCTTGCAAACCCCACTGAAGATAGTAGACAGAAGAGAGGAGATCTTGGTGATTATCACTGCGAAGAGAACAATAAGGTACTCAAATTGATTAATGCAATTACATTTACAACTTCTACCAAAAAAACACCCTACAAAACACTGATTAAAGCAATTGTAAATGACACAGACAAATGGAGAAAACATCCCATGCTCACGGGTCAGGAGAAACAATATTGTAAAATGTTCACACCGCCCCAAACAATCTACAGATTAAATGCAATCCCTATAAAAATAGCAGCATCAGTTTTTCACAGAATCAGGAAAAAAACAATACAATTCATAAAGAATTAAAAAAGAACCTGCATAGTTAAAGCAATTCTGAGCAAAAAGAACACAGCTAGGGGCAACACATGACCTGGCTTCAAATCATATTGCAAGGCTACAATAACCAAAAAAACTTGGCACCAGTATAAAGATAGATACATAGATAAATGGAGCAGAATAGCAAACCCAGAAATAAAGCCACAGATTCACAGTCAAATGGTTTTCGATAAAGCTGACAAGAACTTACTCTGGGGAAAGAACATCTTCTTCGATCAATGGTGCTGAGAAAATTGGACAGTCATTTGCAGATAAACAAAACTGGTTTCATTGCTCACCATGTTCAAAAATCTACTCAAGATGAATTAAAGATTCAAACCTAAGACCTGAAACTATAAAAATACTAGAAGAAAACCTAGGAAGACATCTTCTGGATATTTATCTAGACAAAGAATTTAAGACTCTCCAAAAGCATAGGCAACAAAAACAAAAATAGACAAATGGTACTATATTCAACCAAAAAGCTTCTGCCCACCAAAAGAGATCAGCCACAGAGTGGTGAGACACCCTGCTAAATGAGAGAAATAATTGCAAACTCTCATCTGACAAGGGACAAATATTCAGAATATACAAGGAGCTCAAACAACTCAACAACTACAAATAATCCCACTTAAAAGTGAGCAAAGGACACAAATAAAAATGTTTCAAAAGAAGACATACAAACAGCCAACAGATGGGTGAAAAATGCTCAGCATCACTAATCATCAGAGAATTGCAAACCAAAATTACAACGGGATACCATTGTACAGCAACCAGAATGGCAGTCATTAAAATTACAAAAATTACCACATGATGAAAATGCAGAGAAAATGGAACTCTTAAACACTATTGGTAGGAATTTAAATTAGCATATCCCCCCTGAAAACAGCATCTATTGTACTTCTTAAAGAAGTAAAAGTAGAACTACCATATATTCCAGCATTCCTGCCACTGAGTATCTACCAAAAGGAAAAGAAATGAGTGTATTAAAATCATACCTGCACTCTTATGTCTAGTACAACACTATTCACAATAGCAAAGACATGGAATCACCCTTCATGTCCATCAACATATGAATGGCAAAAGAAAATCTGGTATACATACACAATGGAATACTATAGAGTCATAAAAAAGAATACAAATCATGTCTTTTGCAGCAACACGAGTGGAACTTGAGATCATTATCTTAAGTGAAACAAGCCAGGTACAGAAAGGTGCATGTCCCCACTCAAGAGTGAATGCAAAAACGTGTCCACATGGATGCCGCAAGGGGAATGGCAGGTGGTGGAGACTCGGAAGGGCGAGGGAGTGAGAGGAGACAGGAGGACGGGACGGTGTTTGACGGAGACTGTCGATGTTACTGGTGTGCTAGACACCCTCAATGCCCTGGTTTGACCACTGGGCAAATCTATGCCTGTAACAAGATTGTACAGGCACCCTATAAATTTGCATAAATAAAAAAAAATTCTCCCCTCACTCTTATTGCTGTTTACGTTTTACATAGTCTCTACAACAAATATATCTGCAATCACTTTGGGTAGGAAAGAGGGGCATATGTCTCCTGCCAGACTGAGTCCTTCAAGTCCCTTGCACAAGGCGTGTCATGCTAAAATTTATTAAATGCTTACAGAATTTTTTAGAAAGGAATAGAAGTATGGAGGCCATTAGTATTTCTCTTAAGTTATTGCTGACAATTCTCAGAATGACTCAACATCATTTCGTTGTTATGATCTTATATGCAGAAGAGATAACTGTGTCCCAGGGTGGAAAGCAGCCTGACAGAGACGCTGGTTCCGCTGGCTCCGTTGCATTTTTCAACCGCGTCACCCACTCCTGAGGGAATCCCCGAGAGTCGATCAACTCTGACATAACAAACTGACATTGGAGAGGACAGAAATCAGTCAGGACCACCATTCTAGGCCTTCTGCTGACCGCGCTCCCTCCTCCTCCTCTTAGGCCTTGGCCACTATAGTTCTTGCCAGAAGTGCTGTCTATGTCGTTGGTCTTTAATTTTCCTGATGTTTTTCTTGTTCTTGTATAAACATACGCAGTATGTTCAGTACTAGATGTTAATATACTCACAGAGCTCAAAGCATTATCAGCTTCGTTGCTCCCGGATTATCGACCAAGGTGATCAAACGGTCAAGGGCAATGTTGACTGACTACTTGCCGTATACCCAACACCATCCTAAGTCTGTCGCGTGTATGTTTTCACTGAATCCATTAAAAAAACAAGATCTGAGAAACTGTGGGCCTCCTTTGACAGATGAGGAAATTGAGGCAATGGAAGGTTAAGGAAGTTGTCTGAAGTTGCATTTTAGTAAGCTGAAGGGCCGGGAGTCAGAGCCCCTGCTACATAATACCGCTTCCAGCAGGCCCTGGAAGGCACCAGGAAGGGTGAGGCTGCCTGACGCTGGGTGAGCTGCAGGCCAGAAAGGCGTTTTCCTGTGGAAGGAAGGACACATCTGCCCCCGGGCTGTCGGTTGTTTGCTGGAGAAAGAAGAAAAAGGGAGCCTTCGGGACATGAGATCAAAAGCCGTCTGGAGAGCCAGAAGGAATAAACCAGCTGGGAGCAAAGTGTTTCCAGTATTGGGAATGCATTGAGCAAAACCTCAGAGAAGTTTGAGAAGTTAGACAGGAATGTCAGGTCATGCCTCAAGAGGCAAAGGCTCACTCGTAAGTGGACCCTGAACAATTATCATAAGATGCTAAGAAAGGGATCGGCAGGAATGGGAGCTGCCAGGGAAGAGGGAGGACAGGCACACCTTATGAGTAAGGATACCTGGTCTCAAACCAGGCAAAGTGGGGACCAAGGGAGACCCAAACTTGACCTACACAATGACCCTTTGTAGACCTTAACCCTGAATTGTACCCCACAACTTAAAAAAAAAAAATACCAAGAAAAAAAAAAACCAGAAGTAATGTCTTGCTATGATAGATAGTTCCATAGAGCCTACACAGTGTCCCTAGTCCCAGCAAGCAAAGAAATCGTGGTATTTAGCCTATGAGATGTTGAGGTTACTCCAGCATTGGAGTTTATAGACTTGAATAACATTCGGAATGAAACAATGAGCATGTTTTCCTCGCTAGACTTATGATTCCAGTAATGTGCCTTCTTCCTTAAGCTGTATGCTTCTGAGTGGCACCTGTCATTGAAACAGCTCACGCCAAGATTTGAAGCTTGCTGCATCAATGAAAGGCATCCCCAAGCATCTGTAGGATAAAGGACTGCAGAAACCTCAAGCAACAAAATTGTCAATAATCATAGGATAGACGTTTACACAATAGGCCGGGCTCAGTGGCTCAGCCTGTAATCCCAGCACTTTGAAAGGCCGAGGCAAGTGGATTGCCTGAGCTCCTGGGTTTGAGACCAGCCCGGACAACTTGGCGAGACCTCATCTCTACAGAAAATAAAAAATTAGCCAGGCATGGTGGAGTGTGCCAGTAGTTCCAGCCCCTTGGAAGGCTGAGGCGGAAGGCGCGCCTCAGCAGGTCAACGTTGGGGTGGCCGTGAGTGTGCCACTGCACTCCAGCCTGGGTGACAGAGCGAGACTCCAACTCAAAAGAAAAGAAAATAAGTCTACACAACATAGGGGTGTGCTTCCAAACGTCAGGAAGTGTTCTCTTCCTAAAAGCTGTGCTGTACACCAATTACCTTTCACCTTCCCCCAAAATGAAAATTTAGGTCCCTGGAAAGAATATGGGAGGCCAGCAGAAACGGGAATCATTGCCCTTCAGTTGATGAAATAATGGAAAACAATTTATGGGGAAACACATTTGAATCCTTCCTCTTCATATCAGGGATTGAGTATTTACACAACGCCACATACATGTGCGCACACACACAACGCTTAAACTAAATTTATGATTGACTATTTTACACTGTATAGCAGGACACCAGTTCTCCCAAAACCCAATTAGTTAAAAGTTATATACATAAATTTTCAGAGAGCGTCCTTAAGTGATATTATTAGTGTCGTCAATATCGCTTGAAATGCTTAGAACGTCACCCAGATATACAATTAACTCTGCACCAAGGGAGACAAGCATTGTCTGACTATCACCTCTCAACGTGTAAATCACCAGAGCATGGTGACGACTTGGCTTGACTACGGCTATGTGGGAGTGAAATACTTTCCTTTCGAGCAAAAATCAATGTAGGAACATGCGGACCCCTTTTCTCCTTTAACTTATCGTAAGAGTCACTTATTAACTTTCCCTTTTGCAGAAGGAATTCCAGAGTCCGCCTTTTCCTTTTTTCTCTTGAGGGGAAGGGGTGACTTTTCGGGCAGTTTCCTCAGCCATTCTGGGCAGCCAGCCAGTGGCATACAGACTAAACAACACGGAGGGTGTTCATTTTACCTCAGGATGCATGCACCCAGCTTGCGATGCATGAAGTCTTCGTTCCAGGACTGACATTGAGAGGGCCGTGCAGTTGTCCGGGTTCCAACGTCACCGACAGCTTTACGAGGGAGTTGGAAGGAGATGAGAGAACAGACCCTGGGGTCCAACTCGGAAGAGGCTTAGCCGTGATGGCAGGGCCGAACTCTCACCCACACCGGTGTGGGGCCGAGACTCGATCTTGATTGCTGAATTCGCCCAGAAAAACTTCAAGTACGACCCAAAAGGAAACAAAGACGTATCTTACAGACATATTAGGTGTTTTCTGGCAATAGAAGAGGCCGGGTAAAATGAGGTGTAAAAAATCAGACTTTTTATTCAAGTATAGCATATGTTCAGAAAAGTTTGCAAATCCTGTCCAGAGATTGATGCGTTTGCCACGTAAATATACCCATGACAGCAACACTGAAGTCAAGAAACAGAATGCCACCCACATCTCAGGGGATTTATATCTCGACCTTCGAGATCATGAGATTAGATTAGTTTTGCTCATAGACGTGACATAAATGGGCAATACAGAGAGAACTTTTTTGGACTGACTTTTTCCAAATAATCCTAATTTAGCTGGTCTACTATTGAAGGCATTTGGGTAGAAAATATTATCCATTTTACCTATCTCTGAATTTGATTTACTAATAAATTTACAAATAAATACATCTGTTCAGGATTTTTGTAACTGTTTATGAGAAGGATTCATTTGAAATTTTGACTTAGTGTTGTGATTTGGTTTTTAGTACACAGGTTATTCTGGCTTTATAAAAATTGCTAGGAAGTGTTCCCTCTGCTGTTTTTCTCTTGAAAATTTTATGGAGAATTGATGTTATCGCTTTCTTAGATTTTTGGAAGAATTAACTAGTAAAGACATCTTACTCTATTTCTTTTATGAAGGTTTTTAATGACAGAGTCATTTTAATAAACATGAACATAATATTAATTAACACACTGTAATTTATCTTATATTAATTACTGATGTACAATATAATTAATACTTGTATATTGATATTTGCAATATAAATTATGCTTAATGTAATATACATTTTAGAATACGTAGTGTCAGTTTCAGAAAGTTTTGTCTTTCAAAGGATTTGTCAATTTAATTCATTGACGTAACATTATGAATTGTAGCCCTTTGTTACAAATTATGATGTTGCTTTTTTGTTCCTGATGTATTTTGTGTTGTCTTCTTATTCACTTTTGTTACATATTTATGAATTTTAAAAATCATTTTAGTCAAAGGCTTTGCTGATTTGCATTTATTTTCATTTCATAAGTTTTGAAATTTATTTTGGATAACTTTTTTGGTAACTTTATTTTTTAAAAGCTAGAAAAATGGGCTGGATGTGGAGGCTCAAGCCTGTATCCCAGCACTTTGGGAGGCTGAGGTGAGAGGATTGCCTGAGCGCAGGAGTTCGAGACCAGCCCGGGCAACTTGGTGAGACCTTGTCTCTACAATCAATCACTCAGTCAATCAATAAGTGGAGCATGGTAGTACGCACCTGCAGTTCCAGCTACTTGGAAGGCTGAAGCAGAAGAGTCGCCTGAGCCCAGCAGGTCAAGGCTGTGGTGGGCGGGAGTGTGTCACTGCACTCCAGCCTGGGTGATGGAGGGAGACTCCAGCTAAACAAAAAACAAAGTCTAGAAAAATTAAATTTAGCAGAGTTTACTTGAGCACAAATAAAAATAAAAAACCAAAAAAACTACTCAGGAATTGGGTACTGGTTCAGTACCTTGAGCCAGTAAAGGTTCAGAGCGCTCCCCCAGCAATGTGGGCAAGCAATATCGACAGACAGAAGGAGAAAGAAACACGTAGAAACTGGCCTGGTTGGTTAGTTTGACATTTGCCTTCTTTGAACTAGTCTGAAGAGCTTGATGCCTGTGATTGGCTGAAAGCTCAGCTACTCTGATTGGCTAAGACTCAGTTGCTCTTTAGGAGAACATATTCTCTAGTCAGAGTATGTGCTACATGAGGCCACAGTTCACCACCCAGAGGTAACTTTAGGTCGGTTTAATTTAATTCAATATAACACTTTCTTGAGACAAAATAATATTGATCATTGAATTTTAATATTACTTTTCTACAATATTTTCATTCTGTGATATAAATCACTCTCTTCACATTGCTTTAAAAGCATATCACAAAGGTTTTATGTTATACCTTCTTTATGACTCAGTTATATTTCAAAATTTTCATTGTTTCTTCTTGTTTGCTCCATGGATGATTTAGTAGTACATTATTTCCAGGTAGCCAGAGATGTCTTGATTGCTTATTATAATTTTGTTGTGATCAAGAATCTACTCTGCATTATTTTAATTTGTTGAGGCTTTTTAAAGGATCCAACATACAGTCTATCTTGGTCTAAGTTCCATGTACACTCAAAAAATTATGTGAATGCTACCCTGTTGGTGGCAATATTGGCTAAATATGTCAATTATGTTGTTTGTGTTTTAGTGTTCTTTTGTGTGTGTGTGTCCGTGTGTGTGTATCCATGTATACCTATGCATTTTAATGTTTATACATATATACGTGTGTGTGTGTGTGTGTGTGTGTTTGTGTGTGTGTGTGTGTGTGTGTGTGTGTGTTTATGTAGTAAGTGGTTCTTAACCAGGAGTAATTTTTCAATATCTTGATTTTATTGATTGTCATCTATTAATTATTAGTTATTATATGTAAGTGATGAAAAGTGCTACTGGCATTCAATGAGTAGAGGCCAAGGATGCTTATAACATGCTAAAATGATTAAAACAATCCTCTCCAACATACATATCTTGCTGTATCAACTATCTGGAGTGGTGTATTAAGCTCCCTATGTAATTAGATTTTCTCTGTCTTTTTCCTTCTTTTCATATTTTGAGGTATTATTTGTTCTATACACTGATGTCTTTCTATTAGATTAAATTAAATTCGAATAAATTCTTAATCATTATTAAATTTATTTATAATTTATCCTTCATGTCTTTATGTCTACTTTGCATAGCTAAACCAGCTTTATTTTGGTTAGTGTTTGCTTGGGATCTGACTTCTGTAATTTCATTTTAATGGTATTCTATGCTTAAAATTAAAGTAGTTTTTGTAAGAAGCCTGGAGTAAGTCTTTTAAAAATTGATTATGGTAATTTAAGGGATTTGTTTTTTTGCATGTAAATTTAGTCCATTTACATTTAATATAATAAATAATTAATATGGATTTTACGTTTCTTTTTTTCTATTTTAACATTTTACTGTTTTTTCTCTTTTCCTTATAAACTAACAAAATATATTTTTATTATTGTACTTTTCTTCTATTTTTACTTAACAGTCTTAGATTTATAGAAAAATTTTACAAAAATGTGACAGTGCATTCTGACATGACCTATATTCATTTCCCCTGTTATGAACACCTTACGCCATTATGATACATTTGTTATATAATGATTACGATTAACTAATGTTTATAGAAATTCACTTTGTCTTACTTTTGCCTAATGTTCTCTTTTTGTTGTTCTGGTATCTCATTCAGAACATCACACTGCGTTTGGTAGTCATGACTACTTAGGATCCTCTTGGCTGTGACAGTTTCTCAGACTGTCCCTGCATTTGATGACTTTGACAGTTTTGAAGAGTACTTTTCAGGTATTTTGAGGAACATCCCTCAACTGAAACTTGTCTGACGTTTCTCCTGATTCAATTGGAGTTATCTGTTTGAGAGAGAGAGACAGCAGGGTAAAATATTATTTTAATATATCAAGAATACATTCTATCAATATTACTTATCACTGCTGAGGTTAATCTTGATTATGGGGCTGAGGAAGTATCAGACTTCTGTACCATAAAGTTACTCTCTCCTCCTTTCCTTACTGTATTTATTGAAAGGAAGTCACTATGTGCAGCACTCACTTAAGGAGTGGGGAATTATATTCTCCCTTATTGAGAGTGAAGTACCAGCATTCATTGTTTGGGATAACTCCCCATGGGCTATTTGGTTCCTCTCTTTCACTTATTTGCAGTCATTTACTTATATCCGCATGGACTTAATTACTTTTATACTTTGGGTTATAATCCCATGTTGCTTCATTCATTTTTGACTCACATTGTTTCAACTATGGCGTATTAACCTTTTAAAAGTATTTCTTAAGAGATTATCTAGTGATTATCACAGGGATTATTAACTTATTATAATGCAGTACAAAATTTTACTTTTGTAATTTAATTTTTTAATTTTAAATTAAGTTAAATTAATTTTTTTAAAATTACTAAAATCTTAGGCTTTTTAAACTCTAAACCTCTTCTTGTTATTCAAAACCTTAAAATCTTAGGCCTTTTAACTTTTTTTCTTTTCTTTTTTTTTGAATTAGAGTCTTACTCTGTCGCCCAGACTGGAGTGCAATGGCTGCTCCTGGCCACCGCAGCCTCAACCTGCTGGGCTCCGGCGATCCTTCCGCCTCAACCTTCCGAGTAGCTGGAACTACAGGCGTGCACTACCATGCCCGGCTGATTTTTTTGATTTATTGTAGAGATGAGGTAAACTTTTTCTTGTTATTCAAAATGCTTTTTCTTTCTACATATATTTTATACCCAAGAAGATTTAAAATTATCATTTTATAAAGTCAGCATCTGTTTATATTTGCATATATACTAGCTTTTTCCATTATTTCGATCAAGCATAATTTTCTGTTCACTTAAAAAACTCTTTCTTACATTTATTTCAAAGTGAACCAGTTGGCATCAAGTTATTGACATGTTTTGCTAGCATAAAGTGTTTTTAATCTTACTTTCATTTTGGAATAATTTTTCTTCCTATGTGTATGATTCTAGGTTGATGGCTATTTTTCTTTTTCTTCTTTTTTTTTCCTTCCTTTTTAAAAGCAGGATTTATTGAGCAAACAGAAAATCTCCCACAGTGGGAGGGGACCCAAGGAGATTGCCTGGCTATTATTCTTTAGCACTGTGAAAATGTCAATCTATTGTCTCCTGGCTCTTATTTGTTCTGTTTTGAAGTCAGCTGTCAATGGTTTTGTAGGAAATTTGAAAGCAAATTATCTTTTTCTCTGGTCCTTGTAAAGTTTCTCTTTTTGTCTTGGTTTTCAGTAGTTTGGCTATTGTAAGATTAAGTGGTTTATATACTCATTTGTGCTTAAGTAAGCTTCCTGAATTAGTGGGTTAATTTATTTCATCATTTTGGAAAGTTACCAGTGCTCTTTAAATATTACTTATACCTCACTCCTATCTCTTCTGATTCTTGTGATCTTACTACATGTGTGTTATATCATTCAATTGTGTCTGATTTATTTCTTACACTTTGTTGTTTTTCTTCCATTCTTGTCTTTCTTTTTCTCTTTACTTAAGTGTATCTATATCTATTCACCTGTCTTTGAAGTTACTAGTCTTATCTTCTGCTGTGTCCAGTTGCTGGTAAGCCTATCTACAGAGCTCTTAATTTCTAGAATGTCCTTTTGATATTCATAATTATTATAAATACTTATAAATATATATTAATCTCTGTTGAATTTTTATCTTTTAATTTAATTTGATAATCAATTACTCAATTGTCTTGACCTTATTTCTGGTAGCTTTTTCAAAGTCTCTTTATGCTCACTATATGTGCAAATCATATATGCATATTTATTTTTCCTTTTGAATATCAATTATGTAATCTTTCTCTTTATTTTCTGAAAAATGTTTGATTAAATACTAAACATTGTAGTAGTTTTAGATGTTGTCTTCTTTCACCAGACATGACTTGACCTTTTCTCTGCCAGATAGATAGACGGTTGTGTGCATATGTGTGGAATGGGGGAGGGGGTCGGTCCAATTACAAACTGAGCCAGGTAGAGGCTAGTTTTAATTCTAGTGATGAGCAGTCTACTTCTGGTTAAAATGTGAGCCTACAGTGCTCTCTAACTAAGAGCCTGGAAGATGTTTTACTTTTTAGCCCCGGGAGGTCATAGGATTTTCTACTCCATCTTTGAGAGCTATTTGGCTTCTGGTATCCTGGCCCTATAACCTAAGACATGACAGTATTCTGAAAGGGAGACAGACTCCGTTCGATGTCCTTCAGTTCTCCAGTTGGCACTTCCGTTCAAGGCAGTGCTCCCGGCAGGACCCCTCCCAGGACTCACCCAGATTTCTGGGTGCCTCCAGGATCAGCCTCAGCAAAGGCTTCCAGCAGAGCTGAACATCCTCAACTGTCTTTTGAGTGACTCCTCTCCCTCTGGTTGCTTCTGCAGATCTCTGACATATGAAAATATGTGAGTTTATCAGGCGTTTTTGGTGTCTTGTGAGCATATGTTGGTCTTTCATGAATTAATCATCCTCTTCAGAAACTGAAGCGGAAATGAAGATTTTAAAAACATTTTTTCCTATTTGTTTTGTGCTGACTATTATAGAAATTCAGACGCTTAGTTTATAGTCTTATGTGGACAACAGAGATTAAACAAACACACATCTAAAGAAGTTGTAATTACAGATAGTAGAGTAGGCTAAACTCAGTCATATTTTGAAGAGATAATTCGACTTAATTCATTGCTAAAAACTTTAAGAACTTCTTTGTATAATTATTCTAGATAATAGTGATCTTTTGAATAATTAAGATTATCCTCACTTTTTAATTAAAAGCTGTTGTTTTAAAAAAGACAATTTACATGAAGTTATTTAAACATCTAGCACAAAAGAAGAATAGAACTTTTGGGAAAAATTACAGCTATTTTGAGAAGATTTGTAATAATTTACTTGGATGTTACCAATGTAGTTTTGAAGGCATACATCTTTGAGCTCTTATTTATGCCAGGAACTTGTGAATACTAACATCACAAAGGGATATCTGACTGCTGCATTTGGTACTTTTTCATTGATCCTGTAGGTAAGTCTGATATTATTTCCCCCCAAAACCTTGACTTGACTAGTGTATTCTACATAATTCAATGATTTCGTTGGTTGAATAACATTTTTTCTTTTCTTTTTTTGAGTAGAAGTCTCACTCTGTCACCCAGATTGGAGTGCAGTAGCACGCTCACAGTCATTGCAGCTTCGACTTGCTGGGCTCAGGCGATCCTTCTTCCTCAGCCTTCCAAGGAACTGGAACTACAGGTGCATGCCACCATGCCCGGCTCATTTTTTTTTTTTTTGATTTATTGTAGAGATGAAGTCTCACCAAGTTGGCCAGGTGGGTATCGAACCCGCAGACTCAGGCAATTCTCTCGCCTCAGCCTCCCAAAGTGCTGGGATGACAGGCTGAGCCACCGAGCCCAGCCCATAGCATTTTCTAATGCATATGTGCCTTCTAGAAATTTAGCTATTAGTTTCGATTTTGTTGATCACTGTGCCAACTGCTGAGTATTAAAACATAAAAACTTGGAACGTGTTGTTCCTCAGAACGCTCACTTATTGGATAACATATGCGCTTAGTCGTGCAACTGGAAGGTGTTGATGGTCTCTGAAGGAATGAATAATTGACCAAACTTCAGAGGCGCGAACATGGTGGTGTGCTGACCCTTCAGAGGGCATCTAAACCGGACACAGAGAGAGGCCAGGAAGGGTCTTCGGCGTAGACCTGGGGTGGTATTTCAAGAGTGCTGGGGAAGAGGCTAGGTTGGGTGAGGGCAGGAGACCAGTACGGTGAGCAGAAGATGAGAGGTGGGAGAGCACGTAGGTGGAAGAAGAAAGGCGGCTGAAACATGGCTGTTGAGTCAGAGGAAAAAGGGAGGAATCTCCAGCACCCCCGGTGGAGTTAGAGTCGGGTCTCTGACGTCCAGGAGAACACGGTCCCCGAAACGTAGAAATATATTAAGCAGGAAGTGTCATGAAGCCATACGTGCGCCAGAAGGATCAGCCCATCAGTCACAAGCCAAACAGGGGAGGGGACAAGATTCAAAGGTGAGAAAGGTTGAAGCCTGAGCTACGGTGGTGGTAGGGTTTGAGAGATGCCGACAGACTGACGACATTAAAACGTGGCCCCATAGTACTACTGTAATGAACGGACATGCGTTAGGGACCGCCACTGTCGAATAAGATTTTATTATGATTGCTCTAACTTCCTTCCAGAAATTCTACAAGGCATACACACATATTCGAAAAAGCATATGTGTATACGGTAAAAACGAAAACTATCGTCTCATTTAAAAAAATAAATTAGGAATATTTCCTTGTTGAGATGATTATTTTCTTTTTCTTTCTTCTTTTTTTAGATCAGACAACATTGCTTATTCAGAAAGTAAATTAGAGAGACAGAGAGAGAGACGGATTCACCTCCCCAGGGCAGGATAGAGGACCCATCATCATTTTCTTATTTGGTAGTTTAAAGCAAAATAACATCACAGCAAACTTTAACGTCTAGACTGTAACTTTATAATAGCATAGACGTTATAGCTTGACCGCTGGTAGCCGTGTGACCCTGGGCAATTTCTTCGACCTCTTTGTATGCAGTGTCCTCATCTGTCAAACGGGGATAATAATAGTACATATTTCATAGGGTTGTTGTATGATTAAATAAGTTAATATTTATAGAGTGCTTAGAATAGTGCCTGGTACATAGTTTGTGCTATATAAGTGCTGAGTAGGTAAATAGCATTTAAAATGGAGGGGAAAAAATAATTTGGTCTCAATAAATGCTTGCTTCTTTCCTTTCCAAATACTTAAACGCTTCACACATTTTTTGGGGGGTGAAATACAGTGTATGATTTAGATTAGATAGCGATAATTGGCAAAGAACACTTTAAGCAGTTTTTCAAGTCTTTCCTTTGAAATCTCTTCTCGGTAAATGAATACGTGTACATGTTTGTTTATTTAAGAGTGTGGATGTGCACACAGTGCAGAGAGGTTTATCTACACAGATAACTGTAGGTCCAGGACTTCTGAGACTTCTGAGTTATCGTGTCGGCTGTGATGGCGTCCGTTTCGGAGGCTGGTCACCTGGCCCGGGCCTTTTTCCCCCTTGTTCATTGACAGATCAGAACTGAAGGCGAAAAGAGGCAACGGTGCTCTGATCCAGTTCGGATCCGTGCTGCTTTCCAAAAAGGAATCGTGTTTACGTTTGCGTATCTGGCAGCTGAGAAGTGGGTTTTCTGACGGCCGGTGTTGAAGGCCAAATTTGCTCAGGGTGAGGCCCTGCTCTTGGCCGAGAAGCCGCAGTTACCACCGGCCCCTTAACGGGAGAAACAAACGGCCAATTATGCTGCCACCGGTTGCTAGCCCGTTAGCAGAGCGCAGAAAGGGGGCCATCACAGAAGGTTCTCAGGCAGCAGCCGGGGTGGGCGCGCCTGGGGTGTCCACGAGCTCCGTCCACGAGCCGTCCTACCAGACCGCAAATCCACTGCAGCTTGCGAGCTGGAGGCACGACGGCGACTGGCACTGGCTGGGACGATCGTGGGCGATGACGACAGCACCCCGGAGAGAGGAGCGCGCCGCGGGCCTTTGCCTGGACTCTTCAAGCACCAGCACTGGCGGCACCGGGAGACGCCGCGTCGGGTTTCCACCGCCCCCGGCCTCGGGCTGACTTGGCTTGCCCGTGGATGGTGGCCTCCCCACAGCAGCGCTCTTCAGACAGCTGAGGAGGGAGAGGCTGCGTCTGGAAGAGAAGTGTGTGGCGCCATGGCCTCCCTCACGCGACGCCACCTCAGGGCACCGCTCCACGTTTTACGCAGTCTGAGATGCAGGCGTGCAATACAGTCACCATTGCAATACGTGGGGTGTGTGTGTGTGTGTGTGTGTGTGTGTGTGTGTGAGAGAAGGAGAGAGAGATTGCATTTTCTGCAGAAAGCTACTGTTTTTGCCCCCTTGCTTCCATTGCCTCCCCCAGGCCTAGGGGTCCTCCCTCAACTCCCCTGGAAACCGTCCACACCAAAGGGGAAACGGCAGCAAGTGACCCCCCCCCGTCCCCCGCCTGGTGCAAAGGCTTTCCCAGCTGGGTTGAGTCCACACCGCCATCCACTTCTCTGTCCCCCAGGCCCCTGCCCTGTGGCTGGGAGCACAGCATCCTCCCTCCCTTCCTCAGGAGCCCATGGTGGCAGCAGCGTCTGGGCTGAGGTCTGCCGGGGCTTCCTCTCTTCACTTGGAAGAGACGCCCCCGCTCGCGGGATCCACCCCAGCTGCGTGCCTGAGGGTCTAGCTGCAGGCTCACCCTTCCTGCCCAGCGTGTGGGTGCTCCTGGCTTTCAGGAAGCATGGATGGTTTCTCTCCACCCATCTGGCGAACAAGGTTGTGGGGGCACCGAGAATAACGGCTGACTTCAGTCCTGTTCTACAAAAGTCTGTCAAGCACTCAGTAGCTGCCTTCTGGGAAGGAACGTGGACCCGTAACTCGACTCAGATCCTGAAGGCTAGGGTGAACACTCCCGCATGGGAACGGTCGCAGAGTCTCTTGGCGATTAGCTCTGGTCCCCTGGGTGTCTCTTTCCCGGCAAGAAGTCCAGCGGCCCGGAGGGCTTGGACCACGGCTCTTTGAGAGCTCCCTACCTTTCCGTTTACGGTTTGAGGAGAAGAATCTTGTGTGTAAAGGGTCAGCCATGTTACTGGCTGTTATGAAAACCCAGGCACAGGTGACGGTCAGTAAGAGAGTAAGATAGAACTGACAAGATCACAATCCGCTGGCCTGGACATGGCCGGGTTTCTTAACTCTGTGGGGTTTGGGACAGGGTGCCTGAGGCCTGTGGTGGGACCATGACTCTAATTACTTTAAAAACTCTCTTCCTGTGGCTTGGGCTTTCGGAATCAGGGAGAGGAGCGTTTTGATGATTTTCTTGCAATTCAGAGAGAGCAATTTAGGGCTGCCCTGGGGGGGACACCTTTCAGTCCAGAAAGAGGGTTAGGAAGGCTGATGTCAGACAAGCCCAAGACAGTGAAAACAGTGCAAATCGAAACATGTCAGCTGCCACACAGGGAGGCTCGGGTTGCAGTGCTGGGCCGGCCAGCGCCCGGGTCTCTCCCAGGCTGTGGTTCCGCGCCCGTTCGTGGTGACCTTCCAGGCCGTGGTCAAGACCAGAAACTGAGCCGAGAGGCTGTGGTGCCGCCTGGCACGCCCTCCAGTTCGCCTGCTGCCCTGGCTGCTGGCCTTCTTTGATTTGGAAGGCGGCTGTTGACTCAGGCCAGGGTTCGAATCCTGAGAACCTCATTAACCCTTCGACCTTCAGTCAGGTTTGGCTTTAGTCTTCTGCCTCATCGATAAGAATGGAGTAAATACTCACGCAGCATGTTGCTGTGAGGCTTCTGCACAGCTGTAAAACGTGCCTGGCACCAAAGAAAGAAAGTAAGCTGGGCTCAGTGGCTCAGCCTGTAATCCCAGCACTTTGGGAGGTGGAGGCGAGTGGATGGCCTGAGCCCGTGGGTTCAAGACCCGCCTGGGCAACTTGGCGAGACCTCATCTCTACAATAAATCAAAAATCAGCCGGGCGTGGTAGTGAGCGCCTGTGGTTCCAGCTACTTGGAAGGCTGAGGCAGAAGGATCGCCGGAGCCCGGCAGGTTGAGGCTGCGGTGGCCGGGAGCAGCCGCAGCACTCCAGTCTGGGTGACAGTGAGACTCAACTCAAAAAAAAAGAAAGAAAGTGATCTTTCCTTCCCCGTTTCCCTCTCAGGCCTTCCTGCAAGCTCACTCACTCTCCACTTAAAACCCAAAGCACTTTCTAAATATCTGTCCTTGGCTGCTCGGCACATTCTCTAAAACACAGAAGAGCCAGTCAATGTCAGATCATAGGGGAGTGACTAGTGGCATGGTGACATGTCTTGACTGGGTAAGCAGAAACTCAAACTTTAAGAACACTCCACGTGACACCATTATACATGGTGACACTATATACCACACGGAGGTCCAAAAATGTGGATTCCAGTTGGGCGCAGGGGTTCATGCCCGTCATTCCAGCACTTTGGGAGGCCAAGGCAAGAGGACTGACTGAGCCCAGGAGTTCAAGACTAGTCTAGGCAACATGGCGAGACCCCGTCTCTATAATAAAAAAATCAGCTGGGTGTGGTGGCATGCACCTGTAGTTCCAGCTATGTGGACAGCTGAGTTGGAAGGATCGCCGGAGTCCAGCAGGTTGGGGCTGTGGTGGCTGTGAGCATCCCACTGCCCTCCAGCCTGGGTCACAGAATGAGATTCTGACTCAAAAAAAAAGAGTGGGCTCCAGCAGGCGTATGGACACATCTTTTAGGGCTACTGGCTGTTCCTTGGTGAGAAAGATGCTGACGTGCGTCACTTACTCGTGAAGCAGAATCAGGGTCTGCCGGGCCAAGTGTCACGCAAATGGTCTGGGTTGACCGGTCCTTCCTGAGCTTAGAGCCACTTCAACACTGCCTCCTGGTGGTGGAGAAAAGACATTTTAATCGACAAAGCACAGGGACAAGTTTAATTAAACGGCTGTGATAAAACGCTCAAAGAGGGAACAAAATCCTGAGAGCCAAACGGGAGTAGCACCCAAGCGGTCAGTACGTGCTTACTACTTCGCGAAAGAGACTGTTAGCACCGCGGGGGCTGCCTCTCGAACTCTTTTCTAGAAGGTGAGCGACGGCTGTCCCTCCGCAAGGTGGGAGGTCGAGGGAGGGGTTGTCTGGCCTGGCTAACGGAGCGAGGTGGGGAACATTTCATTCCGGTGGTTTGGGAGGAGCGTGGGTCTTCCCTGCAGTCCCTGGCCTGGTGAACACCCAGGGGACTCCGTCAAGAACGGATAAAATGCCAGAGTTGGAAAAGGCGTCGGTGCTCTTCAAGTTCAAGTCCCTTATCGTAGTAAAGGACGAGCTCAAAATTACACAGAAAGTTAGCGTCAGGTCTTTGGCCACGACATAGCCACTATTCACTGAGCTTTCGTTAAGTGCCAGATGCTGTGTTAGATAAATAAGAGGGGTGCACTGATGAGCAATTACAGTTTCCCCGCAGTGGAGCCTCTGAACCGCTGGCAACCATACTCCTTGTCTTCCACCGTGAGAAGACATCCTCGAAAAGAAGGGTCTTCAGAAGCGACACTTGATTGTTTGGAGAGATCATCGTAAGCTTGAGAAGTGACTTTTCCGAGGATTTAGAGTCCGTCGGGCAGGCGGGATTCTGCCCCCGCTTCATCTGCCATTGTCAGGAGCAGTGATGTCAAGCCTTTGTAGGACATTTAAAAAACGAAGCCGAACACTGAAGTTAGAATAGATGGATTCATTTTCGCAGGACTGGCGTACGTCTGTGAAAGTTCAAGTGTGTCAGGAGTCTCTGGTCCCCACATAGGCAAGTCTGTGCTTACTCATTTCGGCCAAGGTGGAAAACGTTTGCCTGACGCTTCTTAAAATGATTATCCCTCGTGACACCCTCATTGTCCAAGTATGAAATCCATGACTTAGCGCCCAGCGCGTTTCATCATCTCATCGTGCTTAATGTGGTTAGGTGAGAGCAGATAGACTGTATCTTTTGCTAATAGCGTGATGAACTCGCAACGCGTTCAGTCTAGAGGCTTCCGTTGTCTCAAAAGTGACTGTTGACCGTTTTTTCTTTCACGGTTGCTTAAGGAGAAAAACACCACTGTTTGTTCTCAGGTCTCCCCCCACCACCACTTTGCCAAAGTAAAGCAACACGTCCCAAAGGAAGCGCTCCCGTAACTTTGTAGTTCTTATCTAATTTTCCTGGATGATTCAGGGGCGAGTCACGACCATTTATTTTACTGGCAATTTAAGGATTTGTGGTTGTTATAAATGCATTCTGAGGCTCTAAAACACACAGACCTTTATTCCATTATACAAAATATTCTTGCCAAGTTATTTTTAACAAATATCTCTGCTTTCACATGTTTGAAGACATGTCCTGTTGGCCCACATTTAAACAGAATCAGTGTTATCGGTGTCTCACTGGAATCTCCCCCCCCCCCGCCAAATCACTCATGCATTTCCCCACCCATTATTCCAAGGTAAAAGACTCTCAAAGTCCAGTCATATGATCCTTCCAGGGATGTTTTAAGAAGCAAATAAGACAACCCAGGTAGGGTGCTTAGCACAGTACTAGGCACTCCCGCGCTCAATACATGGTAGCAATTTCTTGTGTCATTTGACAAAATAATTGACAAATGATGGCTAGTAACAGAAGTCAAACCAGTAGGTAGCTTTCAAGGCACACACCGTCCAGGCCACAGACACAGTCGCAGGAAGATTTGAGCCTGAGGTCGAACATTGTGCTTACGGGTGGACAAGGAACACGGAAACCACAGCTGCCGAGAGATCCTGACACAAGGGGAACCCTCGGCCGCTGGGGCCTTGGAGGACCAAGGAGGCCCTTTCAGGCCTGACTAATGGATAAGGGAAGTCTGATGAGGGATCGGCACTGGAAGTGGTCATTGAATGCGGAAGTTGCTCCGTGGCAGGGGCCAAGCGCCTCCCACACCCTCCGCCCTGTCAGGGCTCCCTAGCGAGGAGGGAGTGGGAATGGGGCAGGGGAAGAGGCGAAATCGGTCAGTGAAGGGAATACTTGTTGCAGGATTCAGAAAAATAGTTCTCTGTGCAGCTAGGAAAACTGACCAGCAAACTCCCTGCAAAAAAACCCCAAGCAAAACCTAGAAGTCCCCGTGTCCCAAAAATCAAGAACAAGAAAAGGATTTGGGGTCAGATTCTGTGTTTGATTTCCCACTCAACCTGGATGGGGTATTTAATCTCTCTGAGCGTTAACTTTTTCCTCTGTTAAGCAATAGGTATTAAAAATGGAGAGCTAGCTGGGTGTGGTAGCTCATGCCTGTAATTGCAACACTTTGGGAGGCCATGGTGGGAGTACTGCTTGAGGCCAGGAGTTCAAGACCAGCCTGGGCCACATAGCGAGACCTTGGTCTCTACAAAAAACAAAAAATCAGTCACACATGGGGACACATGCCTGTAGTCCCAGCTTCTTGGGAGGGTGAGGTGGAAGGGTGACCTGAGCCCAGAGACTGAGGTTGCAGTGAGCCGTGACTGCACCGTGGCACTCCAGCCTAGGTGACAGACTCCCGACTAAAAAAATAAAGAAAAGAGAAAGTAGAGCTGGCATGGCAGATAAGAACATGTATGTGCAAGCATGTTGGAGACTATGAATCCCGTGCCGTGCCTGTCACTGTTTTCACCCCTTCCTTCCTGCGGTGTCTTCCTTGGTCGCCGTCCCTCTCCTCTGGCCAGAGAACACACCTTCTGCCCCATTCGGAGGCAGGCGGGGGTAGGGGGGCAATGCCCTCTCCTCTCCTCTCTTGGCAACATGGGAGGGGAATCCCCGCGACTTGGAGCGAGTCTCCTCTGCCCCCAGGAGGAGCCGGGATGGCTCTGAGGCTACCCGTGCCTGGCTGCGGTTCTTGCAGGGGCATAGGCCATCCTTTCGGCCGGCGCTCCCTGGCAAAGGGACAGAGCCCCGGCGGGGTGGCCAGAGTGGCCTGGGGAGCCCAAGAGCTCAGACTCCGGATGCCTGGCTCCGGGCCTCCTAGCTCCCGGGGGAATGAAGCCCGCCCCGGCCGCCAGCGCCTTCCAAGAGACGGCCCGGAGACGCTCTTTCTGTCATGGGACGTTCTCTTCTGCTCACGGGCCCCCCTGAGCTGTCACCCTCTTCCAATCCCACGGCTGACTGGCAGATTTATTGCTGCGACGTTCCTCCCACTTCGAACACCCCCTGGCCTCCCTCGCCGGCTGTGGGGGCCTCTCCTGCCGTCTCCCTCCTCTTTCGGGGCAGGGAGGGCCCCGGGCAGTGTGCAGCGGTTTCTCCGAGGAAGGCACACACATCTGCCTGGTTTTCGTGTGCAAGACCGGTCCGAGGCTGCAGAAACAGGGTCGTTGCAGAGACACGAGGCTGTTCTCTGGCGGGAGGAGAGCCCTGACATCACGGAGGCGAGCCTGCCCAGTTCCCCTGAAGTGCGAGCCCCTTGCCCAACCTCCAACGGCTCAACACTCACGTCCGTCTGCGTGTCTTGCTGCTGACGGCCTGGCAGGGCCCGAACACGAGGTGTCAGCGTGGCCACCCAAACACGCTGCGGGGCGCTCCTGGTGGCCGGGATGGCTGCTTTGGGACGCGTGTGTTTCCCCCTCTCTAGTCGTGGTTTTTGCCAGGCTGAGCTGAAGACCTTGCGTTCTTCTCTGAAACACAGCACGTTTTTCCTTTCTTCGCCAGCGCTGTCGCAGAATTCACGTGGCTTCTTCCCGCACCTAGGAGCTGCTCTTGGGTGCGGTAGCTCTCCAGGGGACTCGCACCCATCGTCCCCCCCCCCCCCCCCCCCGCAGGTCTCTCTTTTCTGTTTCTGGCGGAAGTTTCTTCACATCCAAGCCCCAGGCGAAAATAGGCTCCCCCCCACTTTCCCTTCTTCCCCCAAGGGCGGGCAGATCAGTTGACAATGCGTTTTTCTCCAGGAATGTCTTTTTTCTGTCCTCAGGAAACTCTTTTATTTTTCCTCCACCCAGACTGGGTCGTGCTAAAGGTCCCGATTAAGCAGAGGAGACTTCTGTATTCATTTAGTCCAAACTCTTTTTTTTTTTGAGTTGGGCCTCTCTCTGTCGCCCAGTCTGGAGTGCAGCGGCACACTCATGGCCACCACAGCCTCGACCTGCTGGGCTCAGACGACCCCTCCACCTCCTGTAGTTCCAAGTAGCTGAAACTACAGGTGTGTGCCACCACGCCCAGCTAATTTTTTGATTTATTGTAGAGATGAGGTCTCCTCAAGTTGCCCAGGTTGGTCTCAAACACCTGGGCTCAGGCCATCCTCTCACCTCAGCCTTCCAAAGTGCTGGGGTTACAGGCACGAGTCGCTTCACCCGGCCTAGACCAAACTCTATTTTTCAGATGAGAAAACAGAGCCACAGTAATACAATTATTTGACCAATATGAGAGGTAGTGTGAACTAGTACAAAAACCGTCTGATATTCTTTCCACTTAATTATTTTGCCATCGTTTTTCCCTACCAGTAATAGTGTTATGATTAACTAAGCCAAGGAATCTACATATTTACCATCATCTATATTATTTATCTATTTTTTCATTTAAAAAAATGATGTTGGACCTCTTGGAGAAAGCTTGGATGTCAGACAAAAATAAAAAAACCAATATGCCCATCTCTCCTTCCAGCATGTTATATGCAGTGATGATCTGCACATCTTTTGGGAGAAACCTTTGCTAACACTTGTGAAGTTTAAAGAACTTGACTATTTGTATGTAAGAAGGATTGAGACAATATTTGTCTCTAAAGTGAGTTCCAGGCTGCATTTTTGGCCTTTGCGTCCATTGGCTGGACCATGGCTGGTTTGTCCTAAGTGAGAACGGTCTTTCTGTGAAGCTCCTTCTACATGTCTGTGGATGAGTCCTCTGGGGGGAGGCGGGTCGCCCCTGCCCATGCCCCAGGGACATCTGGCGACGCTTGGAGAACTTTCTGTGGCAACATGCTGGGGAGGAGGTGATGCTGTCATCCTCTGCAGAGGGCAAGGATGCTGCTGAATATCTGGCAACCCACGGCTTCCTCTGCCAGGGAATCTTCCAGTCTGAACGCCGGTGGCCCTCGAGTTGGGAACCGAGAAGGCCGTCCTTTCGCCGCCAGTGACTCACACGTCCGCAGCGGTGGGACACACGGGCTGCCGTCTGCCATTCCTCCCCACGCCGCTTCCACACTACACCTGAGTGAGTTCCTGAAAGTTTAAGGCCCACGAGCGGATGACGTCCCTGGCTCCCTGGCCCTTGACAGAAGTCAGGCAGTGGACGCACGACATCTCTGTCCTTAGCAGTGCTCGGTGCTGCTGTCTGTGGGTGTTCACCTACTCCCTTCCTCCCCAGACGGCAACCTCCTGCCCAGGGACAAGCTCCTTCTATGCGGGATTCCTCACTTTCGTGGAAATCTCATTCCACTTCCTTTACTGAAAACGGAGAATAACTTTGCTCTCCGTAAGTGGCTTGCTGTGTCTGTCAGTCAGGATTTTCCAGAGACACAGAACCCATAAGGTGCATGTGTAGACACACACACAGACACACACAACGTCACAAAAGCTGAGCGACCAAGACCAGTCGCTGCCAAGCTGGAGCCCAGGAGAGGGCTGATGTGCAAGTTCAGCTCGAGTCTGAAGGCCAGAGACAAGTGAGACTGGCCCAGCTCGGGTGCGGTGGGGCCCGAAAGAACCTTCCTCCTTCCTCAGCCTTTCATGCTATTCAGGCCTGGCGGGCTGGAGGATGGCTACCACACAGGGAGGGCCGTCCGTCCGCTCTGCAGAGTTTGCAGATGCAAACGCCACCCCTGCCCAGAAAGACCCTCACAGACACACCCAGCGAGATGCAGGACCCAGTATCCGGGTCCCCTGTGGTCCAGTCAGGTTGGTGGATAAAATTAACCATCACATCGCTCCGTACCTAAAGACCCAGGGGTGCACTTGGCTTTTGGCTTTGGCAGGAAAACGTCCAGGGATCACGCCAATTTTTTTCCTCCTTTCGGTCACTTCTGTTCTGCGAGGGAAAGGAAAGGGCGTCAGGATGTGCCCCTCTAACGCACAGTCATGCTAAAGTCTTTGGGAGGCAGTGGAGGCAAAGTGAGTTTTTCTTTACATAAAGAGATTTTTGTGTGTGTGTATCTCCCAGTTACAATTTTGTTTTATTTTATTTTTTTCTGGTTACGATTTTAAGTGAGTTTGGTTGGAGTACACACTTTAATTTTGGGGTCCCTATGAGACAACTGCCACCCAGGGCCACTTGTTATGACTGTCATCAGCTTTGGCGGCCATTTCTTCTAAAGGAGCGCAGCAGTCTCTCAAGTCCATGGTGACCTGGACAGCTGATGCCTTCTTCTCTCACTTTGTAATGGTCATATACCCATAGTCCAATTACGTCATTCAATTCCAGTTGCAAATAAAGGTTTACCTAATATTCCATCTCCCTACTTGCTTCTGCTTCAGCAACCAGAAGCCAGGCATGAAGACAGGATCAAAAGGCTGCTAGTGTTTCCATCTGGCCTCACAGAAAACGTGTTTATCAGCTCCTGGAACGAGCTTGGCAAATCCACCTCGAATTGAGGCAGCTCCGTCCTCGTCCATCTGCCCGGACACTGCCCCAGTCAGCGGCTACCGTCCCTGCACCCTGCCTCCCTGTGGATCACGTGTCAGGACTGGCTCGTGTCAGCCTCTTATGAGAATGGGGAGTGCAGCCTCTCACTGTTTTTCACTTTACTTTTCTTTTAGCGTTGTGGGTACGTGTGAGGATTTGCCACATACGTCAGTTGTGCGCAGGTGGGGAGGTGGGAGTCTTTCAGGACAGCCTCCTGAAGAAGGCAAAACAAAAAACCTGCTGTCCAGGCAAACAAGACAAGAGGGAGTGGCCGGATTCTCTGAGTTTCGAGATTGTAAAGGGGAATGCTTCTTGCTATGAATATTTGGGATGGTAGATGGAAGCTTAACTTTTGAAGACCCAAATATTCACTTTTCAGGGGCAAGGATCTCATCTGAGTCATGGATCACTGTGTCCTCAGAGCCAAACACAGTTCCTGGAACACTGTAGACACGCCACAGCAGTAGACACACGATCAGCATTTAACTGCTGAGTGAATCCATGACCCAGCTTTCCTGCGTCTGACTGGTTCACCTGGAGGTTCTGTGCACTTGAACACAGAAAGCTGCAACCCTGTGAGCACAGGCCCTGAGGACCTCAGGATGGGTTGGAAGTTGAGGGTGGGATCCTTCTCTAGAGACCAGAGTGTCAGTGGGGAATCTGGTCAGCAGGTGACTCTCTCTGTGTGTGACTTTGTCCAACCCATTTTCTATCTCAAGTTCACAGACTACTGAGACTCATGATAAATTGTGGGCTGGTGGGGTCTCACCTCTTGCTCTGCATGGGTGTCGAAACCTGCCTACTTCTATCTTTTGGACTGCACACAACCATGGAATCATTTGAGAATTCCAAGTAAAGCCCCAAGAGGAAGAACTTGGACTCCTTCCTGCCAAGAAGACACCTGGCGTGTTTTTATGTTATTCCATAAACAATGAAAAGAGCTAGGACTGCATTTGTGCTCTGAGCCTGTGGAGCAGTTCTAACTGATTGAATAAATAGTTGCATAAGGGAAACCACTTTGGTAATAAGGTATAAATCCCAAGCCCTTGACAGGTAACATCACTGCTCAAGCAGAAATGTAGCCGATTACACAGAACTCTTATAAAGAGGCTAAAAAAACTGCCACACGCAAGGGATGAAAAACTTAGGGAGGCAGAAACGAAACTGGATGGGGCACCTGCCTCCAGACCTTACAGGGAGCCTTGCCACGTGGTGGTCACACAGTACTGGGCAGGCCACCTCCCTCCCAGAGCGTCTCTCCTCTCCTCTCTGAAGACTGATGAAGGAGACGAAATTGTATTTTCCTTTCAAGGTGCGAGATTTCTTTTATCCCCTGAATGGGATGTCTTGTCAAAGAGCTTCTCCTAGCTTGGCTCTAAGAGTAACTTTGCACAAGCTATGCTCTGGCGAGTGAGGAGCTGGAAAGAGGATTTGAAGCAGCTAAGCCAAAATGGCCTTCGGGCTTCAAAAAGGGGGGCTGCTCAGGTCCTTTATTCACAGAGAAAAACTTAGGGAGGAACTCAGCTTTCCCACTATAAGTTGAGTGTTTTTTTAGTGTGTCTAAGTGGATTGGAGCGTTCTGCTTAGAACTGAATCTTGGAAAGAAGTTTTCCAGTCACTTCTACCCCCAAAATGTGAAATTCTTCCTTTAGGAAGAAGCCACAGGAAACACAGAAAACAACAAGGATTCTAACACCAGACAAATGTCTTCAGAGGGCATTTAGAGAATCTGTTCCTCTGGTCTTCCCGAAGGCTAGTGCTTTGGGGACAAGGAAGAAAAGAGGATCAGCCGTAAGAAAACAGGGGTATGCGTGATTAGAACAGATACACAAAGGAGCAGAGCGGTAACGGGCTCATGAAGCATGTTGGCTCTGGGGGATTGTCCTCGGGGGTTTGAACCTCAGTTCTGCCAGCTCATGGGTTTGAGCCTCAGTTCTGCTAGCTCGTGGTCAGAGGGAAGAACTGAGGCAGGATGCCTGTAATAAATGTTGAGGTTTGTACTACACACAGGAGAAAAAAAAAGACACGGACTGTGACCATCCACAGTTATCATCCTGTTTCTCCAAAGGATGGTGTTTTGTAGCCAAAGTAAAAGCACAGTCTGACTCTCCAATAAGATGTTGACCCAGTAGAGAAGAACAGGGAAGAAACACAGAACGAGGAGGGAATGGGCTTCCAGGACACTTCAAACTGGATTCGAGCCTAGGAGAGGACTGGTCCAGCTGGATGGACTTTCGGGAGACTGAGAATCCCATGGGAACTTCAGGCTCTGTCAGGGTGGTCCCATTCTGATGAGGGCACAAAATGTCTTTTATAGGTTTTGGATGTTTATGATATGAATTTCAACATCTCACACAGGCAATTTATCATCTTACAAGGAATACTCTGGGGCTTTTTTGTTATGGTTTTGTTTTTTTGAGTTGGAGTCTCATTCTTGTCGCCCAGGCTGGAGTGCAGTGGCACACTCATGGCCATTGCAACCCTGACCTGCTGGGCTCAGGTGATCCTTCTGCCTCAGCCTTCCAAGTAGCTGGAATTACAGATGCACGCCACCACATCTGGCTGGTTTTTGTGATTTATTATAGAGATGAGGTCTCACCAAGTTGCTCGCGCTGGTCTCGAACCCCTGGACTCAGGCAATCCTCTCGCCTGGGCCTCCCAGAGTGCTAGGATGACAGACCGAGCCACTGCGCCTGACCAAAAGGAATATTCCTAACTTCTGGTTACAGAATTATGACAAACAAGGCTACTTAAAAGCACTTTCTAATAAAAAATTATATAAATGATAGATAAAATATAACAAACACTCTTTTTAAATGCACACTGAGCTCACAATAATGTAAAGTATGTCCCCAAGGGTTAACAACAAAGCAAGACAAAAGCCAGGTTGTTGGGCACGTAGCAAATATTACAATTTCCCTAGGGGTCAGGGAATCGGGTAACTAGTTTTGTTTTTGTTTTTGTTTTTTTGTCTTTTTTTTTAATATCTAACCAGGGATGGGAGAGAAAACCTTGAATCTGTGTCTCATGGGAAGTTGGAACAGATATTCTTCACTTGGCTTCAAAATCCATGAAAGTCTGTACCCAAAGTCAGGAACTGAATGACGTGTGTGTGTTGTGTGTGTGGGTGTGTGTGTGTGTGTGTGGCGCGCGCACTCACATGCATGCGTGTTACCGGAGAAGAGCACAGACAGAGCGTAGGAAGACATGGGAAGGAAAGGGACTGCTTGAAGAGGTGACAGTTTTCAGGAAAGCCGCGGCTTGGCAAAGCGTGTCTCGAGCCCGTAAAAATGGGCACATCCACAACTCCACAGCTTGACACCTCCTGCTGAAACTTCAGGTCACCTAAACAAAAGACCTCAAAAGTGACCAGAAAGAAAGGACAGCATGCCTCCGAGGAATCCCAGGCGGGGCTGAGAACAGAATTCCCAATAGAAACAGAAGCCAAAGACAGTGGGGCAGAAAAAAACAACGTCCAAAATGTGGGTGGAGGAAATAACCGAAGACCCCATGAGCAGCAAAACACAATTTAAATTTGAGGGGAAAGTGGAGACTCTCTTCATCTCCTGCAAAGCCCGAAGGGAAGTGCTTACACGAGGAGAAAGGTAAGCCTGGAGAGAAGCCGTGGAAGGACGGGAGAGGCAACGAGGAGACAAACCCACACACGAACGCGTGAGTCCACAAGGCAACGACCGGCAGAATACCCTAACAAAAGTGACGAATGTAGCACTGAGAATTCGAAGATATAACTCGTGAGCTAACGATAACACAAGAGACAAGGGACACAGATCAGAGCTAAGGGACGAGGATGCGTTGATCCACAGACTTTGCCAGTGAAATTCAGGCAGAAGCTCGAAGGCACTGGGAAGTAAAAGGATAATTATGTGGAGTCAATTTGTGGATACATTTAGATAAACATCGACTTTTAATGGACTGCAGGATTTCAAGTGTATGGAGAATGAAGATGTATGACAATATTGATACCCTGAAGGTCAATTTCTAGATGATATTTGGTTATAACACCCCCCACCCGACATCCCCAGCCCCCAACCTAAAAGCTGACACCATAAAAGCGAAATGCCGTGATCTGGAATGCATTTAACCTTTTACCTGAAAAGCACTTTTTAAAATAAAAGCCATGTATCCTTAAAAAATAAATAAATAAAATATATGACAAAAAACACCATAAGATACTAGGAGTGGAAGTGAAGTTAGCCAGTTGATTTAGAATGTCCGTGGCTCTTCTGTCTGGGATTTGCCAAAAGTACGAATTTAAGGTACCCTGTGATAACAATAACAATACATTTACCATTTCTAAGGTACACATTGAATTAATAATAAATGAATAAGCAATAATCTAGTAGCAGGGAAAATGAGCAATACAAAATTCGATCCGTGTGGAAAAAGAGAGCACACAAACCAGAGACACAAGAGAGAGACTGCCTTCAAAGAACAGTACAGCCGAGAGTTGAATTCTCAATCCGAAGGGAACCCCAAAGTCTAATACTTCAAGATTTCTAAAAATTCAAGAAAAAAAGAAAAGGACTCCAGAACACATGAAAGAAACATTAAACCAACAGTAAGAGGTCAATTTAAAAGCAAATATGTACCTAATTACACTAATTCAAAGGCATGGAATATTTATTTTATAAATCAAAGGGGACAAAACCAGACTTAAAAGCAACGCTCAATCCTGCTTAGACGTTACGCTTAAACAGCAAAACCCATAACGACTGAAACTGAAAGAATGGAAATTATATGACGCACAAATTAATCAAAATAAGTTGGTCTGGCTATGTGAGGGGGGACCCAAAACTCCAGAATTGACTTTTGGGGGGCGGGTCCCGTATAGCATGGGTTTCCTCCACTAGGCGCGTGTTCTAGAAACCCATTGGCATCAGTGAGAGGCTGTGTTCAACCTCAGTCAATTTATTTTTTATTTTTATTATGTATCTTTTTATTTTTTCTTTTTATTTTTTGAGTTGGAGTCTCACTCCGTCGCCCAGACTGGAGGGCAGTGGCGGCTCCCGGCCACCGCAGCCTCGACCTGCTGGGCTCCGGTGATCCTTCCGCCTCAGCCTTCCGAGTAGCTGGAACTCCAGGCGTGCGCTACCACGCCAGGCTGATTTTTGATTTATTGTAGAGATGAGGTCTCGCTGCCCAGGCGGTTCTCGAACCCGTGGGCTCAGGCAATCCACTCACCTCAGCCTCCCAAGGCATGGGGCTACAGGCTGAGCCACCGAGCCTGGCTTATTATGTATTTTTAATTTGAAAGACGTGGGGTGCAATCCAGGGTTAGGTATTCAAACGTTCATCATGCGGCTACCCTTGCTGATGAGGTGTGACCCGACACCCCAACCTCAGTAAATTTATTTGGAGATTCTTTCACCCATTTCATGATGGGTGATTGACGAGCGCACCTGCCCACACTGTGCTGAGTGTTCGGCGGTTTTTGACCAAAAATGCTGTGAGCCTCATGTCCCACCCTCTCCGTTCACCTGATCTTGACCCAAGCACCATTTTTGCTTGTTTGTTTCCACAGTTGAAAAAAGTCCTGAAAGGGAAACGTTTTGCCGGTGTGGAAGAGATGAAACAAAAATGGCAGAAGCACTGAAAGGCGTCAAGATCGACACGCTCAAAAATTGTTTTGAGCAGTGGGAAAAGTGTCTGGAGAGGTGTGTGGCATCAGATGAAGAGTACTTTGAAGGTGACTGAAGCTTAAGTATATAAGAATAAATACAGAGTTTCTGTAAATAAATTCCATTCATTTGGCCCCTCCTTATATTCATATAAACAAAGTAGGCTTTAAATCAAGAACGGCACCTGAAAATAAAGACAGGTATTTTATCATGATGGATCACTTGAACACAATGATGCAATAATTCCCCACTTTTAGCACCTGAGTTTGTATGCATCTAATGCTGTAGCCTCAGCGCACACGCAAAAGCTAGTAAAACTAAAAAGAATGGGGCAAGCACACCACCGTGGCTGGCAATTCAACCTTTCATTAACCAGCAGCAGAAGACAGCATCTGGATTTAGTGGATTTGCAAAGGAGCAGTTGCAAACACGGAGTCATCACGAGGTGACGGCCATTCCTGTTGGCACGTTTTGGAGTGTGAAGCAAGTCCCAGGGTCCACAGGCCCGTGGGGACCAGACAGGCCAGGCCCGCTGGGGGTCCCCGGGGGATGTGTCTCCCGCCGCCATTCCTGTACGTTCGAGAGCATTCACGCATTCTGATGGCACTTCGGATGCCATTCTGGGACCTCTGGGAGGTAGTCTGCCGTCAAAGGGCTCTCAGTCTAGTGGTAGACAAACCTCCAAACAGCTGGACACTGGTCTGTGCTGCAACAGGTAATAACCAGAGACACGGGCAGTCACCGCCCCACCCTTGCGACCGGGTGTCGAAGTCGGGGCGACCGTGTGGGTGACGTCAAGCTGAATCTGGAAGGCCGGCCTCTGTGTCCAGGTGGCGAGGGCCGGGAAAGCATCCCGAGGAAAAGGCGCGGCTTGAGCGACCCCCGTGTGTGTGCAAGACAAGAGAAGAGCTTTGCCACATCGGAGCCCGCGCTCCCTCCCCAGGGGCTGGCCACACACGTCACCGTCACCACCCTCCTCTGTCTTGTCTTTCCAACAGGACTGAGGCCCTGAGCACGGAGCCCACGGCGTGCTTGTGAGTGTTGGCGGCTGACGCCCCTGGCCTCTCTCCAGCCCCGACCACCTGCCGCCCCGCCCAGACCCTGAGCGTGCGGCGTGGCCTCTCCCAGCGAGCTGCACACCCGCCCAGCCCAGCTGCTGTGCGTCACTGGGCGGAGGAGGGATCTTGTGGACCCCGCCCAGGTGGCCTTGTTTGCGATGGTGGGGCCCGGGGGACAACGGCTGACCATCCAGCTGCGCACTTCAGATTTCATGCCGTGTTTTGTAGGCGGGTGGAGTGCAGCTCGGGGACGGGCTTGGGCGGGGAGTCCCTTGCCGAAGGATGACACCCTGCGGGCGGCCGCTCCAGCAGCAAGGGGGGCTGGCTGTCACTCGCCGCAGCCAGATCGCTGAGCAGCTGGGGGAACAGCCCCTGCCTCTGCCAAGTGGGCAGTGTCTAGGCGGGGCCTGGCCGCGAAGCCTGCTGAGTCACTTGGGGTGGGGGGGTGGGGGGGCAGAGCGCCCAGTCCCCAGGCGAAACCAACACGGCTCCTTTCTGCAGACCAGAGCCACAGAACCGCACACACGAACGCAGTGTCTGCTTGGTAACTCCTCCTGTCGGGGGCGGGAGGTGAGGCCCGAGCCTCTGGGATCCGGGTCAGGAGGGCGCTGGCCTGGGAGACTGGGCAGATCTGGAAAGAGGACAAAGCCAGCTGTCCCACCCTGCGTCGCTCTGACTTCGCTGCCGCCACACACCTCCAGTTCCCTCCACGTCCTGCAAAACCCTCAGGTCTCAGTCCTAGGATATGGCTGTTGTCTTAAGCATTCTGGTTTTTGTTGTTGTTGTTGTTGTTGTTGTTTTTGAGTTGGAGTCTCACTCTGTCACCCAGACTGGAGTGCAGTGGCCGCTCCCGGCCGCTCCCGACCTGCCGGGCTCCTGCGATCCTTCCGCCTCAGCCTTCCGAATAGCTGGAACTACAGGTGCGCGCTACCACGCCTGGCTGATTTTTTGATTTATTGTAGAGATGAGGTCTCGCCAAGTTGCCCAGGCGGGTCTCGAACTCGCAGGCTCAGGCAATCCACTCACCTCAGCCTCCCAAGGCGCGGGATTACAGGCTGAGCCACCGAACCCGGCTAGGCATTCTGTTTTTTAATAGATGATTATTATTTAATTGTGCTACTGAAAGTAAACATGGAGCAGACAGACTCAGTCTGAAACAATAGCACGCGTCTTCACGGGAACGTTTCCTTTGCAGGGAGGAAGGATGGAAACAGACAAAATATGTTGCCTGGGGAAAGGATGGAGGAGCCCGGCCATGGGTGCCCGGAGGCAGCACGGCCCGGCCCTCCCACGTGCCCTCACCGGAGACAGGTGCTGGGCCAGGGCATGGCGGGCCCACGAGCCCCGCCAAATGCCGCTCTCAGCGAGCAGCCACTCAGGTAGGCCTGGCCAGCCTCCACTCTGACCCCACGAGGACAGACTCTAAGTCAAAGGGGCGGGAGCTCCGAATGCTCTTGGAAAAGCAGAAGGGACGCCGGTGCGGCGCCTGCAGTCTCGGAAGGGGCAGCGACAGCAGGAGTGAGGCAGCCGTGTCTGGAGTCTGTCCCGGCGCTCGTCTCTGACTCCGGGGATTTGTTTCCTGAGGTCTGATCTGATGATGCTGTCAGGGGGTCCGTGAACTCTGAGTGTCCATGCTGCGAGTGACCACGCTGAGCCGTGGGCTGTGGCAAGATTTACTCCTAGCAGGGCAGGGCGCGATCCTAGAGAAGAGACGGACTCTGGCTCCACCAGTGTAGAGGGGGAGGGAAGAGACAGGTCAGCACCAGGGAGAAGGGGCTGGGGGCTGCTTCTGCCTCGGCCCCCAGAGTGATGACCTCGGGGTGTCGGGCAGCCCAGCAGCAGGCGGGTCCGGAGTTGGTATGAGCACAGAGTTCCGTGCCGGGACGCTGAGGCTGGACGTTACTCTTGACCTGCAGGCAGTTGGAACTGCACCAAGAAATCAGTCCTCTGTGCATGGAAATCCAGAGCCTCAAAAGGCATGGCTGCCTCTGCTAAGCTCCACACCCCACAGATGAAGTTGGCGTTCCAGCTCTGGGACTTCAGACCTCTGCATGCCTGCAGAGCTGCTGGGTACGGGTGTGCAGCAAGCGCACTGCCCCAGGCTGTCAGGAAGTGAGCAGAACTGGAAATCCCAACCCGCTATGCTGTGTACGCAAAAGCCTGGGAAGAAGAGGTTTATTTTTCTGATTGGCACAGAGATAGCCCTCACTCGCTAAGCTGCAAGCCTTTGAGTTGCATCCACCAGGAGGGACCTTATCTTAGTCTGTTAAGGGTGCTGTAACAAAACACCATAGACTGGCTAGCTTACAAACGGCAGAAATGTATTTCTCGTAGTTCTGGAGACTGGTAGGGTCTGTGGCAGGTGAAGGCCAGTCTCTGGGCTCATGCACTGGCATGGCACCTTCTTGCCTTGCCCTTACCTGGGGGAGGGATAAGCCAGCTCTCTGGAATCTGGTGAGGTCACTCCTCCCGCTTATGAGGGCGCAGGCCTCGTGACCCAGTCACCCATCAAAGACATTCTAAAACCATCACATTCCGGGGTCGGTTCCAACATGTAGGATGTCCCCAAGTCCATGTCCTTCTTGCATGAAGAACGCATTTTTTCTATCCCAATAGCCTCTGAAAAATTTAACTCATCCTAGCATCAACTTTAAATTCTAAGTCCAAAATTGTATCACGATATCAGCTAAATCATATATGGTAAGAATCAAAGGGAGGGCAACTCTTTCAGGCCCCCTCCCACTGTGGGAGCTTTTCTGTCTTCTCAATAAATCCTGCCTTCAAAAAAAAAAAAAAGAATCAAAGGGAGATTCATCCTGTGGCAAATTACTGTCCAGCTGTGACCCCATGAAAAAAAAGTTGGGAGCTTCCAAGACACAGTGGAGGGGAAAGCACAGGATGGCATTCTGAGGCCAAAAGGGGGACGGAGAAGAACAAAGCCAATGGCCCCACGTGGGCTCAGAACCCGACAGGGCATACTTTCGTCTTCACCTCGAGAAGTTTCTCTGCCTGGATGCTCTGCCTTTCCGACTCCCAGGGTGGGGCCAGGCCCCGAGCCTCTGGGGGATCCCACCCACGGCTCTGCAGGACACAGCCCACCCACAGGGCTCATCACCGGAGCTGCCTGCCTGTGGCCCCCTGAGGCTAGAGTCACCTGGCGGGTGGCCGTGCTGCTCTGGGCTGTCAGGGCAGCTCCACCCACATGGCTCCTCCAGGCAGGGAGCCCTCCGCTGGGCTAAGTCCCAAGGCCCTGGGTGCAGAAGTAGTTGCACCCCGCAGCTGAGCACGCTGTGGGCTGGCAGAGAGGCGTCACGCCGACACCATCGAGGTCTGAGGCGCAGCCTTTCCTGCACGTGCGGGGTGTGTGGAGTGTGTGTGTGTCTCTCACTGTGGAGTGAAGGGAAGACAGGCAAAGGGGCCCTGCTCTCTCCAGCCGGCTGTGGCCGGTTTCCTCCTCCGGGGAACTTTTCTCTTGCTTGCTTTCTCCTCTCTCCTGAGCCCAAGCAGTTGAGGAGGGACTGCAGGGAGAGCTGAGGGGCGGCGAGAAGGTGCTTCCTCCACGCAGACAGAGGGACCCATCGATTTGAACAGAGCCAGGACCCTCCTTGTCATCCTGGCCCCAACCCATACACAGAGCAATCAGAGCTTTCCTGGGCTTTCCAGACTCCACGCCTGTCCCAAGATTTTTGGAGCGCCAGCAAGTGCATTCTCTCTCATCCTCAAGAATCCAGATTGAGGAACTCTGACACCCGTGGGGGGAGATTTACCTGCTGAACTGGCCTCTCGTCTAGATGTGTTTGTCTCTGAATCCCTCGACTTTGGGGGCATTTGTGGTTTCAGCCTTCCCTTACCATAAAGTTGGCAGAAGGGCAGGGGTGGGGGGAATGTAATGATCAAAATAAGAGAGAATTTAAGTCAGTCGTGGAAATAGCAACCAGGGGAATGGAATGGAGTTGGAACCTCCCGGCCTCACTCATTGGAGATTGACTGCTGACTTGGACAGCACGCAGTTTGCTGCACTCGCTGGATCACCTACCATAACGCTCGTCTAAAAGCAGGGCTGCTGTGAGGTTAATAATTCTAGTAGTTAAAGCAGTACTCAGAGCTAGCAGTTATTCAGCTGTTTCTATGTTTGAGGATCTTTCCTAAATGTTTCCTATATTCGTTAGGATAATGACAGCTGCTATCAAGAAAGGGTTCCTAAAATTCGATGGTTCAAACAAAACGGAGCTTTATGTTTTTCTCATCCAAGAATTCAAGGCTACCCTCTTTGTGGTGGTTTTCAGACCAGCGATGACAACTGCGAACCATCTTCAAGACAAGCCTCCAAGTGGATCACCTCTAAGACCGCAGAGAGCACAGGAGACAGGCTTCTTTTCATCTTTATTTTTATTTTTAATCTTTTGAGTCGGAGACTCACTCTGTTGCCCAGGCTGGAGTGCAGTGGCAAGCTCACGGCCACCACCGCCTCAACCTGCTGGACTCAGGTGATCCTTCTGCTTCAGCCTTCCATGTAGCTGGAACTATAGGCACATGCCATCGCACCCAGCTAATTTCTTTTCTTTCTTTCTTTCTTTTTTTGGTTTATTGTCGATACGAGGTCTCGCCATGTTGCTCAGGCTCGTCTCAAACCCCTGGGCTCAGCAATCCTCTGACTTCAGCCTCCCAAAGTGCTTGGATGCCGAGTGCGATACCCCATGCCCGGCTTTCCATCTGTTTTAAAGGTAGCAAAGTCTTGCAGCTTTTCAAATAATCAAACGCAAACAGGAAAGCTCTTATTTCTCTTGTCTACTTTTTCTGCTTTGTGGACTGCAAGTCACTCCACCCCTCTGAATTTTTTTTTCTTCATGGTTTAAATGATAGAATGTCTATCCTTTCTAAAATAGATCTTTTCCCCCATGTTATCCTTTATAGCTTTGCCATTTCTATTTCCTGTCTAATATTTATCAAAAGTTGTAAACACTGTACGTGCTTATTCTTAGTATTTTTGAAAATGCTGCCTCACCGGTCTAGCAGAAGGTATATCTTTCTTGTCCACCACTGTATTCTTAGCACACAAGATGGGGCCAAGGTACACAGGAGGACATTGCTACTTGTTTAGCACACCAATCGCACTGTTTAGCATCTGGAAGATCTTTAAAATGTAGGCTATTGCTCACTAAATTGCGATGTCATGTCCCTCAAGGGGACAGCGCCCTCCTTAAGGGACACGGGGTCTGCGCAGATGCAGCTCAACTGTCACTAAGTCTGCCTCGCCGTTGCTCTAGAGCCTATGAAGCTGTGGGTGACACAGGCGGCCCTCAGAGACACGGCGAGTTTGGTTCCAGACACCACAATAAAGCAAACTGCATTACAGTGAGTCACACGTGGTTTTTGGTTTCCGGTGCATATACAAGTGCTTATAGCATCCCGTTGTCTATTAAGTGTTCAGTAGCATATGTTCTAAAGACAACAATGTACATATCTTAATTAAAAAAACGGTATTGCTAAAAAAAAATGCTAATGACCATCTTCAGCAAGTCGTGATCGTCTCGGAAGGTCTTGTGTCGAGGTTGATGGTGGCTGACTGGCAGGGCGCCGAAGGGTGGGTGGGGGTGGCAAGTGCTTAAAATAAGACAGCAAAGAAGCTTGCCACATCGAGGGACTGTTCCTTTCGCAAAGTAGTTCTCTGTATCATTCGATGTTATTTGATCCCGTTTGACACAGAGGGGAGTTTTCTTCAGAATCGGCGTCCATCCTGTCAAACGCGGCTGCTGCTTTATCAACTAAGTTTATGGAATATTCTCAACCTTCTGTTGTCATTTCAACAGCGTTCACAGCGTTTCCACCAGGAGTAGATTCCATCTCAAGAAACCACTTTCTTTGCTCATCCATAAGAAGCAGCTCTTCCTACCTCCAAGCTGTATCATGAGATTGCAACAATTCAGTCACACCTTCAGGTTTCACTTCTAATTCTAGTTCTCTAGCTGTTTCCACCAAATCTGCTGTCACTTCCCCCATGGCCGTTGTGAACACCTCAAAGACATCCATGAAGCCATCCATGAAGCCATTCATCAACTTCTTCCAAACTCCTGAAAAGGTTGATATTTTGACCTCCTTCCATGAGTCTCGAATATTCTTCAAGGCGTCTGGAGTGGTGAGTCCTTTCTAGAAGGTTTTCAATGTACTTTACCCAGATCCATCAGAGGAATCATAGTCTAGGGTAGCTACAGCTTTATGAAGTACAATATTTTTCAAATACTAAGACTTGAAAGTCAAAATCACTCCTTGAGTCATGGGTTGCAGAATAGATATTGTACTAGTGGGCATAAAAACTTTGATTTCTTTGTACTTCTCCATTAGGAGTCAATGAGCAGTAATGTTTTGAAAGCAATTTTTTTTTCCGTAAGAAGTAGGTCTCCATAGTGGGCTTAAAATATTCAATAAATCATGCAGTAAACCAATGTGCGGTCATCTAGGCTCTGTTGTTCCACGTATAGCATGCAGGCAGAATAGATTTTTTAAAATTCTTAAGGGCCCTAGGATTTTGGAAATGCTAAGTGAGCACTGGCTTCAGTTTAAAGGCACCAGCTGCACTGGCCCTTAACAAGAAGGTCAGTCTTTACTGGGCAGATTTGCAGCCAGGAATTGACTTCTTCTCTCTAGCTATGATAGTCCCGGATGGCATCAGTCCTAAAGGAATCTTTCATCTACATTAAAAAAAAAAATCCATTGTTCAGTGTAGCCACCTTCATCAATGGCCTTAGCTAGACCTTCTGGGCAACTCGCTGCTTCTCCCCAAACAGCAAGTACCCTTAAAAGTAGAGGGATTCAAAGTAAAACACATCTGAGCAGGGAGAGCAGGCCAGCAGGCAACGGTGACAGGGTTCATCCATCTGGATCCTTAGGGGACAGGAGAGAAAGCATTCACTTGCCCTTTCAAATCCTTATGGCGAGTGTGGACTCTGGAAAGCCCAGGAGGTCTAGGGGGCATTTCAGAAAAGGACATGGGCCGTTCTGATTGCTCTGCACGTGGGTTAGTGCCAAGGTGAGGAAGAAGGGTCCTGGCTCCCTTTAAACCGATGGATCCCTCTGTCTGCGTGGAGGAAGTACTTTCTCATATCCCATCAGCTCTCCGCGCTGTCCCTCCGGAACTGCTCAGACCAGGGAAGGGGGAGAAACAGGCAAGTGGAAGCCCCCGAGAGGAGGAAGCTGGCCACCGCCTGGGAGAGCAGGGCCCCTTTGTCTCCCCTTTTCTCTGCAATGACACTGGTGTGCATGGTTCCAACACACCCCACACGCACAGGAAAGGCTGCATCTCATTTCTGCTGACATGTGTTTTCGATTTGGGATTTGAGTTTCCAGAGCGATTTGTGAACATCTGAAGGACTCAGTGTCACCGTGGCCTAACGTTCCCCAAAGGCCAGCTGGCCATCAACAATGCAACGGGCAGTGCTAGCTAGCTTTCAGTGGTGAAGGGCGCTGGGGGCTGCAGAAACCCACGTGAGAAAACGGGGACCGAAAGAGGGTACCGTGGGGGCAGGGAAACAGTCCAAGGGCGCTTTATCAGCGGAGGGGCGCGTTAGAAGGTGAAATATGAGGAGCTGCTAGAGAGAAAAAGACACAGAGATTGTGGATCGTTTTCGAATGTGTTTCCAAGACCACTTTCCGTAGGAAAAGATGTAAACTGTGGGAGGCAGAGGCCGGAGGATCAGCCGTGGCCAGACACTTGAGACCAGCCTGGGCCACACAGCGAGACCCTGTCTCCACGGGAAAACAAAAATTAGCTGGGCATAATGGTATGTGGCTGTAGTCTTACCTGCTTGGGAGGCTGAGGCAGGAAGATCGCTTGAGCCCAGGCATTTGATGCTGCAGTGAGCTATGATTACACCGCTGCGCTCTGGCCTGGCAACAGCAAAACCCTGTCTATAAAACAAAGAAAGAAAGGAAAAGAAAAAGACTTTAAAACTGCATTTTCAAGCCAAGGGGTGTAAACCAGAACTAAAGAAGTCTACAATTCTGCATTTGAAGAAATTAGATTCACAAAAGGTCAAAAGGCTAATCACCGTATGATTGTTTTAACATAGGCTGGGTGTGGTGGCTCTCACCTGCATTCCCAGCACTTTGGGAGGCTGAGATAGGAAGATTGCTTGAGCCCAGGAGTTCAAGACCAGCCTAGGCAACACAGTAAGACCGGGTCTCTACAAAAAATTTTTTTAAATTAGCCAGGTCTGGGGAAACGCATCTGTACTCCCAGTTACTTTGGAGGCTGAGGTGGAAGGATCACCTGAGCCCAGGAGGTCAAGGCTGTGGTAAGCCGTGATTGTGCCACTGCACGGCAACCTGTGTGATAGAATGAGACCCAACTAAAAGCAAAAAGATAATAATAGCGATGGAAAGAAAATAGCAATTCCGACAACTATAATATCCATTTGTGAAGATCTGTTACAGTCAGTCACTTGGCGGGCATTTTTTGTAGGTCATCTCATTTAATCATCTGTGGGAGTATTAATATTCCTGTTTTACAGGATAAAACAGTAAAAATCAATAGGTTTTGAAAGTTGTGACTCTTCTCTCCTTCCCCCGTATTCTGTCCCTCTAAAACAATGGTTCTACCGAGATATTTTTAACTGTGTTTGAAGGGAAGAAACCCCGCTCTCGGATGGCCCGGGAGCTATCCCGTCATATTTATGTTGCCAGTGACGGAGATGTTGTCATGGGATTGTTGAACTGTCAATCTGTGTTATGGCTCCTCTCTCCCATGTCAGCCCCGGAGACACATAGTCTCTCCGCCTCGGCCCCTCCCTGACCCCTGGTCCAGCTTCCCTTGAGACCGTCGTCCTTGCGGCCTCCCAGGAGATGCTCAGGTGGACTGGGCTGGATTCATCGTGTCTTAGGGACAACTGCAGCCCTGATTCCACCCCTGCATAACTGAGAATCCCGAGAGAAGGATCCCTTAGGATACGTTTCTGTGCTGTTTATGGAAGACAGGCTGGGAGGGGAGACGGCCCCTTCCTCGTGTTAGTCTGAGACTTTCTGTAAGAAAAGGAAGTACCACATGCCCAGCAGAACCTTCTGTTCACTGTCTTGAGTTTTCTGGACCACGGAATTTTTCTTGCCAGAGAGATACATTTGCCATGAAACGTTTTTGTTAAATGGGCCGCGCTCTGAAAAATTAGGAGGTTACAAACTTTAGTGTAGGCGCCTTCACACTTTTCTCAAGTACCTTTTCTCCTTTTTCTAACCCTCAATCCTAGTCTATCTCATTGTGATTTAAGGTTATTATGAGTGGGTTTGTGTTTAAATAGAAAATTAGCTCAAGTGAGAAGAAAATTTGAATCCAAGATCAAGTAGACATGGAATTGTGTATCAAATACTGTTTCCTAGTAGCGGTGTGATGATAGTTTTGACATCCCTGAGTTTTAGGGTTCTTAAAATGAACTCTGAAATATGGAGAATCAAGCCTGACTTTCACCATCGTGGCTAGATCCTATGAGCCAGTCTGCAAATAGGCTCAGGTCTTCACAAATAGCAACCTTTCAATAACTAGCCGTTTACATTTTTGAACTTCAAGAAGCCTTTAAAAATAAAAGAATTTAGCTATGACAATAGACCAGTATGCTGGGGGCAGTGTGTTTGTGGAATTTCTCAACCAGAACAAATTCTCTCCTTGTGGCTGCCAGCGCGGTCTTCAAGTCAACAGCTCAGCCCGCACCATGCCCTGCTGACTGGCTGGGAGTGTGTGTAGCCCCACTGGATTCCAAGTCTCTTGAAACCGGGATGGCATCCTGTTTATCCTTGCATATTATGCTATACTTTATGTTTCACTATTTTATATGATTCCATGTTCTGGGATGCTTGATGCTTGTTGGTTGTGTGTTCATCTGCGTAGTGTCCCCACGCGCACAACCCCCATTGAAGCCAACATTTCGTCCAGTCCTACGACTGACTTGGCTGTAAGACTTGTGATAACTCCATCTTTCCAAGATATCCTACTTGTCCTCTCTTCATGGAAAACCTTCCCAATTCAAAATGGCCAGCACCTGCCCTGGACTGCCCCTGATCCCTGACGCCCCCGTGTGGGCTGCAGCGGCCGGAAGGGCTTCCGTCAACCGTCTGCCGCTCACTACGTGCTGGTGATGCACAAAAAGGATTCTGTTCCCAAGGAGTGCGTCAGGATAAGAACACGTGTGACAGAAAGGCAAATGCCTTGATTGCTGTGGCTCCAAACTTTCAGCTCAGGCTCTGGGGTTTCCTTCACCGGGCAACGGATCGGTAGGACAGCGCGGAGGTCAGCCTCCGAGCAAGACGAAATTGGCTGAGCCAACTCTCAGCGTGTTCGACTCGGGATAATTACTGAGTGGTGTGATAATGACCACCTAATTCCACATCTTTCTGTCTGAGATTTTAGCTGCAGTTAATTCTGTTATCTGCATCTCATATCCGCCCGCAAAACCTGACTTGGGAAAAAATCCTCACAGGGAGTTCATTTTATGCACCTGTGTCTTTAGCCTTCTCCGTTTTAGCATGTATATACCTGTCGAGTTTTGAGTGTCAGGGCTTTAAACTTTCTGAACAGAAAATGCAATAGGGGAATTGTATTTTATCTAAACACGTTTTCCAACCAGAGGCGGTCCTGCAATCTCTCTGGCATGGAGACATCTCAATGACTTTTCCTAGTGTCTTTTCCTTGTCTGGAAACAGCCGAGTGTTTAATGTTACAGATCATTCTTTGTGCTCAGTCACATTCTTCAAACTTTATACGATGAAGGGACAAAAATGGTCTGTTTCAAAACATCATTGCAGCCCCTGCCCTTTACAGCCTTGAAGACACTTCTCAAAAGACGGCGTAGGAGCAGCCAACACGCACACGAAGAAAGCCTCAGTCTCACTAATCATCAGAAAAATGCGCTTACAACTACCTTGAGATACCACCTACCTCCAGCAAGGACGGCTCTCACCAATAAGTCAAAAAAACAACAGAGGCTGACATGGGTACAGGGACAAGGGCGTGCTTCTCCTCTGTTGGTGGGAGTGCAAACCAGTTCAGCCTCGAAGGAAAACAGTGTGGTGATTCCTAAAAGAACTAAAAATTGAACTTCCATACAATCCAACAATCCCTCTCCTGGGAATATGCCCGGAGGAACAGACATCGTTCTGCAATAGAGATACCTGCACACACCATGTTTATTGCCTCTCTGTTCACAATAGCAAAAACATGGAACTAACCTTTATGCCCATCAAAAGGGGACGGAATAAATAAAATGCGGTTCATAGACACAATGAGTATATGGCATATGACACAGTCACAGAGAACAAAATCACAGCCTTTTCAGCAAACTGGATGCAGCTGGAGACCGACACGCCAAGGAATCGATCACAGAAACAAATGACTCAATACAGCATCTTCTCACTCATAAGTGGGCCCTGAAGACCAGTCACATGAGCACAAGGGAGGGATGGGCCGTCCCTGGACACTGCTGAGGCGGGGGGACCACGGGACAACACGATGGGTACCTGGTCCACTGGTGGGAAAGTGAGGGCCAGCTAGAAGCCCAGACGTCACCTGCATGCCTCTGGTGCGTACAGTACATCCTCACCTGTGCCCCATATTGCTACAATAAGAATCAAGCCTTGGGAAGTCAAGTTGGGATGTCGGTCCTGGCCTAGCTGGGTGGGTGTGGGAAGATACTTAACCTGCAATGGTAAGACTTTTTAAACACCCCCCCACACACACACTTTTTTTCTCTTCTTTTTCTTGACTGCTTGAGAAGATGTTCTGGGTTTCCAAAGTTAATAAAGCCGACTCCATCCCATTGGCTTCAGGGCTTTCTGGATGACCAAGTTTTGTGAGCAATGTTGGATCGGGACTCCCGCCAGAAGCAGTTCTCTAATGGTCTCAACATCAGGCGGCCTGGTTTGTTGTAAGGCTGTTTGGCTAAGATCAGGATCTCAGATAACTCCGGAGCTGCTCCGGCCAGGAGAGAGAACACTCCAGCCTCTAGAAGGCAGGGCACGGCATGCCGTGAGTCGGAGCTTGTTTGCTTTTTCTCCACGATCAGCCCTCAAAGTGCCTTTGCTTAATGCTAAAGGGACCATGTTTTGAGTGATGGGTAAAAATAAGGAAGACTCGCCTTCGGCTCGGCACTGTCCAGGTTAACACGCATCAGGTGGCTACAGCGGAGCCAGGAGGCAAAACAAACGAGCTTCCAGGTCCCTGAGTTTGGACCCAGGCCCCCGGCTCTGGAGGTCAGAGCTCACCACTTGAAGTGACACCTCGTGTCTTACGTGGAGTGGAAAGCACCCAGCAGTCGTCGGCTGTTCTGTGCGGTGAAAGATATCACCACAGAGGCGTTCCTGTCACAGGGCCCGCCCCGTGTCACAGTATCGAGCTTATTTTCGCGCTATTTTTTCCGGGTGCACATTAGGTGATGGGCCCCTTTAGCGGGTCCGCTGAGGGACAGAAGTGAGCTTTTTGTGTGGAGCACTTGCTTCTAGAAGGGACTCTGGGGCCACCTCCGACCACGACAGTCGCTGTGCGGGAGACGGCATGGTCTGCTAATTATCTGTCCTCCTTTCCTTCTGTTTCTCTCATTTTCCTCATGATTCGTTTCTCATATTTTCACTGACCGAGGACTGTCTTAATAATGCCCAGCAATCAATCTGGGAGAAAATGTTCAGAAGAACGTGGGAAATAATTAAGATGTGAGAAAGCAAAGGGCTGTTTATGGTGACACTGGAGCTCAACATCTTCGTTCCACTGATGAGGAAGTTAAACCCCAGGCAACGCCAGGCCCTTCATTACCAGAAGAGAAAAGCACTCTTGTTTACGGCGAGCGTCCCTTTGAAACGCCAGCCTTCGCGGAAGGCCTGGTCAGGGCAGCGCTGGCCTGGGAGTGGCCGTGCGGGGGTCTGCTGCTGCGCCGTCTGCTCGGTCACCAGCGATGGTGCCACCCAGGCCCTGAGGCCTCCCGCCACGCCATGCCCTCCGGCTCTGAATGGCCAGAGGGTCCGGGGGCATCTCCCTCCGTTGCCACGGCTGTGAATGAGTTCTGGTTCGGGCCTGGGGCTCTCGTCGCCTTGAGGAGTCACCTCAGCTGGCACTGTACCCTGCAGCCCAGCTGCTGCTCTGGCCTCGTCTAAGCTGCCAGGGGCTCTTCCAAGGGCAGACGAGGGAGGACCACGTGGAATCGGTGTGGCTGGCAGCCGGTGATCTCCGCCCAGCTATGCTGGTCTCCCACAGCTGAGGGAGGGTCACTACCTTCCTGCATATCTCGCCATCGGAAACACCGGGGTCCGTGCAGCCTCACCAGACTTCCTAAGCTGCTTCTGACAATTACAGCTCGAACCGGGCTGTGCGTTTGAAACCAGGTGTTTCCCTGCGATTTAATTACCTCCTCGGTAACTCTGAAGTCCATAGAGACAGGACCCACGTCCGTCTTTTGCAACGGGCAATGTCTGTCATGGTGTTGGATGTAAGGGCTGATGCCCAAAGAAGACTTTGCATTCTGCCCTGCTTTGAAAGTTGCGGCTACAAGGACACGCTCCGCCCTCCTTTTCATCCTTGTGTTCACCTTCTCCCACCTGCTGTGACAACGGTAGCCTGAGTGTGACTCATATTAGAGTAGCCTTGCGTGGGCGTATCCATCTGCCTTGCATTTTGAGTTTTGCAAGTGCTCTGTGAGGGAAGTGATTATTATCTCCAGTTTTCTTTTTTTTCTTTTTTTTTTTTTGAGTTGGAGTCTCACTCCGTCACCCGGACTGGAGGGCAGCGGCCGCTCCCGGTCACCGCAGCCTCGACCCGCTGGGCTCCGGCGATCCTTCCGCCTCCGCCTTCCGAGTAGCTGGAACTACAGGTGTGTGCTACTATGCCCGGCTATTTTTTTTTTTATTATTTATTGTAGAGATGAGGTCTCACCAACTTGCCCATGCGGGTCTCGAACCCGTGGGCTCAGGTCATCCATTCGCCTCAGCCTCCCAAGGCGCGGGATGACAGGCTGAGCCTCCGAGCCCGGCTATTTCCCGTTGTCAAACGGAAATACGGGGGCCGAAGAGAGTGAGCCGCTTGCCTGGGCCACAGGCAGTAAGTGTTAGGGCAGACGGTCAGGACAGGAGGCGGGCTCCGTGTCGAGGGCACCTTCTCGGTTCCTCGAGGTCCTCCTGGCCTTCTGCGACCACATCACGGGCTGCAGCGGACACGCTCTTCCACGCCCACACGCAAAACGCAGAGGCCAGGCCTCGGGGCACACAGCTATGCAGGGGATGGGGCCTGCCGTGGATGCTCGTTTCTCCCTGCCTCTCCCTCTCCTCCCACCCCCTGTGGCATCCCCTTCTCTGAACTCACTTGGGATCCCACTGTCCCCTGCTCTCAGCCTCCCTCTCTCCCCTCTGCCCAGAGCCTCTGAACTCATCACGCTGAGTGTAAACAGCCACTAGCTCGAGGGATTTCTCCCTCTCCAGGCCCGTGCAGATCCCAGGCACAGGCTCCGTCCAGGAGACGGCTTTCGAGGGCCAGAGGTTCAGATGTGCTCTGCAGAGAGGAGAGTCTCAACACGCCCCCTGAGTGTCGTTTCCTCGCCAGGAGCCCCCAGGGAAAGACAAAGGTTTGGAGGAGGACACTGTCTTCCTCGGCGCAGACGTCCGCCGCCGCGTCCCGGCCGCCCAGGTCTCAGGGCTGTCTGCCACAGCTGCGTCCTTCATGGAATACTGTGCAGCCACTCAGCCTACAGGCTGAGACCAGCCCGGGCGGGTCCCCGCGCGGGTGCAGCCCTGGGTCCAGAGGCTCTCCTGCAGCAACCACGGAACAGGCAGGTGCAGGCCAGGTGCGGGGAGAGAATGGCTCCACCAGGGACTTCCGTGGGGGCGTCGAGCGCAGAAGTCAAAGCAGCAACTCGCACCTGCCGGTCTCTCCTGCTTTCCCTACTTAATCATTTTACTTGAGACGAAAAGCAAAGTACATCCATCAACACTTCCTGCCGGAGACCCGCGCCCAGCCCGGGGAAGACCTCTCTCTGGCCCGTTTCTGCCCGACCCCTCCCCTCGGACCGCTCCTCCTCGTTCGTTCCTCACGCTCTGCTCGGCACCGCCCCGCCCTCGGCACACTCTGTAGCTGCCAGGATTCTCCAGGCACGTCTGTCTCTTGGGCGGGTGCTGGTTGACAGGGCACTCCCTCCTCGCAACCGTGGCTCCAAGACCGGCGTGCAACCGAGGCCTAGTTCAACAACTGGACGGTCAGAGGATCCAAGCTGGGTCCGATCAGAGTGAGACTCTTTTGTTTGTTGCTGATGCGAGAAAATTGACATCTCCGGATGATGTGCAGACGTAGGAATAACGATTCCCGTAGCCATTTTGCTGTCACGAAAAGTGCCCATCTGGGAAAAAACAGCTTCTCAGACAAAGGAAGAAAAACAGAGACAAGGGCATTGCGAAACAGCGGCACTGGAGCCTTGATCAAACCACACCTGAAGCTACAAATGATCTTTTCATTTAAAAAGTAATAAATTATCTTTATTGCTTAAATGTATAGAGTCAGATTTTTCTGTCTTGCTACAAAAAGCATGCTAAATGACAAGCCAAATATCATATGTCAGTGCTTCCACCTCAAAGCATGTGTATGTTCTTTTTTATCTTTTTAATGTTTTTACATTGAGATGTAGCTTATATACGGCAAAATGTTCTGATTTTGCACAAACATGTGGACAAGGTGTATCACTCACATAAACAGCATTTTAATTAAGATTGGAGTGCCTACCCACTGCAACTTATTTCTTAAAAAGTTAGAATCTCTCTTTCTACTACTGAACCCTCATCTTGGTCACACGATTTACTTTGGCGATGGGACACACACAGGTATTTGAAATGTGCTTGTGCTCTGGAATCTGCTGCATCTGGAATCCTGAGGCTGAGCCATCTGCCGGACTGTGAGAGTCCCCATGGAGGGAAGTGAGTACCTCGGTGCAGGGCTCACCCATGGCCGGAGCCGCCGGCAAGGCTGTCCTAGGTCGCCGGCGCGGAAGCCCGTCCTTGGTGTCACCCACGGGAAGGCCGTCCAAGATCACCAGCCTCCAGAGGGCCACAGACGTGTGAGAGGAACATGGGGTCAGCTGAGCTTGTCCCGAGGAGAAATGCCACCCAGCTGGCCAGCTGACCGACACAATCACGTGCTAGATCAAGTGAGTGTGGCTCTGAGCTATGCGTTCTGGAATGGCTTGTCCACAACACGGAGAACACCCCCCAAGAAGGCTTCCCCACACCATTCCAGTCGGCTTCTCCCACCATGAGGCTCGCCTCTCTTCTCATTTGTGGCACCATGGGTCATTCCTGCCTGCTCCTAAGCTTCATGTGCATAACTTCACACGTACTGTGCTTCTTTGTTTTTGATTTCTCTTGCTCAACACAATATTTTCTTGTACGTGTTGACCATGTTTTATTATAGATTCTTGCACCTTGAATTTCTTCATATATCGGAGCTACAAAAAAATGCCGTATGTCTGTATATACAGAGACACACAGACATCAACTTATATATATATGTAACTTTTATATATATATATATGTATACATATATATATATGTGTGGCTATATATGTATATATATATACATATATATATACATATATACATATATATATATGTGGCTACATATATATATATATAAAGATGTGGAGTACAATTCAGGATCATGGATACAATTCTTTTCATTGCTGCATAGTGCTTCATGGTGTGTCTGTTGACAATTTCTGCATCTCTTTTCCTTGATGAACCTTCTTTCAGTTAAATATGTAAGAGTGAAGATTCTGAGTAACAAGGTGGGTTTGTTCAACCTTATCAAAACATGCCAAACACTTCCTCAAACTGGTTGAACCATCTTGTTATCGCGAGTCCTGTGTGAGTGTTCTTGTTATACAAACACCTGCTAACATATGAAACTGCCAGACTTTATGACGTGGGTCACTCTCTTGGCTCTTTGGTGATTGCATTATGGCTTGACTTTGCATTTCTCTCAAAGAGGAATAACAGTGAACATTTTCATGTGCTTCGTTGGCTATTTGCGGGCGTCTTTGATGAAGCCTTGGTTCAAATATTTGTTCCAGTTTTTATTTGAGCTGTCAGTTATCTTTTAAAATTAAGAAATGAAATGTATATGTATCTCAATATTTGTATTGCTTATGTTGTTCATTCTTTTATGCCAAAAAGATCTTTGTATATGTGTCGGTTTTAATTAGGTAAGAACTTCCTTTAGCATTTATGACAGTGTGGGTTAATTTGTGATAATTCTCTCAGCTATCATTTATCTGAATTTTTTTTTTAATTTCACCACATTTTAAAATGAGATTTTCACTAGAAGAAAAATTTTAGGTCACTTTTTTCCTCTCAGAACTTTATCATATTACCTTGCTCTTCTGGTTTGTGTTGTTTTTTGTGTGTTAGCTGTTATCTTTATCATCGTTCCCTGTATTTAATGTCACCTTTTGTTTGTTTCTAAGGGTCCTAAAATGTGTATTTCTCTTTTGTTTTTAAAAGTTTGGCAGTGAGGCGACTCACTGTGTTTTCCTGAATGTATTCAGCTTGGGGTCCACCGGGCTTGGACCTGGGGGTTTGTTTTTCCTCCAAATTTGGGCAATTTATGACCATTCTTTCCTCAGACATCGTCTTCTCCCTTAGTGCTTTTGCCTAGGGTTCTGATTCCATGCCTGTCAGGCTTGAAATTTGTGACCCCTTGGGTAACTCAGGTGCTGCTCATTATTTTTAAAATGTTTTCTCTCCCATGGTTTTTGTTTCCTTTCTGTCGACCTGTTTCCAAATCAGCAGATCTCCTATTGTGTCTGGTATGCTCTTCATCCTCAGAGTACAAGTCTCTTTAAAAACTCGAGCAGCTTCGAAAGTGGCTTGAGAGAGCAGGGATCCGGGACTGGCCTGTCTCTGGCGGTGGTGGGAGGGGGGCTGGGGGCCCCCGGGAAGCCGTTGGGAGGGGAGCTGGGGGCCCCCGGAGGCGGCTGACAGAAGGGGAGGCTGGGGCCCCGGGAGGAGGTTGGGCGGTGAGGCGGGGGGCCCTGGACGGAGGCTGGGGGCTGAGGCCAGGGCTCCTGGGCTGCGGTTGGGAGGCGAGGCTAGGGCTCCCCAGGAGGCAGTGGGGAGGTGAGCTGGGGACCCCCGGAGGCGGCTGACAGGAGGTGAGACTGGGGGCCCCGGGAGGAGGTTAGGCGGTGAGGTGGGGGGCCCTGGACGGAGGCTGGGGACTGAGGCCAGGGCTCCCGGGCTGCGGTTGGGAGGCGAGGCTAGGGCTCCCCAGGAGGCAGTGGGGAGGTGAGGCGGGGGCCCCCGGAGGTGGCTGAGAGGTGAGGCTGGGGGCCTTGGGCGGCATTTCTGAGGTGAGACTGAGGGCACCCGGGTGACGGGGGGTGGTGTGTCCGGGGGCCCCTGGGAGGCAGGTGGGAGGTAAGACTGTGGCCCCAGGAGGGGGCTTGGTGGGTCGGCGAGGCTGGGGGCACCCTGGCAGTGGTTGGGAGGGGAGGTTGGGGACCCCCGGGAAGCCGTTGGGAGGGGAGGCTGGGGGCCCCCACGAGGCTGTGGGGAGGGGGCGCTGGGAGCTCCGGGCAGGCCGAGCCAGGCCAGGGACGGCTGGGTCTTTGGATCGGGTCACACCAACGTGGGAGCGGAGAAGGAAGGGGCCGCTGGGCCGGGATCGGTCTTCCGACATCCAGAGTGGGGTCTGTCCTCCTGGGATGCTTTCTGGCCCCAGCCTCTCACACTCTGCCCACGGCCCTGCCCCCCATCCTGGCACGGACGACCAGCCTCCAGTTACCCAGCCACCGGTCAACAGCCCCTTTCTCACTCACAGAACGAACCGTGCGGACAGAGGCTTGTTCGCTGCTGCGTCCAGCGTGCCAGAACCCTCCCAAACACAGTTCAGTCAACATGCTCTTGGCTTATTTAGAAGAAAATGCGAGAAAGCGGATGCTCGGGACGTGTGGGTGTGTGTCTTCTCTGCCATCGCATGCTAGTCTGATTAAGAGAAACCCCGTGTAAGAACACCTTAGGGGCTCAGGCTCAGAAACCGCCCACAGGGCACAGTTTTCACTGTCTGGGGAACGGGCCACCCTAGCCCGGTCCCCACCACGACACAACATGCCCATGCAATGAACACACACGTGTGCCCAGAACCTAAAATAAAATTTTTTTAAGAAACAGAGCCACGCTGACTCCTAGACTTCCGGCTGTCAAACGCCCTCAAAGCCAAAGCGTTCCCGGCTTCGTTCCTGAGCTGGGAAGTTCTGCCTCCCTGACTCCATGTTGCTTATTTTCCAGCAGCTTGTCCATGCTTGCCATCCTTCACTTGTTTTTCTCTTTCTCCCTCGGACTTCCTCATCAGCACCTCAAGAAAGACTCCTCAACAAGAAGAGGAAAACAGACAAGCAAAAAGATGAACCAGGCTGGGCTGGCGTTTCCGTTTCTCTTCAGGGCCACGCCTCACATCTCCTTTGGAAGACAGGTTCCCTTTGTTGATTTTCTTACTTTCCAAACAACCTGCTTGGATTTCCTCATTCTGTCTGCCTCCTACTCGAGCAAAGGCTTCTTCTACCTGCTCGGCTACATACAGAAATTTGAGTTAATTATCAGACCTCCTTTCTTGACTTCTTTTAGCAACTCCCAGCTCCTGGTTCTCGACAGGGACATTGTTCTTCGAACCAGAACTGAATTACACAGACAGTGCTGTATTCTCCAAATCTCGGGTGGACTTTCAGCGGATACATCCCCTGACACTGGGACCTGATGGCATGAAGATAGCTCTGATGACAAATGCCCCAGGGTGAGGTGAGCACTGAGGTTTGTTCTTGTAAGCTGTTTGATCTGTTAGTGCTGAACAGCCTCTGCTTCACTGGGTCATCCCTCCCACTCTTCCGTTGTGCCTTGTGCCGTTCTAAAGTGATTGCCCCCCAGAGGGCTTTAGAATTCGAACCTTTGTTACTGTGCTGTACTGCATAAACATCTAGCTTCTTTTCACTGAGAGTATTTATTGCTGACTTTCCAAAATATATATTGCTCAGGTGCTTTTTTCCACTCTGCCTTAGAAATGCTTTATGGTAAGGCCGGGCTCGGTGGCTCAGCCTGGAATCCTGTGCTTTGAGAAGCCGAGGTGAGTGGATTGCCTGAGCCTGCGGGTTCGAGACCCGCCTGGGCAACTTGGTGAGACCTCATCTCTACAATAAATCAAAAAATTAGCCGAGCATGGCAGCGCACGTCTGTAGTTCCAGCTACTTCGAAGGCTGAGCAGAAGGATCGCTGGAGCCCAGCCGGTCGAGGCTGGGGTAGCCGGGAGCAGCCACTGCACTCCAATCTGGGCGACAGAGTGAGACTTCAACTCAAAAAAAAAAGAAAGAAAGAAAGAAATGCTTTATGGTAAAAAGAATAATTTATGCCTAAAAGCCTTAGCCTGGTGCCTGGCACTTGGTTGGCACTTGATATTTATTGCACACATACTGGTTTTCAAAAGTTGCTTTCTTCTTTCTTCTAGCGAGTGCAGAGGCATATTTAGGGCTCAGTGGACATGTCCATAGGACACGTATGTGGCAGGAATGGAGAGATTTCTTGCGTACTCAAGTGGGGTAAAGGTTGAAGAAGCTATGTCAGCTCTTGCACACAACGGTAATTAACAAACGAGTCAGTCAATTCTGCAGAAGTCGAATGAATAGAGCTTATTCACACCAGACAAAAGGCTTCAATCTATGGTCCCTGAGCAGTTTTAGGAAGTTCTGGCCTCTCGTTCATTTTATGTATCTCTGAGTAATCCTGAGGGAACATGTTTGAATGCCAACTTGATGAAAGAGTTCCCCACGGGAGGCAAGAAACCAAGCACACACTGGCAATCAAGTTTTCTTGAGAAATCATAACCAGTGACCGTATCGAATCTCAGGGTATCTTACTCTGTCGCTTTTCTGAAGGACTGAGGCCTGTCCTACCCTGCATGTCAGCAAGTCCTTCATTACCAGAGAAGAACATTTTATCTCTGGTGTGACTTTTCTTCAATCTAGAGAACTGCTGCAAATAAAGGAGACTGAAGGATGTCCTGGCATGGGCTGTGGATGTGTGTAAACACAGAACAGACCTGGTGGCTGACAGACACAGCGCCCGGGTGCCGGGCACTTCCTGTCACGTGGGCCTGCGGGACAGCCTTGATGCCTCTGACATCATGGGGTGGGAAGGCTCTCCCTCTCAGGCGCTGGCGTCCATGCAAAACATCCCGCTCTTTCTTGCAGGGCCTCGGGCAGTGCCCCAAATGAGGCCAGGTCTTGAAAGCAAACCGTCGCTTGTGCTTGGCTGAGCCATGCCACCACGGGGACACAGGGTGGGTGCCAAGGGAAGGCTGACACAAGGGATGTTTCCAGGATGGGCCCTCAGCTCAGACCGCTGTTTGCCTCTAAAACCTAAGTGATCTTTTTTAACATGACCAGGCATTTTCTTCTTTGGGCAACACCAAGAGGAACAATCTAAGGAAACATGGTATCGTCTTCCAAATGAATGTAAGAGCTCTAATACACCTTCCTGAGAGTAGACGTGTTCTTAATGAATCTACCCTCAACAGGATTAAATGGCACTAGGATGAAATGATTGATGCGTTCCAGGACTAAATGATACAATCCATTCCCTCTCTTAACCTGCTGCCAGAGCCCACAGGCCACTGGAAGCTCGTGACTGGGGGGCTCCTCTCTAGAATGTCCACACAGTTCCGCTTCCATCAGGTGAGTTGAGGGCTCACCCAGAGCCAATCGTGACGGCCCCTACGCCAACTGGGCCATCACCCTTCAGAGCCATCGTGCACTTTAATCGTGTATTAAACGCCTCAACTAAACCTGAGCTTGAAGGAATTGTCTCTAAGAAAAACAAGCCTTGTGTTTTTCAAAAACGTGAAGGGGCTGTCCCGTAAGAGTACCACGGAATATGGATGGACAAGACAGATGAGAAGAATGTGAAGGAGAAGACGTTATGGTCTATACGTGACGTGTCTCCACCCTGGGCGCTTCACCCGTCTTCCCAGATTCTTCGGCTTTAGGAAAGCAAGTGGGGGAATCACAGATGCATTTGGGATGTGGCTTTCGTAAGGGAGAGGACGCCGATTTACAATCAGTGAACCTGTACTCAAAAGTGTCTCGGCCTTACCTTGATCCATAAATGTACTTTTTAAAAGTTTTACGTTCGACTAAATAGTTATGTTTGTTCTGATGATTCTTCTCCAACTGACTTTTTGATGAATTGACCCACTGTGGGTTTTAAGATTAGGCATCTTCTACTGTATCACACATTATTTTTATCCTAGTACCAATGCTGTCAGGAATGTAGGGCAAAATTATTGCAATTCAGATGTGAATTGGAATTCCCCCTGCTCAGAAATCTAGTCAAAATCTGCCCAGGTTGCACTTTATGTTCTGTGGAAACTCAAAGCAGTCCGTCCTGCTTTTCACCATTTGCAGCTTTTCTTGGCAGTCTCTGCTCTACACCTTGTACCTCCCTGCTGTTCTGCTGTGACCATCGCTCTTTATTCGCTGTGCTGCAAATGGTGAGGAGGTCAGACAAGACATTTTGCAAAGACTGCCACAATGCTTGGCACTCGTTCCAATGTAGTAGTTTTTGCTGATATTTTTAGTCTTTTAAATCGTGACGATCACAGCGCAAAGTGATATCATCCCTATTGTGTCTGTTAAAAATGAAGACTCGGCTTGTGAGTGTCTGTTCCCCAAGTCTGCACAAAAGTTAGTAGCAAGGCCAGAATGCAACCCACGTCATCCTCTCCCAGGCCTGAGGCCTGGCAGCGCGTCCGCAACGCAGAGAGAGAAGCCACGGCTCTCTGGAGGCCAAGCAGAGCCACCCAGCCCACCCTGGAGGCTGTGTTTCCAGTCTCCTTCCAAGCATTAATGCAACAAACATTCCATGCTCCAGCCCCGATGGACTGGTTATCTCTTTCTAATCTGCATGCTCCGCTGATGCTTCTTGTTTCTTTTGGTCAGTTCACCTCCAAACATCTGTTTTCTACTGTGTAAGCCCTGCATATTTCTGTGTGTGTGACTCCACAAAATCTACCCAAATCCCCCTGGTTTGAAACCAATATTGTATAATTATTGATAGCAAGGACAACCATAATAATAGTAAACATTAACTGAGGATTTCCCCATACCTATGACATGCTGAGTGGAATGCGTGGTGCGCAGGGTACCCCATGAGTGGGTGTATGGATGGCAATACTGAGAATCAGAAATGTTAAAAATCCTAAGGCCATGCAACTCTTAAGTAATATAGTACAATTCAAACCCAGAATTCCGACTCTGGAGTCCTGATTTTCACCCAGCACATTCCATTTGGCGAGTGGATGTGTCTAACACAATTAGTGTGTGTTCATAGGAAACCTGGGCAGCTATCTTTCTCTGAACGAGTAAACCTATCAGTCCACGGAAGGGGTTTTGCCTGAAGCTGAAATGTTTCCAAGAAGCAGAAAACATAGTTTTTGAGCCACCAGACTCATGGAGGTTTGGTTATAAAACTAAGATGTTTTTGGAATTGAAAACGGGATGTGAAAATTGTAATGAAGTTGTTGACTGCAAAAGAAAACGCTCTAGGAAATAAAATAACCTAGACTTCAGGAACAGAAGACAGTCAAAAGGAAGTTAAAGTAAAATCTATCTCAGTGGAATCTCCCTTTTTTCCCCAAACCACTGCCACATGCAAGTATATGTCTTATTAAATACCCAAGTCAGAGAAAACTATTTGGGACCTTTTTTTTGTCTTTACAGGTTAGTATTTTTCTTTGGTCTATCTTATTTCTTATTTTAAAAATAATGGTTTAAATTCACGACAAGACTGAATTTTCCCTAAAGTTTCAGGCAAGTCCAAAATAAAGAAAAATGTGTAAATTACTATATTAAATGGAATCTGCTATTAAGTTGCATCAAAGTGTCCCCAATCGTATAAAAGCCCTTTGTGAAATATCTCTGCTTTCCTTGTTTTCCATACTGTATGAATAGACACTTAACCATGAACATAAAAATTCAGATAATTGATTAGTAATACCTAGTTTACATGCCTGCCAGTTTCATTTGAGTAACTAAGGGATGGATGTTTAACAACTTGAAATGTTAACATATTTTGACATGCAGCATTTTATGTGGCATGAAAATGGATTCTTTGTTACAGCTACTAATTCTCTTCTTTCCCATTCAGCCGTCATGAGAATATTATTATCATTATTATATCTAGGACTGGATATTTAACAAAAAGTTTATAGAGCTAATATAAATACAAAACTTAGAGTAAGGATTGCATGTGAGGCAAACTCGAGAATAGCTGTAAGAACAGATTGCAAATCCAATATCCTAGTAGGTAGTATGCCACCTGGGACACAGTTGATGCTTAATACTTACATCAATATCAAAGGAGCTGAGCACAGAGTTACAACACAGCGCACACGAGAGTCCCTGGGAAACTCTCGCACCCCACATGCTGCCAAAGTATGTGAGTGTTTACCAAGACTTGTTGAGAAGTTAGATGAGGCCGGGCTCAGTAGCTCAGCCTGTCACCCCAGCACTTGGGGAGGTCGAGATGAGTGGATTGCCTGAGACCACTGGGCTTAGAAAGGAGGGAACCTTGGTTAGGGTTATATCCTGACACGAATGCACAAGATCTGAGGAGCTTTGAAAGGGTTTTGCCACATGCAAATTTAGCTTCTTAGTAACTTTTCTTTCCTTTAACATTTCCCCCCCCAAATCTTGACTACATTTTGGTGTCTAATCAGCTTCTGACAGCAGATGTTGCTTGGCAGTAATGCATTGCTGAAGAGTGTCATTAGAGCCATAGAGCTTAGTGTCAGGTCTCAGACTTACCTCCTGTTAGTGCGAGTATGAGTTACTTCGTATTTCTCAATGTTATTTCGTGCAAAATGGGGACAATAGTACTTCACCGGGTTGAGGTGAGCAGTCAGTGTGAAGCCCTTAGAACAGGGCGTGGCATCTGACAGCTGCTTGGTGAATGTGCCACACGCTTCCGGTTAATTTCTAAGTTGATGGGATACTTCAACTATATGAATGGCCATGGTTAATCCATGTATTCAGTCTCCAAGTTTTTTCCTTCTTAAATATGTACTTTAGGACATTTTATTTTCTCCTCCTCTCTCAGAGGAGAGAGGGACCGAGAGAAAGGAAAAAAGGAATGCAAGTAAATATTACTCTTTATTACCTAGTTTGGCCTCAGACACGACAAGAAGGCTAACGAAACGTTTCACTTCAATAAGCATGGAGAGTCTGGATTTTTGACAGCATATTCCTTTGTTCCTGTGTGTTTTCTAGGCATTAAACCTTACTTCTCTGCACATATAGTTTTTCAAAATAGCACCTTACTGAACATTTTAATTTTCTAGCATGCTAGTGACTGAGGTAACTCCTGGCCTCATGTCCGCTTGGACACTCGTGTGATTTCAGAGGAATGACGTGCTTCGGTGGCATTCCGGTAGTTTAAATGTGCCTTAAACACATGCAGCTTCTGTCACGCTTCCTGCTTCATGAACTCTGCTTCCCCATCCTGAGGACAGCTAGGAAGCCTGCCCACGTGCCCACTCTCAGCTTCTCTGCTGCTGGCACTCCCACCCCTGCCCGAAGGAAGCCCAGAGGCTGCTCATGGGGACCTCAAGGGGTCCTGGCCCACCTGGCTCCTTCCACTCTGCCCAGCACCAGGTGGTTGCCTTATGCTGTCAGAGTTCATTCCTGGTGGAAATGTACACATCTGAGTTTCTTCTAGACCTCAGTGGGTAAATTGCCAATTTTCATTTTATGAAAATGATTTTCTTTGATGAAATAATCTTGTTTCTGAAGCAGTCCATTAAACAACGCCCCCACCACCAGAAAAATAAAAAGATCTCAGCCGCACTTATAGGCTGAGTCAGAGTTTGATCCGCTTGCTGCCGCTCCTCCGATGTCTTTGGAAAGGTCTCTAAGCACATGATTGCATCGAGCCAGCCAATGAGCGAGGCATCAGGAACTGGCCAGCCGGTGTCCAGTCGTGCTGCATGACGGATTTCAGTGCACGTTCCTTTAGTGTTATTTTGGGGGTCTGAAAAGAAGCGAATGAATCGCATACCTAAGGAGAGGGCACACTTGTAAGTATTTCAATGTATTGGTGAGAACTCACCAATACTTAAACACGTTCACCCCAGGTCCTAGTAAATGTCGGTAGGATTTTGTAGTCACTGGACAAAGCCCTATCTTAACAATGGAAAATGTAAATGTTTAAAATATGTGGGGGGGGGGTTTCCTCCATAAGAAGAGATGGAGAAAGCAGTGCCTTTTGTTCCAAAGTGGGAAGAGGAAGGCTAAGGGGCTCTCTGCTCAGAGTGGCCACTGGATCCTCGCTCCAAGCCAGGTGTGAGTTTTTCTAGCTGTCTCGGGTGTGTTAGAAGTGGTGCCTTCTACTGTTTACAGAGTTATCAAGTTACATTCTATTCTGAACCCTCACCTCATCTTGCTGATTTTCCCGGAAATTCAGTCCCTGCCACGCTTGAGAATTATTCTCATTCCTTCCTCAAGGGTTGTACGACGCCTCGCATGACCGACACAGGCAGAATATTCCAGAAGGCCGCTCCCAGGCCCATGCTGGCGTCGCTAGCGAGCCCCATTCCAGCCAGCTTGGTAGCTGGAGTCAGGAAGTGCCCTGGTGCCCTGCATTGTGGGGCCCTGGGCTCTCGGCTGTGCTTGGAGGTCGGATGCCGGGAGAGGGACACAGTCCTTCACTGAAAAAGTCGCCGCATCAAGCATGGCCGGAGGGGACAGGCCTGTAGCGCTGCTGACGGTTCCACTCCGCTCACGGTCCCAGACAACCCTCCCGTCCTTAGTCGTTCTGCTCCACCTATGATCAGCAACGCTTTGCAGACGTGGAGCAGAGTCCAGACATGACTCAACGCGTTCGCCCAGCTCTTTGCTGCTGAGGGCATTGGCATTCTGGGCACACGCAGAGCGGGGATGCCCGGAAAGAACGTCAGCCCAAAGTTGGCAAGGGACCTCCCGGGCGCGGGGGCTGTGCTTCTCGTTCCTACGATGAGGGCCTTTTCTAGAGGTCAGCCCCTGCCCCAGAGCACCTGCCCCTCCACGAAGGACACCTCACCGTGTCACATCACGGGGGTGGCTCCAGGAATGCATTTACAGGAGCCTTTAGACGGTGCATTCGACCCAGCTCTGCACTCTCGGGTGCATGAGTCTCATTCGCTCTCTTTTTCTTGGAGTCAGAGTCTTGCTCTGTGGCCCAGGCTGGAGTTCGGCGGCACGCTCACGGCCACCATGGCTTCAGCCTACTGGGCTCAGGCAATCCCTCCGCCCCAGCCTTCCAAGTAGATGGAGCTACAGGCACACGCCACCACACCCAGCTAATTTTTTGGTTTATTGTAGAGATGAGTTCTCACCAAGTTGCCCAGGCTGGTCTTGAACCCTTGGGCTCAGGCAATCCTCTCACCTCGGCCTCCCAAAGTGCTGGGAATACAAGCTGAGCCACCAATCCTGGCCACAATTCCCTCTCTGTGCATGATATCTTTTTCCATTCTGTCATTAAGCAAGTGTTTGTTACAGAAGGTCAGTCATGCACTTTGCTATGTTCTATGGCTTTACTAGTAAGGCAGATGCCGTGGGTGGGTGAGGAGTAGCTGACGTGCGTGGGCCACGTGGAGGCGGGGCACGGGAGTCTCATGCCGAGTGCCCAGTGGGGAGGGTTGGAACGTAGGTCTTACCCTGAGCACGGGCCTTACACCAAGTGTCCAGCGGGGACAGGCAGGGTGCAGGACTGACACAGAAGTGGCAGGCCAAGTCCAAGTCCACGTGGCGGAGGGCAGCGACGTCTGAGCAGAGAGACCCCCTTCTGCCTCGTCAGCGAATTGATTCTGTTGCACGGCCTTCTTCCGACGGTGAACGTGTCGTCCGCCTTTGGCCTTCGCCTTTGGGAGCACAGCCCGTGCTCTTCTGACGTTCGATTCCCTCCCATTCCCTTCGCTAACTCACTTGGTTGCCTTGGACAACAAAACACAGACACACTCACGGCCGGTGTCACACGTGCTTCCTTCCCTGAACTTGCCAGTGGAAAGGATGAAGGCCGTGAGGCAGTGATACTCGTTTCCTTGTCTTGTTTAAACGGGGAATACTTCTCCAAAATAGTCCAACTGGGATGTCAAGCCTTGAAAGCAATGAAATGACGAGCAAGAGCTTCGGAAACCTTCTCCGCTCTCTCCGGGCTCACCTCTTTGCTGACGTCCCAGCACCCCGCTCTGGAGCCCCGGTCTCGCCAAGGTGGACAGGTCTCGGGACTCATCCGGCCTCCCGGAAGGGAATCGGGGGAAGAAGCAATCCAGACGCCGCCACAGGCGAAGTGAGGAGGATGCTCAGCCTGGCATTTCGGGTTGTTTCCAACGGTCATTGGGGACTTATAGACAAATGATGTTTTATTGAGATCTCGCCACCTTGTATTCAAAACAGCTTACCCTGTATTTCCATGGTGGTTCCAGGTCATAAGGATGAGAGGCCTGCCAGTGGCACTGGAGAACCATATAAAATGTTTCATACTGACATACGAGGAAAAGCCTTGCCAATCTTATTCTGTCAAGACACAATTCCGTATTTTCTCTTTCTGTCCTTTCAAAATTCAAAGTCTCTGTCTTTTCACATATCGTAATTTAATAGGTCAATATTCAGCAAGAGGAAAAAGATTTGGCCATATTTTATGGAAATCTTGGGAGAAAGAGCAAGAAAGAAATTTTCCAAGTGGTTGAACAGACGAGATGTTATTGTGTGGTGTTCACAGTTACAGCTGGTAGTAATCACTCTCCGACATCCCAGAGTGATTTCCCAGTGTCGGATGTGAACACGTGTGAGTCTCTCCTTCAAGGGCACTTTTTGTTCATGTTCCTGAATATAGGTTATCGTTGTGATCCGAACTCACTTTTATTAAAATCTGTGTTTAATAAAAATGAAACGTCTTTATTGGATCTTTCTTGAGGGAAAGGACCCACTGAAAAATTAATAACATGAATTTCTTTGTTAATTCATTTGATTTCTTTTTTAATTTTTGTAAACAAGCTTTGGTAATGTGTCCCTTTAGAAGCTGCTGTTTGTTCACATGTACTTTATGTATCCATTTACTGTAACACAGAATGATCAGTTCAAGATAGTAATTATTTAGAAGAAAGCCGTTTGGCTTATATTAAAATAATCGTAATTTCCACCAGGGCAAAGGGTATTTTGTGCTCACTTTGATTTGTTTTTCAGAAAATTTAAAGGCAATTCTTAAGGTGTATTTCATTATGATATCATCATTACTGTGGTGGGCTTAAAACCCAGAACCTGAGGATGTTACCATTCATGGAGAAGAGTGGGTGTCACATGACTGACAAAGGGCGTAATTAAGTCAAGGCTCATGGAAGGAAGAGCTTATCCCAGATGGTCTGTGTACACCCCACATGTCGTCATGAGTGTCTTCAGAGGAAGGAGGAGACTAGACACAGATCTACCAAGGAGCAGCTGACATGAAGACGGAGCAGAGAGGGCTGCAGTCACGAGCCAAGGCATGCTGACGTCCACCAGAGGCCAGAAGGGCAGGGGTGGGCTGTCCCCCGTGGCCTCCGGGAGAGGGCAGCCTGCGTGAACTGACTGTGGGCTCTGCCCTCCACAGCCGGAGGGAATGCAGTTCTGCTGTTTAAAGCCACCAGATTTGAGGTGACTTGTTACGACACCCACAGGAAACAAAGAGAGTTACCTTAAAAAATAAAACATAATGAACAAAATGACGTAGAGAAGGAGTTTACATTTCTATTGTGTGAACTGAAAAAGCACCTGCCAGCTTCTGTGAGTTGTTGATTGTTTTATATTTTTAAGACTTTCCATAAAGTTGGATTCATTTTCTTCCCCAATCCAAAATTACATTTTTGTTAAAATATTTCTTCTGATTATGGCCAGACATGAAGAATAATTCTAATTTGCCTGGAAAGATCTGGATGTGTGGTTATGATGTAAGGGTATGTATGCCATCTGAATGAATAGAGGTTCTCTCTCTCTCTTTTTCTCCAGTGCATGCATGTATGTTTATGCTCCATACATAATAGTAAATCTCGCAGGATTAATGATTAGTTAACAAGTTAAACATGTCTTTTTGCTTTCAAGGGGTTTACATACCAGTGGAAGGGCAATGATCACTTATATACCTAGTCTTGAATTGTACCCTGCATCTTTAAAATAAAATTTTTTTTAAAAAGAAAGTGGTATCACAGAAACAAATGAAACTATTGCAAAACAGTGGGAAAGTGTTTATCCACTGTACCTGAAGACTTTGGTATTTTGTTTTACAATAATTATCATTTTATGGAATTAAAAAAAATTTGACCTGAAGAATTAATGGGTTAGGATCCATGCACAAAGTGTGTGTGTGTGTGTGTGTGTGTGTGTGTGTGTGTGTGTATATACATTCAGATCATACCACACACATATCATGCACACATATATAGATATATATGAGCAGGAACCCCCAAACACCAGAACTGTCTTTTGGAGGACGGGACCCTTGTAGCACAGCCTTCCCCCACTAGATAAGTGTCCTAGGAACCCATCGGCATCAGTGGACCAGCTGTGTTTACCTTCAGTAAATTTGTGTGTGTGTGTGGAGATTCTTTCAGCATGCTGGCCCATTTCATGATGGGTGACTTATGAGCAGACCCACTCACATCATGCTGAGTGTTCAGCAGTTTTTTGGCCTCAAACGGCATGAGCTGCATGTCCTACCCTCCCTGTTCCCCTCCAGTGACTCTTTTTTGGTCCCCTGGATGAAGAAAATCCTCCATGAAAAGCATTTTGGTGATGTGGAAGAGGTGAAACAAAAAACAGCAGAAACACTGAAAGGCATCAAAATTGATACATTCAAAGACTGTTTTGAGCAGTGGAAAAAGCATTCTCAATAGGTGTATTGCATCAAACGGAGAGGGCTTTCAAGGTGAATGAAGTTGAAACATGCAAGAATTAATACATAATTTTTTATAAATAAATTCTGGTTTGGGGGCATCCCTCATATATATGTCTACACATTTATATAGATATACATATGTCTTGGATTATTGATATAATCTTGGTTGTTTTTTCACTGAAAAGAGAAGAATAAACCTGACTGCGATAGTATAAGTTTACAACAGTTCTAGTCTCTGAAGTTAAATGTTCCAGTAAGTGTAAAATGTGAGGCAGGAGATACAATTTTATTTTCTCACAACAAACTTACTAAGTCCCCTTGCACTGCCCTGTGACACTCCGGGTTTTAAGGCCGGCCACAGCACGGCACTTCTCCCCTAAAAGCTTCTGGTCCTGGCATCCTTTCTCTGTGATGCTATTCCAAATGTAGGATGTTTAGAAGGAACTTTAACCACTTTATTGTTTGGTTGCAAGGTTGTTGGCAAACACATGCTAAGCATCCATTATGCTGTGGAATTAAGCAAAATCAGGTGCATGCATGAGAGGCAAGCTGAGGAGGAAGATGGATATCGAAACAAACTCCTTTCTTTGTAGAGTGTCTTATGAAATCATAGGAACCACATGGAACCGCCGACACGATTATTTTTGACCTACAAAAACTGTGATTTCATGCATTCAGCGCAATGATTAGTGGTGATCAGGCAGCTCCCTGCCAAATTTAACCTGAGTTAATGCAGTCACTGGCGAATTTATTCAGGCGAGTTTTCCGTTGTTTCAATCATACTCAGTATGTTTGAAAGTCCGTGCCAAACTACGCTGGGTTTTTGCAAATACCTCTGAGAAATACTCAACTTCGAGTAGACTTCTGTTTTAGGAAAAGACGTTCTCTCTCAGTTTAAATTCTCAATGCTGTAGACCAGTGATTGACTAAACGTTTTTTCTGTCAAGGGCTGGGCGGTGAATGCTCTAGGGTCGAGGCTACGTGGTCTTCGTAGTGACTGTTCTACTCTGCCACTGCAAAGCAAAAGCAGCCGTCGATGATGTGCAAGCAAACGCACAGGGCAAGGTTTCAATAAAACTTTATTTATTCATGCTGATGTTTAGATAGAAATATTCTTTCGATTATTTTTCCATCGTTAAAATAACGTAAACCCTATTCTTGGAGTGAATGGGCCACATGCAGTGTGGGGAGGGTTGTGTGTGGCCCAGAGCTAGTTTGCTGATCCCTGGTCCCTGCACACACTTGTCCAAACCTGCCAGAAACTCCCTGTCATCGTCTTTGGGTCCCGAAGAGTCACACAAATCCCTCCGGTTTAAATCTCTCAGAATCCTGCCATCTGAGGCTTTACTCGGGAGGGCGGCGCCAAACGCCACTCTCATACGGAGCAGCTTCTGTTCTGGGAAAAGAGGGGCCTTTGTCCTCCGGGAGGGGCTCTCAGCAGCACCGTCCACTAACCACGTGTAGAAAAGGTAACCGGATCAGGGGGAAAACAGCAAAGGGAAACTTCATTTCCTCTCAAGCAGAGGAACAGCCAGCAGTGCCAGGTTTTCTTCCTCCTTCCAGCCACACCTGCTCCAGATGGAGGTGGTGCTTTGAAGGTCAGATGGAACCGAGGCCTGGGCATCCCCTGAGATCCAGGACCTCACACAGGCCGGTCTCCTCGTGCTGGGAGTCTCACAGGAGATTAGCTGGCTTCTTTTTTCTTTTCCCTCCGCCGTTTTAACTATTAATATCTCCTAAACAATCTTTCATTTTGCCAGCTATAATCACAAACAGCCACACGGTGGGATGGCTTATGCCTTTGGCCTACAAAGATGTCATTCAGTGATTGATTTCTTGGATGGAAAGAAAGGATTACCCGCAAGGTGTAAGAGCCTGGGCGTGAGCAAGCCCTGTCCTGCAGGAAAACGGGCAGCTCATTCTGAGCTGGAGATTGGCCAACCCGGCAAGAGTCTGGGACTCTCTTTCATTCTCTCCTTTCTTAGCTAGCTGCTCTTTCTACACCAGATCACGGAGGTTTTCTCTTTCCTCTCTACCTGAAAATCAAGCTGTTTGCAAAACGATGACGCTTTGTAGAAGCTGGTTGAAGAGCGAAAGCAACCGTGCCATTTTATCCTGCTTCAAACAGAGGGGCGATTTCACTGAGGCAGACAAGGGGCTCCAAGTCACACGCAAACTTGCTCTCCTGCATGTGTAAAAACATGCGTGGACGGTTTGAGAATTGCGAGCGGAGAATGTTACACACCGGGGTCCTTTTCTTTTTGCTGTAAGGGTTGATGGCCGATTTTTATGCCACGTGTGCTTTGGTGCCACGACGCCTGGGTCGAGTCGAGACTCCGCCATTTACCGCGGATGAGTTTCCCGACTTCTCTGTGCCTCAGTTTCCTCACTTGTGAGGGGCGGCGAGGACAGCGGGCTGCTCCGAAAATGGCTTGGTCCAGGTTCCCTGTGTGGGTTTCCTCATTTGATTATTCTGACCCCCAATAGTAACATCTTTCACCCTGACCTAAGTCACGGAGTGCGTTCTGTCAGGAAGGCGATGACACACCCTGGCCCTTGAAAAGACCCAGCTTCCTCTGAATCTTGCTTTTCCCCTCAGACCCTGTCTTCCAGTCACAGAGATGGCCGACTTGGCTGCCAAACCCTGGGCCTGTGCGCATTTACTGTTCCACGAGCTTAGGAGCACGATTCTTTTTCTTCAGGTTGCCTGGAAAGCTAATTTCCTGATGGGGAGATGGTCTCTCTCTCTCTCTCTCCTCCCAACACTTTCTCTTTCCGTAGGCAACATTTGCTGCTTCCCTGTACCAAGCTACATGCACTATAACTCATCCAGTCATCTGCATTTTCTTTTTCTTCTTTCATTTAAAATGCATTTATTTGTCGTGGAGTCTCAGAGCACGAGTGAGGACTGACTGCATAAGCAGATGGCACGCAGGTGGAGTCTGGGCCTCTCGCTGGCCCTCATGCCTCTGGGAGTGGACTGGGCACGCACGAGCTGGCTTCCCTTTAAGCGGGACCCCCACGCCTTGCCTTTTGCCCTGTGTTAGCCCGGGGCTCGGCGCTGCGTGGGACCCTTGCTAGAGCGCCCGTCATGCTGCACGGCCTGTCAGTCTTCCTCCGAGGCTTCTGCACTGCGACCTCGTCACAGGAAAGGGCTGTTTTTCTGTTGGCTTTAATTCCCTGGCTTAACATTCGGTCAAAAGTAAGAAGTGACCCTTGTTACTAAAATAGACCAATAAAAATGATTTAACATGATAGGTAGGATGGGAATCGCATCGGAAAGCTTGGAGAGAGTCTCCTTGCTTACCTGTTGTCCCTGTACACCTCATCAGGAGGAAAACAGCAACAACCACCACCAAAAAATTACGGCCAGGAGGAGACGGAGAGTGAACCACGCCTGGCACAGCCTGCCCAGACACTCCTACAGTCCCTCAGTCTTCAGCTACGCAGCACGGACTCCATTCACCACCCCCCTGCCCCGTTGCTGCGTCCAGTGAGTCACATGTCCACTCTGTGTCACAAGAAAGTGAACAAGAGCTCAGAGAAAGGTGGGCACGAGGAAGCTTCTGGGTGCAGCCACTTCTTGGCAGTGCCTTGACCATTTTGTCAGCAGGAAGCAGAAATAGTTAACATGAATATGCCATTAAGCCAGAGAACACACACCTGTGCTTCTAACACACACAGGTCAACTCTCCAAGTCGTGTTGCGGGCGTGACCCAGGCACAGCTATGTGTCATTGCACTAGAATTGCAGGTCTCTCCATCAGGTCTCCGTCTCTTCATCAGGAGGTCTAGCTGAACAGGCCTGGGTCTTCATAAAGACCCCCGCTCCGGTGTCCTGCTTTCCCCAGGGGAATTCTTTGCTTCTACCCTGCACCCGTGGGGAATTCATTCTGCTTGGGAAGCCGTGGAATGGCAGGGCTTGGGGAATGGCACCTCGATATACAGGACGGCCTCTAGGTTTGAAAGCCCGTGTGAGGCCCGGGAGGCCCTGGGACCTGGGCAGCATTCCCCAGGACGCGCTGACTTTATCCTGGACGCGTCTCATTCCTTAATCAAGCAGCCACGGGGTGGGAACCACAGTCATCGCCTCCCAGAAGGAAGTCCCCTGGGCCTTGCCTCTGGCTGTGCAAACAAATCCATTGTGGATCAGCCTGCCAGGCCTCTGCTGGCGCAAGAGTGATAGGAAGCAGTGGCCTAAATCCTGGACGGTCTGCACACGCGAGGGGGAATCAGATCCAGAAAGGGAGCTTGGAGGAGTTCGTCTGACCGCCAAGTTCCCCTCTGACAGAGACCCTCTGCTCTGATGAACACTGGGTTCCTTGCTCTCCACCCTGTAATTCTGGGTCCCAGAAGCCTCAGCATGGCAGGAAAAGTGTACGTGTTAAAAGAGAGACACATGCGTGTCGGCTCCACGGAGGCCAGCCTTATTTCACGTGTCAGTTTCAGGGTGTGCTCCCTCCCTTACCCCGCACCCTTCTTCCTGCTTCTCCTTCCCGGGTCCGTGGCACGCAGGCACTGCCTCCCCCACAATTCGAAGTGACCATCGCACGCCCCAGGGTCAGCCTTGAACCCCGGAGCCTGCAGTCCCGAACTCCGCCCTCGCGACGCTCTGATGTGGATGATCCAGCCGTCTAGCGGAGGCTAAGGCCACACATTTCCCAGGTGTCGATAGCATGTCCGTGAGACCAAGTCCCAGCTGTCGTCTGTGGGATCACATCTGCTGACATCCAGCCGCTGAGCCGGCCGGCAGGTCAGCGACAGCCTGTGCTCCACCCAGAGACCCGCGGCCTCGGCCACGTCAGAGCTGCTGTCACCCACCCCGGAGACTTCGGCCTCCGTTCCAAGGATGGCTTTTGCTGAGGAGCCGCGTCACGTGGCGTGACTCCCCCCGGTCCTCAGCTGGGCAAAGACAAGGTCGTCCATCTCTTCCCTACTTCCCTCCTCTCTGTGCTCTCACCCCCTCACTTCTGCAGTTTCTTGGCACCGCAATGAATGAAGGACATGCTGAGAGAAGGCTGCCGCTCCATCCCCGTCTGGCGCATAGTGTCCCCAACCGCTTTACTGACCCTGAGCGCCCTCCCTCCCCACTCTGCTGGCCATGATCAGCATCACGGGCCAACGCTGGTCCACAACACGCGCATCCCATTGGCTAGATCCAAGAGGCACACTCCATCAAGTAGACCATCTGCCTTTGGGAAACTCAAACCTGTTTTGAAAGCTTCAAAATGCCTTCATTTGTATAAGGTTCTTCTTTTAAAAATACTTAGTACGCTCTGTTCACTCTGCATGCTGCCAAATTTTTTTCTTACTCCTCTGGGGAGAAGGATGACATTTTCACGCTTTAGGTTATTCCCACAAAACTCATCACCAGACAGATAGTCAAGGAATTGATTCGAATACACTTGGACTCCCCTGGGTGCTTGTGTTGCAAAATCCCCAGCCAGGATGAACGGAGGGCTGCCTGGGGGAGACATCATCGTGGTGACGTCTGGATTGCATTAGCCACTCCAAGGGGAGGGTCACTCCCTGTCTGAAGCAGAAGCAGAGGCATGCCGGAGTGTGAACACTTAGCGCCGGAGAAGAGTCCAGAGACCCCTGAGGCCCCTGGCCACCCTTCGAGAGTGCCCTGTCAGGCCACAGTGAAGCCCACAGGCGGAAGGGGCATAGCTGAAGCTCTCCTTGCTGTCCCCCGGGGCCATGTCCTGGCCCCCCTGCCGGCTGCTCCTGCAGAAAGCAATGAAATAATGTGTCACAGCGAAGGGACCACACCCTGACATTTTATTTCACCAGAGTTTCATAGCCAACTTGGGACTGGTGAAAAACTTTTTAAAAAATTAAGTGAGGTCAAATAACGTTACCGTATGGGTTGTTTTGTGGCTCTTTGTTCCTAAGTGGCAAATCAATAATAGGAACATGAGAAGCAGCATGTCTTGTTTTTTGTTTCTAAGATGACACACACAAAACAAACCAGCATTTTGGTCAACAGGAACTTATCAGGGCAGTTGCTCTTGCTTCCCCAGGGAGGTTCCAGTAACACATTCGCAGCGAGACCTTTGGCCGCCACGGAGTCGGGATTCCCTCAACCGTCGAGAAAATACACGTTCCTCTGGTGATCTACCCTATTTCCCTCAACACACCGACAAGACTGGGTCATGTCTGTGTGGGCTCTAGACCTAGAAGACTGCACATTCAAGTCGGGCCTCAACAGTTAAGTTCTTTACCTTCGTTAACAATGTGAGAGATTGATTCGTTTCCATTTTCTCTCCTTGGTCTGACTTAAATAAAAACATAACTAAATCAACATTTATTTATTAGAAATTATATTCGAAATCCCAGGCTCTCTAAAACTTGCTAAGATTTGGGGAAAATAGGTTCAGATATCATAATCTCTGTTTTCTGAGATCCAGGATGTGTAGAACCAGGTTGTTTGCAATCCAGATGATGAGGAATTTTGAACATTGGATTACTTGCAATTATATGAAATAAACAAGCAGTATTTGACATACTAGGAAGTAGAATTAACATCAATGACATTGTTAGGACTATAAAATATTAGATAACTCCTGGGTGCAATTCACAGTGCTAAGTATGAGGAGTTTAAAATATAAGTTTTGACCTTTATCCGGTAAAAGCATTTAGTTAGGAAGATAAAACATGTTGATAGATAGATTAGCACGACATACATCTGAAGGAATGACAGAGTCACACGGTACTGCGGGAACTCAGAAAGGGAAAAATAGGGATGCTCTCACAAGGAGCTGGAACTTGAATTGGGCTTGGGCTATCTGGAGTCTGAGGGGAGAAGGGAGAACGTTCAGGCAGGTGGGCCCAGAGACACAGATTTGGAGACTGTGACGAGCACAACCTCTTGGAGAAACCATCCACAGCCCAGTCTTCCTGGACGTGGAGGCCGGGGAGATGCCGGGAACCCCGCGGGAAGGGCGCTGGAGGAGAGCCACGAGACGGGTGAGAGCTAGAGCGGATCCTCCAGAGAGGAGGATGTAGAGACACGTGCTCGCAGCGCCGGCCCGTGTGCGGAGCGGAGGGAGTACGGATGTGGAAGGCGGGACCAGAAACCCGGGAGAAAGTCTCCGGTCTGGGGTGGATGTTGCACCTGTCATCCAGTCCGTCTTCCTTGTCTCCCCCGACCCGAGCCGACCCTTCGAGGGCTCGTGACCACCGCGCGCAGCCCGGGTGTCTCCGAGACTGAAAGCTCTTGGTGGGAAAGACCCGCGTCTTTCTTTCTTTGCACGGCTCCTCTGCTGCACATGCAATAACCATTCCAGTAAAGAACGGACTAAATCCTAGCCGTTAAAGACTTCCAGGAGTGGAACTGAAACCCCACGACTTACGCAGGCAGAAAACGACGGTGTGCTTCCTTCCTGCCTTGGCCGTGTCTCCGCCTCTCACGCGTTCCGAAGGCCTGCTGCCCAAGCCACCCCTCTCCCCCCCCACCATCCTGCTTGCCAGCCTCCTGACTCAAGACTCGCTGGCTGGGCTGTGGTTACGACGTCTACACTAGCGGCCGCCTCCAAGTGCAGGGGTGCGAAGCAACACCCCGGGTTCTACTCATGTGCTTGTGGGTCAGATCTGGGGAGGGGCTCAGGGGAGCAGGGAGGGCTTCGACCCTCTCTGGCAGTTGCACTTGAAGTGTCGCCGGGCCTAGAGTCAGCCGCGGGGGGCCTTCCAGACGGCGCCCTTGCACGGCTGACCACGCGGAAGCCCAGCGGTGCTGGCCCTCACCACGACCTCAGGCTGGCCCGACCTCCCGTGTGACCGCCCGCGTCCCCCGGAGCAAGCATTCCCGGCTGGGCCGGGCTGCAAGGCCTCGTGCGGCCTCCTCCTGCAGGCTCGGGGCTGCCTCTGCCCGCTCTCGCTGGAGTTGTCACAGGCGTGCCCTGGTAAGTGGGCAGGAGACAAACTCGCCCAGATGGGGACAAGGGAGAAGTCTGGGCCTGGCGAGAGCAGCCGTGTTGCCCGGCGTGGCGCTTCCCTCCAGAACGCCCCTGGCCGCCTGTTCTGTGCTCAGTCATGCCACGTGTGCAGCTGCCATCCCAGTCCCCTTCCCGGAGCACTTCTGATGGAGTCCTCTGCCTCCTCAAAGGCGTCAGTGGGTCCCCGTTCCTTCTGAATCAAGGGCAAGCTCAGCCTCCACCTGCTTTTCCAGCATTTTCTTCCGTTGTTCTTATGAATTACACTGCGCTAGACCCGCACTTGCTGTTTCCGGTAAACTTTTTCGTGTCCTGGTTTGCTGTTCTTATTCTTGTGGGTGTTCCTTCTTCCTTCTCGGCATGCCACTTATTTCTGTCTTCAACTGCTACAACCACACTTACCCTTTCAAGACCTAACTGAAGAGACCACGGCTTCACAGAAAACCTCCACAAGCCACTTCCAACTAGAAACACAAAATGAAACACTCTCTCCTCTCACGGACTCCGACGTCTTCCTCTCCTCCCACAGAGCACACTGTGTTCTCCTGGGACCTGCCTTAGTCCCCTTTACTCGACGGTGGTTTGTTTGAGGACGGAGGTCTTTTCCAGCGTTAGTTTTGACAGGAACTGAGCAGAATGTCTGCTTACATCAATATCACTTAAAGATAGAATCAACAATAAGTGCAGATATTATTAGAGACAACATGGAAGCAGATGCAACAGAAGGTGGAACGGTAAGGTGGATTTCTACTCTGCGAGGACTCCTCTATTAACGCTGGATCTGCTAGTAACCTCTGAAGCTGTTTTATGGGTATGCAGGGATCCACTGCATATTCTTTTTTTTCTTTGCCTACATTTAGAAATCTCCCATAATGCAAAGGTAAGAGAGAATCAGTGTCATGTCAAAGGCGCTTCATACATATGCTAATTCCTTTACCATTCACTAACCCAGGGGCTATATGTGCCCGGAATCCTGTAGACATGAGGGCAGTGGCGGCGGAGCTTAAATTCTAGTGTGCAACAGCAGACGGTGAAACATAAACAAAGCGAATAGAGAAGAAAAAGAATTTGTACTGTGCTGAAGCTTGCAGCATGAGGAGGTGAGGAAGAGTGGCCGAGGTGTCACGGGGCAGTGAGAGAAGGCCTCTCTGAGATCAGAAGGACCAGCGCCACGCGAAGAGCGCTCTTGGCAGAGGACACCGCTTCGGCAAATTGCTTAAACGGGAACGGGGTTGACATTTTAGGCGAGCTGAGAGAAGACCGTTGATCTGGAATACCTTGGGCAAAAGGGAGAGGCTCCGAGATGAAGTCAGCCAGCCGGGCCCCGGCGCATCTGGAGCCTTGGAGGACAGTGATAAGGAACTGGGCCTCATCCCGAGTGTGATGGAAAAGCCACCGGAGGGTTTTCAATGTCAGTGAACATCCACTGTGCTGTGCATCGTGAAGCTTCTTTGTAAAACACAACTCTGGAACGTGCCCTTCCATCTACACTCAAAGAGATTAGGCATGTAAACGGGTCAGGGCATTCTCATGGAAGCACTGGCACTGGAAGACAAAGCTGACTCTTTTTTTGAGTTGGAGTCTCGCTCCGTCACCCAGGCTGGAGTGCACTGGCACGCACGCTCACGACCACCTCAGCGCTGACCTGGACTCTGGCAGTCCTTCCGCCTCAGCCTTCCGAGTAGCCAGAACTACAGGCACACGCTACCACACCCGGCTAATTTTTGATTTACTGTAGAGACGAGGTCTCGCCAAGTTGCCCAGGCTGGTCTCGAACCCGTGGGCTCAGGTGATCCACTCGCCACGGCCTCCCAAAGTGCTGGGATGACAGGCTGAGCCACCGAGCCTGGCCAGCCTATTTTTATGCTTACACATCAGTCTAAGTGTTGACTGAGATGAATAGAATTAGGAAATACAAAGCAAGTGATAAAAGCAGACGCATAATAATTCTTGGGTCCACAGTCTGGTAGGAGAATTGGAAGTGACAATTTTGAAGAATGATGGCCAACCCACATTATGACACAACTGTCGTTGACAAAGATATTTTCCTGCAATGACACAATTTGTAGTAGAAAGTAGAACTTTCTGGATATATTGCAAAACTGAGGCACATACTGGTCACTGTGATTAAATGATCTCTACAGAGCAAGCCAAAATATGTATCCATGAGTCAAGGACCACTAGTTGGATGGAAAAAGAGAAATTTAGCCCCATGTTCAGAGATGTTTTATCAATATACCACCAAGCAAGCAGCTATTGTGAAACAAGTCATATACTACACACACACACACACACACACACACACACACACACACACACACACACACGAGGGGAAGCTCCCCCAAACAGAATGTATTTATTTTTAAAAATGCATTTATTTTATATGTTTAAACTTCGGTCACCTTCAAAGTACTCTCCTTTTGATTCAAGACACCTATGGAGACACTTTTTCCACTGCTCAAAACAGTTTTTGGACTCATCCATTTTGCTGCCTCTTAGTGCTTCTGCCATTTTTTGGTTTCACCTCTTCTACAACAGCAAAACATTTCCTTTTAAGGACTTTCTTTTTTCACCCAGGGAGACAAGAAAAAGTCACTTCGGACATGATCAAGTGAATAGGGAGGGTGAGGCACAGGAGTCACGCTGTTTTGGGTCAAAAACTGCTGAATACTCAGCGCAGTGTGACAAGGTAAGTCACTCATCGTGAAATGGGCGAACATATTGAGAGAATCGCCCCCTCCAGAATTCATCAATGCCAAATGTAGCCTCTCACAACCATGCTAGCTGGTACCCAGGTGCTGATGGGTTCCTACAGCACTTTACTCCAAAAGACAATTCTGTTTTTTTTCCGGAAGTCCCCCCACCACACATTCATTTTGCCTCCCACCTTCCCTCCCTACCTGCTTTCACGAAGCTGTAGGCACTGGGTTTCTAGGAAAGGGGAAACTTCAGGTTAGCAGCCTTTTTTCATAAAGAGAAAGGTAAGCCATGGGAGCTCCAATTGCCGAGGAGTCTCGCCACTACTGTGATTTCTCCTGAGTAATTTCAGATTTAAAATGTTAGCATTTCCTGTTTAGCAATTCTTCAATCTGTATTTGCATTTCCACCACCCCCCTCTGTTTGACTGCTAACTGACAGAAAGCAGTGTGAAGCCGTGACAAACGAGAGTCTCAGCACATGTTGGTTTCCCTCCTCTCTTGGTAATCATATCATGTGGTCAGTTTCGAAAGACATTGAGTATGGTGTGGGCAGACAGACCTGACTGTGGAATTGGCACTTCCTCCATGCACCGTGACATCCTGACCACGAATTTGGGCACTTCTACACACTGTGATGTCCTGGCGCTGGGTGGTTACTCTGTCTGCTCACATCTCACCTGCCAACCACATAGGACTTTTTCTGTTGAAACTTGCTCCTTCCTTTCATCTTTAAATGAAGTCATTCTGAGCCATCTAATTACCTTTGATTCACTTATTGGCAAAACTTGAATTTATTCACTTATAGCTTTTTGGGTAGTAGTAACTTTCAAGAAAAATAACATAACTGACAGAAGCCTGAATATAATACTTTTAGACTTTGTTAAAGTTAAAATGAATAAAGATTTTTTCCTACTGATTTCTGTGCAGAAATTGATGTATTTCATGTTTTCTTGCAAATTTTTATTTTTACTTTATTAGTATATTTAATAATGGTGACAGTGATCCTGCATTTACACAAGGGATCTTGAGTTATCTGATTTTTCCCCCTATTTTTATTTTAGATTCAGAGGGTACATATGCATGTTTGCTACATGGACATATTTTGTGGTGGTGGGGATTAGGTCTCAGGTGGCCCATTCCCCAGATAATGGTGTATCCAATAGGTAATTTCTGAACCCTAAGCTTCCTCCTTCTTGGTGTCCTAGTGTCTACTATTTCCATCTTGGTGGTTAATCAGTTTCCATATATGAGTGAGAACATGCAGTGTTTAGTTTTCTGCTTTTGAGTCAGTTCCATTGGGATGACAATCTCCAGTTCCGTCCATGTTTCTGCAAAGGACATGATTTTATTCTCTTTTATGGTTGCATGGTATCCCATGCTGTGCATATATGCATTTTATTTAGTCAATCAATTGTTGGTGGCACTTAGGTGGGGTCTATGATTTTGCTGTTGTGAACAGTGCTGCAGTGAACATACGAGTCCAGGCAGCCTTCTTACAAATAATGATTTATTTTCCTTTGGGCCGATCCCCAGTAGTGAGATTGCTGGGACAAATGGCAATTCAATTTTTTGTTCTTTGAGAAATGCCCACACAGTTTTGCATACAGATTGGACAGGTTTACATCTTCCCAACAGTGAAGGACTGTTCCCTTTTCTCTGCAAGAGCACCAACATTGACCGGTCTTTCACTTTTTGATAATAGTCATTCTGAGTTGTGTAAGCTGATATCTCATTGTGGTCTTAATTTGTATTTCTCCGGTGATCAGTGATGTTGAGTATTTTTCATATGTTTGTTGGCCATTGTGCATCTTCTCTGAGAAAAGGCTACTCGTGTTCTTTGCCCACTTTTTGATGGAGTTGTTTGTCTTATTTTTTGTGTGTTGACTTCTTTGAGTTTCTTGTAGATTCTGGATAAATAGCTCTTTGTCTGAGGCATAATTTGCAAATATTTTCTCCCATTCTATAGGCTTTCTGTTCACCATGTTGATTATTTATTTTGCTGGGCAGAAGCTTTTTCATTTAATTGAGACCCATTTGGTTTAACTTAGGTGATTTTCACTTCCTACATTCTTTGTCATTCAAACTAAAGCATACATAAAAACATCTCCTTTTATGCCAAAATATCGGTCTAAGAAAAAGCTATCATTTTAGTTTTCAATTTCATTTTTCTAGTGTAGATATAGCTAGACAGAACGAACATACTCATTAAAAACAAGCAAACAAACATCTTTTCTCCTTAGGTTAGTGATTCTTAACTCTTAGGCCACAAACTCTTCAAAGGTATATTGCCAAATTTTCATCACTTGATAAGTTTGCTTTTTCTGTAGTTAAGAAGGTAGCTCATTGTGGCAGTATTTGTTAGATGGAGTATAAAACTGATTAGGAAATGGTTGATCACATTTTTGTTAGAACATGCAAAAATTTTATTTCATAAATCTATAAGAAAGCACTATTTGCCAAAGTAACAAAAAATTCTGTCCAGACTGTGATGTATATTGAACAGTGACCAATCAAATAAATAAGTGCTTTTGCAGATTTCGTTTCTTGGTTGTTTTCAGCATTGTGCTACTCAGAATTCCAGTGTGTGAAAAAATTCCAGGAACACACAGAGGATGTGTCCCTTTTCTTTGACATCGTGTCTTTAGTGACCATCAAATCTACACCAAGAGAAAGGTGTCTATATATTCTTCCTTTATATTATTACTGATGTTGCTTTCTACCGTTTCAGTTTCCCACCGCCAACCACCATCTGAAAATATTAAATGGAAACTTCTAGAAATAAGCAACTCATACGTTTCATATGACACACTATTCTAACACGAGGAACTCTCACGCAGCCCACCCTGGCCCCCTGACTGTGAACCACCCCTGTGTCCTGCAAGTCACACTGAACACCTGCAGCTGAGACTTGCCTCTTAGCCACTGGCTCTGTCTGCTGCTGAAGCCCCGCGGCCGATGCTGCATGTTCGACGACCAGGATCACCTGAGGTGGGCGATCCTCCCTCCAACCTGTCATCTGAAGGTCGAGGGCAGCCCAAGCCTCGTCACAACACCTAGGCACTCACCGCGCTTCCCCTCACCACGCGGGCGTGTTATCACCTCCCCCAACACAGGGAGAAGGTGAGCACAGTGCAGTCAGATATTTAGGGGCAGACAGACCCTGTTCACTTAACTTGATGACATTATACCGTTGCAACTCTCCGTTTTATTTACTCATCTCTGAGTGCTCCTAATTTATACATTAATCGTTACTCTAGCTATGTACGTATAGGGCAAAACAACATATACAGGGTTTGGTACTTTCTATGGTTTCAGGCACCCACTGGAGGTCCTAAAGAGTATCCCCCACTGAGACGGGTGACACAGTCATTTTCTCACTTTAATAAATAATCTGATTAAAGTCCTAGTACATTAAGGGTACACGATTATAGTTCAGTACAGACTTGTTACATGCATTAAGGATTTACAGTATTTTCTTGATGTATTCTTAAAGACACAACTGCATATTCCTGTCATCGTGATCTTCATGTTTTTTCTGTGCACATAGAATATTCCCAAAGATACAATAAACTGTGGCCATCTCTTTGATTTCCTATGTTCTTCTACTTTCCTGAGCACCTCTTTTTAAATAAGCCTACCTTATTCCATCATATACTTTCTTTCTTTTCTTAAAACATTTGTGTTCCCACCAGGACAATCAAAAATTTATTTTTGTTATTTTTATCTGCGGGGAGCATGGGTTTCTTAAATTTAATTTTCAAAAATGATTAGCTTTTTCAGCAACACACCCACCAATCCAAACGGCCACTGTCCGAGTACGTGTGTGCCGCCTGGGAGCTGGGCCTCAGATCCTCTCAGCTCTTACGATGATCTCCCCATCCTACGCAGGCGGGACCTTTACACTGAGAGAGGACGTGACCTGCCTGGGGTCAGAAGGTGGGTGAATGGGGTCAGAGCCAAGGTCGTTCTCGCTTCACAACCTGGGCTCTTTGCTGCATGCTGCACGTCTCACCTGGGGTGCTGAGTACGTGGTCGGTCAAGTCCACGGTGCTTATCGTCCACGACATCCTTCATTAGATGATACAATTGTATTTGGATCTGTGGGGTTTATTCACATCCTACATTTCAGGAGCAAGAATTTGATTCGGAAAAAAACTTTTGATGGTTGTAAATTTTGTAAGTACGTTTTGCAATGTATAATCACATGATGAAGTTTTCTTTCTGGTCAAAATATATCCCCTAGGTGTTTCTCTTCTAATTTTCTTGCTCATCATCTATGTGTCACATTTTTTTAGATATGGCCAACATAACTTTAAAAAGAAGCACTTAAGACAGAACTGCTGGCTGTCAGTGTTGCTCAACGAACAGATCTCATCGAAACAGAGCCAGGAGCTTTGCTATGTTCCTTATTCTCTTGAATTTAAAGCGTGTTACCTACTGTGAAATAGCCTCGTTCTGTACTTTTATTTTCTTTTTTGAGTGAGGGTCTCACTCTGTTGCCCAGGCTGGAGTGCAATGGCGTGTTCATAGCTCACCACAGCTTCAACCTCCTGGGCACAGGGGGATCCTTCTGCCTCAGCCTCCCAAGTAGCTGGGACCACAGGCACAGACCACCACACATGGCTTTTTCTAAAATTTTTTATGTTTTTCTAAAGAGGAGTTCTCCCTATGCTGCTCAGGCTGGTCTTGAACTCCTAGGCTCAAGCAATCCTCCAGTCTCAGCCCCCCAGAATGCTGGGATCATAGCTAGGAGTCACTATGCTCAGTCATGCATTTTAATTTGAAGTCAAGAAGAAAAATTCTCTCTTAAGCTTGATTAACTACGTTTCAAAAACCTTCATATGCAATTCTATACATTTCAAATACCAAACAAAAACTCCAGGGTCAGATACTTTCTCTTCAGTATACATACAAATTACATAACTTACAACATAAAATATACAACAGAACATCCAATTACTCTTGTCAAAGTTAAAACAAATGCATGATATACGGCTACTTAGTACAAGCTCAAAAAAGTTAAATCTGAAGTTTCAATTCAGCACTTTTGGCATTGACCAGACTTTTTTGCCAACTGCATCCTAAGTCGCTCCACTTTGTCTACGTAGGAAGTTCAGTCAAACACACTTTTAAATCTTCTCCCAGGTGTGAAAGACTCCTAGTGCAAACACACAGACTGTGTGCCATGGCCAGGCTTGTGGCAGTTTGTGGAGATGCCCCTCCATGGCCACGTCTCGCCTCCAGCCAGTCCAGGACTTGGAGAAGGGTCCTCCCGCCCGTCTTCCGGGAACCAGCCTTCTAGGGAAGCCACGTCACACCCTGGTGGTGAGCAGCAAAAGGCTGCCTCGCCCAAGGAAGGAAATAATGCCACTGAAAAAATCCCATCTAGGTAAATAAGTTTTTGTGTGCGTGTGGCATAAATACACCTCTCAAACAATTACAAACGACTGAAACAACCCAAGAGGAATTCATATGATCACGTGCTACTTCTGTAGAAGGTAGGACTTATACTGGGACTTATCATGATTACATCTTTGTTTCAATAAGTGATGGATAGCATAACTCGCATGCTCAGCCAAGCTAAGAGTGTTTTTCTGGTTCATTTTCTGGGTGCAGAGTTCCTCCAAGAATGGAATTCAAGTCCGTTTTCTCCAGACTTCTGACCGGAGTGAATGTAATAAAAAATAAAATTATGAACTCACAGTTCTAATAAGGAATAACTTGAAAGCCATCATAAATAGCATGAGCGTCCGTGAATGTCTCGCTCTGCTAATTAGCTGGATGTCTGAAAGAGTCACTGCGAGTTCTTTGAATGCAGATTGAGGCACTGCGCTGGCCTGTTCACCACAAATTTAACAAGATTAGGTTTTAAGAATGTTTTACACCTCACAGCATAAAATTTTTTAAAAAGAGAGCAATTGCACGTTGGTTCAAATAAATCACAGTGTCGCCATAAAACAGACCATAAAAACACTGAGGACAATGCAGTCGTTCTTATGACTTGAGACAGAATGATGGTCAAAACATGGTGTGAGTGAAAAAGAAAGCTCAAGAAAGTATGCCGATCTGGGCGCGACCCTCAGGGTGGAGGCGACCCCAGTGCGGACGCGACCCCCAGTGCGGAGACGATTCCGACCACGAAGGCGACCCCAGTGCGGACGCGACCCCCAGTGCGGAGACGATTCCGACCACGAAGGCGACCCCAGTGCGGACGCGACCCCCAGTGCGGAGACGATTCCGACCACGAAGGCGACCCCCAGTGCGGAGGCCACCCTGATGCAAAGGCGATCCCTGCCGTGAAAAGGGGATCTCCGTGAAGGTGGCTCCAGGGAACGGCCCGCGGACCTCCTGGTGCGGAGGTGACCCCAGGAGGGAGGTGGCCCCCGGTGTGGGCACGGCCTCCTGTGTGGAGGCAACGCCCAGTGTGGATGTGACCCCCTGGTGTGGATGCAACTTTTAGTGTGGCCACAACCCCCTGCGAGGGTGCAGACTCCCGGGTGGACATGACCCCCAGTGTGGAGGCCGCCCCTGGTGTGGACGCAAATGCCGAGGGCGGAGCACCCTCCTGTGTGGACGCGACCCCTGGTGTGGATGCCACCCCACGCGGCTGTGCCCCTTCGGCTCTCAGACTCTTGCGACCTGCCAGCCGGACTGCGCCCTCCTCGACTCTGCTTGGTCCTCCTCGGTCCCATTTCGCCTGCACCCGGGTTTGGGCCGTGCCACACCCCTCGCGGCTGTTGGCGGGGACCCCGGCCCTGGGCGGCAGGCTCCCTCCGGCCTCCTCGCCCCCCTCCATCTCTCTGGCCCGCCCCCAGGGCAGCGGCAGAGTGGCTTCGTGAGGTCAGGGTTGGGCCTCGCTGCTGGTTGGTTCCAGTCCTCCACTCGCCACCCCGTGCCTAGCCTCCGCCAAGGCTCCCGCGTGGCCAGCAGATTCCCAGCCCCGGCCCGTGGCCTGCGTGGCCTCACCCCCTGCTGCTCTCTCCCTGGACATTCCTGCTCTGCCATTCCTCTTCCTGGCGGCAGGACACGCCGGCCACCCCTCAAAGCCCATGTCGTGGACCAGGAATGCGCGTCCCAGATGTCCCCATGGCCAACTTGTTCAGCTCCTGGAAGTCTTTCCTTAGATATCGCCTTCTCCACGCAGCCACCACGGTCTGCCCGTTTAAGGCTCGACCCATGTTCCCAGTCTCACCTGAGCTCTCTCCTCTCCCCTCACCTAGGAGGCTGATTCCTTTCCTGCCGTCTTGGCCCTTGCTGATACACTGGATACCCCCATGCACTATATTCATATGTGGTGTCTGGTGTTCTCTTAAGAAGCTGAGTTCTGAGGCTGAGGCGAGAGGATAGCTTGAGGCCAGGAGTTTGAGGTCAGCCTGGACAACACGGCAAGCTCCCAGGCCTAAAAAAAATGGAAGTAACTTTGTGAGAGGGCGATGCTATGGGTCTTTGTCTAATTTGTTTCTTCTTACATTCCTAGAACAGAGCCTGACATAGAGAATATACCGAATAAGTATTCATGGAGTAAATTTTCTTTTTAAAAAAATAAGTTAAAATCTAGTCTCAAGGGTTGTAGATCAACTCCTAGGAGAGGTTATAACTGGAAGACGCAGAGAGACAGGGAGAACTTTTATCCTTCACTTTCTATATATCTGTTACGTTAGGATCTTTAAAACAATATCACTTTTCTTATCTTAACTATGTATATCTGGAAACAAGATGTCACCCTTAGTTTTACTATTCTAACACAACCTGTGCTTACTTCTTCTATGAAAGAAAACAGATTCCTGAACGAACTTCAATTAAAATACTTGTGCAGTGACAGCTCTTGGGAAACCTAACTCTAACATACAATTCCAAATTTCTTTTTATTGCTAAGGAATGACTTTTTATGTGTGTTCACTATGAGTTAAGGCGAATGGTTAAAAGGCACACTGCAACTTTTGGGGCCATCCACCCCGGAGACTACATTTTTCCTATAATTTCTAGTGAAACTGTTCTTAAACTCAGCACCACTTGATGATCTGGAAGTCTTTCTGGGCGTGTGTGTGTGACGGTTACATATGTATTTATATTTGTGACATTCATCACATGGCAGCCTATTACTCATGATTCCACTTCCAAGACAGAGGCAGCCCGGAACAAGGGGTAATCAGCAGTAAGCAGAAGGCATCATGTATAAAGGTAAGAACGGCCTGTACTATTGTTATAAAAATGCATCCACATTTTCTGGGAGGGCAAATGCTGGAACTTATTGGAACTGCATCTCCTTCTGGCCAAACAATTAGCTCTTTCCACGCATGGTCTAAAAGAAGCAGCAGCTCACAAAAGGGTAAATGTAACGAGTAAAGAGAAGAACATTTGGGAGGGGGCTGGAGGGGAGGATGAGGCATGAGAGAGGCTGTAGAGTGCTTGTCTAAGGACTCCCGCCCTCCAAAAACATAAGTCTTTGCAAGCAAACACCACTGCATCTCTTTAATTCACTTATCTACTGCGCATCCAGTCATGCGGCACAGCTTCCCGAGCACGAACTTGGTCGCAGGCACTTTGTCGTGGGCAGAAGATGACACTTGCGGAAGATGAGACCGGCAGGCACCTGTCGGGGGGACTGAGTTGGGAGTGCGTGAGGTCGAGTGCCTCTGCTTCCTGCCCCACGGCAGCCCTTGCCAGGCTCACCGGGCCCCCACCCCTCTGTTTCCTGAAAGGACCAGGCCAGGCCCACGCTGCCGGAGTCTACAGCGGTTTGCACAATCCGGCCTGGCCTGCTGGAGCGGCTCACGTGCCCAGCTGCTTGGACGGCGACACAGGAGACAGCTGTGAGAGCCCACAGGCCCGGTCTGGCCACCCAGGAGCGCTCCCTGGGGGGCAGCGGCCAGAGCTGCAGCCCCCCGGCTTCGGCGGACACCGAGGGGTCAGGCGGGGACGGGCCTGGCGGCGACACACCTGCACCTTCAGCACCGAGCAGCACCAAGCAGGGTTCGGGGACACTCGGAGCTCTAGGCTGAGCAAGGTCACGGGCCAAGCTCGCATTGGCTGCTCCAGTCCTGTGGCGTGGCACCAGGAGGAGCGGAAGAGATTGGCCCTAACAGCCACACAGCTCGATCCCGTGCGACGAGGGGCAGCTCACACCGGCCTGGGAGCCACATCTGTGGCCCGGAGAAAGCAAAAACCAACCCTCAGAGCTATCTATCGGGAGAGCTGCAGGAGGAGATGCCCTCCACGTAATGACTCTGTTTCCCAGGACACCGTGAGCATCAGTGCGGTTGACCTCTTTGACCCATATTTGTGTCACCTTTAAAAAAATCTGCCAGCGTCTATACCTGCTGTCCTCGTTCTCCTAGTGTGTTTTAATACTTACTTGCCAGACATCTTGTAGGGTACTGAAAAATATAAAACCAGAAGGGTTATTGCACCTTTGCTCTGAGGGCTCTCGGACTGCCAGGAAGAAAAGCCTTCCCTGCCACTGTGATACTATGAATCAGGACCTGAAAGGACACCTTGCACACAGACTCCCACGGCCTCATCGGCAGGAAATATTGCTGACAGTTCACAGATAAGGAGCTAGTATACGGTGAAGCAGAAGACAGCAGAGATCTGAAAGCCAGAACCATCTAGAATTAAATCTTGTCCCTCCCTGCTACGAGTAGGCATGTGACCTGGGGTGGCCTTGTGAATAACCCTAAGCCTCAAGCTACTTGACCGTGAAGTGAGCATGATAGCCCGTGCCTTGGAGTTTCTGAAAATTAAGTGGAACGACATACCTGGTGTGAAACCCAATTTTCAACCCATGGATGGCACAAAACAAATAACACCGTCATTGCGTTGTGAGAAGTGACCTTTGGATGCAGCTGCATCTGACTTCCAAACGCCATAACACCCTCTTCTGTTACACACTGTAAGTTGATGGACTAATGGAACGTTTACTTAATAAAGTACAAAGGCCAGTCTGCTGTGTGAGTCCTTTCTGCAATTTGAGTGGGTGTTTTTGCTTTCTAGACTCAGTTTTAATTTCTGACAAGAGGAAAAAGAGATGTCTGTCAATTAGGGTGTAGGCTGTACTGCCTTAACAAACAAGTCCGAGACACAGTGGCTGAAGCGAAACAGAAACTTCTCCTTCTCTCATGGAGCAGTGCAGCAGGAAGTGGTCCAAGCTGACAGACGTCAGGGAGCCCGGGTCAAGACAGGGCCACTTCCTGCCGAGGGTTTCAGCCCCCAGGAACACCAAGATGCGGACAGGTGGAGGGCAAACAAGTGACACAAAGGGTGCGAACAGCATGTCCACCCACATCTCTGGGGCTCCCTCAGGCTGCAAAGGAGGCCAAGGAGGGCCAGCTCCCACTGGAGAGTCCAGAGGAGAGGTCAGACACACTGCGTCCGCCAACAGTCTGAGAGGAGGGAAACAGTCATTCCATCTGTGGAAATGCAGGGCTGGTTTTAAGTTACACTGAGCAGGCCATGCGTCGCCAATGATTGGCTTGGTTTTCCTCTTAGATGTGATCAGACAAGCTGACTGGAAAGGTTGTCAGCTTGGGAATATTTTCTAATTCAAGTCTATCGCACGCGCCACTCTAAGCCTCAGCTCGGACAGGGTTTCCTGGAACACACGTCCTTCTGCTCCTGCAGACATAACTCATTCTTCTCGTCTGCTCTGTCCTTATGTTTTATTCCAGCGTGTCTTCTTTCCCAGAATCTCTTCTTCACATAGGTAAGAATCCTGACTTCCATACCTTAATATCTCAAGGGCCGAGCAGAGGGTCTGGCACATATTAGAAAATTAATGTTGCCGGGCTCAGTGGCTCAGCCTGTCATCCCGCGCCTTTGGGAGGCTGAGGTGAGTGGATTACCTGAGCCCGTGGGTTCAAGACCCGCCTGGGCAACTTGGCAAGCCCTCATCCCTACAATAAATAAATAAAAAATCAGCCAGGCGTGGTAGTGCGCGCCTGTAGTTCCGGCTACTTGGAAGGCTGAGGCGGAAGGATCGCCGGAGCCCAGCAGGTCGAGACTGCGGTGGCAGGAAGAGGCCACTGCACTCCAGTCTGGGCGACGAAGTGAGACTCCAATTCAAACAACAAAAAAAAGAAAATTAATGTTGAATAAATGAACGAATAAAGTGAAAAGTTACTATAGACACCGCTTACATGGTGGCTGACCGCCCATTCAGCACGTTTCATGGGGCTTTGTCGACTGACAACGGATGAGGATAGAAGGGGGGATGACCTCCCCACCTTGGCAAATGTGGACTTCAAATATTTTCAAAGGCATCTGTGTCCCCATTGGGTATCTCCTTGATTCTCCATAATGGATGAAAGCGTTTACACAGCACACGGCAATGTTTGGGCAACTTCAAGGTTGAGAAACGTGTAGCTCTTTGTGATATGCAAGTTCTTAATAAACGACACAGTTCCCTCTCTTAGACACCTGCCACACTTGTCCTTCTTCCCCTCTGAATCTTTCAAGGTCTGGGACTCCAGAAAAGTTTACAGGAAGCTCCTTACCTCGCCGAAGCAGCTTATGGGGACTTAGAATGAGTTTCGCTCCACTTCCAGCGAAATAAGCCAGTTTACGGATATATGACACTTTCATCTCTTTTCCTGAAACCTCGATCTTTATTTAAAACAAAAAGCAAAACCCCAGCCTGCTTTTAATTTTCATTTCCCTAGCAAGTTGTCTTCCTTTTTCTTTCCTTTCGTTGTTCAGAAATGTCTTTTCTTAACTGCCGCCCACCACTGGTCACCACTGGCTTGGGTTTCTTTTCCCCCAAATTGCTGCCTTTGTCATGGTGTACTGAGATGACTTTCCCCAAACGTTTTGACCTCAAGCCAAACGATTTTCGGAGCAAGCCTGCATGTTCCTCACCCTGTGGTGGTATTAATGTAGAATAGGCCCGTGCAAATTGATGTTCTACAATTCATTTACAGCCGTCTGCACACCTAACAAATGTAACTAAGGGTAGTTAGAATGTCTTTAGCAAGTTCAAAGGAGACATGCAGAGTGCAGAAATGTGTTGGCTATTTGTAAGACTGGCAGCATTTTTTGCTTTTGATGAAAGCTACTTAACGTAAAACATCTATGTTCTGCTCAGATCTATCTTAGCGCAAACTTGGTTTATTTGTTCTTAGCTAAATGGTCTCTTCAAATGTATGCCGTTCAGCAAATTGCCTTTCTAAGAAAAGACGGCTACAGTAGCATAAAACTCAGGAAAATGTTCTACGTGTCTCTGCACGGCATGTTGGTTTTGCTGTGTGTGTGTGTCTGGACTCAGGCGTGACCCATGCCTGAATTGTGAGTGATGGTGCTCTTTCCCCATCGCTGGATCCTAAAAACACTGTGCGTATTCCTTTGCTCTGTCACTGAACCATCCACCGCGTGCCCAGTGTTCCATCAAGCACCGGCAAAGAAAGGCGAGTCAAGCCCAGCCCTTGCTCTCAAGTTGACAAGCGAGTTGGGTGGACAGAAGCAGCTGGAACCACGGCCACAGGTGGCCTCACGAATGTGTGAACGTGAGCAGACCCAGGCTTGGCGGGCCCGGCGTGCATCTGGATCTGGCTGGCAAATGTGGTCAAAGACAGGAAAATAAGATGGAATTGTCAATGCAGTACAAACCTCGAGTCTAAACACTCAAACATATAAACAACATTTTTTTCTAAGGTGACTTAAGATGACTAGAATCATTAAAATGTCACCCCATCATGACTCTTGGAAGCTGGTTGGCTAAAGCGACCGGCATGTCGAAGGCTGTGTCAGCCAGTGGGCGCAGAAAGGTGCCCAGAGCTGATTTCGTGGTTTTCTAAGATCTTGGAGTCAGTCAGCACCCCAGCTCCCCAGGAAAGCTGGGGGTGAGGTTCAAGGGCCTCAGGTTTGAGCTCTAGGAAGACCACGGTTTCAGTCCAAGTCTGAAGCAGGGAGAAACAGATGTGACAGTTTGGAGGCAGTCAGGCTGGAGTAGCCAGTAGCCAGGAAAGAGTCGGCATTTTGTTCTGTTCAGATGTTCACTGATTGGATGAGGCCTACCCGCATTAGGAAGGGCTGTCTGCTCTCCTCAATCTACCAATATGAATGTGAGTTTCACCCTCAAATGGCCCAGTAGGAACATTCAGGATAATGTTTCACCAAATACCTGGATGCCCTGTGGCCTAATCAAGTTGGCACATAAAATTCAACATCGCAAGTTCCTTCATGATGGTTGAAATGAGGCTTCACAAAAGCCTTATATTCATGAAAGGATACCCGAGACCATGACAAACACAAAAACACGTGGCTTTCTTGATCAGGTTTGGTTTAAATCCCAGCTGTGCCGTGCATTAGGCGTGGGACTTGGAGAGAGCTATTTAATTATTTCAAGCGTCAATGTTATCATCACTAAAATGGAATAAAAGGACCCAGTTACGCAAATTTATTGTCAAGAGTAAATAAAACATTTCGTGATACGCTAAGCAGAGTTGATCATGCCATACCATAAATAAAAATCTCATTCCACAAAAATAATGATTAGTTTGTTTGAAGAGTTTAAATTGCCTGCATTCGCAAAACCATGGTTTCAATCTCTTTTCTCAGAGACACCTGACTCAGATTTACTGTAAGAGGTTTGGCTAGATCTAGTCTTCTGCGTCAAATGCACCACACTTTGCATACTTGTTCCCGTATTTGATGTAAGGCACTGGTTGCGTGTGTCAGGCCATAACGCTAACTATTAGAAAAAGCAAGTGGATCTGCCTTGTAGATTCCGGCCTTCTCCTGGCAGTGTTTTCTCAAAACAAGGTCTTTTCCCATAGGGAAATCTGTCAGTAAAGCTGACCTCTGCCAAGCTACTGTTGGCCGCCATTTCTCTTTTAACGGGCCCACCTAACAAACCCAGGAAACTTGTTGCTTGCAAAGAATTATAATTGTCCGAAAATGTGTTTGTTGCAAAAAAAATGTATTTGTTAGCGTTGCTGTTGGGAGATCACCACACATAATGACATTCCTCCCCACCATGCTTTCCTGGACTGGATGGTTACATTGGTAGGGACACTACTTGAGTGCCGAGACTGACAGGCGAGAGGTAAAGCTCTGTGTTCCAGGCCAGGACCGGGCTCCAGGTGGGAACGGGGACGGAGGAAGGCATGCGGGAAGGTCTGCCCGGGGTCCTGGGTGGAACACTTGACTGTGAACCTACACCGAGGCTGAAATGGATGGAACTTGAAGAACACATGCACATGCGCAAACATATGTGCACATGTGTGCGCACACACGTGTGTAGGCACACAAGCACACATGTAGGCCCATACATGCACGCACATATGCATGTGCATATACTCGTGCACACACACGGGGCATGCAAATATGAACACACATGCAGACACATGTATGCACATGCGCACGTGTCTGTACACATATACACACAAGCAAGCACCCACGCACACATGTATACACACGTGAGTGCAGGTAAACTGATACAATCTGATACAATTGGTGGATCCTATCAATGCCAGTTTCCTGTTGTATGACTGTGCTGGAGTTTTGCAAGACGTTACTGGGGTCTGCCAGGTAATGGGTACATAGAAGCTCTCTGTTTTATTTCTTGCAACCACATGCAAATCTCCAGTGCTCTCAAAATAAAAAGTCTAATTAGGGAAAAAAAAGTGTCAATGTTTTTGTCTGCCTCAAGGCTTGGCACGGCCCTGGGAGGTAGTGAAGAGACATTTTTCAAGCCGTTTCATACATTTTAATCACACTTTGGACCCTGTCCAGCTCCCACAAAGACCCTCCGGCCTTTGAAAACGTTGGCAGCCAATGCAGGGTGGCGGGCTCCCCCATCCTGACATAAACAAGCCGGCAAATGTGGATGTATCAGATTTGTCACTTGATGAATGAGGAAAACCATCTCCGGGAGGAACGGGGCAGCTTGAGTGAGTCCAGTTTCTTGAGCATGCCTGGGGGAAAATGAGGTCACTGTTATCTGATGTGACACCTAGGGCCGCCGGCCTGGGAGCCCGCCACCAACGAAGCCTGCCCATGACGAGGGTCTGGGATCCATTAAGAAAGCGTGAACTTCTAACCTGTGGGAACCATCGGGGCGAGGCCCAGCCGGCTGAGCCCCGCTCCCAAAGGTTAATCGCAGCACTCCACGCTGACAAGGACTTCCGGTCCCCTCCGGCCTCTGTGTGCTGCGCTGGGCCCTCTGAGCCCGAGAAGAGAGAGCTCCCCTTCCCTCTGCTTCCAGAACAGGAAGAAAGTCCTCAAGAATGTCTGCCCCATATCTAGCCAGGGGCCTGCAGGGAACAGGCGCTCAATACATGTTTCTCAAACAGTCACTCGAAAGAGCCCTTAAGAAAAATTCCAGCACACACTCCTGATTTTATCCACCAAAAAAAAAAAAAATCAACTCTCTGTGAAATGCTTACTGTGGATCAGACCCTGCCTTTACGTATGCAAGTACCAAGCACTTCTTTCAAGCACTCTAGACAGTGGGTGGTGATTTGAATGTCCACGCAGCAGATGAGGCTGTTGAGGCACTAGCAGATCAAACAGCTTGCCAAGCCACACAGCCACAGAGTGTGGAGCGGGACATCCCATCCACGGGAGCCGCGTGCCAACAGTCAGGCCCCCTGCTCCCTCCCTTGCGACTTCCAGGGCACCCATCTGCCAGGCAACCTTCCTGGTCCAGAGGTGAACCAAGATTCTCGTATAAAATCTACAGAAGCGTTCCAGCAGCCCTTTCCCATCCACAACAGTCCTGCATCGAGCTCGATCCCAACCCTCGTTTACAAATGAGACGTGGGGCCCACCTGGCCCAGCGGCTCGGTGGTGGCCCTCTCAGGAAGTGGTCAGCTCCGCCATCCGAGGCTTGCCATCAAACCCGGCTCTTGGGTTCACTACACAGCTGTTGAATCGGGCATTTCAGGGTCCACCTTGCAGCAGCGAGGACTTTGACTCCATTTTAAGAGCTGATGGGAGCTAGTTTAACAAAGTCTGCTGGTGGAGGATTTGCTCGCCAGAATGTGAGGCTGGGATGCCACCTGTGCTTCCTGTCTCTTGCTGTGATGAGACGACGCCCAGGAGAGGCCTGTGGCAGGTATCATCTCGCAGACACCTCCGGCTGCCATGATGGTTGTTATTCTTCAGGGTAATTTTTCTCCCAGGAAACAATACCAAAATGAAAAGCTCCCTGGATTATACTTTTTCGGCATCATACATTCAAGTCTGAGTTCATTCATTCATTCACCCCCTTCAACAGGTGGGTTTTGAGCAGCTGAGACCTGAGATGCACTACACTAGTGCTGCAGGGAACACGGCTGTCGACTTGGAATTGCAGACACCATGTCTTATTCTCCGTGGCTTCCCTCTGCCCCGTGCCGAGTCACAGCTGGTGCCCAAAAAACGATTAAATGTGGGGAAAAACATCAGTCTCAGCAGTTTTTTTTTCTATTAGAAGTGTATGCTTAAAAAAATTTTTTTTTTAATTTTAAAGATGTGGGGACAATTCAGGGTTAGGTATACAAATACTCATTCTGCGGGTACCCTTGTTTATGAGGTGTGCCCCTCCCTCCCTGGCAGTTTCCCTCAACTGCCAATCCCACCCCTCCTCCCCCGGCAGTTTCCCACTACTGCCAATCCCTTTCTTACAGTGTTATAATTGCTCAAGGTCCGCTTATGAGTGAGCACATCTGGTACTCTGTTCTTTGTTTCTGTGATAGATCACTGAGTATGATTGACTCTCCATCCAAGTTGCTGCGAAGTCCATATGTTTCTCCTTCTTTATGGCTGTGTAATATTCCATGGTGTATATGTACCACTTTTTTTTAATCCAGTCCAGCTTCGATGGGCAGCATGGTTGGTTCCATGTTTTTGCAGAAGTGTATGATTTTATTAAAAGTTAATGAGAAAATAAATGTCATGAGTCAAAAGAGAGGTGCAAATTGTAAATTTGGCAAATTAGAGTTGTCTGTGGAGAAGTAGTGTCTGTCCGAGATAATAAAGACCTGCCGGATGCCCTTGGCTACCCAGAAATTACTGAGAGAGGTGACTTTCGAACTTTTATCATATGCCCCGAGGTCCTGCTCTGATCCCTTAGCCTGGCCAAAGCCATAGAAACTGTGTTTTTAAGAAGCTCTGCAGTTAATCCTTAAAATCAGGGAAGTCTGAGGAACACTAACATAGAAAAGTTATTTTTAATTTAGTCAGGCAAAATTCCTGGAAAAGTGGGCAACATGGTGAGACCTCGTCTCTGCAACAAATTGAAAAATTAGCCGGGCATGGCAGCACGCACCTGTAGTTCCGGCTACTCGGAAGGCTGAGGCGGAAGGATCGCCGGAGCCCAGCGGGTCGAGGCTGCGGTGGCCGGGAGCGTGTCGCTGCACTCCAACCTGGGCGATGAAAACTCCAACTCAAAAAAAAAATTACTGAAAAAGGTGAGACAAAGGGCTTAGAGAACTATAGGATAATACATTATTTTTTCTTCCTTCCCTCTATTTGCAAAAGTGGTCCTTCAGAGGCTAGAAACATTTGGAGAAGAATTTCCCAAAATTAACATAGGTTTAAGTACGCAGGGTTAGTATTAGCACTCACTCATTTATGTGCTGAGTGTGATTCAGTCTTTAGTTACCACGTCATAAAGATGTCAGTTGGCAACAATGATTGCTTACTGTGGCACTTACCTTCACCCCGTTCATGTCTTTCTACTCGAACACACACACACACACACAACCCCTACACAGGCAGTGTGCTAGGCTGTGGATATGCAGAAATAAAACAGAGTCTCAGGAATTTCACGATCTCTGCATGAGCCAAACAAGTAAAGCAATCGCTGTCATTATAAGGACTATGACATGGTTATGCAGAGACCACTAACGCGTGACCTTACAAAACCACTTAGCCTCGGTTTCAGCATCTCTGCAGAATGGATGGGAAGAACAGATGGGTCTGAAACTAGAAAATCCTGTGTGTGATGATGTTTTAAAACTGCAACAGCAGAAAGGGTTCTTGCAAACGGGACTGTTTCCCATTCGCTCCTACAGGTGTCGTTTTATATCCACTCCGTGTGGGAACTGAAGCTCTTGGCATCCTTGAAAATCACCACCACCTCTCTGTAGGCAGACTTGTATTCTCCAGAGCTGTTTTTCCAATAACATTTATCTTAACAATAATATGCTTAGTCTGCCGTGTAAATACAGCGTCGCTGATTAGGCAGCCAGCCCAGCCAAACGTTATTCGGGGTTATAATTATAACTATTTAACTGTTGGACAATCTCAAACCAGTTGCAAAAGAATCCCAGTTTGTTTACACCCAGCAATTTAAAACCTGTGACTTCTCTTTCTCCTCTCTCTTCTTTAAGGGAGAACGCAGGATAATCCCATTCTAGCCCGAAGCCCCAGAGTACAATCAAGGCTCCTACAAACACATCAGGACTCGGGACTCCCTTTTGGTTCAGGCAAGGAGCTGTTGCCATGATTTGTTTTCATTTAGTAAACAGAGAGAGCTGTTCTGTTCTGAGACCTCCTTCCCCTCACTCAGAAAAGGGGGTGTTTATGTGCAGCTGTGGGGAATTACTCACAGGAGGTTTAAACAGTGGAAAAAGAAAACATCCTCTCTTCTTCTTGGACCCACCCAGCCCACCAAGGTTCACAGACGTTGCCAGTGGAAGGATGGACTCTGGTTCACTGAAAACCCCCTTGGAAAGGGAGACCAGCCTCTCTCGGGACAGCTATGAGGCCTGCAGCTGACGACGCAGGTCAACAGTCACCCAGGAAAGGCAGGTCCACGCCTCTGCAAGGGCGTCGCTTCAGAGAGGGCTTTCAGATGAGACACGGCCCCGACAGAGCCTCAGTGGCCAGGGTTGTATCAGAAGCGTAAGCCCCCCTGCAGACACAAGCCACTCTATGATTTCTGCAGGTCATCAAAGGCCCTCTTAGCCAACAACAAACGCTATCTAGATTTTCTTATTCTCACGTTGTATGAATGTAGGAGGGTGGTCTCTTCTTTCACATTTTCCCTCAACGCAAGTCATCTGTTTCTTTGCATTTTTATTTCATCGGTTTGGCCTGTGCAAAAAAGAATCCGAGAATTTAACCAAATGGAGAATTTGACTTAAAGATTTCAGAGTAATTTGCCAAACAACACCTTGAAATGAGTGATAAAAAGTTAATACATCATAAATAGTGAGTTGTGCTGTCACTACATCAGATTAAACATCAGAGTTATGATTTTTAGGTTATTCTTAAGTAGAGTGAATTTTGGCCCACTTGGTAAGTCCTACAGGCAGTCACATTTAAAATTATGAGCAGGATGGATTTTCAGTTTTTAAAATATGCAGTGTATGTTTTTTCTCTTTCTCTGTATTACTTTTCGGTATTCATGGCTTTATGAAAAGTAGCTCATGTGACAGAGTTCTAAGACTAATGTGTCAAATATATTAACAGGTATGTGTGTATATATATACATTTTTTCAAGAGTATAGAATTAAATTATCTTTTTTTTTACCTACTACAGTTAAAAAAACAAAAATGAAGAAAATTAGAAAATTTTCAGTTTGTTTCTGGGAGTAAAATTCGCCAAATTTGATTCTATCAAAATATTCTTATGCAGAGCTATCATTTGGGGGAAAAAATTTAAAGATTCCTTTATACGTGACTTAATTAAACTGAGTTTTATTAAATCTTCCTTGAGCATTGATTGAATATAGTAGTTCAATAAGTGGTATAACTTAGAACTCCTTTGAGCATTAGCATGCCAGTTTTAACTACTTTTTTCAAATTATCTTCTATGTGAAGCCATGAATGTAGGGACAAAATTTTTAATTCGCCTTCGTGTCTCAGTCACATCTGACTTTTAAAGTAATCTTATAATCCATTACTGTTCGCGCGCATGCTTTTCTACAGCGACGTGAATATAAATTTAAAATCAATAATTCAAAATTAATTTTAATCACCATTTAAAATTTACTTTGAATGCTGCAACCAAATACAGTGACTCATTCTATTAAAGGTCAACTCAGTTGCTAGGCAATATACACATGATTTGCAATTTGAGGCTCTCAAACGACACAAAAAGAAAATTCTTAGAGTGAACAGCTTCTTTGTTTGAAAAAGTCTCTTGTGATTAACCCGGGGTTTTTTTTCCTTAAAATATCACTTCCAAAAAATATGATTATGCCTATTTCACACAAATGAGTTTTCTTCCTTAGAGTATACATAATCATCAGGTAGCGACGCATTGAAATCCCACATCATCAGCAATAATGGTGGTAGAGACCACCTAAAGTAGTTGGGATTTTCCGTAACCCCCCACATAAAATGATAACAAACAGCTGGACTTTATTCACTTAATTCATATTTTTTAAAAGAAAATATACCATGCATTGAAAAGCTTGTATGACATACCTGAAGAAGCTCATTTATGAAAACAAAAAGTATCATTTCCATAAGATTATTCCAGAGAAATATGCTTCACTTATGTAAATTAGCCAGACATTGAAGTGGAAAGATGCTCATTCCGTTTTCTAAGGGAAATAAAATTGACAACTAAACTTTCAGTTTTGGGTCTTTTGCAAAGAGAACTGATGATGTCCAGAAACACGTCTTCCTCCTTCTTTCCCTCCCTCCATCCTCACCTTCCTTTCTTCTTCGTCTTTTGATAAACTTGTTTTCATATTTTACATATCATCAAGTTTATTTTTATTTATCTTGTTAGAAAATAATGCACTTTTTGCTTGGTTTGGTTTCAATATTACATTTCCAGGGTCTAGCTTACCTGGTACATAACAGCGGCTCAAAAATACTTGTTGAGTGAGAATGAATATTAAGTAACACACACTAGTTGTTGAAAATGTGGAAAAGGCCTCGTTCCCCGTAAGCAGCACGTGGAAGACCAGCTGGATCTTAGCTGTGCTGGGCTTTCCTGGGTTTCCCAGGTCTCAGCAACACCTGCTGGTGGGGGGGGGGTTGCAAATGTCTGTCAGTAGTTTTGCTGTTCACCTGTTTAGAGAAACTGTCTCAGCTGCTGGGTTTAAGCAGTCAGCCTCGTTTACCCCGGGAGACGTGTCTTGCTTAATTCCTACCTCAGTTTCTCATCCATGATGGTCCATCTTTGAAGTCCACCAAGGAACTGACCAGAGCTAGAAAGGATAACAGAAGCAAGCCAGATCGAGGTAGCCTTTAAAATGCAATCATCCCAGACTCAAAAAAGTTCATTCATGGCTAGAAAATGAGCATTATTTATCCAAAAGACTGCAGCTGTTATATTCTCTTGAGAGAATACAAAGACCTAGCCACGCCAGTTTTTTTGTTTGTTTTCTTTTTTTTTTTTTTTTGATTGCCTAACTTCAATGATTCAGAGACAAAAATCCCAAAATAGGCATTTATAAAGGCAAGGTTGAGAGGAAGAAAAAACTCAGAACCGGGGTTGGTACTCAGCGTTGCTAGTTCTCAAGCCACAGACTGCTAGGCTATTTCTCTCCTAATTTCCCCAGCTTGCCTGAGTGATAGTCTTATTCCAGTCAAAGAGTCACTGGCATTTCTGTGCAATATATTCTGTTCTGTCTACACTGGTGCTTATTTAGAAATAAAAACAGAACAACGAAAGCCCTAAATTAAATAATGAAACCAGAAAACGTAAACCCTCAGATAAAAGGAGAAAACAAAAAGTGAGAAGAGAAAATATATTTTCCCAGGAATGTCCACATCTACACAGACTTCATTTTCAGTGTGGATTTTCTTTGAATAGGGTTTGGATTTGCCAACAGGCTATTAGGATATAATACTCTACTCACGATCCTACCAGAACGGATCTAAGGTCTGTTATAATTTTCCCCTTTTCCCAGAGATCCGTAGAGCCAAGAGGAAGGGGGGAAGGAAAATGGGCAAAAGGTTGTGAGAGTCGGAAAAACTGGCTGGATTGTGTCCAGCCATCTTCAAAGGGTAACCTTTTCCAAACAGAGCAAACCTTCAGGGGGAGATTATGCAAAGCCCCTGCCTTACCAGCACCTCTGAAAACCTGCCACCCTGTCCATTCAGACGGGAGGATTAAGGACACTGGGGGAATGAAAGCATCCATTTATCCGCGGTCTATGTCAAGCATTCTTCTTCTGCCCTGCTCTGGGTTGGAGCCTGTGGTTTACGGGTGGTGTGATCGTGGCTTTCACGGTTTTCGGGGTTGGGGGTGCGTCTGTATTATCTGACGGTTCTGTGTTTATTTTTTCCACAAAGACGCTTAATTGTGTAACTCCTGGCTAGGTTTCCCAGCCAAATGATAGAAATCAGAGTTGGAAAAGACCTATTAGGTCATTTCACCAACTCCAGCCAGTGAGAACGTTGCCTCTGACATGCTGGATGAAGAGTCCACCCCTTCCCTTGGGAGACTAGTTCCACAATCCAATTAGTTCACAGTGCCAACACGTCTTTCTTGACACTTAATTTACAATTAATATCATTGTCTTTCTTAATTCCGTTCTCACAAATTGCTTACTCTGTCGTATTGTTTTTCCCATTTAAATCCACTGATAAGCCTATTTTCTTACTTCTCCAAAAGGACACTCATTTATCTGGCTACATGATTTCTAGAATCCTTATTCTTTATCATGTGTTATTCTCTGCACAACTCGGTATCCCTTGGACACAAAGAACGAAAGCGTCACGTTTTTCAGCATGGCGCATCTCATTAACAGTGGGTACGGAGCAGAGGATTGAGACACTTTAATTTTTTTATAAAATTCAGCCTTCCCCAATAGTTTGCATCTATTTTCTGTAAGTTTCTAGCAGAGCGGTTAGTGGCCTGGGTTATGTCGGCAATTCTGTGTCTCAGCTTTTCGTGTGTGTGTGTGTGTGTGTGTGTGTGTGTGTGTGTGTGCGCGCATGTGTGTGTGTGTGTTTGCATGTGTCGGATTTTCTGCAGCAGTGAAAACCCTGGCTCAGATGATCAGATGAGATAAGACAGGCAAAGATAAGACACAAGAGGAAGAACACTCCAGGAACAAACCCAGGGGCTGAAGAAACTCAGCCTCCCACCAGGAAACCCACTTGCTGAGGAGATGAGCCCTTTCCAGGTTAAGTGGGTTGCCGTGGGCCGAGGCTGCCCGAGGTACCATGTGGAGACCCTTGCTTGGGTGGGCGTTTCTCCACAGCCAGGCAGCTCTCTTGAGATCCTTTCTTCATTGCCTAAGGCCTGGCTCCAGTCCTGGTTCATCTTGTCTCCCTCTTCCGACTCTCTGGACTTGTTTTGGCCAGTGGACCAGTTTCCCCGTCCAGCTCGCCATGTGAAGTCCGCCTCCTCCTTTGGACCTCCCTCCTGCCTGCCGGCTGGTCTGAGGGAGGAGCCCTGTTTCTGGAGTCTGCCCTCTGACTAAGCTCCTCTTGCTCCTCCACCCTTCCCTGATGACCAGCGCCAACACCTGCTCACGCTGAACTGTCCCTCCACAGCCCTGATCGTTTGGCTGTCGAGACAGCCTGTCACTCAAATGTGCGTTTGGCTCTGGCAGAGGTCACGGTCGTGACTCCAAGTGGCCTGCTTGGGGGTTCTTCAAGGAAGCTTTATGGAGAATTGTCTCTCACAAGCGTAAGACGCGTACAAAGCCCCCCCAGACCTCTTCCCAGCACACAGCCCGTCAGGCATCCCCAGCCCCTCGCCCTCTGCCGGTTCTTTCAACCCCGAGCTCTTTCCCACTATGGGGTCTTCACTGTCTTATGTCCTCCACTTCCAAAGTTTTCTTGACTCATCAAGTCACAGCTGACATGGAACCTAGCAAGGTCACCCTGCGCAAGGGTAGGCTCCACTCTTACGCGTCATGATCTTACCCTGTGCTTGCATTGATAGCACTTAGCCAGAATTGTGACCACATGCTACTTACTTATTTGTTAAGTTGTTTGAAATGTGTAAACTCCATGATACATCAAGACAGAGTCCTGTTGATTATCAGTTTCTGCTCGGGCCTAGTAAGTTATAGATGCTCAAACAGGTGAGCACATCAACCATGACACAAAAAGTAGACAGCAGAATGAAAGTTGGCAAAGTCAGTCAGTCCATCATTGAAAGCCAATTAATTGTCTCAATCTGTATGAATCTGGTTTTTTCCCCTTCATACTTGTAAGTATATAGTTTGCCAAATTCGTTGAAAAAATTGACATTGTGTAAATCTGTATCAGATATCGGATCAGTAAGGTTTCTTGGCTTCAGGCAAGAGGAAATGACTTCCTCTTGAAAGTGACTTCCTCTTGAATGTTTACTTGAAAAGGAACTTAATTGGGGAAAAAAAAACAGGAAGCTCATAAAATTGATGGGAAAATGGAGGTGTGTGCATGGTGAGTAGAGAGAAGCCAGAGGAACACAGACTTCAGACACCAAGAGCAATGCTTTCATGACACCACATGTGGTGGCTCCCAGACGCTGCTGGGACCTCCAGACCCTGTTCCTGGCTCCCAGCGCAGGAGCACCCTAGAGCCTGTCACGCATGACCTCAGACATCCCTTTGCTAGCTGCTGTGTCAAGCCCAAAGCCCCGAATTAGAGGGCTACGTCGTCACAAACTGATTAGGTGACCTAGCCCTGCCCTCCGGATCAGACGGAGAGGGAACTTCCCACCTTCTGCTCTGGCATTTTAAGATAAAGAACCCCACAGCTCACGCCCTGAATCATTTTTTCCAACCACGGGGAGGGGCGGCCGAAGGATGGACCCCTCTCAAGCAACCAGTCCATCAAACTGACCAAGCCACGCCCAAACGACACAGCCACTAACCTTTGCTGTCCTGCCTCGGGGCCCATGTGCCCAAGGCTGAGGACTTGTCACACCGTTGCTTTCCATGTCTGTGATTCCGAGGGGTCTTTTTTCTTAGGAGTCGACATTCCTGGGATTTATTGTTCCACAGAGGGATTGGGTCGATACTTTCTGCAGACTCCCTTGACAGCGTGGGTTGTTGTAACATGGTCTTGGGCTGAGTTCCCTAGAAGCTGAGTCTGAGACCCTGATTCTTGTGGAAGTGAAGCACTGGCAGAAAAATCCACACCGAAGGGAGTGAAGCAGGACAGAGACAGGAAAAGTTCTGAGCAAGAAAGTGGGCTCAGAGGAAGTCGCCCTTCCCGGCCACGGGGAGGGTCTTTGAGGCATCAACCCCTTGGCTGTGTCCGCCTGCTTAAGGCAAGAGTCAGCTGTCAGCTTTGGAGTGTCCCGGGGTGGGCTCTCCCGGTGAGACAGCAGAGAGTAGGGGGCTCATTCTCCAGGAGATGGGGCCACCAAGGACCCACTGGCTGCTGCCGCTCACAGAGGCCGGGCCTGGGGTGCATGAACACGCTAAAGGGAGACCAGAGAGGATGCCCCAGCAACTGCTGCAGCCACCTTCCGTCTAACCTCTGTTGGCTTGCTAATTCATTACGTGTGTTTGCACGCACATCAGCCAGAGGGCAACATCATTAACCCTGAAATAGCCCTTCAGCTTTTCTTTTTGACCTTCTCAAGGTGTAAAACAGGCGTGGCTACATGACGCCAAACATCTAGACAGAACTGACGTACTTCCAACGGCTGATCCACGAACACATGGATCCTTAGAAGAACACAGGTGGCTCGCTGGTTTGTGATTTTATCTTCTCATCCAGGAGGGCATTTGCATTTAACTGACCAAAAATGCTTTAAAAATCTGGGTACTGTCATCATTATCCCTGTAATCCTTGAGGAGACTGCGGCTCAGACAGGCTTATCACTGAACCGAGGGCACACAGCAAGCATGTGATGAGGCAGGGATGATTTCTCTGTGACTACTGGGTGTGTTGGAATGACCTCAGCACTTCCCAGCAGAATGCGGGTGACTTTGACTCTGAATTAAAGGGTCAGCGGTGTCTTTATTTTCCTTTGTCTGCTTCTCATTCTCCAATCCACGTGTTAAAGGCCCAAACTGTGGTAATGCTTTGCCGTTTGGAGACAGGTAAGACTGCTCACCTTTCGATGTTGGACATGGCTCCCGTCAGCAGGGCAAGTTCCAGCCTGTGGCAATGGCGGCTGTGCTGAACACTTTGCGTGGATGAACACACTGTGTGGAAAACCGTTGCGTGGATGCACGTGTCGCATGGATGCACGTGTCGCGTGGATGAACAGGTTGTGCGGATGAACACGTTGTGTGGGTGAACACATCATGTGGATGGGTATGTCACGTGAAAACATGCATTGGTTTATGGATGAACGTGCTGCAGTGTGGAATATGTCGTGTGGAAGAACGCATCACGTGGATGTGCATGTTGGTGGATAAGCCTGTCACGTGCGTGTATATCACGAGGACAAGCCTGTCACGTGGGTGAGCTCACCTTGTGTGGATGGGCACGTTGTGTGGAGGCATGTGTTTAAGTCTCTCTTCTCAGCTTCCTCTCGGGCTCACCTCCACGCACGTAGTGAGTGGCGCTTAGACAAAAGTTAAGAAAGTAACTGGCTGACGGAGGAGATCAAAATCAATTTCATTAATGTCACAGCTATAATTTCTGAGTACTTGGTTGGTCTTATCCATGCCAGGGACATTAAGTAATAAAAAAAGTTACTTCGCTATTTTATTTTCTTCTGCCTCAAATGCCCCTTGTTTGGTTGCAGATGACACATTCCAAGGCTCCGATCTGGACACGTCACAGAAGCCAGCCAGGCATCACACTGAACTTGCCGCTGACGCCCGCCGACAGGTCAAGTGATGCAGGCAGAGAGTTTCAGTTCCTTTCTCGAGAGCGTCTAGCTGGAGTTATTTGGAGGGAACGTCTTCCTTCTGTATTCTTGGAATGTATGAGATTGTTGGGTCTGAGCTGGTTGTGATCTTGATTTTCACTTTGTGAGGATGGTTATCTTGAAAGGACAGCGGTCCACATAAAAAGAGGTAGGTATAGAGGAACAGAGGACAGAATGATGATCCAGTGACTTGAATCCACATTAACAGCTCACTGACGGTGTTTTTTATATTGTTGCTTGGCTAACTGAAGCAAGTTTTTTTTTGTTTTTTTTTTGGTCTTACTTAAACTTCTGTTTCTTGCAGTCTTGTGCTTAATACACATCTATTATCACTGATTCACACAGAAACCCCTGAGTTAGATGTTATCATCTGTATTTTACAGACATGAAAATTAAAGCCTGGAGAGTTGATGTGATTGACCGTAGGTCGCACATTAGTCAGTAAAGAGCAGATGTTGAAGCAGTTTCTCAATGCATGCATGTTGATATGAATCACAGTGGGCAAGCATATGTGTAATCACGTCGAGGGATGCCTACGTGAGAGCACGGCGAGCTCTCACCTCAGAATGGTTTCTCATAGCTCATCCTGGAATTTCGGCCGCCTTTTGTTTCATTCAAGGGGATGGATGGGTGTAAACATGGCGCTCAGCGAGTGGAATAAAGCGCAGTCATCATAACAACATAAACACTGAAGAAATGACTGTTATCTTGCCTGCAACACGACGCAGTGTCTCGCTGGGAGCAGAAAGTCAAAAATGAGGATGGAAAGACGTCCTCTGCTGCGGTGTTGCTGACGACGCGGAAGGACTCAGGAGACCCGTGGCTCCCGCCTGCTTTTAACACGGCTGCTGGTCAGGGTCTGTGCTTTGAACTGTCAGACACCGCACAGGCTTTCCCACCAGAGAAAACTTGCACAGCACACGTTTTTCACTCTTTTGCTGTATGATGATGTGCAGAAATGAAGAAATCAAACTTCCATTTTTTAAACTACAGGATGAGGAAGCAGGAGACAGTTTCGATCTCACGATGACCTCACCCAAATAGAGTCGGAACTATGGGTGTGCTCTGCCGCCTTCGAGTCGCATCGGTGGCGAGAGTCTGAGAACCACTGCGACTCCCCCAAGGCCCAGTCTCCGTGTCTCGGCCTCCTAAGTGCCCTCCCAAGACCTCAGGGATGGGATTAGGTTTCAAGAGGCAGGGGCGCTCGAAGAAGGAGAAAAGCAGGGAACGTGCTCATCCATTCTTTATCTTTTTGATTGCTGTAATTAATATTTCTCCCAAAGATTCACCTGACATGTATGGGGCACCTGATGCATACCAAACTTTCTGCTAAGCCCTATCAGCAGGGAGGTAGGTGTGAAGACAGCACACGGGTGACATATTAACATAAGAAGGTGCATATACAAAATGGAGGGAAGCTTCCATTCACATCACTATATGTGCAGGAGCACAGTCATTCATCCCGGCGGTGCTACTGTCTGTCCTGTGAGCAGTCCCCTGCAGGCCTTTTAGTCACATGAATGAATGGCAGTGTATACAAGGGGCTTCACTGTGTCTCTAAAAGCACCATCTGTTTGTGGGTCACAGGGCTAACCTGAACTATCTTGTGAGTCCATGCTAGAGAAGCTTCCCAGGGTGGCTTGGGGTCCTCTGGCCATAAAGGTCACCATGACACAGAGGGAACTTCCTGTGAAGTGAGGGGTGTGTGCTGGTAGCTCAAGTTCAGCACGAGGCCAAGGGCTGGAGAAGAAATGTTACTTCCAGCCCAGCACGTGATGCGCTTTGGGAAAAGACAGCTGAGCAGGTGCATGTCCAGAAAGAGTGGTGTGCCCATGGGAGGGACCCCAGGAAGCTCATGGCACTGGCACTGGTGGAAGCTCGCCATCTGCCTGGAAAGACCAACCTCCAACAGTCGCACGTTGGCAGCAGCGGAAGCACAGATGCTCCTGGACTCACCAGAGATTTGGGGTGTTTTTTCCTGTCTGTCCAGAGGACTGGTCTTCTTCGTACAGAGCAGACTGTGCTTCTCAGGGTCCTTGAGGGATCTGGAGGATGAGGATGGGCCGAGATGAAGGCCTCAGGGGAAGAGACGAGGCTTTCCTCCAGCCCTGGGCCTCGTGCTGACCTTGGGCTGTCAGGCACACACCCCTCTCTTCACAGGGAGTTCCCTCTTTGTCATGGCGACCTTTTAAGCCAGGGGACCCAAGCCTCCTTGGGAAGCTTCTCTAGCATGGACTCACAGGACAGTTCAGATTAGCCCGTGACCCACAAACAAATGAAGGACACCCTGCCGTCCTTTTATGCACCGTCCTTCACTCGCGGAATGACTATTAGCGGCGGTGTGACGACGGCGGGCTTGGCTGAAAACGGAATAAAGTAAAGCAGGTCTGGAGAGAAGCACAGATGAATGGAGTCAGGCTTCCCTGGAAATGCAGGCTCCTCTGTCTGTGTGGCTCATCACGGGGCTTTCTCTTGGTGACGCCAAAGGAACCATCTCCAGATGTCGGCGGATGCCAGCAGCCAAAGTTGGTGTCTCTCTCCCATCCCGTGTCAGTGTGTCACGTGGCCCAGCTGCACCTCTGCTTCTGTCTCTGGCTCTGCGCCCCGGTACACATTCTGGGATCCCAGCCGAAGGAGCAGCTCCTGCCTGGACGGTCGTGCGCAGCAAGTGACGGTGCTGACGTTTCTGCTCAGTGGCCCACCAGTCACTGCTGCACACAGTTGTTCACTGAGCAGAAAGACTGCATGCTTCTGTGGGTGGGCACCTGCCATTTACCACTTGGGGTCTCCAAACCTGGACAGCCCAAGTAGTCCATTTTTATTTCTTTTTTGCTATTCATGTTATTAAAGAAGACAGAAAACAGCAACAAATCTCCTCAAATTAAGGATAATCATTATTATTATTATTATTATTATTATTATTATTATTTTGAGTTGGAGTCTCACTCTGTCGCCCAGACTGGAGTGCAGTGGCCGCTCCCGGTCACCGCAGCCTCGGCCTGCTGGGCTCTGGCGATCTTTCCACCTCAGCCTTCCAGGTAGCCAGAACTACAGGTGTGCGCTACGATGCCTGGCTGATTTTTTTCTTGATCTATCGTAGAGATGAGGTCTCGCCAAGTTGCCCCGGTGGGTCACAGATACATTATTTTTTAAATAAAACCTGTAAGCTGTGTTTCAGGAGAAATGTCCAAATGCAGCCCTGTCTCCATGGTACAGTGGATGACCTCAGTGCCGTCGTGCACCTGCTGTCTGGTGACGGTCCTCCTGGACGTCCCCGTTCTCCACGTGTGGCTTCCCTGTCCCGAGAGGTGAGGGGATGCCACAGGGGTGCTTGCCCGTGAGGATGAGGGGTGGTGGGTCGAGACATCTCCCACAGACAGGTGAAGTGACTTGTGGAGCAAATGCTGCAGCCCTGTCTCCTTTTCGGACAACACCAACCAAACCAGTCAGGCGGGTTTTCAGAAGATTGCCCATCACGGGACACAGAAAAACATGGTTGCTGTAGTACTTGGGATACTGTGGTAGAAAACTCACCTTTGTCGAAATAAGTTGACTTGTTTTTAATTGTGATCTTCAAAGGAGCAAGCGTTGTGTAGATTCAGTGACTGACACAGGCGAGTGTTTTGTGGATAAATAAGCATAAGCATGGAGATAGAAGGCCCTTAATTAACTCAGCTAAATAGATTCTGATCCCACTGGTAGATACTCTCCTTACATTTGAAAATATTTTAGCGAGTAGTATAGCACCATTCAAATCTCTAACCATCATGAGGGGAAATGTCATGACCTTGAACATCTCTAAATACTCAGAACAAATCTTAGCAAAAAGTTCAGAGAACTCTTTATACGCATCATGATTTTATGCATATAGGTGACATATACAAGGGAGGGTGCGAAAAACCCAGAGTTTGTTTATTAAAAATTGTGCATTTATTCTTACATGTGTAAACTTCAGTCACCTTCATAGTACGCTCCGTATGATGCAATATACCGATCAAGATGTTTTTTCCACTGCTCAAAACAGTTTTTGAGCTCATCAGTTTTGATATCTTTCCGTGCTTCTGCCGGTTTTTGTTTCACCACTTCCACATAGGGAAACAACAACGAAAAATCTCTTGGGGCCAGATCAGGTGAACAGGGAGGGTGGGGCACAGGGCCAAAAACCGCTGGATGCTCAGTGTGACGTGGGCAGGTACCCTCATAAAGTCACCCATCACGAAATAGGCAGAGGCACTGAAAGAATCTCCAAAAATATTCACTGAAGCTGAACGCAGCCTCTCACAGCAATGCGAGCTGCTCCACGGGTGCCCATGGGTTCCCAGAACGCTCATCTACTGGGAGAAGCCGGCTCTGCCCTTTGAAAGATAATTCCAGGTTTCCACGTTGTTTGGGGTCCCCCCCATACATTTGATTATGTTGTTATATGTGGTTTCTGCACAATAATTATATGTCACTACCCGTAAAAATGTCCGATCCATTTCCAAGTCACATTTCCATTAAAAATAGCCTTGTAATCCAAATTAATCATTTTTCTACCTTTTGCTGACATTTATGACACACTGAATGAGAACATTTTGCACTGGCTAAAGCATTTACTGGAACAATTTTACAAACGCACTTTTTGTTTTGTTTTGGAAAGAGCCTATAACAGACCTACTCAAGCTAGAGATCCAGTTATCACCACTTTGAACATCACTCCCCTTGATTTACACAATATGTCTATGATTCTAACGATTAGATGCAGTCTTCCCTTACTCATCATGTCCATGGAAATTATATTTGAGGTTTTCCTTCCGGGTCTTTCTTTTTTGGACATGGAAAATGATATTTTCCTAACTCCAGCAGGTCTGTGGCAATGGAAATGAACACGCAGGAGGAAAGGCCACACACGGGGCAAGTCACTCAGGGGTGCACCCCCATGAAATGCCCATTGCTTCATCACGCAGGTTACTAAGTAAGGGCAGTAGTCTGCGGGGTTCAGCTTGTAGACAGTCAAGGCCACACATTGTATAGGTATCCTCAAGTATTGCGAATGGGACATTTTATCTGAAGAACCTCTAGGCAAGCCTTCAATATGAATTTACACACACACACACACACACACACACACACACGAGCGTTGAACCAAGGGCTCTGTAATCCACTCACTTATTCACTCACTTGTTCACTAATTTTTCACTCAAATCTTACCCATGACCACGAGACCTTGAAATTCCCACTGAGACGGGACAACCACCACGTGCTAGTGAGGTCATCACAGAGCACCTGCGTGTGTCTGGGCTAAAGCAAAGGTGATTGCCTCTAACCTCACAGAAAGCACACCCACGAAGAGTTTGTTTCAGAGTGCCTAGGCTGCGAGTGTCACAGCTCCTCCTTTCCCTTTAGCAGTCTCAGGAAAACCTTTGACTCCCCACAGACAGGACCCACCCCAGGCCGGCCTCCTCCTGTCTTCCTGCCATCTGTACGTTGGTAGTATGGCGTTTGTACTTCACTGGTCGTTAAGAATGAAGTCCGGCCACGGCCCGCGTGTTTCAGGGTCTCGGAGTCACGCCTCTTATTCTCAGTTGTCTGAAGTTGAAAGGACCGTGGAGAATTGTCAAAGGGGAGGTTTGTTTTAAGTCCTAAAAGAGAAACTAACCTGCGTTTGGGTTTGAACATCAACTTAAGCTTCTAGGAAGCTTCCAAAAGATGGGGAGAAGGCAGGGTTATCTAGAAAAAAAACCAGGAGCCAGATAAGTGGATGATTGTTTGGCTATTCTGGGACCCAGACGAGCATACCTGAACACTGCTGACTTTTCAGTTGTTTCTTCCCCTCGCCGTAGGCTCTAACGCTTGGCTGTTCGCTTCCTGGGCTCGGATGCTGGTGCGTCTGCCCTCCAGTGACACCACGTCTCCATGGCGCTACCGTGCAGTGATCTGGCGATGCCGCCCCTCCCTTGCAGTCCCCTTTGAGCCATCCAAGGAACAGGTGAGGCATGCTAGTGACTGTCTCACGTCCTTCAGCAGCGAGGAGAACCCCAGGGAAAAGGCACAACAGCCGTTTCTGCAAGATCTGAGCATCGTGGTGCCTGTCCATCTCATGACAGGGAAAAGCATCAGTTATAAATGAAATACCTGTGCGACGGATAAGTTGCAGAAGAAAGAGTTAACAAAGAGAGTGCTGAGTAGAACTCATTAAGCTTAGACAATGGTGAGCAGACCGGTCTTGTAGACATGGGCAGAGGGGAAAGGGTTCACGGTAGGTGAAAAGGTCTTCGCTCTTAGCAGACAGTCTAGGGTTCTAGTCTTAAAATGTTCATTCTAATATGTTTGCAATGTGATTACAGCATTTTTTTGTGTCTGTGCTGAGGCGTTTAAGAAGTAGAATTCGATCAGCTCTGAAGAGCTGCCTGAGACGTCATCTTGATCCATCTCTGATCAAGGCAGAAGCCACCACCCATGAAGGAGCCCCATCGTGCTTCTCTTCTTCGTCTTTAGTGACAGACAACGTTCTGGGACAGCACCTCCCATCCGAGTCTGGGCCTGGTGTTAGAATGCTCTTTTTCATGTTGTACGAAAAATGACAAGGTGGAAAGCTCTAGCACAGTCACGATGGTAGAAGGTATTTGATTTCAGTGAGTACTGGAGATTGAGAAACCACAAGTGCTGTAGCTTTGATTCTTAGACCCATGTCTTTTATCTTCGAATGAAATGATACTGTGTAAAAGGTGAACAATTATTATAGATCTTGGAGATGTAAAACAGGGAAAGGAATACAAAGTAAAACTTTGGTTTACTCACTTTACATTATCTACAGGAATGTATGTGAACAGCTTACCCGGTTTGTCAACTGGTTTGCGGCACCATAACTATGGTGTGTGTATTTAAAAGAGCCAGTTTCGCCAGTCTTGGTGGCCCAGTCCATAAACCCAGCATTTTGGGAGGCCGAGGCAAGAGGATCGCCCGGGTTCAGGGGTTCGTGACCAGCCTGAGCAACTCGGCGAGACCTTGTCTTAACAATTAAAAAAAAAATTAGCAGGGCGTGGTGGCACCTGCCTGTAGTTCCAGCTACTTAGAAGGCTGAGGCAGGAGGATCGCCAGAGCCCAGCAGGTCAGCGCTGGGGTGGCCACGAGCATGCCACTGTACTCCAGCCTGGGCAACGGAGTGAGACTCCAACTAAAAACAAACAAACAAAAAAAAACAGTTTTGCTGGCTTGTGGTTGTATTTGATTGTAGTCTTCATACATTGCTTGCCTATAAATCACAGTATGTGTTTGCTCATAATTATAAACAATTAGCCACTGTGTTGAAGTTTGGGTTCTAAATTACTAGAAGGAGAAGAGGAGGGGGAGGGAGAGGGCCAAGACGAGGAGGAAGGGAAGCCCACTTCCACGGGATGCCCAGCTTAGTTTGGGATCTAGAAGCATTGGATTCCCAAAATATCGACAAGGTCTCCGCGGTGTGTAGGACAATTCTTCAAAAGCAGATTCTAGATATCTGGAAGCTCCCGACACTTGCAATCAAAATATCCCTCAGCATTTTCATCTTCTAACCAGAAACCAACTACTGAGCATCTTTGAAGGTAAACCTTTTCCGGGAAGTTGTAGGCTGAAAGCAATCTGCATTTTCTCTCCAGCCTGCTTGGCATCAGAGCATCTCAAGTTGAAACTACTTTGAACTGATCTACGGGACGGAGCTGGGAGCGTCCTGGACGTGTCCAGCCTATCGTCGCCAGCCCTCCGTGGGCTTGCTCTGACAGCTTCCATGTGGGCCCAGAGAAGAGCCGGATTGCCAAAGGATTGTGAAGATGAGCTGGGCAGGGCCCAAGCCTGCCAGATGTGGCTGCTTTCGTATTTTCAAGTGAATTCAAGGCCCCGCCCTCCTCTCTGACGGAGATAGCGAGGGCTGCATCTCCTAATCAGAAGGATGTGGCCGTGTGAGAGGGTGTGTCTGTACCCAGCTTCCACTCCCTTCTACCCCGTGGTTAGCCAGTGTGGTAGCCCTGGGCCCCTCTCTGGTCCCTCGGGGCGCCCCAAGGCCGTCGGAGCCCCGGCTACTCTTGCCAAGCTTGTGTCTTCCTCTGAGAACCAGTGCAGTCTCTGACTGGACACGAAAATCCCACGAGGAAGTCACATACCAAATGAGTCAATGTGTGTCTGACCAGAGCTTCCCTCCCGTTGGCTTCGTCTGTGCGTGACGAGCCCCAGCTTAGTAGGAAGTATTTCAAGCTGAATTCCTGTGGCCACTTTTCTCATTTCCAGGCAGTGGGTCATTCTGTGGGCCCTGGGATTAGCCAGGCATGTTCTCCTCGCTCCACATATCCAAGTGTGCGCTTCATAAGGCTCATTTCCTGCCCAAAGGAGAAAGCCGGTGAAACACCCAGGAGTCTTTGACCACTTGCTGGCTGCCAGCATATGGATTAGGTGGAGGACTTGAGGGAGGAGGGAAACCGGCAGGATTCTCCCTAGTCCTTCTCTATCTGTAGCCTTTGCCTCCTCTGAAATAGAAGGTATGAAACTCCAAATGAAACGCCAGTAACATGAGCTAGGAGAAGTAGCAGATAAACCGATGTCTTTCCTCCCTTAGGTGTGCAGTGTTTTGAATATCTTGAAGTATTTTGGTGTGCCCACTCTCTGAATCCAAAGAAATAAGTCTTTTAAAAAGCTTTCAATATATTAGCTCAATGAACATCTAGGTTTTTTTGGTCTCGATTTGTTTTGAGTTGGAGTCTCAACCTGTCATCTAGGCGGGAGTGCAGTGGCACACTCACGGTCGCCTCAGCCTCGACCCTTGCTGGGCTCCGGCGATCCTTCCTCCTCAGCCTTCCAAGCAACTGGAACTGCAGGCGGGTGCCACCAGACCCAGCTAATTTGCTTTTCTTTTTTTGACTTATTGCAGAGACGAAGTCTCACAAGTTGCCTAGGCTGGTCTCAAACCCCTGAGCCCAGATAATCCCCTTGCCTCCGCCTCCCAAAGTGCTGGGATGGCAAGCATGAGCCACTGCGCCCGGCGGAATATTTAGTTTTCCAAGGGCTATGAGTCTGTTTTAACTATGCTCTCGTGGCTCAAGAAAGAGTTAGTGCTTCTCTTTCGGTGCAGATCAGTTGATTTCATCTTTTCTCCTGATGAAACACGCCTGACACATATGCAGTTGACCCTTGAGCAGCAGGGGTGCGAACTGTGTGGGTCACTTGCATGTGGATTTTCTCTGCCTCTGCCACCTTCAAGACAGCAAGGCCAAGCCCTCCTCTTCCTCTTCTTCCTCCTCAGCCTCCTCAACAAGAAGACGGTGAGGCTGAACACCTTCCATAACGAGCCACTTAGTGGATAGTAAGTACATGTTCTCTTCCTTCCGGTTTTCTTATGAACATTTCTTCTCTAGCTTACTTTCTTGCGAGAACACAGTATGTACTACACAGAGCATGCAGAATGTGTGTCAGTCAACTGTTACCGGGTAAGACTTCTGGTCAACAGCAGGCGATTAGCAGTTAAATTCTGGAGGGGCCAAAAGTTATACTCAGATTGTTAGATGCTCGGGCCAGGGGCTGGTGCCCCCCAACCCCACACAGCTCAAGGGTTGGCTAGCGAAGTGCCCCTGACCCCTGTCTCATGCCGCTGAGTCTTAGGTGAGGTCACAGCAAGTCGGACATGCCTTAGGAGGACACGTCAAAATGCTGGGAACACAGAAATGTCTAGGGAAGTATGCTTATTTGTGTATTCTGTATCATTGGTAATGTTTGTGGATAAAAACATTCATTATTGGTGATCCAACTTGCAGAACATTTGTACAATTCTATAAATTATCGACACTCCTTTGTGACTATTACAATGATGACTTCAAAACACACGTAACGATGTGGAACAAGAGGCCAATGATATAAAATTCAACACAAAAGGATATAAAATAAAAATATCCTCACACTTTTTAACCTGCTGTCATCTGGATAAACACAATAAGAATAGGAACAAAACTGGAAAGAAAAGTTCCAAAAATGAAAACAGTAGTCCCCTGTATGCACTGGGACGACAGATGGGTTTCGCCTCTTTGTGCTTTTCCTTCTTGGCCCATCTGCAGGGAGCGGGTACTATTTTGAAAAAGGAATCATGTAAAACTTGGATGGTAGGAACACAAGAGCAAGCTGGAGGCAAAACTGGGGCTCGCCCGCGTGCTGTGTCTCCCACATCGACCTCCTCCTGGGTGTCGGCAGTGATCCCCGGGCTCTGAGCAAACGGGGCCACTCACAGACGGCAGCACCCTCGTGTCCCCGTGGCTTCCTGAATTGTTTCCCCCACTCCGGTTTACTCAGTCGCCCCTTCAAAGTCGAGTAGACCCAGCTCTGCTCCCACGCCCGTTCCCACGTGTGGGAAGAGCTCTCTGGCTGGAAGGAGGGTCTCAGAGCCGGCAGGGTCCCTGGTGTTCTCACGGGCTCCTCTCGGGCGCGTTGCAGCACGGCCTATTCATCACAAGGGGCCGGATACTTAAAGATAGCTTTGTCTGCCTGCTCCCGTCGGTTGGCAGATGCCTCTGGAAAAAGACAGAAAAGCCCATCCACTCTGGCCTAAGCTCACCATTCAGGCATTGAGGCCGCTGGAGGCTGATGTCATGATAGCAACCATTCATGCCGGCAGACAAGGGAGGTCTGTGTGCGGCACAGAGGACTGGGGTGACTTCAGCGAGCCACTCCTCGCGTGGACACGGCGCTGTGCGGCTCTGATTGGCCGGGCCTTGGCAGATTCCGCCGGGCACACGAGGTGGTCTGCCCCAGACCACACTGCCAGAGGGCGAGGCTTCTCCCTTCGGCCTGATAAGGAAAAACACGTGGAATCGTATGAAAATATAGCATCATAGAAATCTTCCAACTCGAAAAAAAATCACCATGGTGCTTTCTAAAGCCCTGTGGTCCATACCTCCAAACACTTCTTTTTTCCCACATAAAATAAAGCCACCATTACAGAAAAGACCACTGGCAAAACCGTGTGTGCTGGGCACTGGCTGCACCTCAGGATTAAAGGCTTCCAATGTGGTGATTAAAAACATGCTGACTCCAAAAATTGGGGGCTTAATTAATGAGTTAACGATGGGACTAGAGCTCCTTTCCTTCAGAATTTAAAATTCCAATTATTAGTAGCTGTGTTTTTGGAAGTTCATCCACAAACGTTCTTGAGTGGGTCGGGGCTGTCATTTAATGGCTGGGCTATAACAACACTCGAGGTCTGTAGACTCGACTGACCAGAAAGGTAGCAGGAACCTGGGACCTTATTAACGCTTTCATGAGAGAGGTTTGTGGGCAGGTACTTCTTTTTTCCTGAAGGAAATTTTTCAGAGTCCCGCTTAGCAAATCTGCCATCCGCAAAGTACAAAAAGAGGTCTGAACACTTGTTAGACCATGTGTTCAGGATGTGAGACAGAATATAACTGATCTCCAGCAGCACTTCTCTGATAAATTCCCCTCTCGGAAATCGAGACATTTTTATTTAAATTGTTGAGATATTTTCTACTTTCTTATTTTTTTATACAGAAGCTGAATGTAGTTATAACACAGTTCTCTGAGGTTGCTGATATGTTAAGCTTCTCTAATCTCTATTTTACTTTCTTTTCCTAGAGTTGTTTTTGTTGTTTTGCCCAAATGAGGGGTATGGCTGGCAGATAACCAGGTGGGTCTGAACAGCTGAGGATGGTCACTTCATAGGCTTTGGGTTTCCAGTGACTTCTATTCTTCCATTTTGATCTCTCTGTGGTAAGAGGTACCGACAGAGACTCTTGAAACAAAAACTGTAAAAAAAAAAAAAAAAAGATACAGTTGAGGATAAAAAGAAAAAGAAAGACATCAGTTATTCCCCATCAGTCTATGTGTCAGGCTGTGATCCAGGTGCTAAGGCAAGAGGCTTCCAAGCAGGCAGCAGAGATGGGCATTCAGGTGTAAAGTCCTAACCAGTCTGAATATGCATGATATCGTGAGATGTGTGTTTGTGCATCCACCAGGGTACTTATAGCTGAAAGTGACAGTAATCCAACTCGAAGTGATTTCAGGGTAAAAGAAAACTCTTTGGCTTACAAACCTGAAAAACCTAAGAGTAGACTGGCTGGATCCAGGAGCTCAAATTCCATTGCTGGAAGTTAGACGCCACCTCTCTTCTGCTGTGATTCCCTCATGGGGTAGCCTGAAAATGCCTCTTCCGCCGTGCTGATGCCCAGCTGCCCATGTCCTCCAACTCAAACCCAGCAGCAAGGGAACTTCTTTTTCTCCACACTTCTAGAAATAGAGTCAAGGCTCATTGGCTCTCACTGGCCAACTCTAAGGCAAACACAGTTTGCGTTCGAAGAAGACTCAGCATTACCCTAAATCTATTGATCAAAAGTAGGGATGGCATTTTCCCCAAGGAAAATCAAGGTGCTATTATCAGAAACAACAGAAATGCACAGTGCACGGGGAAGCCATAATAGTTGCTACCACGTGGAGGACACAGAGACATCTTTGGGAATGCTCCACGCGGGTAGTGAAAAAAATCTAAGAAAAATTGCTAATTGTACCTCCAAGAAGGCTGATGAAATAAATAAATTGGCTGCGACTTTGGGCTCAATATCAGCCTCGACAGGAGATCCGGCAATGAAAGAGTTGTGCCCATTCCTCTTGGGGAGATAGATCACAGCAGTCGCTTCTGTTTCTCTCGCACCCACCATGCCAGGCATCGTCCAGGCCTCCTAGAAGAGAATTTAGGTGAGGATAGACTCAGATGCACAGCAGACTCTAGATTTCTAGATTTCAAATGCTTCCAGGGAACACGAAGATGACATGACTACTGGGGAATGTATATCTCCAGAGGAGCAGGAGGTTATCGGAAAATATGTTTCAGCCCATCCAGTTCAGACAAATCTCGTGTCAATCAGCAAGTTGAGGAGATCAGAGCTGATGTTAAGGGGACTGTGGGAAAGACGGAATGTGTCCGTTCCTGACTTACTCAGAACCAGATCATGTCCTCAGAGCCAGGTCCTCTGATGTCCGCCCCCGATCTTTATTTCGGCTGGCTTCTTGCTTTGGTGTCAACTATGACTGAGGCGAATGTGTCATCTACATGAACGCCGCCATGGAAAACTCGCGATCCCTAGAAACAAGACCAGGTGCGTTGCTGCTCCCCTTCCTTTTGTATCTTCTGTGCCATTCAGATGCAAACTCAAAGCCTCAGGACCTGTAGGGCACCCTGATTCGAGCGCCAAACTGGTCACATCTGTGACTCGGAGCACCTGCTCAGTTTCCAGCCCCTCACTGTCTCCAGATGTTCCTACCAAAACAACCACGTTCTAACCCCTAGCTGTTCTCTGGAGTCTTCGCATTCAGGGGTGAATCCTGCTTCCTCAGTTCCTGAAGCACAGAGGGGGTCAGATGCATGGGAACGGGGCTCCGCACTCGACGGGAATGACCGAGAGCTTCGTGGTCCCACCACCCACAGGGCGAGAGAGATCCGTGGCCTACTTTCTAGGAACGGTGAGTGCCAGGTATCCTTCAACTTACGGACCTTCACAGAGGGAGAGGAGCCTGACCCTCCAGGCGGGCCCCCTCACACGAGCTGTTAGCAGCAGAGAGATGACATTCAGAAGGATGGAGCAGAGAAGAAAGGCAGAAGAGACGCAGCAGGAAGGGAAGGCCTAGCGATTCGGACTATGAGAAGGGGCGGAGGTCCTTGCTGGCACTGAGATGTCAGGACTTCCGTCAGCCCCCACGAGCTCACACACACACACACACACACACACACACACACACACACACACACAGACACACACATGGAGATGCCGGCTGCAGGCCCACGCCTGCAAGGAACTGTCCCTGCCTGCAGCAAGGGTGAGCTTAGACACAGATTCTTCCCAGAACCCTCCAGTCCAGGGCTGCGTACACAGACACCCTGATTCCAAGCTTGTGAACGGGAGGGTTTTCAATGGGAGAGTTTTCAGCTGATGCTATGTATGGCTCTGATTTTAGTCTGATGTAACCATAAGAAAGTGAGTAACTGTCCTTTATGCTGGGTGACACTCAGCAAAAAGTCTTTCTTGCTTAGAGGGTTCGGGTCAGCATAGAGAAGCCAGTGGAATAAACCTGGATCTTTTATCCATAGAACTTTGAAGTAACACGTTTGTATTGTTTTAAGCACAAATTCACGGCATTTTTTTCTACAGTAACACAAGAAAACTAATGCAGTAAGCTTCTGGATAAGGAAGAAAGAATGTATTAGGAGAGGAAGTCACAGCAGTTAAAGAACAGGTGGGGGGTTTTTTGTTGTTGTTTTAAATTTTTTTTTATATTAAGGATGTGGGATACAATTCAGTTTAGGAATACAAATGTTCATTATGCAGGTTCCCTTGTTGATGAGGTGTGGCCCGCCCTCCAAGAACAGGTGGGTTTTAAATGGGAGAGTTTTCAACTGGTGCTCCATATGGCTCTGAGTTTAGTCTTATGTTACCAAAAAAAGTGAGTAACGGCCCTTTATGCTGGGTAACACTCAGCAAAAAGTCTTTCTTTTTTAGAGGGTTCAGGTCAGTATCTAAGTTGCAGGTGTAATTTGTGACGGGACAAAGAAGCAGCGAAAAGAGGCAAGATACGGGAAATAAAAACCAGCCCATGCGTGATCGTCATTTCCAGTCCGAGTCAGAAATGGATCTTTTACGGTTTTAAGACACGTCTTCATTTTCGGATGCCTCTCTTTTATGTCAGACCTCATCATATCTGCTAGGAAAAAATTAAAAGCAAGAATGGCTATATATTACAGAGAAACAAAGCCGTTGACAGACTTTTTAAATACTCGCTGGTTGTTTTGGCTCAAGCAAAGGGCATTTCTGTGATATACTGCGCATCCTAACGTAGGGTGCTGGTTGCATTGTCTCCACCGAGAAGGATTAATTAAACAGGATCGCACTAGTTTTCAAGCAACTGTGCCACCGGGTGAACACAAACAGGCTTGCATGTCTTGCTTTCACAACCCTCACCTGCATGGACCCTCCTGTCTGCAAAGGGGTTGCTGTTCACCTACGGGCGGCTCCCAGGCGGTTACTTAGGGCATCACTTTCAGATGTAGGCCTTCACTTAGAGAACCCTCTCCCTGCACAGGAGCAGGGGTTCTTGCCATGCAGGGAGAAGACACCGCCAGTGCTGCTCTGTGCATTCGTGGCGACACGCTGCCTGGCCACCAGCCCCCACGCAGGGCCGGAACTGAGGAGTGTGCCGCATCTCAGAGACGTCAGAAGGGAATGTGAGCTTCCAGGGAGAAACAACCACAACGTGTCCAAGTTGCGAAAGCAGGAAGCCTCAGTCTCCTGTTCCAGAGATGCCTCAGACACATGGATAGTCCCAAGGGAGATGGGCGACTCCAGTCATCCTACGTAGTCTCGGTTTGATGGGGATGTCCTCGAGAGGCTGTGACCGCCCCCAAGCGCCCACGGCCGCTTCTCTCCTACCTGCTGACAGCTGCTCCTCCCCACAGGCAAAGTGTGCAGGAGTTTCTCCAGCGGAGGCCCAGTGCCAGTCTGTCTGAAAGGTCTGCTTCCCGACGTTCGCCTCCTCTTTTGAGCACTTTCTGCCCATCAGTCCCTTCTGTCCAATTCATTCCGTCTCGGTGAACGTTCTAGAACACACCCGAGTCTCCACTCAAAGACCGAAACGAACCATCATTTCGGAGGAGAAAACGGGGAAGAAGTAAAACTTCCGCAGCTCTCAGACCCGTGCTTTTCCTTGACTCGTCGCCAACTCTACGTAAACAGTAGGAAGCTGTGTACTCGGGGATCCTCGTCTCGTTCATTTAGCCATTCAAGCAGGAGTCGGTCGTGCAAAGTGCTAGATGTGATGGCCAACCAAGGACATCAACAGAAAGAACACATGTGTGAAGCCAAAAGACCTGGCAGGCCTGAGGTGCCAAAGGAGAGACCAGCCAGCCTTCACGCTACCCAACACCCAGAGTTCTTCAAACATCCCAGTCGTCAAAACACACTGTGGCATCTAAATATGCATCGTGTTGCTATGGACACAAGCACAGAGTTTGCTGTTAGGGCTTGCTGGCTGTCACCTCCTCTGGAGATCGGCACACTGATCAGCCCAGTGGGCCACGGGCCCCGTCTGCCTCAGGCCGCCGACAGACATGCAGTGGGTGAGGTCCAGTCCCTCCTTGCACGAGCCGCACTCAACACAAGCACAGTCTCTTCTGACAGGTTGTCCAACGTGTTCCCAGGACAGGTTCTAAGAAGGGGACGTTCAGTATCAGCGTGTGAACACAAATATAATTTTACTGGATATTGCTGACTTTTTTTTTTGAGTTGGAGTCTCACTCTGTCACCCAGACTGGAGGGCAGTGGCCGCTCCTGGCCACTGCAGCCTCGACCTGCTGGGCTCCAGCGATCCTTCCACCTCAGCCTTCCAAGTAGCTGGAACTACAGGTGCATGCTACCACACCCGGCTAATTTTTTTTGATTTATTGTAGAGATGAGGTCTCACCAAGTTGCCCAGGCGGGTCTCGAACCCGCGGGCTCAGGCAATCCACTCACCCAAGGTGTGGGATTACAGGCTGAGCCACCGACCCTGGTTTATTGCTGACTTTTCATACACTGAGTTGTGTCATTTTCTAGTCCCATCAGCATTGTATGAGCATGTCTATACCTGACTTGAGAAATATTATCTTTAAACTTTCGAATGGTCTGTTAACTGATGAAAGAGAAATGATACCTCAATGTAGTTATAATTGAATTTATCTTACTATATATATAAAATTGAATTTGTTTTTCTTTTTTTCCTTGTAAAGACAAGGTCTCACTACGTTTTCCAGATAATCTTAAACTTCTGAGCTCAATCAATCCTTTCTCCTCGGCTCCCAAAGTGCTGGGATTATAGGCATGAGCTACCACGCCTGGTAAAATTGGTTTTTAAGAAATGTTTGCAGATCACTTGTGGTCTTGTTCATATCTTTGGTTCTTTTTCCATCAGATTGTTAGTTTTTTTCCTCACTATTTAGACAAAGTTCACACATCTGTGAGCTAATGGTATATGAGTAGCAGATATTTGTTTTCAGCTTGACATTTGCCTTTAGACTTTAAGCATTTCTGGATGGACATGCAAATTACCCTGGTTTGATCACTACACATTATATATGTAGAAACGTCACCATGTACCTCATAAATACGTATAATTATCATGTGTCATTTAAGACACTAAAACAAATCAAACTTTTCATCTGGATTTTTGTCATATCTAAACCATTGTTTGATCGTCCAGACATGTTTTCTGTGAGTATTTCTTTGGCCTTAGTTTTTAAATTTAAATACCAAGCCATTTGAGACTTTTTTTTCTCTTATGTAGTATATAAAAAAAAAAACCCAATTTTGTGTTTGTACTTTTGGTTAATCAGGTGTCTGCCCAGTTACTAAAAGTTTCATGTTTTCCTCACTGATAGGAGATGCTGCCTTGTACTAAACTTCCATATAAATTTTTTTTCCGAGTTTTTCTTTCTCTTCTACCCGCCTATGCACCCAGACCACATGCTTTAGTAAAAAGGCTTTGTGATGTATGTTGAGGGTCTGCGAGGATCAGAACCACACCTTCCTTGCTGCTCCTTTATATCGTTTTTCTAGCTTGTCTCATTTTGTCTCTTTCTTCTTCTTTATCTTTTTCAGATGAAAGTTATGATCAATTTGTTTCAGGAAGGTGATGGGGACATTATCATCGAGGTCAAATCACACTGAGCAATCGAAGAAGGAAGAGATGATATCTTTATTGAGACATTCAGTTCCCTTTGCATCTTATACGTGTGTCATGCGCATCTAATACAGGTTTTCTGTCATTTTTAAAGTTTATACACAAGTTTGCTCATATAAATTAGGTTTGCTCTTTCATTATTTTTCATCAGATTATGTTTGTGTACATGACAATCATTTCTCTACACCCATTTTAAATCTTCTGCTTTGCTAAGTTGTCTTATTTTGTTAGCATTTACATGAATTTATTTAGGTTTTCAGCTATAATTTTATGATCTGTAGATAGAAATTGTTTTATCTTTCCTTTCACCTCTGTTTGCTTATTGTAACTTTGTCACTTTAGCTAGGTCACCCAACACACCGTTAAGTAGTAGAGGAGTGCATGCCACCTTTGGCTTTGTCTTTGACCAGCTCCGTGGGGTTTGGGGGAACTGGAAGAGCCTTTGGAGTCACGTGGTCATAGCTTTCAGCACTTGTTGACAGTGTGACTTCAAGGGCAAAGAGCGCAACATGTCTGCCTTCTACTTTTCTCATCTGCGAAATGGCAGTTTGTGTTTGCTTGGCTGACACCATGATGACCCTTGGCGGGGACTCAGTAAATGCATGCTCATTTTTTTCTTCTGGGTTGGGGGTCTCCCTAAGTGAGCACTGGATCACCTGAGGATTCCTCAGTGGGAGGGACGGGGGCAGACTGAGGAGGGTCGCAGCACTAGCCCAGCCCAGCGACGGGACAGACGGAGACCCCACGCCTGGAGGCGAGACCTTCAGGCAGCAGCAACGGCTTTAAGCAGCCAATGAAAGAAAACTCTGGCTGTTATCTGTGTAGTGCCCTCTGGTGGTCAGGACACGAGGACATCTTTTTTTTTCTTTTTTTTTTTTAAACAGCAAGCCCTGGAATACCGAACAGAATTTTAATAAAAACAGCCAGTACTTGCTGATCACTTTCCATTTCCAGGTCTTTTGCATAATAATCTCCATGTAGAAAACCCTGTGGTGATGTCCATGGTCTCCCTCTCAACAAAGAAGGACGTCGATACCTACAGAAGCTGACTGGCTTAACCCAGACCACGTAGCTGATTAGTGGGAACGCTGGGATTCTGTGATTCAGATATGTTTGATATTTACCTGCTATGCTCGTCTACACGTACCTTTATAAGTTATAATCAGAACACTGCGCTTCAAAGGGCCATAGGAATTACAGTTGCTAGTCGACACCACATTTGGCTGATGAAGGAATAAACGCCCAGAAGTGGATTTGCACGGTTAGCTGTTGAGCTATCCAAGCTAGAATTCTGGGTTCCCTGACTTGTATTTTTTGTTCCGTTTATTGCACAAAAGTTGCCTGGCCTTATTTGATTTAATTTTCCTTTCTCGTAATTGTTTGACATTTCCCCAGGATGGCGGACAGCCCTCCATATCCTTACGATAAAAAAAGAGGGCGGGAAATAATCTCCACCAAATTTGACAACTCATTAACAACACTTTATAAAAGAGATTTAATTGCTTGCCGTGTATCCTGTGTTCAGCTTTCTTCCCCAGTAGCAAATATCAATTAAATCCTAATAACAAAGAGTCTTACTGCAGTGGACAAATAATCCCTTTCAGGAGAATTGCCCTCAGTGACTCTCCACAGGCAAAATTTGCAGTCTTTCAGCCACAATTCTTCGCTGCTGTTTCCTCTAACATCCGATGTGACAGGTCTGCCAGGACAAGAAACAGACGTACCCTTTGAGGGCACTTTCCCATATAATGAGGTGGCCCCTGCAGAAATCACGCTGCCGGTGGTGACAGGCCACTATAATTTCTGAGGGCTGACCATGCGGCGACCTATAATTTACCCAGCTGACCAGCATCAGTGTGGGGCCAATTTCCTAGAATGATGTTCTGATTTTGCCGTCAGGCTGTCGACAATAGAATAGTTTATGAATGACGAGGAGGAAAACAAGGCTTCCTCAATAAAAGTCTCAGGGCTACAGTTTTTGCTCAAACAGGGCATGTAAAGATTTCGCAGACTGCCCAGAACTGAGTCGCCTCTAGACATAAGATTCAAACAGAGGCGGGCTCAGCAATTGGTCGGAATACGGTGGAGCTGACTCATGTGACGGGTTGACTGGACAAGTTTCAGGTTTCTTTTCCCATCCCTAGAGTAGAGGGGCTTCCTTGACATAATCATATTTTTTTCTCCATTGCTCTTAATCTGTTTCAGCAGGAATGGGCTGCAATTAGGTAGCCACGATCTTAAAAAATCAAAACGACAATAAATCCTTGCCATCAGGTGGGTGTACGTAAGCCACAGATAATTGTTTATCGTGAGATGAGAAGTAGGATGTTTCATAACTTTTGTTGTTAGCTCAAGAACAGCAGAGAGACTATCTTTCCAGGGAATTTAGCCGCACGATTGTCAGGGCACCAGGAAAGTTCCACGCCAAGAGGAGAGACTCAGTGTCTTATGAACAAAAGACCCAGAAAACACGATTTCCAAGATGTCTCGTAATTCAAGTTTTTCATGATCCTAGAAATAACTTTAGGAAGATTCCCAGTTGCTGAGTGAGCTAAGGTCACAATAAAATCTATGAAAGTGGAAGTTTGGTTTTGCTCTTCTCGTGCCATAGTATGTACCTATAAATCTTACATACATGGTTGGATGTCATGCACATATAACATCATACGTATGACTTTTAAAAAAGAGGGCTATTCACGTCATATGAGGAACAGTGGACTCAGTGGAGGGTGGTAAGCAGACGAAAAGAAGCTTTAGGGGTTACATAATGGGTATCGTCGAACCTATAAGGTCTAAGGTCATGTCCGTATGACCCGACTTGGCTCACATGACTTGCATTCTGTGTCGACGCAAGAAACTTGCCAGTCAGAGTTGTTTGAGGACCGAATCGCCTATCTCATTTTTGTTGTGTTCCATGCCACTGACAGCTTCAATGTCCCCTTGACGCTATTTGAACAGAATGTTAGGCAGGCATACAAGCATTCTTTATCTTGCCATCCTGAGATTTTTGTCACTCTGTGAATCTCGTTCCACGGTCCTCTTTGTGCAGTCGTATCCACAGGCCCCTCCGTAGCCACTCAAGTCCTTTCAGAAAAGTTCATTACTCTTGGATAATCTTTGCAAGCCAAACAGATTGGCCATGGTCTTGTCTTTGGTCATTTTGTAATCCCTCTGCTAGCTATTCCACATCGCAGACAAAGAAATGTTTTCCCCGAAGAAAGTCCCCTCGCAATTAAGTTCTACAAAACATGGCACCCACAGCCTGCAATCTTTAATTCACTCCTCCTGGGTAGAGTCAAGCTTCATCGCGCCACGAAGTGAAGGGATACCTACCACAGTCAGGAAACTAACTGGGAAAGTATATCTGTCATGGCCTCTAGCCACCCAGAAGGAGTTCCAAGAATCTTAATCCTTAGTGAACCATGAACCTTCGGGGCAGGCAGCTTGCAGCTGGAGATTTGTTTGCCTATGCAAATTCCACCATAAATCACCTCATCCTCAACTAAAAGGCTAAGGCAAAGGCCAAGGCGCCTGTGCCCAATGACCGTCGGGTCACTGGATTTATGAGGCAAACCGGTCATAGACGGGTTCAGTCTTTTACTAAGGTAGCTACTTGAACTCCCATTTGCCAGAGGAAGAAACCGAGATTCTAAGTATAATAGACTTTCCTTTGCTCTGGGGTTTATTAAGATCAGAAACTCTGCCATCTGGTGCTCTGTCTCCTCTCCAGCCCATCTGCTTAGATCAGCGACCTCAATTCCTGTCGATATTTCAAAAGCCAGCGCTGGCGGGAAGCACGATGACACGAGGTCAGCGCCTCACCCACCGCTGCCTCGAGTTGCGACTGTGTAGTTGTGTATCACAGGCTGCTGCTAAACCGTTGCAAGGCATTCCTCCGCTCACGTCATCAGTTCGCGTTGCCTTGGTGAAGAGTCACAACATGTGTTTCTTGACAACATGCTTTCTGTTCTAGGAAGACGTAATGGTCTTTCTCTGCTGGCTCCGAATAGTAATAGCATCACAGTGAGGCAGAAGGAGTAGGTGATTTTAAGAGAGATGGGAGTCGTCCAAGGCAAGAAAGAGAGGGAGAGAGACAAAATGCAAAAGGATTTCACGAGAAATTCCATCAGTAACATCACAGCTCCGAATTTGTCTTGACACAAATGCAGACTTATGGCCAGATTTGGAGTCGAAAGATCTGAGTTTGCATCTGTCTCTGATAAATCCTTGCTTGCTCCGTGGGCTTGAGAATGCCATCTGCCCTTGGTGAAGCTACATTTGCTCACGGGCAGACAGAAGATGAGATCCCTGCCCTCTGCCATGCGCGCGCGCGCACACACACGCGCACACACACACACACTCAGGCGCATGTGAGGACCACATTTAGCAAGATGGCACCTGGAAAAGTTCTTCCGAAAATGATCAAGTAACACAAATGTAAAAGAGATCATTACCTGTGTGAGGTTGACCTCGAGTGGCAACAGACACTTGGTTGGCACCAGGTGCCATCTCATGATGACCCTGGGGGCTGCCAGCACCCAGCTGAGGCCCACCTGGGTCTCACCCATCCCTTCCCTCTGGCATGGCACTGAACATCTATTTAAATTCCCTAAGCCGCATTCTCCATCTCTGTAAAGGAGGGATGACAGCCCCGTCTCTCCCTTCCTCCCAGGGCTGCTGTGAGCACGAGGTGAACCAAGACACGTGGCAGAAGAGACTCTGAAACTTGAGCCCGATATGATATCCAGAGTCAAAAGTGTATTACCACCACTGGACCTCAGGCTTCCAGAAATGCACCTGACTTCCTGGGCTCTCTGGACAGGGAAAGATGTTCACCGACGCCAATGACATTACTCTGTGTCATGTGACACAGGAGGGTGCCGAGGTGAGGTCTCCGGGAACACTGCTTGGCCTTGAGTCCTGGCCCTGCCACCGCCCAGTGAACGGCCTGTGGTAACTGTTTTAACGTCTCCATGCCTCAGTTTCTTTTTCTAGTAAAGTAGGATAAAAATATAAACTCACAGAGTCATTTTAAAGAATAAATGAGCCAATTCCCATGAATTGCTCAGGAAGTGCCCAGCGCACGAAGCACTGAGTACCAGCTCCTGCTACAAGGGCAAACCCCCTCCCAAGCCAAGCACAATTTTGACCTTTTCCCCTCAGCATTAACCTGCAAAAGATTTGTCTCTGGGGGGTCGAGGTGTGGACAGGTGGGTTCATAGGTACCTCTCGGCCTGCCTGCCAGGATGCACCAAGTCTGAACACTCTGCTTGATCCTGGAGGTTTGGAAACGGATGGCTGCAGATTCCCTAAGCCAACTTGTCTCTTCTAAATTCTTGGGCTTGTGATTTGTTTTCGGTAGATAGCCTTTGGGGATGTGTTAGGGTGGTGAGCCTTTTCATCACGATTTCACCTCTAGGTTAGAACGAAAGCAAGTCACTCTAGGGCCAAACTTAGCTGCCCGCATTGATCTTTACTGGCAAACAGTGGAAAGTAGTCGCATCGCTTCTTGAGAAAGCTCAGCGCAACCCCAGTTCTCTGTCATTTGGGTGCTCTGACAGACCCTCTAGTGGAAGCGTCGCCTGAGGCAAGTGTGGCCATATTCTCACTGAGATGCAGAGAAAAATCTGGTTGCAGACACAGGAACCATGCAAGTCAGAAGCTGGACAGAAAATCGCTCAGAAACTCTTGGCTCGGCTCTGCTCCCTCTGACTTGACGCAGCAGATTCTTCGGCACTGTCCTGGCGTGAAAAGGAAAGCTTCCCTCCAGTTTTTCCAGCCAACCCACCGACTGAACCCTGCTGATTTTATACTCGCAATCACTGAAGTCACTGTCCCCCTTCAGCCCTCCTCATCTAAACCCGGTGGCTTCTTACATTTCGTCTTTGTCTCTACTGGTTTTGCCCCTTTGGATGCGTCTCGCAGCTCTATTGGTTTAATTTAGAACCAAGGAAATACGCCTTCTAACGTCCAATAGATCAATTCATACGACCTTTGGTCTGGGGAGGAGGAAAAAAAAATTGCTGACACCTTGTGGTAGTTGCCTCTAGGTAGGGCTTATGATCAAAGGTCTGGGGCATGAATTTCCAGTTAGACCAAGTAATCGGGTAGAAATTAGAGATCAAGCCGGGCTCGGCGGCTCAGCCTGTCATCCCGCGCCTTTGGGAGGCTGAGGTGAGTGGATTGCCTGAGCCCGCGGGTTCGAGACCCGCCTGGGCAGTGAGACCTCATCTCTACAATACATCAAAAAATCAGCCGGGCGTGGTAGCGTGCACCTGTAATTCCGGCTACTCGAAAGGCTGAGGCGGAAGGATCGCCGGAGCCCAGCAGGTTGAGGCTGCGGTGGCCGGGAGCGGCCACTGCGCTCCAGTCTGGGTGACAGAGTGAGACTCCAACTCAAAAAAAAAAAAAGAAAGAAATTAGAGATCGATACTGCCCCCATCCCTACTGCCACTCCCACACATCTGCTACTTAGGCCGAAACAATCTTCAAAGTAAATTACAGACCACAGAACGAATATGGTGGGGGCAGCTGATGTATTTCAGAAAATGGTAATGCCTTTGCGTCACTCAGCTCAAGCATTTCTCAAAAGGCTGCTTCTGCTTTGGGGCTAATCATTGTCATCATCAAAGGGATGCTGGTTGGAACAGATCCCAGTTCCTTAGACAACCTCCTCTAATTCAGAGGTCGGAGGCATTGCTCCGCCCAGCACTGCTGGCTCAGCCAGACTGCTGCCCACATAAGCCTGAAGCTTTCCTGTTTTTTGACTCTGTCTCCAGTGATGCACCTATCTCGAATGCCCCCTTTGACTCATTTAAATGTGTCAATATCCCTTGGACAAACTCCCCCAACGCTCCTGACACCAAGCTCCCATTTCTGTCAAGATGCCTGCTTAGCCGGGCGTGGTAGCGCGCACCTGTAGTTCCTGCTACTTGGAAGGCTGAGGCGGAAGGATCGCCGGAGCCCGGCAGGTCGAGGCTGCGGTTGGCCGGGAGCGGCTGCTGCACTCCTGTCTGGGCGACAGAGTGAGACTCCAACTCAAAAAAAAAAAAAAAAAGATGCCTGCTGTTCTCACTTCTCATTTAACTGAGCTTTTGCCTCTCCTGGGTTGCAGGCTCCTGAGGGCCGAGGGTGTTCTGACTCCTGTCTGAAGCCATCACAGCCCGTGTGGCTCCTTGATCAGCCTGGCCCATCACGAACTATGGGTGGAAAGGGCCCATTTCCAGAGGAGCAGGAGGAGGTCCTGGATTGAATGCTGTCTCCCCACTTACCCGGTATGGGAACTTGTGAGGCACTCTGAGTTTTCATCTATAAAGGGTGCACAGTGATTTCAGGGTTGTCATAAAGCTTCAGTGAGAATGAAGGGCAGGGCATGGTGGCTCAAGCCTGTAATCCTAGCACATTGGGAGACCGAGGCCAGAGGATTGCCTGACCTCAGGGGTTCGAGACCAGCCTGGGCAGCTTGGTGGGACCTCGTCTCTACAGTAAATCAAAATAACAACAATAATAATAAGCCAGGCATGGTAGGGTGTGCCTGTAGCTCCAGCTACTTGTAAGGCTGAGGCGGCAGGATTGCCTGAGCCCAGCAGGTTGAGGCAGTGGCAGCCCTGGGTGTGCCACTGCACTCCAGCCTGGGCAACAGAGTGAGACTCCAACTCAAAAAAAAAAAAGATGAAATAAAAACTCTTCATTCATTTTGAATATAAAATATTGCTGATTTGCTCAAAGGATTCTACAATTCATGGAATTCACAGAATTGAAAGCCGTTGAATGAACCACCATCCTTTGACAGATGATATCAGGAGGTCCAGAAAGAAGAATCAGTCCAGAAAAACAGATCCCACGACTGTATCAGACATGGTACCTCCTACATTTCCCCCCTGTGATCGAGGACTTTTAAACCTACATGGTATGCAGGAAGAGACCTAAAGGTTTCAAAGCAATCAGCTAAATTTGCTTTGGGTTTGCGTTACATTTTAAAGAAAACATGGTTCTTTCCAACTACGTATGGCTGTAATGCTGATCACTGGAACCGGGTTTCCTGATGGATTCTTCTTCACGTGAAGCATTTTGAAAGTGGAAGTGTCAACATCGTGTGAAGGAAGGCTTCTTTTTGGTCATAATGTCTCTTGGACCACGTATTTCTCCTCTCTTTATTTCTCATGTCAAGGTTCACATCTCAGACGTGCATTGCTTTTCTTGGCAAACCTATTCCACCCGATTGCTGCCCGTTCAGGTGAAATCATATCTTATGACTCAGAGAGAGTCAATTCTCTCTCACAGGGTTGCTATGATAACCATTTGGCCTCTATGATCATTTTGTTGCATGCAGTTTAATATACAGTCTTAGTTAAGTGCAAAATGAAGATCTGCTATGGCCTGGTGGTCTTCAGGGTCAAATAATTTGGGTTTGAATCCAGTCTTCATCATTCACTGGTTGTTGGCCCTGGGCAAGTTAATCAGTCGGCCTATATCTCAGTGTCTTCATCCTGAAATTAGAATTAAAAACAGAGACTGAATATTCAGATCTTGGGGACATATGGGCCGTTTCCAGTACAAGGCTGGTCGTAGAGTTGGGTCTCCAAAGTAGCAGCTGCTGTTCAAGCGTCATACACGTGTGAGGGTCGTCTACAGCCACGTCTACACCTCTGTCAGCCACGAACAGGACCCGGGCTTGGGGTGTCTCATGTATTGCTATATCCATCTACAACACTGTTGGTATAAACAAGGCGTAGCAAATGCTTGGGGAGGCGGTGGATGGATAGAAGCTCATCTGACTTCTGGCCCAGTCTTCAAGCCTTCACACCTGAAGCACATCGGCCTTCTGAGACTGTGTGTGATGAAAGTCCGGGCCATCCTGTGGGCTAGTGTAGCATGTTCAGCCGGCAGCCCACAGGCTGGCAATGCTGTCCTGTAAAACCTTTCACATCATGTGAAAACAAGCACTTCTGACGAGCACCTCAAAAAGTCTCTTGATACATATGCACTAACTATATAATCTAATGTGTGTGCGGCCCAAGACAATTCCCTCTCCACTCGAAGTCAAAAGGTTGAACACCCTGGTCTAGCGCAAATACAAGTTGAGCCACTTTCTCTGTTGTTGTTTTTTAACTTGCAACGCTTCATGCAGAGGTTTTCTGGTCTTAAGTAAGCAATGCATAAGAGGTGGTGAGAAAAAAATAAACCGGAATGAAGCTTGATGAAAATGGTGCAATCAGGCCTGTCAGCTGAACTGAGTTAAAAATGGGAGCAGTGGAGTGTTATAAGGTGATGCACACAATTTTGGCTTTGCATGTCTTAATGATGCCACCAGCCTTTTCCGTTTCTGCTTCCTGCTCCTCTGAGTGACTCTCTAATGCCAGATAGCTAAGGTATGACTCTACCTCATTCCAGATCCTAGGGCTTAGCGTACTCTGCTCATATGGGGATGAAACCCCCTCCTTTGCCAGACACATCCACTCGTGACCATCCAGGTGTGGAATGACAGTTCCAAGTTTCGACTACTCATGACCCCATCATATATGGGTTACACATACCTAGATTCCATATTGAAGTTTTCATAGCTTTTTTTTTTTTGAGTTGGAGTCTCACTCCGTTGCCCAGGCTGGTTGGAGTGCAGTGGCATGCTCACAGCCACTGCAGCCTTGACCTGCTGGGCTCAGGCGATCCTTCCTCCTCAGCCTCCCAAGTAGCTGGAATTACAGGAGTGCACTACCATGCCCATCTAATTTTTTTGATTTATTGTAGAGATGAGGTCTCACCAAGTTGCCCAGGCTGGTCTTAAACCCGTGGACTCAGGCAATCCTCTTACCTCGGCCTCCCAAGTGCTGGGATTATAGGTGTGAGCCACCATGCCCGGCTCATAGCTTTTTGCACCCATTCTGTCATGTGAGTCTTAAAACAAATCTGTGAAGGAGGATGGAAAGGTTTTACACAGCTATTTTTGAGATAAAGAAACTGAAGTTAATGCAGGTCTTACATCTCAGAGAGACAGACTTTATGGTCTCAGTAACACTTGGTTCTAATTTCATCTTCGAATTGAATTCGCTGTTTGATCTTAGGACATTCATGCGGTTTGGGTCTAGATAGAGTGATCACATGCCTAGGAGATCTCTTGATCTCTTTCCAGCTTTAAGAACCAATGTTTTCTAACTATTCTTAACCTGATTAAGATAAAATGTGATGCTATTAGATTTTAGGTGTTCTGAGCCCTAGTCGTTTATCTAGACACCTGCCAATGGCCAACATGAACACAGAATTCTGGGCATGTCTTTTATGCCAGAGGTTCCCCAGCATTAGACGTTCTTTAGATTTACCTGGATAATTTTGTTAAAAATACACACTCTGGAGTTCCTTCTCAAAGATACTAACTGCAGAGATCTGGTTTCTCAGCCTACTTTGAAATCTACTGATTTAGGTCACAAAGTAGACTTCTGAATGTATTGGGTCTATGTCCTTCCTTTGAAGTGGTGTCAACAAAATAACCCAACTCTTGTCTGACTTCACTACAAACCAATTCAATGGCTAAAACAGGGGATGTTAAGGTACACTCTTCAGATTCCATTTTTTCAAGGGAGTCCGACAGCCAACCCACAGTTGTGGTCTGTCTCCCACGTTCGAGCAGGGTCTTGGAGATGGGGAAACAGGGTGAGTGGCAATGACCTTTGGGATCCCAGAGCCATTTCTAGAGAAGAAAATCATACCGAGCCACATTCTCTCCTTCCAAGCGTCTTCCGGGAGGCAGTTAATGTGGCTGGCAGCCACCATTCAGGGAGCCTTCAGACAGTGGGCGTCACCTCCCCGTCCTCACAGAGACGCGGTGAAGGGCAGCCCATGTCTCCTGCTGTTCAGCGTAACCTCGGTGGGAGAAGGGAGGACGCGTTGTTTCTGAGCTGGTCATCGCCTAGGAGAAGGCACTTACAAAGTCCAGAAGAGACTTCACTTGGGGTTTTGATCGTGCTCAAGAACATTTTGTTTCAATATTTCTCCAGGTCATACCCAATAATAGATAAAGCTTGAGAAAGTGAAGCCAAAGCCAAACATATAATGCCAAATTTACACAATATTTTTTCTTCTTGGTGTAAATGGCATGCTTTTTTCTCTCTTTTTTTTTTTTTTTTTGAGTTGGAGTCTCACTCCATCGCCCAGACTGGAGTGCAGGGGCCGCTCCCGGCCACCGCAGCCTCGACCTGCTGGGCTCGGGCGATCCTTCCGCCTCAGCCTTCCAAGTAGCTGGAACTACAGGCGCGCGCTACCACGCCCGGCTGATTTTTTGATTTATTGTAGAGATGAGGTCTCGCTGCCCAGGCGGGTCTCGAACCCGCAGGCTCAGGAAATCCACTCACCTCAGCCTCCCAAAGGCGTGGGATGACAGGCTGAGCCATCGAGCCCAGCTTCCCTTTTTTAAAGAAATAAAATGAGCTCAGAGAAAAGATCAAAACAGCCTAGATCTTCAGGTAATGCAGTGTCCTGCCTGCACATGGAAAGAAAATCGACAGCATGCACTGGCAGTGACCTCTTGCACAGACCATCAGCCCGAGGAACTGGCGTCGACCGGTGAAAACCCGGACATGTCCGGCTTTGAATCTGGCTCTGTCACTGCTGTGAACGGGATGTTGGGCTCCATCACCAGCCATGGGTTTATGGTACGACGGCTTCCAGCAGCTGCCAGCTTGTGTCTTGCCCTCTATCTATCCTTGGCATGGCGACCAGAGAGAACGGGTCAGAGTGACGGGTCACAGGCCTGCAGCTGGCTCTCCTCACGGCCTCTGCATTCCCCAGAGTCCTGTAGCCTGTCCTTCTCACGGCCTCCGTCCTCCCCAGAGCCGAGTCGCCCTTCTCCCGCCGGCCTCCGCGCCCACCGCCGCTTCCTGGCCCGCGGCTCCCTTTCCCCACCTCGCCCGGCCCTTCTCCTTGCGTGCTCTGCCCCAGCCGTGCAGGCCTCCCCGTCTTCCCCAGACGTGCCTGGAACCCTCGGCCCGGCACTGTCCGCTGGCTCTTCTTCCTGCCTGGTCTGCTTTTCCTAGGGTACACGTAGGGCTCACACCTTCACGTCCTTCAGCTCGGGGCGCAAACCCTGCCTTCTCGGGGGACCGTTCTCACGCACGCCTCGCCCCACGCCCCGTCTGCATCCATGTTGGGTTTTTCCTTCTTCCTTAGCTCATCTCCCTGTCCGACAGAGTATGTATCACTTATCTGAGTCCTTCCCCTTATATTCAGCGGATCGTCAGTCTTATGAAGATGTGTGCCCACTGATCCATCTTAGCACGTAGAATCCATGCTGAGCACATGATAGGCACTCGGTCCATATTTAATGAGCGAGACGAGTAAGTTAAAGATAGATTCTGCAGGGCTCACTTTCTCGTCGGTGATACCGGACGGCCTCCTCGTCCCACCCTACGCACGTGCTCGTCACAAGCCTCTTCCTCTTCACACCCAGGCCCACGGCCGGCCTTTTCTGTCTTCTGTATCTTGAGCATGAACATACGTTCCCACCTCTAGCACCAGCATTCCAAAGCTACCGTCCCATGTTCAAGGTTTCATTCTGCAAACAGTTTGACAAATGCTACCTCTGGTTGCTTTGTGCTCTTTGACAGTGTAGGGGCTCAATGCACATTAATTTAATTTTTCTCTCTCCCTTCTTTTTTAAGCATAGAAACATTGTCTTAGCCACTGTGCTTCTTTTAAAGATCCTTTGCTTATCTTGGTCAAAGCTAAAATACCACAATTCAAATACTGAGCAGAGAGGACTGGAGGCCTAAATACATGTAAGAGACAAGGAACTGAATCTCATCTTTCTCCTTCCAGAAATGCAGGTGGACAGGGTGCTTGGTTGGCCATTCCCAGGCATGAGTGGTTCTCAGGGAAAGTGTGGACCCAGCCACCACAGCAAGGACTTCACAGTGTGCGCCTCCTGGTGCCTGCCCCCCCGGGAGCCAGCGACCAAGGCAGCAGCCCTGGCCTGCTTCCCGAGGTGCTGCGACCGGCAAGGATCTCTGGGCAACCGCATGCAGGCTTCAGTTTATTTACCTAAGAGCTCCTCTAGCAGCGCTAGACCAGAGAGAAAGGGAGCGGGAGGCCATGTGTGTGGTGGAAGGCTAGTGCCTGGAAAGCCCGGGGTTGGGCTTCGGCTGGCAGTTACCAAATGCTCAGCACAACCCGCGCTCAGCATCACCGGGGCCAGCTCCCTTCCCACACCGAGCCTGGGAGCACACACCACTCAGACAAAGGTGCCCCCTCTGCACACCAGTGGCCTTCACAGATTTCCAGAGTTTTCCGTTCAAGAGCCCAGACGTGAATTGGGGTCATGCTCGGGATGAGTGCGCGTAACCTATATAGCGACAGATGAGGAAAGCAACACAGCTAACACCCAGAATCCCGAGCTCCAGAGGCCTGAGGGACAGGAGCCAGACACCCATGGGGTCCGCATCCCCTTAGGCACAATCCAGAAGTCGTAGGACGGGCTACACACTTCCTTCTTTGGCTGCCATGAGGCTACAGCAGAGCAGAGACAAAGAGGCCCTGGCCTGTTTGCCGAGATTCTGCGATCGGCAAGAATCTTTTCCCTCATGAGAGGAATCTCCAAGCATGATTAATGTGTGGAGAAGAGGTGACCTGGGAGATGCAGGTGTCAGATGTGAGGAACTAAGGAATGATTGGAGAAAGAGAAGTCTCCTTGGGATGAGAACTGAAGAGGTAAAAATACTGGAAGAACAACGCTACAAAATAATCTCATACGTATTTGTTTCACTGCCTATCAACTACGTGGCTACCTGCGCATGAAATATTCTATCTACTTATTTAAGTTATTCACAATAATAATCTTAGTTTGTTTTTTTTTAATTTGACAGACAACATCATATGTATTCATCACGTACAGCATGACGCTTTGAGGTACAATGGTATTTGTTCATGGTGGCTCTCTTCTCTTTTTGCAGCTGATAAAACCTAGAACATAGATGGCAAGAGGTTTACCAAAGGTAAGACAGCCGCAGCAGGCGGGAATTAATGACCTAGATTTCTCTAGCTCCAAAGTGCACAATCTACATCTCGTGCTCTGTGGACTTAGGACTTAATGTCGGAACTTGAACCACTTAACACTGGGAGACAAGTCGTTTTCTGAGTTTGGGCACCAGGAGAGGCACATTGCAACTCAGAATTTTAAAAATGCTAGTAAGTATGCAATGAAATGAGATGTCTCTACTCACAGCAATTGATATGATTAAAAGATTTTTCGAGGCTTCAGGCTTGGACAGAATGGCATAGACTCCTTTCCTCCTGCTCCTCCCTGCTAAGAATAACTAGAAACACGTGGAAGGAACACAGCAGACAGCAGACAAAGCTGGAAGGCAAAGGAAGGGGCGCTGACTGGGGACCCCAGGGCCGGAGCCAAGCACCGTGGGCCAGTGTCCTCCCACCCCGTGCCCAGTGGAAGATGTGCCAGGCCTCTGTCTTCTGGGCCTCCACTCAGGGGCGGGCCTCTCCCCCACGGGGAGTCCTGTGAATACCAGCCGGCCTGGAGGCCGACAGGTGACGTGACGCTCAGCCCCTCGCTGGGCAGGCCGGCAGCCCGGGAGACCCCTTCGTCCCCCCTATGTGGCACCGGCAGGGACCAAGCAGGAGTCCATCAGCACCAGGCAGCCTGGGGAGAGTTTCCCACCCCACGGGTCAAAAGCCCCTCCCGTCACCTTCAGCAGGTAGCACCAGGTCCAAGGAAGCCCGTCCTTCCCCCGGGGCAGCACCGGTCGGGATGGAGCCAGAGCCTGGCATCACCAAAAGACGCAGCGCTTCGAGGCCTCTGGAAACCAAAGTGGCATTTAAGCCACAGTCCTCGAAAGCAGGCCAGCCTGGTGTGCGAGATCTGCACAGCGAGATCTCTGCTCGCTGCAGAGATTTAGAAAGGATCCAGAGTCTGCTCACACAGTTTCCAAAGTGTCCAGGAGACCGTGGAAGATCAGTTCTTCCATCCAAAGATGAGGAAAGACGAGAGATGCTAACTGGAATTAGTCCTATGTTGGAATTGTTTGGCCCGGATTTTAAAACAGTCATCGCAAAATGCTTCAGTGAACAATTTCAAATACTCTTGGACAAAATACAAAAGTTCCCCAAAGAAATAGAAGATATCTTAAAAAATAAATACATGAAAATTACAGAACTGACAATAAAATACAAACACAAATCCCCCTGAATGGGCTTGGTCTAAAATGAGTAAGATAAAGGAAAGAATTAGTGAACTTGAACACAGAACAATATAAGTTATGCAGTCTGAACAACACAGAGAAAAAAATTAAAGTGAACAGAGCCTCAGGGATCGTAACGAAGTACCGAATATTCAGACCATCTATGTGCCAGAAAAAGAGGAGAAAGAATGCAGAATAGAAGCTTTATTTGAAGAAGTAATGATTGAAAAGTTTCCAAATTTAGCAAAACACACTGACTTACGGATGGCAGAAAACTGATTGAACCACAAATAAGATAAGCCAAAATAATTCAGTGCCAAGTCTCATCGTAATTAAATGTCTGAAAAGTAAAGACAAAGAAAAAATCTTGAAAGTGGCCACAGAAAAACGACTGTCTATAGGGGAATGGCAATTTGAGTGACATTAGATTTGTCCTCTCAGAAGCACAGAGGCCATTTTTCAGGTACTAAAAAGAAAAGAATCCTATGTCCAGTGCGAATTACTTCAGGTATGGAGGCAAAATAACCCCAGATGATGAAAAACCGACATATGTGTTGCCCACTGAGCTCACCTTAAAGAATGTCTAAGGGAAATTCTCCGAACAGGAAGGATGCCTCTTAACGATGACAAACGGCTCGGGCCTGCAGACAGGACAGGGCAGAGGAACGGGGACAAGGCTGCAGAGGGACTGCAGGCCAAGTCACAGGGACGAGGCTGTAGGGGTTTTAGAGGCCAGGTTGTGGGGACAAGGTAGGAGAGAGAGCAGAGCCCGGCCACAGGGACGAGGCTGCAGGGAGCAGAGGCCGCACCACGGGATCTTGTGCGGAGACCTCAGAGACCTCGGAGACCTCGGGGTTCGCTGAAGGCAGCGTAATGGGACAATGGTCTTTCACATCGAGGAGGAACCTGATCCGTCCTGGACCTCCTGGGGAGGAAGAGCGCGGGCCGTGGCTTCGGGCATGTTGAGCTGAGTGAATGGATGTGGCGCTCCAAGTGGACAGATCAGGAGCGGAAGACACAACGCGAAGGGCTTGCGAGTCTCCAGCCCCGCATGACACCCAGCGGAGCCAGGCTGAGCCAAGAGGGAGAGACTTGGAGAAGAGAACCCTGGAGCCGAAGGAGCCCCGAGAGCCCTCCGAGGGCGCGCGTGCTGCGTCGGCCTCCTCTCACACCGAGTTTCAGGCTGAGCTTGAGTCCTGTGCTCCCGTGTCTTGTCCTATTCTGGCGGAATGGCCTGGGAAGTCCTTTGGATGGGATGCAGTCCCTGACCCACTTTGTCGTTTAAAAAGGAGTGCTGGTGCTGGGTAAGAGAAGGGACTAGGGTTTGCGACATGCGGGCTGTTCTGTTTGTCAGAAGAGCCGTGGCTCACGCCCGTCACCCCAGCACCTTGGGAGGCCGAGGTGAGAGGATTGCCTCGACCCTGGGGTCTGAGACCAGCCTGGGCACCTTGGTGAGACTTCGTCTCTACAACAAATCAAAAAATAATTTGCCAGGTGTGATGGTGTGGGCCTGTGGTTCCAGCTACTCGGAAGACTGAGGCGGAAGGATCTCCTGAGCCCAGCAGGTTGAGGCTGCAGTGGCTGCAATCATGCCACTGCACTCCTTCCTGGGTGATGAAGTGAGACTCCAATTCAAAAAAAAAAGAAGAGTAAACACCCACAGGTCATTTAATCAAGATTTACTTACAGAGTTTCTAAAGTCTGGTTGATTAACTCCAAGTCCTACTTAATTACCCATTTGAATATCTAACCACGGATCCTATGTGGAAGACTTATTATACCTAAGCTTTCTGAGCTTTATAGCTTTTCATGTTAAAGCTATAAATACAATAATCTAATAATTCGGTGAGATTCTAAATTACCTGTTCCAATTTTTTTCTCAGCGTTAACTCAAAATCAGTCAAAGAAAGATACCACGGAATAACCACTTCCATTTAATATCTTGTTTTCAAATCGCTGCCTCTCACCTAAGGTTGTGACCTGATGATTTCCCTCCTATATCTCCATCCATCTGTCTCTTATTTGCCGCATTAATCTTTGAACTTAGATCTACTACTCAGTGAAAAAAATAAGGCTAAAAATTTAGAATGAAAAGGAAAGTGTAAAGATAAAGAGAGTAAAATCGATAGCCCTGGCAAAAGTTTGCTCTTTTAGGAGTAGATTCATATATCTAGTGAGCAAATATTGACTGAAGTTCCTTTTTAAAAAAAGCTGACTTAACTATTGAATCAGTACATACCCTGCCAATAACGTCTTCTCCCTGGATGAGGCAGCGTATGGCTTATAGATAAGCATATACAGCAAAAGAGAGTCTTAAGTTTGGCAAAGAAAGGTGAATATGCAGGTCAGAGCCCAGCCCACAAGCTTACGAAAGTCACAGAGCAGAAAGGCAGAGACTTTGAAACCTGCGAGAAGACATACGGGCGGGTGAACTGTGGTGGGAACGCCAAGTTCCAAGCATGGTGCTGCCTCTTCCTCCAGAGTTGGCATCTTTGGGTGGTGGCTTCTCCTCAAAGGACTGTCAGGTCATCCCTCTCAGTGATGTCCTACAAGGGAAGGCAGGCGTTTCAAGGTCTTGAATAACAGGATAAAGACGACGGAAAAAAACGAGAAGCTTCCGGTGATAGGCCGGCGGCCTCTCCCTCGCTTCTCTGGGGGTGTCCCGGGGGACACGCGGGTCCTGAGCTAGGTGAGATGGCAGATCGCGCCCTTCAAACACCTGGCACACAGCAAGTGCACCGACCATTCGTCACCATCGTCTGTATCAAAGTGTTACCAATCTCTTCCAATTCGAGGATGTCCGTGAGTGTCTAGAGCTCGCCAGCAGTATCTCATCACAGCGTTTTCCAGCAAGGAAGATTCACAAGGAAGAGGGCCAGGATCAGAAGTGTGGACCCAGGCATCCTGGGTTTACACGGCCTGTGCAATGAACCTGCACTGACCGTCCCCTACTCTGGGTTCCAGATTCATCAGTATGAAGAGTGTTTATTTGCAGACGTATTTGGTTGCCCCAATTACTCCACCTCTAAGAACATTTCATCCTAGCCACGGCAATGATAGGAATGGTAATGATAATCGTGCTTCTCGCGGGCCCTGTTCTGACCTCCTTATACATAACAGCAGATGTAATCCTCACAGTAGCCCCGCACGCTGGCGTTCTTCTTCTTCTTCTTCTTATATTGTTTGTTGTGGAAGAGAAACAGAGGCACGGAGAGATTAAGCAGTTGCCCCGATACCGCTACATAGTTGACTGCAGCTTGTGGGAGGTGGAGAAGTCAGTGCTTGCGCCATGTCCAAGATCCCCAAGCAGCATGTAGGGCTGACATATTCTGAGAGAAATAAGGACTCTTAAGACAAGTCCATGTGGAAAGACAGAGGCCTGAACACAATGACCTGGAGACGGAGCCTCGGCTCGGGGGCCCTCAGCATGCAGGTGCCTCCCTCTCGTTTCGGAGACCTCGGCAGTCTGGGGCGATTCCCACGCTGGCGCCCTTGAAACGGAACGTGTGGGGCTGGACAGCTGTGGCCTGCTCAACGGGCATGGAGACTCTTGCCTGTTTCATTCTTTTTTTTTTTTTTTTTTGAGTTGGAGTCTCACTCTGTCGCCCAGGACTGGAGTGCAGTGGCCGCTCCCGGCCACCGCAGCCTCGACCTGCTGGGCTCCGGCGATCCTTCCGCCTCAGCCTTCCGAGTAGCCGGAATTACAGGCGCGCGCTACCACGCCCGGCTGGTTTTTTGATTTCTTGTAGAGATGAGGTCTCGCTGCCCAGGCGGGTCTTGAACCCGCGGACTCAGGCAATCCACTCACCTCAGCCTCCCAAAGGCGCGGGATTACGGGCTGAGCCACCGAGCCCGACTGCCTGTTTCATTCTTTTCCCCGTCACCATCCAGTCTGTGTCCTAAGACGCACAGTCTGGACATTCTAAATCCAGCGTGTACACTGCTGGTCAATGTCCCACCTTGGACAGAAGATGACGACAGGCACCTGGGTGTGATCTTCTCCCTGAAATCGACTCCTTTTTAGCTTTCAGTGTATTCTGGCATAACCAACTTTGCATCAAGAACCCCGAAGAGGGGAAAGTCGAGAGAAGTGAAGGGGCATATGACTCAGCTGGAAATTTCCTCCTCGGTTTAAACATTTTAACACATCTCATGGATCATTATAGGAACTCGTGCTTGGACAGATCAGGGCACCTGTGGGCATCAGGGTGACACGCTCTCCCTCCAATTTTTTCTGAACATATGCTAATTGTTTTTTCAATGTGTCGAAGACTGTCTTAGAAATGGACTCTGCAATAAACAGCACAAGCCCTACTTTTTGCTTCCAGATTCATGCTTGCTGGATTTTGGTGAAGGTGGTTATCTGTGCTCAGACTCCACATTGCCTTTTCCGAACCCCTGTTTCTTCACGTGTCTTGTCTACTAGGGGCTTGTGTCCATGACTTAGAATAGAAGCTTTTTCTTGCTCATTATGTCCTAACAGAGGTGCTGAAAATACACACGAGAGGAGACGGAGCTTTTAGCGAAAAGAAACACAAATTGCAAGAGGAACACGCAGGAGTCGGAGGAGCCACCCGGGTCGCCTTGGCTCTGGGTGCCGCAGGTCCGGCTTCACAGGGTCCTTTTGCTCCGTTATCTCAGCAGAGGCTGGGCTTGTCATTCCGTGCAACAAAGGCAGCCAAAAATGGGAGCTCAGACTGCTGCTTGGAGAGCAGGGACATTTCTATTAATCCCAAGATGCAAAAGGTTCTTGACTTGGCTTCATGATTCTTGGGAAACCAGAAGTCCACTCTGTAAAATGCTCCCTGGACACATGCAACTTACTCTGCAAATCCAGGTCATTCGATTCTTCAGCAAGGCTGGAGTTAAGTGGCTCGGACAGACGCTTTGGAGAACAGGAGGCACCAAAACCAGATGGAAGACGGCCGGGAACCGTGACTGCTGGCTCAGCCCTGCCTTTAACCCTAAATTCAGTTAGACACGTTGCACGTTAGCGGACCTCGTTTTCCAGCTCCAACACGCCACAGTGACAGCTCACACACCGCATGACCCTGCAAGACAAACAACCTCCCACGTGCGTAGACGGAGGCCTTCCTTACTGCCTCCACCTTCCCATGGCTTTAAGACAATTCCCCGGCTTGGGCACAATTTACTGTGGTCAGGGCTGTACTATTTGGTGTGGCCTACGACGTCCCTGCCCACCCTGGCTCTCTGCTGTCCCTCCAGACGCGCCACACACCCATTAAACGGCGTAAAAACTGGCTTTCTCTTTGCTCAGCCGAAGCTCAACCCTGGCTCTCTCTGTGACGGCAAGGGGCTTGCCGCGCCCTCTCTTGGGCTGTCCCCACCACCCTCAAAAGACCCATCCTCCGCCTAGTTAGGAGCCCACGAGGTAAATCTTGCTTTCTGCTTGCTCCTGGCACGCCTCTCAGGGCTTCAAGACCAGGAACGCCACAAAAGGGGCAGTCAACACTCACACTCAGTGTTCTAATTCTCTGATCTCTTTTCTATGGAGAAGCCCAGTCTCCCTTTCCGACTTTTGGATTCAAAGGTCTGAAACTGTGAAGACTCTCTTTTGTTGTGTATGCAAGCTGTTTGCTTCTCAGGGTGCTGGAAGTTCACATTTAAAGCGCGATGTCCCTGTCACCCCTGCGCTAACTCGACCTTCCAACAGATCCAAGGTCTGAAAGCGGCGCTGAGCCCGCGTGCTGGCTTGGCAGCCGTCTCCCCTCTCCCTTGATGGCTCCAGCTCATGCTGCTCTCTCTCTCTGCTCCAACCTCTCCTCTTTGGCAATTAATCATGCGTTGTCTTGCAACATCTCTTGAGTCCCTGTCTGGGAGTATTTGACGCCTACGTTGTTGCTACATTCTTGAATCTGCTATCTCTGATGCCGCCAAGTAGCCTATGGTTTCCTGGAGGTCAAGGGAGAATATTTTTCAAATAATTGGCAGTCACTGTCGTTTGTGTGCACAGCACAGTGTCTAAAATTCTTCAACACGTGGTCCCATTCACTTTCTCCAATAGTTCTGTCAGGGAAATCCAGGCTAGCGAGGGAACTGACTTGCCTGTTCTGCCCCTTACTTTCAAGGAGCAGAAGCAGGTCTTTGGATCTCTAATTATTATTATTTTCTTGGTTTGGTTCCTTTTTCTTCCACACCAAGTTGTCTTCTGTGTATTTCCATAGATCTCGGAAGAGTGTCTTGTGCACAATAAATATTTAATCATTCTTTATGGATTGATTTTAGATTTTAAATAAAATAAAATTCAGTTGGAATCACTGGAGTCTGGGTCTGCACGGCGAAACATCTGTATGAAAAATAAACGAGTCGACTCACTGCCTGGATGCCTCCAAAATGTCAGCATTTGGTGTTGAAGACGCAGCTTCTTTTGGCGGAACCGGCTGGGCTCCTCCCCCATTCTTTTTTGATAGTCATGATTTTACGGGCAGGATGCAGCTCTAATCTTGGCAAAGCGGGCCTGCCCACGTGTGAATCAAAATAACTCCTATGAATTTCCTCGTCTTCACACCCGCACATGCCATGCCTCAGCAGTCACTGCAGCGGCAAATGCTCTCCTCGGCCCTCTCGGCCGGCAGAGACCACGGCAGGGATGGGGCCCCGGGCCCTGGACGAGGCAGGGTAACGATAATAGTCATTTTTCATTCTCCAGTCCTGGGTGTCTTGGAGGGCTTCGGGGAATTCAACAAAATATACATAAAGACCAATTCTGAAAACAAAGCACCACATCCCCGCCTTGACGAAGCGGGACTCCAGGGAAAATAATAATAAACGCCTTCCTTCCTTTGCCACCAACGTTACAAGCCATCAGCGGCGACACTGGAACAGAGGAGCCAGAGGTCATGGGAAGGGAAGGACGAAACTGAAGAGGGAATCAGAAAGAAAGCTGAGACGCGTGACCTCGCTGGGAATCGCTTCTAGATGCAGGTGGGATATGCGTTGGATGTGACGGCCTCTCCCTGACATGTGCAGTCACGCCCTCCCCCACCAGCCACAAGGAGAGGCTTCTGGGACACAGAGAGGAGGGATGGTGACCCACTGTCCACTATGGTCACGGGAACAGAGCCTTAACTCGTTGCATAAGGGGTCCAGCAGGTGTGTTAATAATGGAAAGATGCTTGCAAGGTATTACCAAGACAGGCAGGCTAAGAGAAATATATACATCTTGTCGCAAGTATGGATATATATGTTTGCAAACACCTGCATATTAGGAACGCACAAAAATACAAACACTTTAAAAATATTTTTGGTGGTAGAAATATGGACATTGTCTAATTCTTCTCGGTGCTTATTTAAATTTGATCGTTTGTCTACAGTGACCAATTTTGACTTCTGTAATAAAAGCCAATACATTATTCAACAAGATAAAGTTACCAGTGAGTTATGGCAGACACACACTCAAACAGAAATTCAGAGAAAACTTGCACATGGACAGCATTTAGAAATTCAACCAATTGGGACTATGTAAGAACATTTGTGGCTCAGAAGGAAGTTCTTCCTTAGGAAGTTTTATTGGGTATCCCAGTCTCTCTTTCAGCTATACATGCCCTGTTTTTATTACCAGTTTGCAGTCACATTTCGGTTCTAACATCACCATTTCTGAGTCCTAGTCGGTTTGCCTTTCTCTGCCTCCTTTTCTCTGTCTGTGGATGGATCCGTAACAGGACCTGGCGTTCTTATCTTTGGCGAGCACCACACGAGGCCGCCCACGACGTAAGGCCCTAGGCACTGTGCCTTGAAAGCCGCAGCCGCTCGGTGTTAGGCGATGTCATCATCGTTGTCAAAACTGTCCTTCAGAACTGCTGCTCCCAAAAGAGCCTCGGATTCCTGCTCCGGCCTGAACTTCACATCTGTTCTCTGGACTCACGGATCTACAACTCTCAGCATCTCACTTTTGAACATGACAGTGACCCTAAAACTGAACACTGTTGACGTCACATTGCAGCTGCCTCTCCTCAGAACCAAGACTTCTGTAGCTCCCACTCCTGCGGGTGGTAGTATCACCGTCCCAACGCACTGGCCAGGACCTCGCAAGAGCCTTTGTCTGTCCTCTCTCTTTGAGCCTACTTAGGTCAGTTTTTCATTTTTGTTTTTATTTTTTAATTTTAATTTTTTTTTTTGAGTTGGAGTCTCACTCTGTCGCCCAGACTGGAGTGCAGTGGCTGCTCCCGGCCACTGCAACCTCGACCCGCTGGGCTCTGGCGATCCCTCCGCCACAGCCTTCCGAGTAGCCGGAATTACAGGCATGCGCTACCATGCCCGGCTGATTTTTTGATTTATGGTAGAGACGAGGTCTCTCCAAGTTGCCCAGGCGGGTCTTGAACCCGCGGGCCCAGGCCATCCACTCACCTCAGCCTCCCAAAGCGCAGGATGACAGGCTGAGCCACCGAGCCCGGCTTATTTTTATTTTTTTAATTATTTCATTGATTTATTTTTATTATAAAGATGTGGGGTGCAATTCAGGGGTAGGTATCCGAACGTTGATTATGCAGGTACCCTTGTTGATGAGGCATAGATCAGTTTTTGAAAACCGGGTCTTACCTAGTAAAAACCACTTTTCCATGGACATGCCCTCAAGCCTGCCCCCTCACTCCATTTGTCATCGTCCTTCTAGATGGACTCTAACCCCGTCTCTCACATGGACGCCCACAAGTGAGGCCCAACTGGTCTCTACATTCACTGGGGCCTCCTCCCGGGCATTTCTTTCCCAAAGGCAGAGGGATTGCTGTAAAATGTGCACATGGCCATTTCACCTTGGTGCTCAAACCCCCTCAGTGGGCTGCTGCTGCTTTGGGGGAGGGTGGTCAGCATCCTCCCCGTGGCCTGCACGATCTGGGCCCTGCTCACCTTCCCCGTGCAATCGGGACCCCCAACGGGTGCCAGAGCCGGCTGTGTTCTGTCCACACCACCTGACCCGCTCCCTCCTGCTGTAGGCCACTGGTAACGCTCTCCTCCACGGCCGCCCTCACGCCGTCCCAGCAGCCTCCTTGTTCTCCGTCCCACCCCCTCACCTCTCAGAGGATGCCCATACTTGGCCAAGAACATGAAAGCAGGCGGCAAATCATTCGTCTTTCTTGAGGCCCAAGAGGCCAGCGTTCCCGTATTTGTATCTGAATCCTCCGATTTCTCTACTTCAGTTTGTGTTGGGTCAGCCTCGGCGGCGCTCTCTCTCTCTCTTCCCTTCCTTGGGAAAGCCCTACGAGAACCCCCGCGGTTCCTCACCCCCGATTTCTGTTTCTGTTCTCACCCTCTTCACATCCCAGAAGCGCGTGTTCCAGGGGGAGCTTCCTCCTCTAGAGACCAGTGTCTCCTCTAGCCGTTCAGGGCGATGCGTTCTTCTCTCGCCTCACTGGACAGTCCATCTCAGTCCTTCTCCCGGCTATCTTTGCTCCATTCCTACGGACAGAACCTTCCAGAACTGGCATTAGATATTCTGCATTCATTCCTGTTCAACTCCCCTCTTTCCATTCTCTGACAGACCCTCGGACACACACCCCCTGTAACTCACAGAAGGCGTGATGCACACCAAATCTTACGTCTTTCTTCGTTTTTGATGTGTGTGCAGCCTGCATGATAGAAGCCATGTGGTTGCCTGGAGTGAAAACAGTTCCCAACAATGGCTGTCCTGAGTGTCTTTATTCGGTCCCCTTTTCTCATGGGAATAAAGTACTTGCTAGGCTCTGTAGGTCTGGGAAATTAAAAATATTTTAATTTAATTTAAATATTTAATTTAATTAAAAACATTTCCCTCAATGAAGGAACTCTTCCAGCTTTCAGTTGAAAGTGGGAGCACTGGAATCGGAGCTAAGGCAAGACTGTAGTCTCTCTGTGAGTCTTGTGATAAGACGGGACAGGGAATGGAGATTTCCTGAGAGAGAATTTGAGAATTTAGAAATAAACACTGGATTAGCCCATAGGCCTATTAACATATTTCAACTGGAAAAGTCATAGTATCATCCAGATTACAACAGGGAAACTAGAATTTTTCTCATAAGCTCCCAAGGTCTCAGGAAGGTAAAGGAGTCCCTAAAAAGCTGAAGAAATCAAAGGAGAGACGATTCTAGAGTCACTTACGTCGAGGCACATCAGGGCTGCCTAGTAGCAAAAGTTTGTTCGTGCAAGATCAAAAGTGACATTGAGGCACTGTCCTTTTGGGATGTAGAGGATGCGGGAAATTGTAGGTTCTGCAATGGCCGTCGTTTGCCTGTTGCAGACTAAACGATAAGTGATACGTGCGTGCTTTCCTTCCTTTTAATAAAATGTCCATTGACCACATGGGATTAGCAGGCGTTCGAGTGGAGAGACTTTCCCAGGTTGCCACACTGCAGCCAAGTCAAATGAGCCGTGTCATCAGAATAAAGTCGGGGGAAACAGGCCCTTTGTGCCAAGGATCTCTCAGACTCATCAGGAGATGCGGCTTGGATCGCACAAAAGCAGGCAAGTGAGGTCATGAGCTTAACAGAGGTCCAAGTGCAACAGAGTGTCCATCTACATTTTAATCTTTCTTTTACCTGACCTATTGTATTTTATTTTACTTTCAACAGACACACAGTATTGTGCATACTTATGGGCACAGGGTGATGTTTCATTCCAGGTATGCGCTGTTTAATGATCAAATCAGGGTCATCAGCAAATGCGTCGCCTGAAACGTGTATCATTTCTTTGTGGTGAGAACATTCAGAATCCTTTCTTCCAGATGTTTTGAAAGGGACAATACTGACTGCTAGCTGTCACCAGCCTAGTGTGTGCTAGAACTCCAGAACTCATTGCTCCCCTCGGACTGTGGCTTGGTTCCCGTCGACCAGCCTTACCCATCTCCCCCTCGCCACCCTTCCTTGGTGGTTACTCTCCCGCTTGAGGCTCCGGGCTTCTTAGGGTGCACATTAGGGTGAGGTCGTGCAGTATCTGTCTTTCTGAGTCTGGCTTATTTCACTTAGCCTCATGTCCTCCAGGTTTATCTGTGTTGTTTGACAGAATTCATTCTTTTTTTATGTCCATCTGCATTGTTAAACATGGAACTGACAGTGCCGTCACTTTAAGGGGCGTCATGTGCAACTTTAGGATAACTGCTCTTATTATTAGTTGGGATACTTTTATTTCAAATTGGTGTCTGCATCTGTGAGAAGAATACTGAGGTGAGATCACAGAAATTGAAGCAGGAACTAAAAAGACCAAAGCACGGAGGAACTGGAACCAGCATTCAGCACCAGCAGATGATTCTCTCCTCTTTGCCTTCCGTCCTCGTTCTTTCCCAGGGAGATAGATTTTTGTCCACGTGGCAAGACGCCTGGCTTCTGGCATTCTCGTTTTAGCAGCTCTAGTGGAAAGAAGGAGCATAATTTCACCAGCATCGGCATCCATTCCAGGAAAGGACGTGATCAGTCCAGAATCGGCCACTTCTGACTCCCTTGCCTTGAAGCGGTCACCGCCGTGGGCACCCTCTATGCTGCGGTCGGGCTGAGTCTGTCCTCCAGCACAGGGAGGCATGTGGACGCAGGACTCACGGAGCAGATTTTAAAAGCAATCATGGGGACCACAAGTGACCCCGAGATTGTGATTGTAACAACAGAACGGAAACTACAGGAAATGAGATTTCCACATGATAGCATGCTGAATGTCTTTTTTGTGATCATCAAAACTGTGTAAAGATGTTGAATTGAGCAACTTTGTGAAGTGACTGTCCACCTCTGAGTGTGTTCAAACAGAGGCTAGAAGGTAAGTTCACAGCAGCATTTGAAGAACCACACTTTCAAATCGCGTTTGACCAAATCGACGGGAAAAAAACAAAAAAACAAGTAACCCCATTCAAAAGTGGGCAAGGGACATGAACAGACACTTCTCAAAGGAAGACACGAAAACATTCAGCAAACATGAAGAGAAGCTCAGCACCACTAATCATCAAAGAAACGAAGATCAAAACCACAATAAAATAGCATCTCACACCAGTCAGGATGGCTACTGTTAAAAAGTAGAAGGGGCGGGCTTGGTGGCTCATCCTGTAATCCCGCACCTTTGGGAGGCTGAGGTGAGTGGATTGCCTAAGCCCACGGGTTCGAGACCCGCCTGGGCAGCGAGACCTCATTTCTACAATACATCAAAAAATCAGCTGGGCACGGTAGCACATGCCTGTAATTCCAGCTACTTGGAAGGCTGAGGCGGAAGGATCGCCGGAGGCCAGCAGGTCGAGGCTGCGGTGGCCGGGAGCGGCCCCTGCACTCCAGTCTGGGCGACAGAGTGAGACTCCAACTCAAAAAAAAAAACAACATAAAAATAGAAAGTAGAATAGGTGTTGGTGAAGCTGGGGAGAAAATGGAATGCTTCTATTATTGGTAGGAATGTAAGTTAGTTCAGTCTTTGTGGAAAGCAGTTTGGAGATTTCTCAAAGAACTACAAACAGAGCTACCATTGGACCAGCCATCCCACTCCTGGGAATACAGCCAAAGGAACACAAATCACCCTACCCAAAAGACACCTGCACTTGTATACTTATTGCAACACTATCCACAACAGTAAAAGCATGGATCCCACCCAGATGCCCACTGAAGGCAGACTGGATAAAGAAAATGTGGGACACACACACGATGGACTCCTGCACAGCCCCGGAAGGACAGAATCGTGTTCTTGGCAGTAACATGGCTGCCGCCGAAGACCATCATTCTAGCGAACTAGCACAGAAGCAAAATCTGAGCACAACATGTGCTCACTCATAAGTGGGCACCAAACCTTCGGGCGCACACGGGAACAAAGACAGGAACTGCAGGCGCTGGGCACTGCTAAGGGAGGGAGGGAAGGACAGGAGAATGCGCATCGAACCGCCCCCCGGGGGCCGTCCCCATCAGGGTGGGAGGGCTCATCAGAAGCCCAGACTTCACCGTCATACAATTGCTTGTGTAGCAAATCTCACATGCACCCTACGATTCCAAAATGAAAAAATAAAGCAAATAAAATCATGTTTTGCCGAGCCCCGTGAGGCATAGAGAAGGCCACCAGGGTTTGCTTGATGTGGCCGGAAGGGAGAACGGGCTGCTGGCTGCGTGTCAACAGGAGCGTTTCTGCTTGATCTATGCAGGTGCCAGACGTTTGCACAGTTTTGAGAGTGGTTTTGCCAACCAAAGACAACAAAGGAGACAGCCACTGTGATAGCCGTGGTGGAGGCAGTTGCTAAGATGAAATAGCCGACTGGGCTTGGTGGCTCAGCCTGTCATCCTAGCACTTTGGGAGGCCAAGGTGAGTGGATTGCCTGGGGTTCAAGACCAGCCCTGGCAACTTGGCGAGACCTCATCTCTACAATAAATTTTTTAAAAATTAGCCAGGTGCGGTAGCACACACCTGTTGTTCTGACTACTTATAAGGCTGAGGCGGAAGGATTGCCGGAGCCCAGCAGGTCGAGGCTGTGGTGGCCGTGAGCATGCCACAGTACTCCGGACTGGGCGACAGAGTGAGACTCCAACTCAAAAAAAAAAAAAGAAATAGAGTCTTTCCACTCTGATGTTACCTTTAACTCTGTGATAAAGGAGACCAAGAAAGATCATTCAAATTTGTTTTAACAATTAATTTCTATGATTTCATGAACCTTTCAGAAGCAAGTGCTTCATCTGGGGGAGACTTGAAATACTCAAGCAAATGTCAGTCTGGCTGGATTTGAGGGTCAGCTAGTCAACCTACCAGAGCCTCCCATGTGCAGCTCCTGTGATGCTGGCCGGAGAGGCCCCACCAGCGGTCGGGGTTCAGTGCGTCCTTCACACGCTGTGGCCTCAGGTTCTCATAGGTCCAACGCACATCAGGTATCACATTTTAACTACTTTTTTTTTACAAAAGTCGAGCTGCTGGTGATGAATTTTGCTGTTAAAGATATTGAACTGGTTGACTCGACTGAAATTTCACAGGTAGTTAAGTGTATGGTTTAGTTCGTTCGCTGCTTTTGTGCTGTTTAAAAAAGAAAACTGGACTTTACAGTCAGGGAAACAGATAAGCAGGAAAATGGAAAGCAGTCCAGGTGGTCAGGTAGATCTGGGGGTACTGAAATTCCATGTTCTTAGAAGTAGCAGAAGGAAGAGGTCTGGTCGGTTCAGCTCCACTTACCAAGTATCTGTGTCAGCCTCTCTGCCCGAGGCTAGGGCACACGCGAATAAGATGGGCTTTGTTCCCAGCCAGTTGACATCTCTTGGCAAAAGGAGGCTGAACAAACAAGTTGTGTTTTAGCGTCTTCAGCTTTCTGTGGGGACTGCTGAGGTAAAAAATAAAGACAATTCCTACAAGCAGGAAACTTGAAAGACATACAAATACACGTGCTAGGGAAGGGACGTCCCGCTTTGGAAGGCACACTGCAACACACGGTCCCGTGTGGCCTGGAGAGCACATGGAGCCGAAGGGAGAGACTTGCTTCACGCTTTTATTTCCTGGAGAATCAATGGAAAATCCTCAGACGTCGCAGCATTTCCAGTTAACCAGGAAAGAGAAGCAAGATTTTTGCTGCCTCATTTAGGAATGACGGCGATCATTGGAATCTCTGACAAGCTGTTCAGCTCAGCACAGACGGTGTTTGATGTATTTCAGCAGGTGGGTTAGTAACAACCTTCACCAACTCCGCTAGCTCACAGGCTCAGACATCAGCAGAGCACTTTAGCAGAGCACAGATAACTGGCTTTGCAAGTTATGCACATTGGCCGGGCCCAGTGGTTCATACCTATAATCCCGGTACTTTGGGAGGCCGAGGAGAGGATCTCTTGAGGCCAGGGGGTCGAGACCAGTCTGGGCAGCATCGCGAGACTTTGTCTCTATGAGAAATCAAAAAATTGGCCGGGCGTGGCAGTGCATGCCTGGAGTCCCAGCTACTCGGGAGGCTGAGGTGGGAGTATCGACTGAGCCCAGAAGGTCGAGGCTGTAGTGAGCTGTGATTGTGAGGAGCACCCCAGCCTGGGCGACCACCCAAGACCCCGACTCAAAACACAAGTTCTGCCTGTTCACACGAATTGCACACCTATGCAAGCCCGTGGCCGGCCTCCTCGACTGTGTCCCGGTGCCGTGTTTCTGAGCTCGCTGGGGTTCGTGGGGCTTAGCTTTGTGGCTGTGTGGTCTAGGAGCATAAACATATGACACTGAATACTGACTATGTGCCAAGGACCACACGAGGCCATTTTGCCTTCCTCCAGCTTCGTGCCGAAGCTGCCCTGGTTTCCCCCACTGTGGGCGCGCGCCCCTGCAGCCGGGCACCACCCCCGCTCCTCGCCCTGCCACAGCACCCTCACTCCATCCCCTGTGATCCCCTTCGCCTTCCTCCTGGCATGGATGCTCGAGCGCCAAGTCCCCATCCGGAGCGGGGCTGTGGTTTGGCTGAGAAGCGCGGCTGTCCCCAGGGCTCGGGGCCCGTCCGCTTTGCATTGCTGTCCCCTCTGGCCGCAGCTCAGCTTGTTAAGGCACATGGACTTCACCTCCCTCTCTGCGGTCGCCTGACCCCCTTCTTCCTCTGAAGCACACGGCATGGTGGGTGACGTTGTTTGCGTGTTCTTCCTTGCGCCTACGGCGTGCTCAGGCTGTCCTTTCTCCCGGGTGCTGGGTCAGAAAGCACAGGTTATACGCAGCAGCCTAAGTTCGTTCTTTCTTCCCGGGTGGCCCCATCTGTGGTGCTGCGGCAGCCTTCAAATCGACACCGGGATATCGATAAGAGGATATATCAGGTCGTAAACACAGTTTTGCTGAGGATATCAACCAGGTTGGACAACTCTGGGTTTGGAATAAAATTTCTACTTTTGGCTTGGAGAGAACAAGAAACTGCTGAGTCTTCTCTTGAGGGAATGGGGGTGGGGGAAGAAGGAGCTGTGACGTCCACGGACGATGCCTGAATCTCCAGGTGTACTTTAGAGCAAGAGGGAGAGAGGAGACTTGAAGCAAAGGCCCGGGTTTATCACCCACCCTGGGCCATGGCTTGAGCAACTTCTTACGCCCTGACCCTCGTGCTTTGTCTTGCTTTTGCCTTAGTCCGTCTGGGCTGTTGTAACAAAAGTTTCACAGACCGGGCAGCTTAAACGACAAAGGTCTACTTCTCACAGTTCTGGAGCTGGAAAGTCCAAGACCAGGGAGCCCCAGACTCAGTGTTGGATGAAGCCCCGTTCGGTGGTTCACAGGCAGCCATCTTCTTGCTGCACCCCTACGTGGTAGGAAAGGGGCCAGAGATCTCTTTGGGGTCTCTTGTGTCAGGGAGCTGATCCTATCCACTGTTATTAAGAAGGGAATTTCAGTGAACAAAGGCTGAGTACGAAGATACTACCCACCCTGTTTAATTTTATATTAGTATTCTGAGCAACTTTTCTCTGTCTTTTTTTTTTCAGTCAGAGTCTTACTCTGTCACCTAGGTTGGAGTCAGTTCTACACTCACAGTCACCACAGCCTCAGCTTCTTGAGCTCAGGGGATCCTTTGGCCTCAGCCTTCCAAATAGCTGGAACTACAGGCATGTGCCACCACACCCAGCTAATTGCTTTATTTATTGTAGAGATGAGGGCCTACCAAGTTGCCCAGGCTGTTCTCAAACCCCTGGGCTCAGGCCATCATCCTCTCACCTCAGCCTCCCAAAGTGCCAGGATTATTGGTGTGAGCCACTGTACCCAGTCCATCTCTGTCTTCTAAGCAACACTTTCCTACACTATTGAATTCCCTGTCCTTCTGGAGGTAATCCCAGAGTGTTAGGAAGTCATTGCTGCAACTTCTTCTGCTTGCGGCGATTTATTCTTGTCCTGACCTTCAGTTCCAACCACAGGCAGCTGCTGCTACTTCCAGGTGACTTACAAAGGCATCTTGCAAATGGTAACTTCATGACTACGATGGCGATACTGGAGCTATTTGGTCAGTTGAAGGCTTTTCTTGGACTATTGATGCCTTATTGATAAAGTTGTGTCACTATGAGGGTATAATTCACACAAAATTCTCCTGGGTGGTCTCTAATAGGATGAACATGAACTTGAGATTTGTATAGAAACTAATATCACCTCAGGTTATGTCAGTCACTCTCTGATTAATTGTTCTTGGAAAAAATAATCTCTTTAAAGTTATTTCTATAATTATCAAGATCTAGAGATTTTTCAGGTAAGATAATGTGTGTCCAGCACTTTGCATGTGCTCAGAAAATTGTAATCTTTGTCACTATTCCTTGCAAGTGGAGCAGAAAACTTCTGTGGAGATGTTTATATAAGGAACAAAGGGGTTTTCCAGAGGCATTTGGACCTAAATATGCCTCCCAAGAGCTTCTCATAATGCTGGAAATACCTAGGGACCAAAGCTTGTTATACATCTCAGCAACTGAGAATCAATGTGTGATCGTGATACCAGCTGATAGTTCTGTGTGTACTGTAGAAAGCGTCTTTTGATACTTTTTGGAAGAAGCTGAGCTATCAATAGGTTGAACAAAAATGCAGACATGAATTATGGGGATATTAACAGGCCTAATGCAATGCATAACCTTTTTGGTTGTTAACATGTTCAATAAATCATTGAGAGCAAATACATCTTTCCTAAAAGTTCTTGATCTAGGTGATTATCTAGCAAGATGCCTCAAAAGGCCGTGAAGGAAAAAGACACAGAACAGCCTGATTTTCCTGGGCGGTAATGGGTCGAAAGCACATGAAGCATGAAGTGGACATGTCTGGGTGAGGCTCCTTGGACAAGATAAGGATGTTTCTAGGAGAGAAGGAGGATTCCGATATTAGGGTGGAGAGCAGAGAGATCACAGTTTGGCTCTGGCCACCCTTGAATACTGTCTGGGTTTAATTCATACTGGCCAGCTTTCCAGCCAGGTCCACGCTCTCATGACCCATCCACCTTGGTGTCATAGGGGCCAGGTGGAAAAACACCAGCTCTAATGAGCAACACTTCCCCACTACCTGGAATTGCACCAACAGGCTTCTTCCTGGAGTCAACTTCCTGTCAGTTTGTTGAGTGCATTTTCCACCTCTTGGCAGTGAGGAGAGATTGTTTTAATAAATCTCTCTTTCCATCTTGGTGGGTCCTAGAAATGCAATCTGTGCTCTCTGGAGTGATGAGGAGACTTAGGTGAGATTCACAGCCATGGCCAAGCTTCTTGGAGGACTCCCACCAAGCCTTCTTTGCTGTGTCTTCTGCCAGAAGATGACCTTTTTTAAGTCACAGATTCAAAAGCTCTCGCATCTTGGAATCAGCTCTCAAGTCCTACTGATTATTGTTGCACTAATCAGAATTATTTTCCACTTGCATCTAAACCCAGATTTCAGTCCAAATTTGGGTGACCAGAGTCTTCGTTTGATTAAAACTAATTTCATAGACTGCAAAAAAGGGAGCTCGTCTTAATTTCTGCCGATGTCTGCTTAATCTAAGGCTTCCTCTAACATGTGTTTCCATACCTTTTTGGTAAAATCTTTTAATAGAGTGGTTTAAAAAAGATCTATGTTATCTCTACACTGTTTTCAAGATAAAATTTCTTTCAATTGTCTTTACTGCCTCAAAACAAAGGAATTTATTTGCTCCTCTCAACTTCACACCCATGAGATATTTGTGCCAACTTAATATAACTTATACAGAATGGCATGATTACATTAAACCCAAAAAGATAAAAAGTATTATAGGAAATTAAACTTGGGTGAGGAACTAGTGACAGCACCTTTAGTCATGACACAATGCTTGAAGGTTAGAGAGAGGTTCTTGAAAAAATGAAACTGATTTTAATAGAATCGATGGCAGGGCAGGACGGTCTAGGTGCAGGAAACATTATCAATACAGGCAGGAAAATTGGGGAGTCATTCGATGCCCTCAGGGAAACTGGCAAAAGCTTCCAACATAACATGTAAAAGGTAGAAGCAGCAGCCATTACTGCTAAGAGCTATCATTTACTGGCTGTTTATTTTATGTGCAAAATCTTCTACATATTTTAATATTTGACTCTTTTTCCAACATGGCTTCAGATGAGCAATATTATGTCTTTGGTTTTCAAATGAAAAAATGGAACCTCTCTGAGATGCTAAAGTAAGTGATAGAAACAAAATTCAGCTGAGCCAAAGATTCACTGTGTTTCCACAGCATCATAAGATGTGGGGGCTGAATTTTGCCCCTGGGGAACCATCAGAGGGAGGTGTAGTTCTGGACACGTCTCCCCAGCCCCACTCTGCATGGAAAGGCAGCAGTTTTGAAGGCAAGGGAACCTCTTGCAAAGGCAGAGGTTTGGGGCGGAGTGGACAAGGAGGAAGGAGCCTCCTCCATGAAGGCTACCAAAATGAGCCAGTAACTCCTGAAAACAGTCAGGGTCAAGAATGGAAGAAACGTGTGTGCTAATCCCATGTTTGTTGTGAACTAGTTTCAAAGAGCCTGAGAAAGTCATTAGCCTTTGAGGGCAAATATTATTATTAATTCGTCTACAAAAGAGAAGGTGTGGGGACACGTTTTTAAATGACCGTGAATAAAGATTGAAAAAGAGGAGCATAGCCAAAGAAAAAGGCGAACTTACAGCTCGACTCTGCAAGAACAGCGACTAAAACGTAAAAACTAGAGCAAGTTGAGACTTCTCTACGTGCAGCAGTTGAGAAAAGATGTTCTGATTATGTGTGGGAAAGATCAAATAATTAGAAAGTTGCAGCACAGCTTGGGGACACTGGCGTAACATCAAAAGATGGATAAAAGATGGACAGATCAAAAGTGAAAACAAACAGAATCTCTCTATTTCTCATTTATTTCCAAAAGTGAACAGGCTTGGTCTCCCACCCAGGATTTATCCCACTTCCCTTCACTCCTTACTAACAACAACTTTATTTTAGGAGATATCCGTGCGTTCTCCAAGCTCCATGGGTGGGTCCCCAAGAGCTCAACTTAGAGGGACCGCTGCGACATGGGGAGGGATCGCTGCAGGAGGGCGCACCCTCATCCTGGAGGAGAAGCCCAGCACTCTCTCTTGGGGAAAGCTCTCGCTCTCTCTCTCTCCCCCCATCTCTCTCTCTCTCTCTCTCTCTCTCTCTCTCTCTCTCTCTCCCCCCCCCTCTCCATCTCTCTCCCTCTCTCCTCTCTCTCTCCCCCCATCTCTCTCTCTCTCCCCTCTCTCTCTCTCTCCCCCACTCTCTCTCTCTCTCCCCATCTCTCTCCTCTCTCCCTCTCTCTCTCTCCCCTCTCTCCTCTCTCTCTCCCCCCTCCCCATCTCTCTCTCTCTCCCCATCTCTCTCTCTCTCTCTCCCCCACTCTCTCTCTCTCCCCCATCTCTCTCTCTCCCCCATCTCTCTCTCTCTCTCTCTCCCCCCTCTCCCCATCTCTCTCTCTCCCCCCATCTCTCTCTCTCTCTCTCCCCATCCTCTCTCTCTCCCCATCTCTCTCTCTCTCTCTCCCATCTCCCTCTCTCTCTCTCCCCCATCTCTCTCTCTCCCCATCTCCTCTCTCTCTCTCCCCCATCTCCTCTCTCTCTCCCCCCATCTCTCTCTCTCTCTCCCACTCTCTCTCTCTCTCCCCCATCTCCCTCTCTCTCTCTCCCCCATCTCTCTCCTCCCCATCTCTCTCTCTCTCCCCCATCTCTCTCTCTCTCTCTCCCCATCTCCTCTCTCTCCCCATCTCTCTCTCTCTCTCTCCCCATCTCCCTCTCTCTCTCTCCCCCCATCTCTCTCTCTCCCCCATCTCTCTCTCTCTCCCCCATCTCTCTCTCTCTCTCTCCCCATCTCCCTCTCTCTCTCCCCATCTCTCTCTCTCTCTCCCCCATCTCTCTCTCCTCTCTCTCTCTCCCCATCTCCCTCTCTCTCTCTGTCTCTCTCTCGCTCTCGTTCCCTCTTTTTCTCTATCCTCAGCCTCTTCTCTCTCCAGCATGAACATGAACAAGAAAGCGTGAATGAGACCACTGCACAGTCATCTTGTGACTAGAAGCAGAATCAGCCTCTTTGTGATGTCGGCATTATAAGCCATGGACTGAAGACATAAAGGATAAGCAGCCAGGATGATACTGTTGAATCCCAAACAGGCAAATCCTGAAGCCTGATCTACTTCTGAAAGCTACGCATACCTTAACTCTTTCAGGCAGTTTGGGTTGGAATTTCTGTTAATTTCAGCCAAGAGCATCTCCACTGATAAATGCCATGTTCTGCTTTGTTTTTTATCACGGAGAATGGTCCTCAAGCTGGAGCAACAGATCACATGTGAATAAATGACAGTTAAAGCTCTAGATAAATCTGAGTGACTGTGTTAGAGAACCCAGCTCTTTGGAATGAATTCAAGTCCGCGCACGTCTTGGAAGATGGGAACGATTTGCTGATGTGACACCAAAAAGATAATACTGGTGTAGTCCCCGAATTACTGCGGAGAATCCTAGAAATATTAGAGGCCAGAGGAGGTATTGAGTCTAGAAAATACAAAGGATGTGAGTCTCAGGGAAACCACGTCTAGCATGAGCAATGCTGCAGATGACTTGTGGGCGCTTCCAAGGTGGAGAAGGGATGGCCATCGTGAGCTCGCACAAGTCCCTCAAGTCAGACCAAACTTGCCTCATTCCCTTTCATGTGAAGGCCAGCAAATGGGCAGATCAGACGCATTTCGTAAGAAATAGATCTGGATTTCACCGGGGAATTTGGCAAAGACTCGCATGATTTCTTGGCAGACAAGGCAGAGATCTGTGATGGATGATAACACAGTTAAAGTCGCAGCTGGTTTAAAACTTGCATCCAATGAGCTTTTATTAATGGATGAATGCCACCCTAGAGTGAGCGCCCAGCCTTCTCTTAAGTGACGTCCCTCACGTAGCGTTTCATGTTAACACTAAAGATGAAGAGAGTGAAGTCATCCTTATCAAGACGAGAAGTGCCCACAAGTTGGCAAGAGGAATAGCTATCAGCTCAAAAATGAAAGTTGCAATTCAAAAAGGACCCATAAGCTTCAGTGAGCATCTTTTCATAACAAAAGAATATTTTCTGCTTTTTTTTTTTAAGTCAGAGTCTCTTCCTGTTGTCCAGGCTGGAGTGCAGTGGCCTGCTCCCAGCCTTGACCTGCAGGGCTCAGGAGATCCTTCTGCCTCACCCTTCCAAGTAAGTGGAATTACAGGCGCACACCACCACACCCAGTTAATTGTTTTTGATTTATTGTAGAGACGATGTCTCGCCAAGTTGCCCAGGCTGGTCTCGGGCCCCTGGACTCAGGCAATTCTCTTGCCTCCGCCTCCCAAAGTGCTGGGATTAAAGGCGTGAGCCACCCACCATGCCTGGCACATCTTCTAACTGTTTTATTTTTTGGACAAATTCATACTTAGTAGGAAAACACATCAATTTCCCAAGAACAAGATAGCTCAGATAATATATTGAAAGTATGTAAATATGGTTTACATATCTGTATCCCTGTGTGTTTGTTTGTACAGACAACTTTCAAAAAAGCACACATCTGGGAGGCTGAGGTGAGTGGATCGCCTGAGCCCGCGGGTTCGAGACCCGCCCAGGCAGCGAGACCTCATCTCTACAATAAATCAAAAAATCAGCCAGGCGTGGTAGCGCATGCCTGTAGTTCTGGCTACTTGGAAGGCTGAGGCGGAAGGATCGCCAGAGCCCAGGAGGCGAGGCTGCGGTGGCTGGGAGCGGCCACTGCACTCCAGCCTGGGCGACCGAGTGAGACTCCAACTCAAAAAAAACAAAAAGCACACATCCATTCAAGTGAAAACATTTCTAGATGAGAGTTCAGTCAACACTTTAAGGCTCGGCAACTGGCCCACATTTTATGCCTTTTAGATCCAGGGTAGGGCAGAGTGAGGGTGGCAAATTTGAAAGGTAGACAATTACTCAAATACTATTATATTCTATTTATACTCTATTATTTCTACTAATGTGAGAACTAGCTCCATTATGGGGAGGACTGTCTTGCAAAATTATGGGACGGTTAGGAGTACAGCGGACTTTGTCTTACAGTACTAAGTTGCCTCACATTTTAAAATGAATATTTGTGTTTTGGATGTGTGTGTGCATGTGTGTCTTGCAATTATTCACTAATCACCTGGAATGATAAAGAAATGTGTGTGCCTCTCTCAATGTTAGTGTGGTCTCAAAGAGAGGCTGAGATTAAGATAACCACATCCGGCCTGGTGCAGTGGCTCATGCCTATAATCCCAGCACTTTGGGAGGCCGAGGTGAAAGGATTGCCTGAGCCCATGGGTTAGAGACCAGTCTGAGCTACTTGGCAAGACCTCGTCTCTACAATGAGTCAAAAAATTAGCCGGGTGTGGTGGCATTTGCCTGTAGTTCCAGCTACTCGGGAGGCTGAGGCGGAAGGATCACCTGAGCCCAGCAGGTCGAGGCAGTGGTGGCCGTGGGCATGCCACTGCACTCCAGCCTGGGTGACAGAAAGAGACTCCAACACACATACTAAAAAAGATAACCACATCACCCTCAATTCAGAGACCCAGAGATCACTGCTGATTTTTGGGCGGAGCTCTGGAGGAGTTACTTGAGAAAGACTAAGTCAGCCCCTGGTGAAGATAAGGAGACTGCTGAGAAGCTCCGGGGAAAAAAACACCCACTTCATACAGACATCAGTCTTTCCCAAAAGATGGGGAAGATCCAGGGCGGGTATGAGATGAAAAGCAGTTCCATGGATTAGGGCCTGACGTGCTTACGTGGCCACCCCGCTGAAACATCCAGCTTCCTTCTCGCTCCTTCTGTTTGGGATCATCGGAAGTCCTCGTTCTCCTGGGATGCCAAAAAACTTGCTCTCCCGCACTTCAAAGCTCGGTCCCTCTCCGAACTCTGTATCAGAGCAAGGCACCTCTTACGGGAGGAACAAAACTGTTCATCGGTTTACGTGCCTGAGGCAGAGATCTGCTAAAGTCTGTCCACATCGTCACAGACCCTAGAGAAGGGCGTGGCCAGGGCGCAGGCGCTCCTGTGCATTCCTGAACGATATTCCCGAGAGCGAATGGAAGGTGGCTTCCTCTTAGCGCCTATGCACTCCCAGTAAGCAGCTTCAGGGATCCTTGACTTCCTGTCGTCGACGCCCATCAGCTGCAGGATGGGAGATGAGAATCTCCTTTGACTCCCATTTTCTGAGTGGGTATAGGTTTGAATGCTACAGTATCAATGTAATCGTAAGCCTTGTGATTTGTGTGACTCTTGTGCACTGCATGATGTCTTAGGCCTTGTAGACTCCCTTTACTCTACGGCAAGCTTGATTACCACTTCTGCCGGGCCCTGCTGATAAAAGCCACGAGATAGCTCTGATACCTGGCCCCGGGAAGTCTGGACCGAAAAATATCACTGTTGATAAATGTGGCTGAAACTCAAGTCCTAAACAATGCTCTGCTGGTCATGTGGCTGACTCTGGACTTATAAAAGCGAACTGTAAAAGCCTGGAGGGTGAGCAGAACCGTTCTGAAAGACCTCGAGTCCGGCTCCGCTCCCTGGATTCGAACTCAGAACTAAACTTCTTCCCACCAGTCCCCCACCCTTTTGATTTATTGGTATCAGAGGGAGCAGCCAAGCATCACTCGGACCATGGCATGCCTTTATATGTATATTAACGGATCTTGAAGGATATTTGACAGACATTTGAAAATACTTAGCGTGTGCCTATAGTCAGCTGGGATGAGTCGGCTTTTGTCTTATGCTTAGTCTACTTTTCAGTATTGTTTGAAGTTATCGCAATCAAGATGACTACTTTTATCATTTTTTAAAAAGGTTTCATTTTGAAGATGAACAGGGCTAGGGTTTAGGTTAATTTTGACTCCCAAATGTCACAAAAAATAAACTGAAATAATTTTCGACTTAGGAGCAGATACAGAACAAGAGAGAAAAGGTTTTCTTAAACAGACTTGAGTTTAACTTGAGTGCTTTATTATTATTTAATCTTGGTTGCCACGTCTTAAAGTGTGAGGCGATGAATGTCAGAAAGTGTGTATCTGTGGCTGTCTATAGGAACCAGGGTTGCCACCTAGAGATTGTGGAAAATGAGAAAAGGCATGTTGAAATCAGGGCAGGGTTCGAATCAGCATCTTGTAGCCATGTAGGCAGGTCTGCAAACTGCACCATCTTGTAAGGGATCTCTAAACTCTGCCAGCGTTTAAATAACGGCAATGAATTTGAATTATTTGAAAACCATCGTGTGGGCTCAGCACTCATGCCATGGGCAGCCCAAATGCGATCTTTGGATCAAAGAGGAAGTTGGCCATGATGATGCAGGCACTGGAAACTGTTCACGAGTGGAATACCTGCAGGCACCAGCAAGGCCCCTCCTAGGAATTCCGAAGGAAGGCGGTCATCAGACACAGGACTTGCCTCCTCCAGGAGGAAGCTCTCTCGGCTTTGTTTACAGACGCTTTATGCCAACCAGCTGGGGAGACTGACATGGGATAGCAGCTCTGGGCGGGAAGTCTCTTCATCGCTAAAGACTTTCAGAAGATAAGACTGTTTAGGTCTGCATCTGGGCCTCAAAGGAAAAATAGGATGTTGCTTTACTTGTTTTTCTTTGAAAGAGTGGAGGTAATCTGAGACCCTGAGCCATCAAAGGCGCTTGGTGGGAAATTTTTTTATGGCCTACGTTTTGAAGCCTGTTGGACTCCTAGGCTTCCCACTCGAAAACCCACACATGCACACATTTTTTAAAAGTTGAACAAGAATGTAAGAAGAAGTATCTTCTGACTTTCTTCAAAGTCTTCATTTTACAGAATTTCTAACTGTGTGTTTATGCTTAGATCTGTTTTAAAAGCTTCAAATATTTGATAATGTCAGTTGCCTTTTTATTTCCCTACCATTTCAAGGTTTTTATATCTTTATACGACGGTTTTCCCCTTAAACTAAGCAACGCTCTGTTGACCTTACGAAGTGTTTGCCATAGGCCGGGTATTCTTCTGTGTGCTGAACCAGGGTGGGACCATTTCACCCTCACAAGGTCTGTATGATGGTGATACTGTCTTCAGCCCTGTTTTTTTTTTGTTTTTTTTTTGAGTTGGAGTCTCACTCTGTCGCCCAGACCGGAATGCAGTGGCCGCTCCCGGCCCCCACCGCCTCGACCTGCTGGGCTCCGGCGATCCTTCCGCCTCAGCCTTCCGAGTAGCTGGAACTACAGCCCTGTTTTTTTATCTGTGGAAACTGAGACACCAAGAAGTTGGACAGCTTGTTCAAGATCAGAGAGCTGATAAGGGGGGTGAGTTGGGATTTGAACTCGAGAACTCCTGTTCTAGTGCATCCCGTTAACCACGACCCTGCGGTGACTGCCAAGTCCAGTCTCCAGCGATGAGTGCCAAGAGGCCTTCCGCCCCTTTTGACTTGGGAGATTAGACGGCATTGAAGGATACTACATGTCTTTCCTTGTCTTAATGTGTCAAGTGAGTTTGAATAAAAACCCCCAAACTAGCCGGGCTCGGTGGCTCAGCCTGTCATCCCGCGCCTTTGGGAGGCTGAGGTGAGGGGATTGCCTGAGCCCGTGAGTTCGAGACCCGCCTGGGCAGCGAGACCTCATCTCTACAATAAATAAAAAAAAAATCAGCCGGGTGTGGTAATGTATGCCTGTAATTCCGGCTACTTGGAAGGCTGAGGCGGAAGGATCGCTGGAGCCCAGCAGGTCGAGGCTGCGGTGGCGGGGAGCGGCCACTGCACTCCAGTCTGGGCGACAGAGTGAGACTCCAACTCAAAAAAAAAAAAAAAAACCCAAACTTGGTGCCTAGCCAGTGGGAAGCCTAAAACGAGTGCTTAGGAAGTATGTATTGAGTCAACTAATTAGCGAATTAATTTGTAGATGATGATTGAGTTCCACAATGCACACCCACCCGCATACTTGCTCCGCCGTGGTGTTTAAAATAGTTTGGCCGTAAAATAAATATGTGGCATTAAATAAGAAGGACACGGCTGGCGCTTTCCCTGACACTTTTGGCTCACACTTTCTAGTTGGCAGTCGGGGCAGATGGTCGCACAGATGTCAGCTGACTGGTCTTCCCACATCCTGGGCCTCCAGTCCTCTGTTCCATGCTTCTCTCTTCTTGAGAGGATCCATGGCTTCTGTGTAGGTTGACTCCACTCCTGGGCCCAAGGGCAAGGTGGAAGACGGCGAAGAAGGGGCTTTGCCATACATCCTCTACCTACGCCGCGGTCCAGAAGTGTCTTTCCTAGGTTTTCCTCTAGGATCTGTATGGTTTCAGGTCTGACATATAAGTCTTCAATCCATCTTGAGATAATTTTTGTATCTGGGGAGAGACGGGGATCAAGTTTCATCTTTCTGCATGGAGCTATTCAATTTTCCCAGCACCATTTGTTGAAAAGAGTGTCCCTTCCTGAGTGTCTGTTTGTGTCTGTGTTATCAAAGATGAGTTGGTTGCAGGTGTTTGAGTTTATTTCTGGATACTTTATTCTGTTCCATATGTCTGCTTGTGTATCAGCACCATGCTGTTTTGGTTACTTACAGCCTTGTAGTATAGTTTGAAGTCAGGTAAAGTGATGCCTGCAGCTTTGTTCTTTTTGTTTAGATTGTTTTGGCTAGTCTGGCTCTTTTTTGGCTCCATATGAATTTTAGGATTGTTTTTTCTAATCCTGTGAAAAATGTTGGTAGTTTGACAGGGCTTGCATTGAATTTGCAGATTACTTTGGGTGATGTGGACATTTTAACAAAGTTGATTCTTCTAATCCGTGAGCATGGATGTTTCTCTCTTTGTTTGAGTCTTCTACAACGTCTTTCATCAGTGTTTCGTAGTTCCTCTTGTAGAGACAACCTCACGAGACTGGATCTCTGCACACCTGTGAGAACCTTGGGCCAAGGAAACCACTGGCTGGTGTTGTAAGTGTATAAGGAAACTGTAGTTGCCCGCAAGCCATCTTGGCTCCATGCATGCAGCCAGGCCAGGGACAAGTCAATGCACGGACCTGGGAGGAGCTAAGAGAAGCTCAGCAAGGCTGACGCAGAATCCTGATGACACCGCAAACATCTGAACCAACCTGCACCCTAGGTACTGCTTAGGTGGGCTGTTTTAATTGAACAAGCCAATACATTCTTGATTGTAAAAATTTTTTGCACTCATCACAAAATATGCAAACGCTAAGAGAGTAATTCACTAGTTCTTATAGTATTGCCCAGACTTCACCAAGACTTGACACCTCGCCCTCTTTGCTCCAGAACTTTTAAAGAAATAATAAAAATAGTCATTATTTTCAGAAGCAAGTGAAGTCATGTGCATATGCCTTCCTCATTTAGTTCCCTTCACTCATTAAATATTAAGATTTTACTATTTTTTTTTTAAGACTTTCAAATAAGTCCGGCTCGGTGGCTCAGCCTGTAAATCCCACACTTTGGGAGGCTGAGGTGAGTGGATTGCCTGAGCCTGTGGGTTCGAGACCCGCCTGGGCAACTTGGCGAGACCTCATTTCTACAATAAATCAAAAACGAGCCGGGCGTGGTAGCATGCGCCTGCAGTTCCAGCTACTTGGAAGGCTGAGGCGGAAGGATCGCCGGAGCCCAGCAGAGCGCGGCTGCGGTGGTCGGAAGCGTGCCACTGCACTCCAATCTGGGCTACTGAGTAAGACTTCAACTCAAAAAAATTAAAAAAAGAACTTTAAAATAGATGAACACAACTACGGAATTAGTTGAAGACTTCTTTTTACCCCTCCTATTCCATTTCTCATCCCTTTTCTAGAAGTAACCAATGTGCCAGAATATGTATCTTTCCCATCCATTTTTTAAATAATATTGTTACGTATGCCTGCACTGTAATAACAATCTTGTATCTTTTGTGTGTTTTCAGCTGCATAAATGATATCTACTTTATGTATTATCTTGCAACTGTTTTATTCACTATGGTGACTATTACCTTTAAAAAATATTTTCCGCCGGGCTCGGTGGCTCAGCCTGTAATCCCACGCCTTTGGGAGGCTGAGGTGAGTGAATTGCCTGAGCCCGCGGGTTCAAGACCCGCCTGGGCAGTGAGACCTCATCTCTACAATAAATCAAAAAATCAGCTGGGCGTGGTGGCGCATGCCTGTAATTCCGGCTACTCGGAAGGCTGAGGCGTAAGAATCGCCAGAGCCCAGCAGGCCGAGGCTGCGGTGGCCGGGAGCGGCCACTGCCCTGCAGTCTGGGCGACAGAGTGAGACTCCAACTCAAAAAAAAAAAAATAAAAAAATATTTTCCAGGCTGGACGCAGTGGCTCAACCTGTAATTCCAACACTTTGGGAGGCTGAGACGAGAGGATTGCCTGAGCCTGGGGGTTCAAGACCAGCCTGGGCAACTTGGTGAGACCTCATCTCTACAATAAATCTCAAAAACTAGCTGGGCGTGGTGTCGTGCATCTGTAGTTCCAGCTGCTTGGAAGGCTGAGGCGGAAAGACCACTTGAGTCCAGAAGGCTGAGGCTGCGGTGGCCATGAGCATGCTACTGCACTCCAACCTGGGCGACAAAGAGGGAGACTCCAACTCAAAATACTACTACTACTAATAATAATATTAATAATTTCCAATGCCCATGCTTTTTCTTTTTTCTTACATTTGTTAGGCCCATAAAAGCTTCTGTACATTTTTTCTTTGTTGTTTTAAAAGCTGCCTTTCTATTATTCTGTGGTGGGCCCTAAATATTTGATGTGCATCTTTAGTGACATTATTTTCTAATGGGGTCTCGATCTAATGGGGAGATTAGGTACTGCAACCTACTCTTGAATAAGACAAAGACCTTAGTAGGCTTTAAACATAAAATAATCATTCCCCATCTTTCTTGGCATAGCTTTCAAAGTTGTAATTTCACTTAAGAAAAAGAAGGAAGCAATATTACTTTACCTGAGTCAGTTGTTCCAAAAAAGCGGAAAGATAGAATCATCGGGCTGCTTATACGGAAAAAGATCTTATGTCCTTTCTTTCCCAGTCTTTTACTTTCACCTGATGAGATCTCAGCTCCTCTGCCTGTGCCAAGTCTTCTCTACTCCACCAATCTTCCCCACCTTATCCTGCCAAGTCCACGACGGAATGTTTCTGACCTTACTGACAGTGATTTGCATTTGACTCTCAATCATGAGTTGTCTCCCAGTATCTTATATCACATCCTTTATTTTACCTCAACTGTTTATTGCTCTAGCGATAATTTTCTTTTTCTTTTTCTTTTTTTTTGAGAGGATGAAGGAGATTTTATTTTATTTTTGTATTTTACTTTAAAGATATGGGGCACAATTTAGGATTCACAGCTGGACGTCATACAGGGAAGGTTTGGGCCTCCCGTTGGTCCCGCTTTGCCTGGTTTCTTTTTTTCTTAAGCAGGAGTGGCATTCCTTAAGGGAAAGTGGCATGGTAACATAATTCTTTGCAGCCTCCTGTTGGGGAATGCCTCTTGATTATCTACCAGTAAATAAAGCATCCCCATTGGGACTGAAACCCCAAATTCAGGGCTTGGTCACGAAGGAGCCGTGGTGTTAACGGAGGAACCGTGGAGACTTTATGCTGTGCAATGAGAAGAGAACTGTCTCACGCCAAGAGGGCAGTGTATCCAGCACCTGACGCCGCTCTCAGGTCCCTTCTGTGAGCTCCGGACACGTGGAGGTGGTCAAACTTCCGGTGCAGGGTGAGGAATGAACGCCAGGCCATGCCGCAGCAAGGTCGTCCGAAATTCAGCTCAGCTCTCGGGGCAGGAACTGAGAGGGGCTGAGTTTATGAGGTGTGCTTGCATGAGAAAGGGCAGCTTGCTAGTGATCCCCCACCTGAGACCACTGTGTCAACGCGTGTGAGTGCGTGCATGTGTGTGTACAGAACTGAACACAGCGAGAGATACTGCCACGTAAATGCTGAAATAAGCCGCACGAGAGTTTAAATCCTGGCATGTCACTCTCTTGTTCTTTTGTGCTCTGGGGAAGTTACTTACATTGTGTGAACATCAGTTGTCTTAGCTGAAATGGGCATAAAATGTTCACCTTTTAAGATATTTTTAAAGATTAAAAAAGACAACAGCACAGCACTCACACTTGTCCCAGCACTTTGGGAGGTGGAGGTGAGAGGACTGCCTGAGCCCAGGGGTTCAAGACCAGACTGGGCAACTTGGCAAGACTTCATCTCTATAACAATCAAAAAATTAGCTGGGCGTGTGCTGCAAGCCTGTAGTTCCAGGTACCCCGAAGGCTGAGGTGGAAGGATCACCTGAGCCCAACGGGTTGAGGCTACAGTGGCTGTGAGCGTGGCATTGCACTCCAGCCTGGGCGACAGAGTGAGACTCCTACTCAGAATAAATAAATAAGACACACTGCATGGGAAGCACTGAAGATTCTTCTGAGTGTTTGTTGAGGAAAGATTGTTCTTAGCATACTAGTACCAAGTTGAGCAATGTATTTTTCCATTGATACACACTGTTTTATAACCACTTTCTCTTATTGTTGAGCGTGAACCTCAAATGTCTGTGGTCTCCTTCTCCGAAAAGGGCTTTCCCTGTTTCCAGGTATCCTGATAGGCGGATGAGTCAAAATACAGCGAACTCACACTGGCTTGTGTCTGCCCTGAGTCACACGGAGAGGCGTCCGGCGGTCTTCACGGTCGGGTCCCCGGGCACAGCTGTGGTCCCTGCCTGCTGTTGGAGAAGAAGCCGCAGACGAGGCCTGGATGCTGAAGCCCAGGACGCGGGCGGGCGTGGCGGTCAAGCACCCGCGTGCCCGCCCAGCCGTCCCTGACCACGCGCGAGTGAGCCCTGCACAGTCCTCTGAACCTGGGGAGCAGGCAGCTGGAAGATGCAGCCAGGTGTCAGCTCTGGGGCTGCACCCACCGCCGACCCCACTTCCCCATCCCGCCCCGCCCCCCAGCCCCCCTTCCAGCAGTTTCCAGTGGGTGCACGTGGAGACACGGAAGCCAGCTAGCACCCCCGGTGCCGGTGTGCGCTTCCTCTTAGTTCTTTCAGATCAGAGGTTACAGGAAGAGGAAAATAGAGTGATTTTGAAGTCCTTAGCATGCCGGGAATTCAGAGATGGGAACAGCAGCTGCTTTTGTAAAAGAATGAAGGGCGACTCGCGGTTTTCTGAGAAGCTCTCTCTGCTGGACACGACACCCTTCAACTTGAGTTATCTCACATGCAATGGCACGGTTGTATGACCTGGATTTGAACAACAGTGTTCAGTGTGCGAAGCTCACTCATACGTGTTTATCAATGAAATCCTAGCAAATCTGTTTTATAGGTACAGAGCGACTAAGAGTGAGAGTTCCACATTGGAAGTGGTTAATTCAAATCCCAACTTTATTACTTTTTTGGGTGTCCGACTCTGTAAAATAGAGAGACAGATAACATTGACTACCTGTAAGGATTAAGTAAGTTACTACAAAAAAACAAAATAAAATAACCGAAATTAGGATGGTGGTTGACACACAAGAATGCAATAAATGCAGCTGGTATTATTATTCTAATATTACATCCAGGTAAAGAAGGCTTTAGAAAAGTAAGGATTTTTGCTGGGCACGATGGCTCACACTTTGAATCCCAACACTTTGAGAGGCTGAGGTAAAAGGATTGCCTGAGCCCACAGGTTCGAGACCAGCCTGGGCAAATTGGTGAGACCTCATCTCTACAATAAAACAAAAAATTAGCCAGGCATGGTGGTGCGTGCCTGTAGTTCCAGCTACTTGGAAGGCTGCAATGAAAAGATCGCCTAAGCTCAGCGGGTCGAGGCTGCGGTGGCTGTGAGCGTGCCCCTGCACTCCAGCCTGGGCAGCAGAGTGAGACTCCGACTCAGAAAAAAGGAAAAAGAGAAGAAAAGTGAGTCTCTTGCCCCAACATACAGGTAACAACTAACCCTGCTTGATCTTTACTTTCTTGACTCTGGTTCATGCTCTTAGCCTTCAAATCCACATCTCCTTTGGTAGTGCCCTGTGACAGACACTGAGGGAGGGATCAGACACACCCCTTTCCCTGAGGGCATTTTCCTGCCTCTTCTTCCCTGGGGAAGAGAAGGACTTGGGTCAGAAGAAGCTATGGAGAAAGACTGTTAGCTTATACCTTAGTCACCACTTATTAGACTTTACTTTACCGGAGAAGGTTAGGAGGTGTTCACTGAATATGCTCCAAGATATGTAAAGATTTTCACCAAAACTTCAAAGTTATATTGAATGATTAATAAAATAGTTTTAGTGAATAAAAAGCTTTAACTTATTTTTGCAAAGTGAAGGTCCCTTGACTTACCGGCAGGAAGACCCACGACAAATAGGAACTAGTGTGGCCGGGCTCGGTGACTCAGCCTGTCATCCCAGCACTTTGGGAAGCCGAGGCGAGTGGATTGCCTGAGCCCGCGGGTTGGAGACCAGCCCAGGCAACTTGGTCAGACCTTGTCTCCACAGTAAAAATTAAAAATCTAGCCAGGTGTGGCAGCGCGCCCCTGCAGTTCCGGCTACTTGAAAGGCTGAGACCGAAGGATCGCTGGAGCTCAGCAGGTCCAGGCTGGAGTGGCCGTGAGTGTGCCGCTGCACTCCAGCCTGGGTGACGGAGTGAGACTCCAAATCAAAAAAAAAAAAAGAGAGAGAGAGAAGAAGCTAGTGTGGAGTGTGGAGCGGAGACTAGGCCAGGAACACAGTCTGAAGAGGGTGAGCATTGGCATTTCCCCTTCACAGGATCCTGGTTGCTCCGCTCCCTCTCCAGCACTCCTCGGTGATGGCCCTGGCCCAAAGGACACGATCCAGATGCCTCTGAGAGCGGAAAAGCTTTTCAAGACGGAGCCTCCCCCTCACCCCTCTGCCTCCCACCCCTTCCACTGCGTCCTCGGGAAATCCAGAACCGCTCGGCCGCCGTCCGTACGGCTGTGCGTGTGCGCGAGGCCTCCTTCCCACTGGCCCCACGCCTGGAACGCCTCGGGCATCAGTTCTTTGCCAGACGAAATCTACTCCCGTGAGCCTCGACTCCGGCGCAGACTCTCCGGGAGGCCCTGCGGTCGGGGCCAAGAGCCCCCTCACCTGCAGCGTCTCCACCATCACTCTTGCTCCAGCCTCCCAGTGCTCTCCGGGTGTCTTTCCGCCCACTTTCTGACCTAGGTTTCTCAGAAGCTTTCCTTGCCATCTGTCTGACTCTTTTCCTTCCTGCCGACGATCAGAGGCCAGGTTTCTCTAGAAAACGCCGCAGACTTTGGGGCAACAGGCAGGGGATTCCCCACACCCTGGACACCTCGGAGCCGGATGGAGGCAGCGGCCCCGCCTCCCTCCCGGGTCGCCCAGCCCTTGCCCCCACACAGACGCCCGCCCTGGAAGAGGAGGTGCCTCGCAAGGCAGAAAACTTCTTTTTTCTTTGACTCGCCCACAGCGGTGTTCTCTTTGCTGATCACCAGCAGGTGTTTCTGGCAGTAGATGTTCAACAGAAGCAGAAGGCCACCGTGTCCTCGCAAGCTGGCACCTGTCACCCCATTTCAGCTCGTGCGAAAGTCTTAGGGACTCGCATTGCATTCGCTTTCCTGGACGGGTCTCGTGTGTCCAAAGCACGCGGACTGCCGAGTCATCTCCTTACACGTGGGATGAGAGGCAATCTGGAGAATCACAAAAATCACAGACTCGTTGAGCCTTGGACTTGCAAAGGGGTGGGTTTGCCAAAGCTTCGAGTTTTGTCCCTTTAAGCCCAATGGAAATCTGAGAGCAGAAATGGCCTTTCCTCGTCTCCCGCCGTCTCTTCCTCTTCCTCCCCCTCTTCTGTCTCCTTTTTAGTTCACTTGTTGCCTGAGTAACACTCAGCTGTCTTGACAGTTTGGGTTATTTAAAGGATTGCGCTGCTTCTTTCCCTAAGGCTTAACATGCGTGGACTTAAATAAAACTCCCATTTCCATCGATTTATTTTACACACAAAAAATTATATTTGACTGCTATTGACATGATTAAAAACATTATTCGAGTATCAGCTCTACATATATATGCATATGCATAGATATTTAGATCTACTTGACATATATAAGCAGTACATACATTTGTCATCATATTTAACATGTCATTATGATTAGGTCAGACCAGATAGAGGTGTCTGTGGTCCAGTACTGTGTGAAAGATGCAAAGAATTGCACAGAAGTTAGATGGCAAAATATAGTTTATTTAGAAAGTAAATGAGAGAAAGCAAGGTAGGGAGAGGGGCGAAAGCCAGAAACACAATGGCGGCCACAGCCTAAGAGCCCTGTGGCCAGACCAGAGCTCCTCAAAGCAGTGGCCCTGGCTGCTTGAGGCTGCGCGCTTTTACATCTTCCCTTGGCTGGGGACAGTTTGTTAAGGTGACTGGGTGGCGGTCTGTTCCACGTTAGCACAAAGGGGACAGGTAAACACAGGTATTGACATCCAGTGATGGACAGCAGGCAGACGGGGGGCTAGTCACGTGACTGTTGCCATGATGTTGGAGATCTGGGTACGAAACAAGCTGGGGCAGGAGTTATAAAGCAGTTATGAAGAGCTGCCTCTGAGAAACCGGCTCTGTTCTTGACGAGTGATGGGAGGGTAAATGAAAGTGAACAGCTAGAAAAACATGACAGAACTAGGCAGTGTGCAAATAGCCGCTCTTGGCTACATTGACTCCATCTCCTGCCCTTTCAATTAGGTTTGCTATTTTCTTTTATTTTGTCACCACATATGTAGCCAGCAACGCATCTGTGTCGCTCTCCCAGAGTTTCCGGAGCAGGGCTATCCGGTTGAAACACAATGTGAGCAACAAGTCCAGGTCACATGAGAAAACCAAAAAGAAGCGGATGCGTTAATTTTAATTAGACACTTCGCCATAACATATTCAAAGTATTTTTTCAAAATATAATCAATATAAACAATAATTAATGAAATATTTTAGTTTCCTTTTTGATGCTAAGTTTCAGAAATCTAGTATGTATGAAGAGAGACCCTAAAAAACATGGAATTTATTTATAAAAAGTTTTGTATTCTTGCATGTTTAATGCTTGTACAAGTTTTGATGCAATGTACCCATCGAGATTTTTTTTCTGGCTGGGCTCGGTGGCTCAGCCTGTCATCCCAGCACTTTGGGAGGCTGAGGCGAGAGGATTGCCCGAGCCCGCAGGTTTGAGACCTGCCCAGGCAACTTGGCGAGATCTCATCTCTGCAATAAATCAAAAATTAGCCCGGCGTGGTAGCACGTGCCTGTAGTTCTGGCCACTATCGCCAGAGCCCAGCGGGTTGAGGCTGCGGTGGCCGGGAGTGTGCTGCTGCACTCCAGTCTGGGTGACAGAGTGAGACTCCAACTCAGAAAGATACTTTTCCTGCTGTTCAGAACAATTTTAATTTTGAGCTTGCCAATTTTGGTGCCTTTTTGTGCCGCTGCATTTTTTGTTTCACCTCTTCCACCCTGGCAAAACATTTCTCTCTGAGGAAGTTTTTCATCCTGGGAAATAAAAGAAAGTCAACTGGGGAGAGATTGGGTGAACAGGGAGGGTGGGGCACAGGGGCCATGCTGTTTTTGATTTTAAGAAAACTCTTGAAGGCCGGGCTCAGTGGCTCAGTCTGTCATCCCAGCACTTTGGGAGGCCGAGGTGAGTGGATTGCCTGAGCCCGCGGGTTGAAGACCAGGCTGGGCAACTTGGCGAGACCTCGTCTCTACAGTAAATCAAAAAATTAGCCGGGCGTGGTAGCGCACGCCTGTAGTTCCAGCTACTTGGAAGGTTGAGGTGGAAGGATGGCCGGAGCCCAGCAGGTCGGCACTGGAGTGACCGTGAGTGTGCCACTGCACTCCAGCCTAGGAGACATAGTAAGACTCAAACTCAAAAAAGAAAAAAAAAACTGTTGGGCAGTCAGCGTGGTGTGGGCAGGTGAGCTCATAAATCACCCATCACGAAAATGGGCAAACGCTTAATAGAATCTCCAAAAAAATTCACTGAAGCCAAAGGCAGCCTCTCACAACAACGCTGACTGGGATGCTGACAGGCTCCTCGAACTCTTGCCTGGTAGGAGAGCCGGAACCACAAGGCGTCTGCCCTCCAAAAGGTAATTCCGGGCTTTTTTCGATTCCCCCTAATATATCATATGATACTTTTAGCACGCTTCACGTTGGACCGGCCAATTTCCAGCGTCCTGTGGCCGCCGGGCCCAGTGGCCCTTGCGCCGCAAGCGTTGGTGCTGAGGACAGGGACCGTCCCCCTTCACTGCAGCGGCGCCCGTGAAGAGGCCAGACCAGTGGTGCAGGGGCTTTTCCAGATGTAGTTTTGACGGCAAATCAGATGAACATGCACACAACTCAGGACCAGAAGGAAACATGCACGTGCCAAGTCTGGTTAAGTCAGGAAAGCACAGCACTCTGTAAGCCATGGCTGGTTTGTGTTTTCCATAGCTTAGAATTAAAGAGCATTTTCTGGTGCAGACATCGTGTTTCCAGCAGAGGACAGAGGTCTCACCTACGACTGCACAGCGGGACTCAAGGATGCGAGAGCTTATTCAATCTGGGAGAACTGGTCCAAGCTACACTTCAAAAATGGAGGCCCAAGCGGGCTTGTCACAAACACAGGCTTGCGTGGCGCCCATGGCCCAGACACCTGAACCTCTGGGCACGTAGAAATGGGGTCGGGGCAGGGCTGAATTTCTTTTCCTCTCATGCCTAGGCTGTCTAATTATTATATTTATTATTATTGCAATATCTAATACTTTAATAGATGGATGGCCCTCGCTGGATCCACAAACCCCATTGGAATAACAGTTTACGCAAGACGTTGATCGCTGGGTGGTCATTCACTTTTCTCCCATTAAAAACCATTTCGTTTGTGGTTTTATTGACTGGATTTCATAAACTCGTTGACCCAAACCCCTGAGTCAGTGTCTCTGTATGGACAAAGAGTTTCTCAGTTCCTACCCCTTCCTCCTACTGCCCCGCCTCTTTAATCGTTCTTTGGCAACCCTTACACAAGCACATAGATGGAAAAAGAAAACTGCAAGTGATTCCGATGTAGTTCCGAGTTGGGAAGACTCTCATCAAGTTCTGACTTTTTCTGAGCAAGCTGGCAAGATTGTGTGCATTCACAAAAGTGCTGGTTTCCCCTGCATCCTCTCAGAAAACACTGCACTTTTTCTCCCAATATCGCCCTGGTAAAAATGACGTCTAGGACCCTGATTTCAGAGTCAGCTGATGATACCCAACCCCAAAATATCAGTCATTTTGTTAGCGCCTCTTGCTTTCTTTCTGAAACACTACATTACTTAGCTTGATAACCCACGTTTATTTACAAGGCTTAAATGCAAGTTAACTTTTGCCTGTTTTCAAAATAAGATTTACCTGCAAAGGAAATGATTGTTGAAAGTTTTGGAGGCGGTTCCCAAAAGATGTTGAACGGCTAATTGTGTTATTGGAGTAAGCATACAGTGTCTCAAATGAACTATTCTGAAATAGTATCACCTGTCTAAGTGAGTTTGTGTGTTCCTAACAAAATTTAGACTCCCCTAAGTGACTTCACGTTAGGAGAAGAGGGGTCTGCTAGTCTTATTTCCATCTGATTCCATCTTCCAACAAAACCTATAAAAATTGTGGTGCAGAGTACAGAATGAGACACAATGTCTCATATGCTGTTAGCAGACAATTTAGAAATGCTATGCCTTGGCTAGGTGCAGTGGCTCAACCTGATCCCAGCACTTTGGGAGGCCGAGGCGAGAGAATCACCTGAGGCCAGGGGTTCGAGATCAGCCAGGGCAACTTGGTGTGACCTCATCTCTGCAGTAAATCACAAAAACTAGCCGGACATGGTGGTGTGTGTGTGCAGTTCCAGCTACTTGGAAGGCTGAGGCAGAAGGATCCCCTAAACCTAGCAGGTCGAGGTTGTGGTGGCCAGGAGCGTGCCACTGCACTCCAGTCTGGGTTGCAAGAGTGAGACTCCAACTCAAAAAAAAAAAAGTGCTATGCCTTGTTTACAGAGCCTTCCAAGGCAATCCTGGACTCGCCTCCGTCTGTCTGACAGTGAAGTTGGACTCTGTCTAACCTCACGCACTCTACTTTCTGATCTCACTGGAGCTTATTTTCTGTGTGTGTGTGGTGTGTGTGTGTGTGTGTGGATGTGTGTTTCAGTTCTGTCCCGCATCTATTGGCTAAGCACTCACCCTGCCATCTGGAACTACAGACGTGAGTAGGATACGTTGGTTAGCACAGGAGATGCCAAGATGGCCGGGCAACGGATGCTTGAACAGTCAGTACCATGGCGAGCGGATATAGGAATGGGCATGGGTTCAGGTCCACAAACTCACCCCGTATCCTCTGTGCAGGCACCAAGGGGCAAGTACTGATGACAAGGCATCTGGATGGAGTCTAGCTCCTGGATGACGTTTACAGAGCCATGGACCATGAAACGCATCTTGGTCACTGAGGAGAAAAGAACCCATCTGTTCCCCAGCATCTTCTCCCTTCAGCTTGATCTGCATTTCGGGAAGGGTCTTGTGTCTCTGAGAAGCTATTACTCCTGGTCCCGAGTTCTTCTGAGCCCTTCCACGATTCCAAGTTTTCATTCGCTGAATTCTGAACACTTCCTCTCTACCTCTTCTTCTTTTATTCCCCTCCTCTTCCTAATGTGTGTGGTTCTGTTTTCCTTACCTGCGTAACTACACAGATGACTTTCAATCCGTGGGGGAGATATTAAAATATGATGCTCTGGCTCTTGGACTATGAGCTTCTCTCTTATAACCCGGAGATACAGATGGTTCCGTCTGTATATGGCTTTGCTCTCAAGGTGCAGAGTTTACCAACCACAACCAAAAATGACCCCCAAAAACTCCAGGCATTACTTGTGATCCTTATAAGACATCATAGCATATGTAACTCATAAGTTGGGCAATGCTTTCTTTCTTTTTTGTTTTTTCAGAACAATGGCGTTTTATTTTGATGGATTCTGTGGTGTCAGATTGGGCTTTCATGTTCTCATGTTCTCTTCTCCTCATTTCTTTTTTTTTTTTTTTTGAGTTGGAGTCTCACTCTGTCGCCCAGACTGGAGTGCAGTGGCCGCTCCCGGCCACCGCAGCCTCGACCTGCTGGGCTCCGGCGATCCTTCCGCCTCAGCTTCCAAGTAGCTGGAACTACAGGTGCGTGCTACCAGGCCCGGTTGATTTTTTTTTTTTTTATTTATTGTAGAGATGAGGTCTTGCCAAGTTGCCCAGGTGGGTCTCAAACCCGCGGGCTCAGGCAATCCACTCACCTCGGCCTCCCAAAGCATGAGAGTACAGGCTGAGCCACCGAACCTGACTTTCCTCACTTCTTAATACATAATACTAAAGAGACATTCTCATGTATGACCCTCCTGGTGACATATACACACAGTATTTCTACTTGCAGACAAAGCAGTTTTTATTTTTCCACCCACTCTGTCCCTTCTCTGCCACTCTCTGTCTCTGTCTCTGTCCCTCTCTTTCCCTCTTCCATGCTGTGCAGATTGGCTTAACCTTTCTTCTCCCACTTCGCCCTTTCTCCAGCTTTCTCTGCTTTTACTCTGACTCTGCCTACACCATAAGTATGAGCGCTAGTCTGGCTGGACGCAGTGGCTCGTGCCAGTCATCTCAGCACTTTGGGAGGCCGAGGTGAGAGGACTGCCTGAGCTCAGGGGTTCGAGACCAGCCTGAGCAACATGGTGAGACCTTGTCTCTACAATAACCAAAAAAAAAAAAAAAAAAAATGAGCCAGTGTGGTGGCGCCTGCCTGTGGTCTCAGCTACTTGGAAGACAGAGGAAGAAGGACGTCCTGGACCTGCAGGTCAAGGCTGCAGGGGCCGTGAGTGTGCCACTGCACTCCAGTCTGGGCGACGGAGTGAGACCCTGGCTCAAAAAAAGAACGCGTCTGACCAGGATGAACTCTTCTGGGTTGAGAAGAAGGTATTGTGAACCGGCAACAAGATGGATGCTTTGCCGGGCTGGAGGAATCAAACATTTGCAAACGCGTCCAGAATGTGGTTCCAGAATGCAGTTTTGTCTTTATGCGTGCACATTTATAGCTCCCATATGCAGTGGGATGACACAGCTTCTTAATCCAAGGTAAACCGAACCTCAACTCTTTAAGCAGACCATTTATTTCACGGTGGTTTAGCGAAACTAAGTCTTACACTTCATTTACAGCCCCCTTCGCCGTAAATTGATGTCCAAAGGCTTTGGATCTTGCTTTTATTAAAATCAAAATCTGATGCTCTAAGAATGGGAGCTGTTAGATGTGGCTTTGCCCCCAACGTTTTCCGAATAATCTATTGCAAATGTTGAAGCAGGGTGCACTGAGGAGTGTTCGATAAGAATCTGGATGCTACAGGCCCGAGTCTGGGATAACAGACTCATACAATGACGTCCACTGTTGGCTCCTCGGGTCTTTAAGATCCTGGGTCCTCAGAAAGGACTCTGGGTGTGTTTCAAATTGAAAAGAGCCAGAAGGAAGAAAAACAAGTCTTCTTGTTGACTTGAACTTTAGGTCGTTTTCTAGGAAATGTGCTGGGTTAGTTCACATTTTGCTTCATTTTCCTTGAATTTCCCAAACAACTGCACAACAGTTTAAACCACACATTTCAATATTTAATGATGGCCTTACACTTCTTTCTTTTTAAAAAAAATTTGTGTCATCCTTGTGGCCCTTAAATGGCTTATAAAATACAGAGAAAGAAACTCATTTCGCGCTTTTCTAGGATAGCTCCTCAAAAAAAAAAAATACACAGTGAAAAATCCTAAAAACAAGTGAATTGGGATGAATCGAGCACTTTCTATATACCTGGTATATATATTGGGCTCAACGTGTCAACACATCATGTTTTATTTAAACCGCATGACATACAGCAAGATCTACTATTCTCATTTTTTAATGAGGACTTGGAGATTCAGAAAGACCTTTTTTATTTGTACAATACCAGATCAATAGCCAGTAGTGCATGTGACATTTCTTTTTTTTCTTTCTTTTTTTTTTTTTTTCTTGAGTTGGAGTCTCTCTCTGTCACTCAGACTGGAGTGCAGTGGCTGCTCCCGGTCACCGCAGCCTCGACCCACTGGGCTCCGGCGATCCTTCCGCCTCAGCCTTCCAAGTAGCTGGAACTACAGGCGCGTACTACCACGACCGGTTGATTTTTTGATTTATTGTAGAGATGAGGTCTCACCAAGTTGCCCAGGCGGGTCTCGAACCCGCGAGCTCAGGCAATCCACTCACCTTGGCCTCCCAAAGTGCGGGATTACAGGCTGAGCCACCGAACCCGGTGGCATGTGAGATTTCTGTGTTTTTTTCCAGTTCACTTTTTATTTCATAAAATACGTTACATTTCTTCATGTCAAACCTGTTTCAAAATGTGCTGAACTTAGTCAAGTGCAGATATGAAATTGATGATTTTCTTTCTTTCTTTCTTTTTGAGTCGGAGTCTCACTCTGTCGCCCAGGCTGGAGCGCAGTGGCACCGCAGCCTTGAACTGCTGGGCTCAGGCAAGTCTTCCGCCTCAGCCTTCCAAGTAGCTGGAACTACATGCGCATGCCACCCCGCCTGGCTAATTTTTTTATTTTTGCAGAGGTGAGAGCTTGCCAAGTTGCCCAGGTCGGTCTTGAACCCGTGGGCTCAGGCAATCCCCTCACCTTCGCCTCCCAAACTGCTGGGATGAAGGCGTGAGCCACTGCGCCTGGCTACAGCTCTCGGGTTTCCGGGTCAGGCTCCCCTTCTCAGCCTGATGGCCTCTCATGATGCCCACCCAGTCCAGCCATGTCTCATCTCCAGTGTCCGACAAACCCGTCAAATCCAGAGCTTCTCCCTCTCCCGGGTCAGACTGTCCCTCGACCCCCCGGTGGCGCAGCGGGAGGGGAGTGGGATCTGTCCCTCTTCCTCCCCTTCTCCTCTTTTCCTTCAACCCCAGCGATGCCCCCGGACGCGCTGGGCTTGGGAAAGCGAGGAAGGGCGAGCAGAACGGATCGGTGTCGTGCTCTCTGGGCTGCTCAACGCCGTCTGTGGGCAGATGCGCAACACTCAGGCGTCAGTGAAGACGCCAGTGTGCAGTAGGGTGCCGGGTTGTTTGATGGCAAAGCAAGATGTAGCTAGCCCGGCTCTTTATTCAGAAAACTGGAGGCAAAGATGCGTGAGAACACGCTGAGGAATAACCTGCAGGAATAAGAAGGGGGAAACAATAAAGGAAGACTCCAGTGGAGAGGGCATGCCGTGAGAAGTGGCCAGCGCAGTCGAGGGGGAGGAGGAAGGACTGAAGAAAGAGGCAGGCTGGCTCGAGTGAAACGGAGAAAACATGCGAAGTTGGCCCGGGCTGACCAAAGAGAGCCAGGAGACAGGCGGGAAGCCCGTCTGCCTTGCGCGTCCCAGGGCACGTTCGCCACGACCCTCCTCCGCGCCGTGGGAAGATGGGACGGGGGCTGCTGCGAGTGCTCAGCCCGGCTCAGGGGTTGGCGGCGCCAAGAAATGCCAGGCGGCTCACAGTGGAGAGTGCGGTGAAGGGCAAGGATGGGGTATCAGGAAGACAAGGCCGGGCTCGGTGGCGCCGCCTGTCATCCCAGCACTTTGGGAGGCCGAGATGGGAGGCTCATGGAGCCCAGGAGTAACCAGCCGGGGCAACATAGAAAGATCTTGTCCCTACAAAAAAATTTAAAAACTGGCCAGGCTCGGTGGCGCCGCCTGTCATCCCAGCACTTTGGGAGGCCGAGGTGAGTGGATTGCCCGAGCCTGGGGGTTTGAGACCCACCTGGGCAACTTGGTGAGACCTCTTCTCTACAATAAATAAAAAATTAGCCAGGCATGGTAGCGCGCGCCTGTAGTTCCAGCTACTTGGAAGGCTGAGGCAGAAGGATCGCCAGAGCCCAGCAGAGTAAAGCTGCGGTGGCTGGGATCGTGCCACTGCCCTGCAGCCTGGGTGACAGAGTGAGACTCCAACTCAAAAAATAGGCAAGAAAGTAGAAAGAAAGAGAGAGGGGAAGGGAGGGAGGGAGGAAGGAAGGAAGGAAGACAAAGAATGTACACTTTTATCCAGAAAAAAATACAGTACATTTCACAACCCCATGGGAATTTTATTTCTGGAGAGTTCCCTGATTTCCCATCCTGCTGAAGTCCGGGTGGGTTACCTCGTCAGCCCGTCTGTCACTCGCAGCGTTGTGACTTGTGTGGTCCAAAGAACGCGGCAGTCCGATCTGAACGCTTGTCTCTCCGGTCATCTTTATTCAAGCATTATTTCTAAGTGGCTTCGCATTTCACTGTCAACGTTTATGGAAACGTAAGTGGATTTCTGGTAATTTTTAAGAACACTATGAAATATTAAATTTCTAATGAAAAATAAATGTTTTTAATGGAGCGTCTGTTTAGGTAACTAAGACGGACTGTGGTTGCCGAAAGGGTCACAAACGATGATGTAGATGTATTGCGTTCATCTTATTAAAAATTACCCAGAGTAGAATGTATCTAAATTGTTGGACATCGATCCCGGGTCCTAGGGTGTCAATCAAGGCTCATTAATGATGATAATGGCTCAGCATGGTAGCTCATGCCTGTAATCATAGCATTTTGGGAGGCTGAGGCAAGAGGATTGCCTGAACCCAGGAGTTCAAGACCAGCCTGGGCAGCATAGCAAGACCTTGTCTCTACAAAAAAGAAAAAAAATTAACCGGTGTGGTGGCATGGGCCTGTAGTCCCAGCTACTCGGGAGGCTGAGGCAGGAGGATCGCCTGAGCCCAGGAGGCTGAGGCTGCAATGAACTGTGATCATACCACTCTGTATTGCAGCCTGAACAACAGAATGAGACCCCAAGTTGTAAAAAATTGTCATGTGATAATAATGATACTGATCAGATTCCATTGGTTCTTTCCTTCACTAGTTCTCATAAGACATCAGTCCCCTAAAACATGAGACACCGATTTTAAAGATATTATCGGCTGGTATTTCTCTCCCCCCGCCATCCCCACACACACACAAACTCCATTGTCTGCTTCTCAGAATCTGCCAGAGGTAGACTATCTTCTCCTACAGTTTACCAGCCTTACAAAATGCACAAAATCGTATGTGTAAAACAATCATACATTCTTGCCACCAGGTTGGTAATAGGATACAATCTCTCTCTGTTTTGTTTTTTTTTGTTTGTTTTTGAGTTGGAGTCTCACTCTGTCGCCCAGACCGGAGGGCAGTGGCCGCTCCCGGCCACCGCAGCCTCGACCTGCTGGGCTCCGTCCATCCTTCCGCCTCAGCCTTCCAAGTAGCTGGAACTACAGGCTCATGCTCCCACGCCCGGCTAATTTTTGATTTATTGTAGAGAGGGGTTCTCGTCAAGTTGCCTGGGCTGGTCTCGAACCTGCAGGCTCAAGCAATCCACTCGCCTTGGCCACCCAAAGCGCGGGATGACAGGCTGAGCCACAGAGCCCAGCCAGGACGCAATCTCTTAAGGCAGCAGGAGACATGCCCTTCCTGACAAAGGAGAAGAGGGAGATGCTCTGAGAGCTTCGGGCCGCGCATGCCATGGCGGAGGCTGGGGAATATGCATGCGGGTGGGTTTGAGAGGCTCTGGCTCAAGGATGCTGGGGCCCAAGATGAGTCAGGGAGCATGCATCAATCCAGAGTGCTCTGCGGATACACAGAACTTCACAAGCCTGCAACAACACCCAGTGATGAGGCCCCGGGCGGCAAAGATGACGCCTAGAAGGCCAGCAAATTCCATGGCCGGAATTGCTTGGGGGCCACAAGCGAAGGCGGGAAAGGGGTCCGCACATGGGCTGGCTCGAGGGGACGTCCCAGGTGAGGCCAGAGAACCGTGTTCGGAAGCAGGTGCTGAGACGATTACATCGATACTGCATTATTCAAACCTATCACCACCCAGAAAAAGGGAGTCAAAGGAGATCTGCAACTTCGAGTTGACCGATGGGGCTTAGACCACGGGGAAGCCAGGGATCCCCTGAAGCCACTGACTGCACGCGTAGGAATAAGGGAAAAGTGCGGCTTTTATTAGCTCTCGGGAATATTGCTCAGGAACATGCAGCAGCGCTTGAGCCCTGGCCTCGCCCTTCGCTAGGGGCTGTGGCCACGTGGACAGACATCAGCAGTTCTCTGTACCAAGACCTCCAGGTGCCGGCAAACGTGGGTCTCCCGCCCTATAAACCTCCCCCAGCTCCAGGGCTCTCCTGAGATGACACATCGCCATTCTGCTGACGTCTGGCCTTGTGCTGCTCAAGATGCAAGAGCAGACCCAACCCGGCAGTTGTGTGGCCGGAAGCAGGGTCAGCGGGCCTGCTGGACACCAAAGGTCCCCGTCGTCCACAGGCGGGTCTCTGCTCCCCGGAGGAGTGTGCCTGCTGCAGTGTGGAGATGGGGAGCAGCCAGGGAGAAAGCCCTCTGCCTGACGCCCGTTCAGCCCGTCACAAAGGTGAATGAAAGGGGTGAAGGGGACAGCCTTGGACAGCCATGGGTGCCACAGTGTCGGAAGCAGAGATCGCTGCGGGAGGAACGAAGTGGAAAAGACAAAGCATGCTTGATGAGAAGGCTACAAGGGAGGCAGGGACCACCCGATTTTATAGAAGCTGTTCATGACGCTGGCACTTGCTTCTGGTGTCGTGACATCCACTGTAGAATCTTAAGGACACTAAAAGCTCCCCTGGGCTCTGCGTGAGCCAACGGGTGGACAGAGGCACGCACGGGGCAGGAGGACGACATGGGACTGTCGCTGCAGTTTCTGCAGGAGAAGAGGTGGTTCTCCCTCGGCTCCAGGAGATCAAGATGAAAAGAAGCGAATGAATGCTTTTATTATTTTTTTATTTTAGATTCAGAGGGTACCCATGCGTATTCATGATGTGGACATACTGCGTACTGGTGAGAAGTGGAGAGTTTGATACCACTGTTGGAGTCGGGGTCTTTTTTCCACGGGAGTCAGTTATCTTTTCCGATTGAAATCACACACACACACACACACACACACACACACACCCCAAAGAGTTCTCTTTCTCTCTTTCTTTTTATCACAATCATTGGTTAAAAAAATTTTCTCAGACCAGGCTTGGTGTTTCAGCCTGTAGTCCCAGCACTTTGGGAGGCCGAGGTGAGTGAATTGCCTGAGCCCGTGGGTTCAAAACCCACCTGGGCAACTTGGGGAGACCTTATCTCTACAATAAAATCAAACATTAGCCAGGTGTGGTATCGCCGTGCCTGTAGTTCTGGCTACTTGGAAGGCTGGGACGGAAGGATCACTGGGGCCCAGCAGATCATGGCTGCAGTGGCTGGGGGTGGCCACTGCACTCCAGTCTGGACAATAGCTTGAGACTCCAACTCAAAAAAACAAAAAAAACAAAACGTAGCCAGGCGAGGTAGCAAGAGCCTGTAGTTCCAGCTACTTGGAATTCTGAGGCGGAAGGATCACTGGAGGCCTGCAGGTCGAGGCTGCGGTGGCTGGGAGCAGCCACTGCACTCCAGTCTGGGCAATAGCTTGAGACTCCAACTCAAAAAAAAAAAAAAATTTCCCAGGCTGGGCTTGGTGTCTCAGCCTGTCACCCCAGCACGTTGGGAGGCCGAGACACGTGGATTGCCTGAGCCCACGGGTTCAAGACCAGCCCGGGCAACTTGACAAGACCTCATCTCTACAATGAATCAAAAATTAGCAGTGCGTGGTAGCATGTTCCTATCGTTCCGGCTATGTGGAAGGCTGAGGTGGAAGGATCGTGGAAGCCCAGCAGGTCGACGCTGGGGTGGCTGTGAGTATGCCACTGCACTCCAGCCTGGGTGATGGAGTGAGGCTCCAACTAAAAAAATTAAAATTTCTCCATATTTTTAATCCAAAGGAATACTTGAAAAGGAGTACACAGAATTTTGAACAGCGTACATCAGATTTAGATGAAGGACGTACTGATTGCAAGTAGATTTTTTTTAGTCCCAATTTGAATGGACCGAGTTGTAGTGTGTTTGAGGAATTCGAGGCCAAATGTGAGACCAGAAAGCATGTCATCACGGGTCCTTACCCTCCCCCACAGTGACACATGTGACACGCCTGCAAGGCCAGAAAGCATGCCATCACGGACTCCCTCCCCACCCCTCACGGCAACACATGTGCCCTCTGGGTCACACATCCCTACGCTGACTCCTTGGGGAGGCAGAAGTCTCGCTCCACTTGGCGTCCGTCTCCCGCTCTCACTGCCCTGGGGAAGCCGGAACACACGCGAGGAGAAGGAGCGTGCCCAGCAGCCTCCTGGGTCTGGCCACGGGGACCGCGAAGAAAGCACGGTCGCCCAAGGCGGGGCCGTGGCTGCAGAGCACACTGCGTTCGCGGCTCGCCCGGGTCAGGCTTCGCATCGGGCCCTTGTGGAACTGGAGATCTCGGCCCTGCGACTCCAGAAGGGGGGATCGAGACCCTGGCCGCCTCCCTGAGAGGCCCTGCGTGTCTGTCACACGCGTGGGGACGCGGCACGGGGAAGCCAGGCCCGGGACAGGCCCAACAGGACGCTCGTAAGCGTGGCACAGGCATGCAGAGGTTCCCCCAATCGCATCAACTCATAACCACTTGACTCCACGGAATCCACGCGACCCAGAGCGTCCAGAGAGCCGGTAACTGGGAGGGCGGGTGGAAGCGCCCCACGGATGACGGACGACTTGGGTCATCCCAAGCCTGCGCCAACGACTGATCCCAGACAACGGTCGTTTGGCTTCCATGTATCATCCAGAAGATGACTACTCCACGCACAAACAGGACAGGTCCTGGGGTCTAGCACGCCTCCTTATGATGACCCACAATTCTGGCACTTTTGACTCTGAGCCACCTCAGGGTGCCCTTGCCTTGAAGAGGCAAGGGACAGGGACACAGAGGGCCCACGGTCTCCCTCCGTGGGCACAGGTTGTGCGCACGGGTAGCGGGAAGAAGGAGGGACCCCCTTTTTTTCAGTCCGAGTCTCACTCTTGGCGCCCAGGTTGGAATGCCACGTCGTGCTCACGGCCACCGCCGCCTGCTGGGCTCCGGCGATCCTTCCACCTCAGCCTTCCAAGTAGTTGGAACCACGTGCTACCGTGCCCGGCTAACTATTAATTCTTGGATTTATTGTAGAGATGTGGTTTCACCATGTTGCCCAGGCTGCTCTCAAGCCCCTGAGCTCAGGCGACCCTCTCGCCTCAGCCTCCCAAAGTGCTGGGATAGCAGGTGTGGGCCACGGCACCTGGACGGACTTCTTCCTGAAAGCACCGACGGTGCCGGCCAAATTGCTTCCTCTCGTTGTGCCTCAGTTGGTCTCTTCCTCCTAAATAATTAAAGCATCAGAATTAGTAATTGGCTGCAGGTAGCAGGAACCTAGCTAACGTGACTGAGTGCCTATAGGCGTGAGTTTCTTGCCCAAGCAGTTTGGAGAGGAGCAGGTGCACACAGGGCCAGCAGCTCCTCTGCACTCACTTATTCGTGCTGCTTCACCTCGTGGCCCAAACATGGCAGCAACAGTTCCACCCATCACGCCTGCATTCAGCACAGCAGCAGGAAGAGCAGATAGTGCTGCTGCCGAGCAAGCCCTCTGCGTCAGGAACGCATAACTCATCAGGTGTTGTCTTACACGTCAGCCACCACAAATACACCACAGGGCCACCTCCAGCCAGAGGGGGATGTAAAGCACACGCAACCTGGGCACATTTTGCCCCAAACACAGAGCGGCTCTGTCTGCGGTGAGCAAACACGAGGAGAGGGGGCTGACCGTGCGTCCGTGTCTGCCGCGGGGCCTACTGAGGTCCCTTTCCACGGCGACACCCTGGGGTGGAGAAAGTCTTGCCAAAGAAAGTTGTTTCGTGGCACAGGCAAGCAGCGTTGGGAAATCTCTCTTCCCGTTCTTGCAGCTACTTGGAGAGTTACCTGAACCGAGAAGGTCCCTCGGGGTCCTCCCATTCACGGTGACCAAATCCAACTTTCACCGACAAAAAAACCACACGTGAAAAGAAGTGGCTTACGGCCCAAGTGCCAGGATGTCTCCCAAGTCCCTGCCAAGCTGGCCGGCATGCCTGTCGGGATTCATGGACTCTGAGAATATTGCCGCACAACTTTTAGTTAAATTAACTGTTGTCAAGACGTTGCCTTTTTAGTATGGTGGCCAGATGTATCTTTTAATTGGATTGCACTCATTTTCTTTGTCTGCTTGTCTGAAAAAGGCTGTAGAGAGAATCATTTTTACATAGGAAAAAGTTGAATTTTTACTTTCCAAATTCCTCCAATCTTCCTTGTGTGTGAGTCTTTAAGCACTGAAAATAGCCGGGCTTGGTGGCTCAGCCTGTAATCCCAGCGCTTTGGGAGGCCGAGGTGAGTGAATTGCCTGAGTCCGCGGGTTCGAGACCCGCCTGGGCAACTTGGCGAGACCTCATCTCTACAATAAATCAAAACATTAGCCGGGCGTGGTAGCACGTGTCTGTAGTTCCGGCTACTCGGAAGGCTGAGGTGGAATGATCGCCGGAGCCCAGCACGTCGAGGCCGCGGTGGCCGGGAGCGGCCACTGCACTCCAGTCTGGGCGACCGAGTGAGACACCAACTCAAAAAAAAAAAAGAAAGAAAGTAGAACGACCATAGGCTCCCGAAAGCTCAACATGCAGACACAAAACTTAGCTAGAGATGTGGCGTGTTCTGGCCTCTTCACAGTTATTCTCTTCTGCTGAATCAGAACCAAAGGAGCTCACGTGAACACAGGGAGCGCTAGGGCATTCAACCGTCCTTTCAGCAAATAGCGAACCGAGCCTGTTTTTACGATATGCTATCCTGCAGGCACTGTTTTGGGCTCGAGTTGCAGTAATGAGCGGGTGAAACAAACCGCAGGCTTCATAAAGCTGGTATTGCAGTGAAGGTAGATTGAGGGCGTCAGGCAAATCCAGGCAGAGCCATGGGACAGAGGGACCAGGCAGGGTGTGGGTGGGATGCCGCTGGGGGCACAGCGCTCCCTGGAGACGTTTCCATGCGTTTTGAGTGGAAGACGAATGCTCCGCTCTTCTTTCACCCCCCGTTTTCTCTACTTACCTTGCAAGATCCTTCTTAAACATGACTTCATGAGAGCTTTCCAACCACCTCTGGGCAATTGAGCGATCAGTCATTTTGCCATAATTCTCAGTGTACACCTTGGGAGAAACCCAAAGTTTGTGAATGTTGACACGTATTTGGAGAGGGAAGCTTTGCAGAAAATATAACTGTGATTTAAAAACTAGAAATAAATGCAAATACGTATTCATATGAAGAGAAAATAAAACAAGTTTGAATTTTTAAAGCTGACAAGGACTGAGAACACGCAACCCAGACAACTAATAAAATTTTGATTAACTGGTATGATTGGTAAAACAGTTCTGTATCCATTTTTCTCTCTGTTTTGGCTGCATTTTTGTTTAAATTTCTGTAACTCAGTAACGCTTTAAATAGTATTTTCTGCAAAGAAAATGAAAAAGGTGACTCAGCCCTGTCTCTGGCATGAGATAGAATGTATGTATACTTAGAATGCAAAGAATATGCGCATTCCCACCATGTGCACCCTCCTGCCATGTATAGATGGTGCCCTGCACACATGCACAAAATCTTCTAGTGATGAACACTAAAAAAAAAAACCCACAGAGAACAGAAATATGTAATGTTGATTTGTTATCAGTTAACTACTTTATCTCTTTAGAATTTCCCAAAGGTGATGATTTGAACAGTGTCTCTCAGAGAGCTGCTGGGTTAGGACGTGTCAAATAGCATCGTGGGTGCCCGCCCACTTCTGGGGCTTGCTGTCACTGAACATGGTGACACACGGAGCAGCCTTGGGCCCTGCACAGGTGTATTCGAGTCCTGTCTGTCCAGCCCAGGGGACTCAGCTGGCAAGAACTGTGCCTGCAAGGGATATTTCAAAACTCCCAGAATTCCATTTCCCTAAACCCAAATTTATGTATCCACAACCCAGTCTCCCGTTAATCAAACCCCACAGATGCTGCTTTCGGCAGACAAGAACTGTGGCAGAGGAAAGAACAACACCCATCTACTGAGCTTACAACATTTCCTTGGACGGTCTTTGGTCTAGAGATTATATCCCTATCTCTCAGAGAGATGGAGAGAAAGAGAGAGGGAGGGAGGAAGAGAAAGAGAAAGAGAAAGAGAGAGAGAGAGAGAGAGAGAGAGAGAGAGAGAGAAAGTCTAGATATCCCCATATCTTCAGAGAGACACACAGAGAGAGAGAGATGGGGAGAGAGAGAGAGATGGAGAAGGAGGGAGAGACAGAAACAGAGACAAAAAGAAATAAAACACAGAGACAGGGTGATCCAGAGGCCTGCTGATGTTGGTCCACATGGCCACAGCCCCTAGAGAGGGACATGACCCGGGCGCAGGCACTTCTGTACATTCCCGAACGATGTTCATGAGCGCTAAGGAAAGATGTGCTTCCCTTATCTCCTATGCACTCCTGGTAAGTAGCATCCTTGACTTCCTGTCGTCTACGGCCCGTCAGCTGAAAGATGCGCGTCTCCTTTGACTCCCTTTTTCTGAGTGGTTACAGGTTTGAATCAGATAGTATCCATGTAATTGCTAGCCCTTGCGATTTGTATAACTTTTGTATCAATGTAATCGTAAACTTTGTGATTTGTATAACTTTTGCGCAATGTATGATGTCTTAAGCCCTTTACTCTTTGGCAAGTTTGATTATGGCTCTGCCTGGCCCTACGGATAAAAGCCATGAGATCCCTCTGATACCTGGCACCAGGAAGTCTGGACCGAAAAATGTCACTGTCGATAAACGCGGCTGAGACTCAAATTCTGTGCAATGCTCTGCTGGCCACGTGGCTAATGGGCAGGTACTCACGACTCTGGACTTATACAAGTGAACTGCAAAAGCCTGCAGGGTGAGCAGACCCATTGCAGAAAGACCTCGAGTCCGGCTCCGCTCCCTGGGTTCGAACTCAGAAACAAACTTCTTTCGGCCAGTTCCCTGCCCCTTTGGTGTATCGGTATCACGGGGAGCAGCCTTGACGGGGAGCGAGATAGAGACCGTAGAGAGATGGGGAGAGCAGGGGCTAGGAGAGAGAGAGGGACTCCAGCTGGGGCAGGCATAGCTGACTCAGAGGCCTTTCAGGTGGGCTCCCAGGCAAAGCAGGTTTGTCTATGCAGGTTTCCCGGCCCGGGTGTTTGAACGGAAATGAATGGACATCAATAACACAAGTGATCTTCCACTTTCTTTAAGTTAGGATGCTTTGCATTTCAGGAGACAGGAATTCCAAATCAACTGGCTTAAAGTTACAGATTAAGTCGGCCTGAGCATCTGAGTTGCCGGGGAAAGGCAGGGAGTAGCTTCCGGTTAGCCCAGGGCCTCCACTTTCCCGGCTCGGCTCTGCCTCCCGGGTGTGTGTCTCCAGTTTCAGGCTGACTTCCTGGTAGTAAAACAGCAGAAGCTTCCGGTCTACCAGCCCCACCTCGTGTAATCTTGGAGGAGAGGGCTGGTTTCCCAGGCCTGGATGTGGGTCCATCCCGATCTCTCAGTCAGGGAAGGAGGGGCAGTTTCCCCGGTGGGAGAAGGCTGCCTGAACCCAAGCCTTTCTCGGGCTGACTTCGTGAGACTGGATTTCAAAGGTGCAGGCATCAGCTTGTTACGGTCCGAGTAACGCTTGGCTGCGCACTCTTGATAGCCATAAACCAAGGGGCAGGGAACTGGTAGAAAAAGTTTCCTTGTGAGTTCGAATCCAGGGTGCAGAGCTGGACTCGAGGTCTTTCAAAAGGGTTCTGCTCACCCTCCAGGCTTTTACAGTTCGCTTTTATAAGTCCATACCTGTTAGTCACGTGACCAGCAGAGCATTGTTTAGGACTTGAGCTTCAGCCACATTTATCGACAGTGGCATTTTTTGGTCCAGACTTCCCGGTGCCAGGTATCAGAGGAACCTCATAGCTTTTATCAGCAGGGCCCTAATCAAGCTTGCCATAGAGTAAAGGACCTAAGACATCATGCATTACACAAAAGTTGTGTAATCCCAAAACTTACAATTACATGGATACCAAAGTGACACACATCACAAGGCTTACCATTACATCGAGACTATCTTATTCAAACCTATCACCACTCAGCCAAAGGGAGTCAAAGGAGATTTGCAACTTTGAGTTATCGGGGCAGAGACCAAGGGGAAGCCAAGGATCCCCTGAAGCTGCTTGCTGGGAGCGCACAGGAGATAAGGGGAAAGCGCGACTTTTATTAGATCTCAGAAATATTGTTCAGGAATGCCCAGGAGCGCTTGTGCCCTTGCCATGCCCTTCTCTGGGGGCTGTGGCCATGTGGACAGACATCAGCGGGCCTCTGTACCGAGCACACCCGTGTTCCTAGGGCAGAGCTCCGTTGACGAGTCACTGCCATATACAGGAGGGGCTTCGGGGAGGCACACGGGCTTGGGGACCCGTCCAAAACGCTTTGAAGCAGCTGTGGCTCTGTCAGGTGCGCCGGGCCGACGTGAGCCGGAACGAAGAGCGCCGAGGGTCAGAGGCAGGAAGCCCGCTGACACGCTGTCGTTTCCTCATTCTAGACATTTTTTTCCATGATGAGCCGCTTGGATTTAAGAGCGCCTTTTTTTTTTTTTTTTTTCGTTTTCTGCCCTTAGGAATGTGGTTTCCCCCCTTCCTTGATGAACCCGTGAGGGAGGCCGACCTTATCTAGCGCATCGCTGCTCATGTTTGAGAGAGGACAGTCGAGGCAGGGTGCGCATCACGGGTTAGACGCAGATCGAGAGGTTTCTCGTAGGCAGGTTTTAGGAAGCATTCAGACATTTTAAAAATTACAGTTCGCTGCAGGCCGGGCTGCAGCCTACCCCCCTCCCTGGGTAAGTCGAAAGAAAACCCCATCAGACCGCAAGACTAGGACAGCCCAACCTCTCAATTCATGGTTTAGCATAATAATCACTAAGAATCTTTCAGGTTCCGGGGTCAAAGGTGGAAGGCCAGATACGTAGAAATGACAATAAGACCACCCTGTAGCTCAGGACCTTGTGATTAGGAAACACCTGGCCGGTGGTTCCACCCCGCCCCTTCTCTCCTCCCATCAGGAGACCAGAGATGTCAATCTCCAGAGGGGTGGTTACCTGGGCTCCACCCTCTTTAACCTGTCAATCATTGCGAAGGTCTAACAGGTCTGTTGTAGAGAGCAAAGGTGCTGTTTCTTCCACCTGTGCCAGCTCTGGCATGTCTCCCTTTCTTTTCTCCCTTCTTTCTCTAACAGACTTTGAAAGCTTTGCTGGCTGTTCTAAAATTCATTTTAGAAACGAGCCAAAGAATCTGCGGGTTTTGCACCACACCCCACAGGCTTGGATGCAAAGAGCACCTTTTGGCCGTTCTTTTTCTGCCCCTGGGAATGTGGTGGCCTCCCTTCCTTGATGTAACCTGCTGGGGAAGCCGTCCTTATCTAGATCACTGCTCACCAGCGGCATCAAACCACCTACTGACCAAGAGTTGGGGAGAAGCCGCCTGGCTTTAGCCAAGCATCCACAAACCCAGATAAGGAGCAACCTTGTTGGACTCCTTTGAAACTCTAAAATCCTAAAAATGTAAACTCCTTTCCTAAAAATTCATGCTGTTTATTTTCAGGTTTGTGTTTTAGGTTAATCATTAGCTTGGTCTTGTAAACTAGAGCTCTTTGCATGTATAAAGAATACATTATTAAAAGATGGAAGGTGCATGGCCTCAAAATTGTTTAAAGACACGTGTCACTTTAGCAAGGTAGAATTAACCATCTCTAAGCATTAGTTCATGTCAGAGGTCACACAAAGGAGCTCACCAACTGAGCCAGAGGCTAAGACGAAGAAAGGGAACTATCAAAACTAAACCAAAGGCATACTGGGGCCTTGTCAGTCTCTGAAGGCCGCTCCTCTCGGTTCTTAGGACTGGCCCAGCTTCCTTTCAAAACTCTGCTCTGCTTTACCTGCTTGCATCAAACGCTGCCTCGCTGTCCTGAGTCTGGCGCCGTGTCCAGTTCTCTGTTCACGCATCACTCCCGAGCCCCAGACCCGCATTTCCGCGAACAGCTTTTCCCATTTTACGGATGAGGAGACTGAAGCTGTAGCGTTCACGCGTTCACTAGAAGAACTAAATTAAGGGGAGAACAAACTTTTTTTTTAGATTGGAAAAGACCGTTTATTCAGAAAGCAAATGAGAGAGAGAGAGAGAAGTTTGACCTCTTCAAGGTAGGGGAGGGGGCCGAAGCTTAGGGAGATACGGCCCAGCCAGAGCTCAAAGGGCAGCATGGCTGGGCCAGCGCACAGCGAAGGCATGGTTGAGAACACACTTCGGAAACTTCCTCTCTCAGATCTCTACTTGAGACTCTTGGAAACACTAATCCTATCTGTCTCCTGGCTTTAACATCACCCGGAGATCTGTGCCTCTGAAGAAGGGGCCTGGACGGCAGAGACTTCCTGGGGGTTTCCTCAGCTCAGAAGGAGGAGTCAGGGCACCCAGCCATCTGCTTCCTGGCTGTTCAGGTGCACAGCACAGGAGACACTCTGTCACCGAGGAGGGACAATTTGGAGCTTCGAAGCATTTTTTCTTTGCTTATTCTTTTATGTATTTATTTATTGTTGTGTCGGAGTCTCACTCTGTCACCCAGGCTGGAGTGCAGTGGCACGCTCACAGTCACTGCCACCTCACCTGCCAGGCTCAGGCGATCTTTCTGCCTCAGTCGTCCAAGTAGCTGAGACGACAAGTGCGCGCCACCACACCCGGTTTTTTTTTTTTTACCTTATTGTAGAGACGAGATCTCACCAAGTTGCCCAGGTTGGACTTGAACCCCTGAGCTCAGGCGATCCTCTGGTCTCGGCCTCCCAAAGGGCTGGGATGACCGGCTTGAGCCAAGGTGCCCAGGTTCCAAAGTGTATTTTCAACATATAATTTTAAAATGTTTAACTTAGGTTCTTTGATTTTCCAGTGACTATTTATATCCTTTAATGGCGGATTCAAGATGTTTCCAACCACCTCAACCTGAATAAGGGGCCCAAAGAGAGGCTGGCAGGGCCTAAAAGAGGAGTGGGGGCTGGGCTTGGTGGCTCCGCCTGTCATCCCAGCACTTTGTGAGGCCGAGGCGAGTGGATGACCTGAGTCCATGGGTTCGAGACCTGCCCAGGCAACTTGGCAAGACCTCGTCTCCACAATAAATCAAAAAAATTAGCCAGGTGTGGTAGCGCGTGCCTATAGTCCTGGCTACTTGGAAGGCTGAGGTGCAAGGATTGCCAGAGTCCAGCAGGTCGAGGCTGCAGTGGCTGGGAGCGGCCACTGCACTCCAGTCTGGGCGACGGAGTGAGACCCCAACTCAAAAAAAAAAAAGAGGGGTGGGGGGACCAGGACATTCCTGGCAAAGTCTTCACTCCAACTCTAGCTGCTCTCGAACCCGTGGGCTCAGGCAATCCACTTGCCTCGGCCTCCTAAAGTGCTGGGATGACAGGCTGAGCCACCAAGCCCAGCTCTATTCCGTCTTCAAAAGCGCATCTTTCGAGAGGCATGCAGAGGAATCTTCTCCCGAACCCAGAACGGAAGCTCACTTATGTTGGTTTATAACAGGCGTGTCTCATCCCAAATAGAATGAAAATTATTGATTATTGAATTATCTGTATGACTTTTAGACATTTTATTCGCTAAACATGTTTGCTGGAGGGTCTGTATGTAGTTAAAACTACTGATAACACCTTTTTGGCTTGCTAAATGATTATAATAGAAGCAGAAAATTGACTTGTTTGAAATTTTTGTTTACGTCTATAAAACCACTTAAAAATTGTTAAATTCTGAGCCCGCGGGTCCGAGACCCGCCCGGGCAACTTGGCGCGACCTCATCTCTACCATAAATAAAAAACGAGCCGGGCATGGTAGGGCACGCCTGTAGTTCCAGCTGCTCGGAAGGCCGAGGCGGAAGGATCGTGGAGCCCAGCGGGCCGAGGCTGCGGGGGCCGGGAGCGGCCGCTGCGCTCCAGCCTGGGCGACAGAGGGAGACTCCGACTCAAAAAAAAATTGTTAAATTCATCCAACCACTAAATATTTTGCGGTTTTTCTATTAATTGGGTGTTTGGGCCATACTTTCACTCCCAAATTTAGTTTTTTTAGCTTGTAGTTGTTGTCAGCAGAGCCTTTCAGGTCATGCAACGAGAGAGAAACACTGCACCACAGGGCTTGTGCCGTTAGACTGCAGTTTACGTGAAACCTGAGATTTAGGTGTTTATCTTTTGCCGTTTTTGGTCTGATTGACAGAGAAGTTATAAATCAGTCCCTCTCATGTCTCTTTACTGGTTTCAGCTGTTTCTAAACAGGAGAAAAATACCAGAAGGGCAGATTCTCTTCCCAATTCTAACATGGTAGCAGTCAGTGAAGTACTTTCGTGTAGACTAGATGGGGTTGCACGTGTGTGTGTGTGTGCGTGTGCGTGTGCGTGTGCGTGAGTGTTAGAGGCAGATGAGCGCTTGCGGAGGATGAATACTCAGCCCAGGTGTGCGACTTTCTTGCTGTCCTTAATCAGGAATCAGGAGACAGCTCAGCCTAGCACACAAGCACATCTGACTTTGGGAGGGAGATTAGCTCTCTTTTTTTTTCTTTTTGAGATGGAGTCTCACTCTGTTGCCCAGGCTGGAGTGCAGGGGCACGCTCTTGGCCACCGCAGCCTCGACCACTGGGTTCGGGCGATCTTTCTGCCTCCGCCTTCCGAGTAGCTGGAACTGCAGGTGCCTGCTGTCGCCCAGCTTATTTTTTTTACTTATTGTACAGACAAGGCCTCGCCCTGTTGCTCGGTCTGATCTCTAACCTCTGAGCTCAGTCCATCCCCTCGCCTCTGCCTCCCAAAGTGCTGGGATGACCAGCTTGAGCCACTGCGCCCGGCGGGACGTGATTTCTTATTTGAGAAGTACACAAAATAGTTTAATATAATTTTATTTTTGGAAAAGGAGTGAAAGGTATTATATTCAAAATAGGACCTAAAGAAAGTTTTGACGCAGATGTTTGAAAGTGACTAAATAGTCTGTTAAGATCACTTAATGTTGATAGACTAAAAAAACCAAGTGTATACCCGTCTCTGCTGGTGTATCCTCCATGTTGCTGTGAAGACATTTCTCTGCCACTGGCCATGGCATGGATGGTTTCTTTATCTTCTCTCTGTGTGTCTCCTACGTCATTGACAAGTTGTACTGGATAAAAGTATTGGCAAAGAGTCATCCACTACTAAAAGAAATAAACCCACACCCACCTGGAAGCACATGTGGAATCTGATAAACTCACGTCGATAGCACAGGTCCGCAATCACAATTCCGTTGTGTTGCTACAGATAAGTCATTGTCTATACATTTGCAAAGTCATCTTAAAATAAGCTTGATAACTAAATGGAAGGTGATTTTTGAAGATTCATGAGAAAACTACTTGGAAAGAGGTATGCGAAAGGCCAGTGCTTTTGAAGCTTAAAAAAGCATTTTTGTAACATGAGTAACAATAACAAGAATGATCATACTATCATGATAATAGGAAGTAATAATAATTGGTTTTGTTTTGTTTTTACGTAATCAAAGTCACCTGAGCAATGAATTCCTTGGTACAGAAGAATCGCAAGAACTAGCCAACTCTGTGAAAACGTGAAACAAGTATGTTTTTGTTCTTAAGGAAGTCCTAAAGCAGCAAAGCAGTCACATGGCAAATATTCTCATCAGTAGTATAATGCCATTTATTAATGTGAGCAGAAGCAGGCAGTTGTTTTTTCTCCAAAATTTTCTTTGTTACCAAAAGTTGTATTCATTTGCTTCGGGAAGAATGTGTGCACGTGTGTGTGAGAGACAGAGTCAGGACTGGTGCTCCCTTCACGGTAGAGGAGGGTGTGCAAAAGAGAACCTTGGCGCGCTACACAAATAAGACTCCTCCCCCCGCACGTGAAGACACTTCCCAGGCCTGGAGGTAGGGCAGTGGTGGCTCCCCCACAGAGCGTAAGACCTCTCAGCGCAGGCCACAGGGTTGTTCTTGTTTCATTTTGCTGTGGTTGGGAACCACCGAGAACCCGCTCTGGTACGGAGCCAGGTACTGGATATGTAGATGAGACAATGATTAAATGAGAGAGCAGCCACCCCAGTACGGAGATGCTGCCCCTGCCTGTATCCTGGGCAGAAGTGAGACATTCTGAGCTTGTGGAAGAAAATTCCTCCATCTCTGGGGCTTGGAGCAAGTTGAATCTGGACTCTCAGGAACAGAAATGGAAAGAGATTCTTGGTGGGATTAGCCTGCCTTCTGCTATGAAAGCAGAAGGGGTTGGGAAGGATGGTGAAGGTGAATCTGATCTTTGTTTTTCTTACGAATATAGATTTGGCCAGGGTCAGTGGCTCAGCCTGTCATCCCAGCACATTGGGAGGCCGAGGCGGGTGGATTTCCTGAGTCCGTGGGTTCGAGACCAGCCCAGGCAACTTGGCGAGACCTCGTCTCTACAATAAATCAAAAAAAGTAGCCAGATGGGGTAGTGTACACCTGTAGTTCCGGCTACATGGAAGGCTGAGGCGGAAGGATCTTCGGAGCCCAGCAGGTCGAGGCTGTGGTGGCCGGGAGCGGCCACTGCACTCCAGTCTGGGCGACAGAGTGAGACTCCATCTCAACAACAAAAAAAAGAATATCTATTTCTAGTAGTAGTCAAAGAGTTTAACTATATAATTATTAGTCTGTTTGTCCATTTGTTATATATATTTATTACGTATATGCTTAGTTACATATATATTCATACTTTAAAACTGTTATGCTAAGAATAAATGAACAAAGTACTGGGACCTTGAATTAGCAGTGATTAATCTAGAAGTATGTTTCTAGGTGCTCGGAAGAGAATCAGTTCCAAGCAGGACGGCCAGTGGGGGACAGATGGACGGAGGCTGAGCACGGGGCACACGCGTGTTTCTGAGGGGAACAACAAACACTGCTGTGGGTGAGGAATCTGATGGAACTGGGAGGGACTGGAGCTTGGAGCCACTGAAATTGGGGTTGCAGGAAACGTCACATATTTCCAAAGACTGGCGGTGAGGTCCATGGGTGGACCTGTGTGACGTCCTAGAGAACCGGTGTCCGGCATGTATGATCCTCCTCGGAGGGGGTTTTGTTATGACTACAACCGTCTTGCAGCTGTTGCTGTCATGGACACTGTGCCCGATCATACCGTATGCGAAAAAGCACTTGTCAAACGCCCCGAGTCTCTGTAGATGTGCCAGGTCATGTCAAAACCTGGCAACACCTACAGTGAGAAACGTGAACTCAGTTCCTCAGATCAAGCCTGTGTTCAGGAAAGACAGAACCAGCCAAAAAACTGCAACAGGCAATGTGTTTATTGAGCACATCATGTGGATGCCAGGGAGGAACTTTCTGCTTCACCCGCGGCCTGAGCTGTGCCTAGTTTCCAAGGGAGAGGGCATGGGTTCCAGGGGATCGTCTCGCCTCTAGCTGAGAACAAGACAGAGATCAGAAGGTCTACCGAGCAGTGCTGCTGCCCACGACATGAGAACCTAGTGGGGTCTCACTTTCTGACAAAGAAAACATGGCCTTTCACCTGTTCTTTTTTTTTTTTTTGAGCTGGAGTCCCACTCCATCGCCCAGGCTGGAGTGCAGTGGCCTGCTCATGGCCACCCCAGTGTCAACCTGCTGGGCTCCAGTGATCCTTTCACCTCAGCCTTCCAAGTAGCTGGAACTACAGGTGAGTGCTGCTAAACCTGGCTAATTTTTGATTAATTGTAGAGACGAGGTCTCGCCAAGTTGCCTGGACCCACTTGTGGGCTCAGGCCAACCACTCACCTCGACTGCTCAAAGTGCTGGGATGACAGGCTGAGCCACCAAGCCTGGCCTCACTTGTTCTTTAGGCGAAAAGCACAGCGACTGTGAGGAATGCTGCCATTAATGCAAAGGGACCCAGAGTGGAACTTCACAGAGAGGGAGGCATCACTTCCAATTCCAGGAGCTGAACGCGAGTGTGGCTTTTGCACCACAGGGCGCTCTGGGGGAGATGAGAGAACTTTCCGGAGTCTCTCTGCAGCTGCCTGGCCGAGATGGGCCGTTCCCGGAGGCCAACTGCATATTCACGTGCAGCATGGTTGCAACACAGGAAACAACATGCTGGCCAAAAGTCACAGGCCCAAACCATTATTCGCACGAATTATGCTGAGAGAATATTCATCTTCTGCTTCCTTTATACGTTGGGCCAGCATTTCTCGAAGAAGAATATTGTGTATTAATGGAAGGGCAGGAAGGGACTCTGGGGATATAAAGATTCTTTTTCTCCTTTTTCTGAAGAAGTAAAGACCAATTAAGTGGTTTCTCTGAAGTTTCGCTGCTAATCATCCTAGTATAAAAGGGAAGAAGAATGGACTTTCCTAAACATCTGAGAACAGCAGTTTCCCAAACTGTAAACCTTAGTTCATAGGCTTCCAGATGGAAAAGACAGTCGTCTCTGGGACTTGACAGGTGTTCATCGTAAATGCTCCCAGGAAACTGCAGAAAATAACTTGGAGGGACCTGAAATGAAAAGAGTGAGCCCAAGTGGAAACCTCAAGTTCCAAAGTAATCACGCGATGAGAAAAATTGAGAAGTTGATCAGAGTCGAGACTCAAACCATCTGGAGGGAAATAGTTACCACTTCTGATTCAGCAAGGAAGGACTGAACAGGGAGCGTGCGTTTAAGAAGCTCGAACGTGGAGGGTGCACGGTCTGCAAACAAGAGGCCGGCGCGAACCTCACAGCATGGAGTGTGGGCGACCACAGGTGATGAGTGGGTGGAGAGCAGCAGCTTGTGTGCCCGTCCACCGAGTGTCTGTGGGCGCCGACGGGCGCCCCACGCGGGGCCGGGTGCCGTGATGAAGCAGGGACCGGCTCACGGAGAGGTGTACGGAGAAGAAACGCCTGGAGAAGCAAGCTTGCTTTTTTTTTTTGAGTGGGAGTCTCACTCCATCGCCCAGGCTGGGGTGCCATGGCACACTCACAGCCACGCCAGTGTCGACCTACTGGGCTCTGGCGATTCTTCTGTCTCAGCCTTCCAAGTAACCAGAACTACAGGCACGCGCCACCACGCCTGGCTAAGGAAGCAAGATTCATGGGCTCTTCTACCCTTGACCCAGGACCCAGCTGTGAGGGCTGGACCTGCTGGACATGAGGCATGCTGCGGGGAGGCAGTCAGCCCTTCTCTTTTTTTTTTATTTTTGAGTTGGCATCTCACTCTGTCGCCCAGACTGGAGTGCAGTGGCCGCTCCCGGCCACCGCAGCCTCGACCTGCTGGGCTCCGGCGATCCTTCCTCCCCAGCCTTCCAAGTAGCCGGAACTACAGGCCCGTGCTCACACGCCCGGCTAATTTTTTATTTATTGTAGAGACGAGGTCTCGCCAAGTTGCCCAGGCCTGTCTCGAACCCGCGGGCTCAGGCAATTCACTCACCTCAGCCTCCCAAAATGCTGGGATGACAGGCTGAGCCACTGAGCCCAGCTTGCTCTTCTCTTTTTAGCTGATGGCCTGATAAATATGTTTTACCCATCGTTTTGGGGGTTCCGTGTTTTCAAGATCGCAGAATGAGCAGTAAATCAAAACTAGAATAGGCACCAGCGGCCAAGGACAAGTTCTGTTTTCTCCTGGCTTCCCCTATTGACCCTGGGCTGCCAGGAATCTCTGACCTGGTTCTGTCAGCTCGGAGAGCATCTGTCACAGAGGAAAACACACCATTACGTGCTCTCCTAGCTGTCCAGAGGACTCCATATCACCGATGGCTCCAGGACGCTTGATGATCTTCTCCTATAATGCTGATTTCATTGTTGCCAGATGCTTGGCCATGAGCCCTGGGTTACCCAGGTTCACTGGCCCAACAAACAAAACAAAATTGGAATCACATTGAGTACATATATTTGACAAAATAATGATATGTAAGAGGAACAAGAAGCGCAGCGCCAAAGGGGAAGCGGTTTTAAGTGCTGTCGTGTGACAGCAGACACCCCAAAGCCAAGAACCTTCGAGAGCTGAACTCAGCATCCTAAAGAAAGCTTTCATGTGTGCACTAATCCCAGAGGCTACCGGGACAAGCTTGTGCACATACGAGCCTGAGCCCCAAAGCTTTGCCCTGAGGGGCGGCGAGAAGGCGCCCCGCATGCCCAGACCCCGCTGAGAGACGTTTGTCAAAGCTTGTCTGCGTGAAGGTAGATTTTCAGGACGTTGTCAGGTCTGGGTTGGATTGATTTGGGCAGATGCTGTTTAGTAAATCCCTGCATTCAATAAATCACGTTAAACGACCTACCAAGCACACACCCTTTCCTGCTGCTCGGAGGAACCATAGCTGTGTTTATAAATCGAGAGCGGAGCTTGCAGGCCGTCCAGCTGTCTCTCCACAGCCTGCCACCCTTCCCGGCTGCTTCCTGGGGATACACCTGCTTGCACTTTACATGGCTTCTCCAGTTCCCACCACTCCGGACCTGAAAGATAGGCACAATTGGTGACACATGCTGCAAGGGAACATGGGAGCCAGAGCCAGAAAACAGGAGAGGAGGAGCAGCCCTGCCACCTGCAGGCTGGAGGCCTCTTAAAACTGGCCCTGCCCCAGCCTCTGCCTGAGCGTTCTCACCCATGGAAGAGGTTGCAGCACCCACCCCTCTACCAATCTAGGCCAGTGGGTGACTTAATGAGAACTTGTGTGTAAAAGCTTTGTGAATCAAAAAGTGCTTTAACTCTAAGCTGGGCTCGGTGGCTCAGCCTGTCATCCCACGCCTTTGGGAGGCTGAGGTGAGTGGATTGCCTGATTCTGCGGGTTCGAGACCCGCCTGGGCAACTTGGCAAGACCTCATCTCCACAATAAATCAAAAATGGGCCGGGTGTGGTAGCGCACGCCTGTAGTTCCAGCTACTCAGAAGGCTGAGGCGGAAGGATCGCCAGAGCCCAGCAGGTCGAGGCTGCGGTGGCCGGGAGCGGCCCCTGCACTCCAGTCTGGGTGACAGAGTGAGACTCCAACTCAAAAAAAAAAAAAAAAGAATCTGAACCCTGGCATTGAGTACATTTGACAGCGTGATCTTGGTATTTCAATAAATAGCTCAGAGACATTTGAACAAATACTAAGCCATATTCTGCAATTTGTTTTCAAGTCGATTTGATTTGAGGGAGTCCTGGTATCTTGTTACAATGCCCAGGTAAGTGGATATTCAGAAAGCATCAGGGGCGAGAGCAAGGATGAAGTTGTATTCTGGGGAATACGATTTAAACCAAAAGCCGGGACTGCAGCCTTTGACTTCCTGATGGCAGAGTTTGCTGTCTTAGCCAGGACATAGAAAAGTGTGTAATGCACATTTTTTTTTTTTTTAATTGGAGACTCACTCCATCACCCAGGCTGGTGTGCAGTGGCTCACAGGCTCACAGCCACCCCAGCATCGACCTGCCGGGCTCCGGCGATCCTTCTGTCTCAGCCTTCAAGTAGCCAGAACTACAGGCCTGTGCTACCACGCCCGGCTAATTTTTTTCATTTATCGTAGAGAGGAGGTCTTGCCAAGTTGCCCAAGCTGGTCTCAAACCCTCGGGCTCAGGCAATCTGCTCGCATCGGCCTCCCAAAGTGCTGGGATGACAGGCTGAGCCACTGAGCCCAGACAATGCATATTTTAAACTAACGCGATACAGATAATGGCAAGGAATCTCACAACATGCTAAATTAATACGGGAGAGGACACCCTAAGTCGCATAGGAGCCCGTGGGTGAGGGATTGCAGGAAATGTTGGCATTAGCTCCTGATGGTGGAGGGGTGGACAGACCCTGGCCCCACGTGAGATGCTTTACCAGCCCGAGACCACGTGGTGCACGTAAGGTCGTGTCATTACCTCTCCTGGCAGGTGGAAAGCAAACACGGGAGAGAGGCGGCAACCTGTCCGTGTCTCAAGGGGCTTGACACAGAGTTCTCGCGCTCGATCTGACAGTCCAGCGGGCACCGCAAGCTCACTTGTCTTTGCTCAGTTCATCTCTGTCCTCACTTATGGCAGGCAACGTAAACTCTTGAGTCCCTCAGGCGTTTCTCGAGGGCTTGTTGTACAGAAGGCAGGGGCCCAGCTGTAGTCCATATTCCCTGCTGGCTATATTTCATTACGTAAAGGCCTCTTCAGGTCTTCAAATGTAGTCCATTCAACAATTCACTGAGTTTCTGGCATCTGTCAGACTGAACGAAAGGCACTGGGAATGCTAAGCTAAGGACAGTAGAATTCTTTTCACTTGTCTCCACAGGTTCTGTTTATCAGTGTTTTATTTTTGTTCCTCAAGATCACCTTAGGTTATAAATCAGAACTGAGTGTAATGCTCTTCTCAGTGCCTGACAAATAGGAAGCATTGTAGATATTTTACAGTTGTTGAATTTAATAAGCATTTACCAAGCAACTCTATGTGTGAGGCATCATCAGTGTACACAGGATGTGAAGATAAAGAAGGTATTTGTCCTCTTAAAATCCGAAGGCATCCAGCACTTTGGGAGGCTGAGGCAAGTGGATTGCCTGAACCTGCAGGTTCGAGACCAGCCTGGGCAACTTGGCAAGACCTTGTCTCTACAATAAACCAAAAATTTAGCTGGGCATGTTAGCATGTGCCTATAGTTCCAACTACTTGGAAGGCTGAGGCGGAAAGATCGCCTGAGTCCAGCAGATTGAGACTGCGGTGGCCAGGAACATGCCACTGCACTCCAGCCTGGGCGACAGACTCTGACTCAAAAAAAAAAAAAGATCTGAAAGTGTGATGCAAGTTCACAGTGCTGTCACAGTGACAGGACGGAGGGCGACACCAGCAAACTCTGGCTTCCATGCTGCATGACCTCCTGGAAGGAGTTCTGATACAATGATAGGAACTGTGCTTACTTGTGCCTTTGTCACAGCCTTTAGGATAAGATAGCTGCGTGCTCGCTGACAGGCACTGGGTTGGTTCCCTCAGACAGTGTCCTCTCTGGTCCCATTTGCGGAGGCTTGGTACGGAGTGTGTCGTTGCTCAAGGAAAGCAGACGCTTTTTAGAGTTGTGATCAGAAAAGAGAAAAGTGGAATTGTCAAAACCCTACTATGGTGCCGAGCAAGCTCTCCACACCCAGGAGAGGTGTGGTCATCCTTTCCACTCCACCCCGTCCCGGTTGGATCCACAGTATTGTGGTGTTCTGAGAATTTCCCTTGCAGGAGACTAAAATCGAAGTGAAGGTTTTCCAAAGAAGAGTATAGAGAAGGGTGACTGGCTCATTCATGTCACCCCAGGAGTCATGTTGGTAGATGCTGGGGAAATGAAGCTTGAGGTGAGAACCCGTTGGCTGGCTAGGTTGAATAGGCTGGGATCATCTCAGCTACTTGCATGCAAGCTTTGCTGTATGAAACAGAGATCAGCTCACTCTGCTGTGTATCTAGAGCCACGGGGTGGAAGCAGGAGTGGGGCATGAACAGAGCTGGAATTTTTTTTTTTTTTTTTTTTTTTTTGAGTTGGAGTCTCACTCCGTCGCCCAGACTGGAGTGCAGTGGCCGCTCCCGGCCACCGCAGCCTCGCCTGCTGGACTCCGGCGATCCTTCCGCCTCAGCCTTCTGAGTAGCCGGAATTGCAGGCGCACGCTACCACGCCCGGCTGATTTTTTGATTTATTGCAGAGATGAGGTCTCGCTGCCCAGGCGGGTCTCGAACCCGCAGGCCCAGGAGAGCTGGGATTTTTTTAAAGGGAGCTGGAGCTCGGAAGAACATGCGTTCCGAGACGTGTACACACGAGAAGGAGCGTCTCTGCTGCTGGCATGCTGAAAGTTAGAGAGCTGCTCGATTTCGATTCATGGCATCGAATGTTGCAACAGCACAGGTTTACAAGCACCCAGTTCTGACACACAGTAGTCGCATTATTTGAGCCAATTCCTTCATTTGTAAAATGACAATACTAAGTCATGTCTGCGTAGTAGGTCTACGGTGGCTTAATTAAAATGTCATGTGGAGGATTGCCACGTCACAAGCATTTCATAGGTGGCAATTATTGTTAGATAGTCCTCTTTTATTTTATTTTATTTTATTTTTTTGAGTTGGAGTCTCACTCTGTTGCTCATACTGGAGTACAGTCCCGGCCACCGCAGCCTCGACCGGCTGGCTCCGGCGATCCTTCTGCCTCAGCCTTCCAAGTAGCTGGGACTACAGGCATGCGCTACCACGCCCGGCTAATTTTTGATTTATTGTAGAGATGAGGTCTCGCCAACTTGCCCAGGCGGGTCTCGAACCCGCGGGCTCGGGCAATCCTCTCACCTAGGCCCCCCAAGGTGCTGGGATTACAGGCTGAGCCACTGAGACCGGCCAGTTCTATTTTATTTTATCTATTTTATTATTTATTTATTTTTTGAGTTGGAGTCTCACTCTGTGGCCCAGGCTGGAGTGCAGTGGCTGCTCCCGGCCACCGCAGCCTCGACCTACTGGGCTCTGGTGATCCTTCTGCTTCAGCCTTCCAAGCAGCCGGAACTACAGGCACGCACTACCACGCCCAGCTCATTTTTGATTTATTGTCGAGACGAGGTCTCACCAAATTGCCCGGGTGGATTTTGAACCCGCAGGCTCAGGCAATCCACTTGCCTCAGCCTCCCAAAGTGCTGGGATTACAGGCTGAGCCACCGAGCCCGTCAAGACAGTCCTATTTTAATTATACCTATTTAAATTTATTGTCATTATTTTTCATTTTTTAATATCTTCTAGCACATCTTCCTTTGGCTGAAAAATGGGACCTTGGCCGGGTGCAGTGGCTCAAGCCTATAATCCCAGCACTTTGGGAGGCCAAAGCGAAAGGATTGCCTGAGTCCGCAGGTTCAAGACCCACCTGGGCAACTTGGCGAGACCTCATCTCTACAATAAATCAAAATGAGCCGGGCGTGGTAGTGCGCGCCTGTAGTTCCAGCTACTCGGAAGGCTGAGGCGGAAGGATCGCCGGAGCCCAGCGGGTCAAGGCTGCGGGGGCCGGGAGCGGCCGCTGCACTCCAGCCTGGGCGACAAAGTGAGACTCCAACTCGAAAAAAAAAAAAGAAAAAAAAAGTGGGACTTCACACTCACTTTCTGGGCTGCTGTATAGGTGCTCTGGAACCGTCTTATGCCTCGGACTAAACCGTGTTCCGCCCAAATGTATGTGCGAAGCCCCGGCCCCCATTGCGATCCTGCTGGGAGAGGGGACCTTTGGGAGGTGATGAGGCTGAGGGGAGATCTCGAGGGCGCCTTCATGCTGAGAGGGGTCCCCCAGAAGGAGAGGCGCTAGAGCGCCTCCCCCTCTTTTTCTCTTCGCCATGTCAGGGCACCGTGAGAAAGCCGCGTCTGCAAGCCAGGAGGTCAACCCCAACCGGGAGCCGAATCTGCTGATCCCTTAACCTTGGACCCTCCCGCTTCCAGAACGGTGAGAAGCAATGCCCGATGTTCAAGCCCCCGGTCCGTGGTCCTGCGCTTTGGCTCCTGAATGAACTTAGGCACCCCCCTTCGGGGTTTCCACACTCGTGTTTTGAGTTTGGTTCCACCCTGAGGCTTCCCCGGTGCAGTCGTGCTCTGTGGTCCTTTTCGGCCGTAAACATTCTGGACTCGCCTCTCTTCAATCAGAATCCACAGAAAACGGGGGAGTCACAGCAAACCCCAACCCCACGTACAAACCACATTCACTGAATCCGTTTTGATACCCGGCCATCAGTTATTATACCTCACAGCTCACAGACATGGGCACAAGAGTATTCACACGCCGATTCCAGGTTCTTTCACCCAAATAGTAAATGAACTGTCAGAGTAAGAAAACAGCTCTATCAATTCCAGCAGTTTGACTGCGCGATATAACACCCCCAAAAAAGGAAGTCGGTATTTGGAAGAGCTATTTGTGCCCTCATGTTCACTGCACCGCTGCTCACAATAGCCGAGAAATAGAATCAGTGTTCATCAACTGATGAATGGATAGAGAATATGTGGTGTGTATACACCATGGAGCTTTTATTTTTATTATTATTATTATATTATACAGTCTCTCTCTCTCTCTCTCTGTCATTCAGACTGAAATGCAGTGATGCGATCACAACTCGCCAAGTCTCAAACTCCTGGGCTCAAGAGATCTTCCTGTCTCAGCTCCACAAGTAACTGGGACTACAAGCATGCACTATCATACTCAGCTATTGTGTGTGTGTGTGTGTGTGTGTGTGTGTGTGTGTGTGTGTGTGTGTGTGTGTGTAGAGGCAGAGTCTTACTATGTTGCTCAGGCTGGTCTCGAGCTTCTGGCTTTAAGTCAGTCTCCCATCCTCCTGCCTTGGCCACCCAAAGTGCTGATATTATAGCTATGACTACCATATTTGGCCTACGGAATATTATTCAGTCAAAAAAAAAAGAATAAAATCATGGCACCTGCCGCCTCAAGGATGGAACTGGAGGAATTATGTTAAGTGATTTGAAACAGGCACAGAAAGATAAATGTCGCACGTTCTCACTCATCTACGGGAACTAAAAATAAAAACAAAAGGACCCCTGGAAATAGAGTGTAGAATGATGCTTCCCAGAGGCTGGGAGAGGTAGCAGGAAGAAGGCAATGTGGGAATGGTTAACAGGTGAAAATATGATTAGAAAGATGGAGTAAGATCTAGTATTGGACAGCACAATGGGTGTTTGCAGCCAGCAGAAATTCATTGCATATCTAAAAATAGCTAAAAGAGTGCAATCGAAATATTCCTCACACACACGAAGAAGCTATGAAAGCTTAAGGTGATGGATACCCCAGTTATCCCAATGTGATTATTACATGGTATATGCCTGTTTCAAAACATCCCTTGTACCTCATAAATATATACATCTACTATATATTCATAAACATTAAAAATTACATCTTAAAGAATTCAATAACATTCAAAAATAAGGGCCAGGCATTGTGGCCCACACCTGTAATTCCAGCTACTCAGGAGGCTGAGGAAGGAAGATTGCTTGAACCCACAATTGCAAGACCAGCCTAGGGAATGTGGCAAGATTCTGTCTCAAAAAATATACATGTACATTTATATACAGACATCTACCACATGTCATAGTACCAGAAGAAAGCAGAATACCCCTAAAGGTTTAGACATCTATGGGTTTAAATTCCGGCTCTGTTACTATTTAGCTAACAAGATTTGTGTAAATCATGGAAATTTTCTTTGTCTTTGTTTCCTCGCCTTTAAAAAGTGGGTGTGAGGCCAGGCTCAGTGGCTCACGCCTATAATCCCAGCACTCTGGGAGGCCGAAGTGAGAGGACTTTCTGAGCCCAGGGGTTCGAGACCAGCCTGGGCCACTTGGTGAGACCTCATCTCTCCAATAAATCAAGAAAAACTAGCGGGGCATGGTGGCACGTGCCTGCAGTTCCAGCTACTTGGAAGGCTGAGGCAAAAAGATAGCCTGAGCCCAGCAGGTCGAGATTGTGGTGGCCTGGAGAGAGCCATTGCACTCCATCCTGGGTGACAGAGTGAGACTCTGACTTAAAAAAAAAACTGGATGTGAGAGAGGCTGGAGTTCTTCAGTCTCGATTCTCAACACGACCGTGGGACTACGCCAAGCAATTCGTACTGACAGCCTTTAAATCGCTGTGGTATTTTTTTGATAAAAGAAATCCAAAGTTGTGCCTCTAACAAAGTTGTGCCCTTTCACTAACGTTCTAATTTTTTGTCTTAGAGAAACGGAAAGTGTTGGAACCGGTGTCCCGAAATGCGCACACAACCTTGCGTACACGGGGAAGCTTGTTGTACATGCCAGCAACGTTTGTGCTGTAGCCAAGAACAAACACAAAAGCTTTGGGTGCGACGGAGGCATGGTGAGCCATTCTTACAGTGACTGTGTCTGAGCACACATCCTGGGTCTCTCTCCTGTCCAGATACTCTGATTTAGGCGTTCTGGAGTACAGCAAATAAAAGTAGTTGACAGTTCATGGAACACCGTTAAGAACCTTTGAACCACTCTCACTGGGGCGTTCAGCGTCTATACTCTAGTTCCACGAGACCACTTAGTGGTTCTGAGCACAGACGCTGCCGCCCTTCGGACTTGGGCCCAAGCATACACTTGCCGTGGGACCTTGTAAAACCAAGTTGCTACCGGGCTACTCAACCCTACTTTCCTCATCTGTGGAAGGAGTGTGGTACGGAGCCTTCTTTTCTCAGATGATCAAGTGGTACGTTAGCAATCCCGAGTGTTTTAGACTTTATACATTAGGGTGATGCTTGACCCTGATAAGGGTTTAATAAACATTCTCTCTTGTCATGAATCCAACCTAAATATAAAATGTTTTTATTTATTATATTTTTTTGAGTTGGAGTCTCACTCTGTCACCCAAACTGGAGTGCAGTGGCACGCTCCTGGCCACCGCAGCCTCCACCTGCTGGGCTCCGGCGATCCTTCTGCCTCAGCCTTCCAAGTAGCTGGAACTACAGGTGCGTGCTACCACATCCAGCACATTTTTTATTTATTGCAGAGATGAAGTCTCACCAAGTTGCCCAGGCTGGTCCCGACCCCGTGGGCTCAGGCAATCCACTCGCCTCGGCCTCCCAAAGTGCTAGGATGAAAGGCTGAGCCACTGAGCCGGGCCATGTTTTTAATTTTTTTAATGTTTTAAATTTTTTCAAATGTGAAGTTTGAAAATGCAGGAGTGTGATTTATAAAGAAAAGCATCTCCACTGTGTTTTCAACACTGCCAGATATTTAACAGATATTCACCCCATTTTCCTTGGAAAGCTCTTCTGCTCTGGGATGTGAGTCCCTCAGCCCAGAGGAGGAACAGACTTTAACTGCATGTGATGTGTACCATTCGGCCCTCAGAGGCTACGTACCAGAATACCCGAATGCAGAATACCAGAATACCAGAATGCAGGAGACGGCCTGCACTGCGGAGTAAGTTGTTCCACTTAGCTCGGAGGTGCAGGAACAGCATGTGCCCAAGGATGTGTGACTTGGGTCATGTGGACCAGAACGCCTGGGGACGAGGGAATCAGAGACTGTGCCTGGGGGTGTGAAGCCTTCTTCTGTGGCAGCCACGTGGCTTGTGTGGGCTGCACACGAGTGAAACAACAGTCCTCAAACCGACCACCCAAACTTTAGCAACAGCATTTTCTTTTTTTTTAATTTTTATTATAAACATGTGGGGTACATTTCAGGGTGAGGTATATAAACATTGATCATGCAGGTACTCTTATTGATGAGGTGTGCCCCTCCCTCCCCTATAAGTTTCCCTCAACGGCCAATCCCACCCCCCCAACAGTTTCCCACTACTAAAGCCAGTCGCTTTCTTATAGAATTGTAACTGTTCATGAGTGAGAACATCTGGAACTCAGTTCTGTGTTTCTGTGATAAATCACTGAGCGTGATCGACTCCAAATCCATCCAAGTAGCTGCAAAGTCCATGTATTTGTCCTTCTTTATGGCTGCATAATATTCCATTGTGTATATGTACCACATTTTTTAATCCAGTCCAGCTTTGATGGGCAACACGGTTGGTTCCATGTTTTTGCTATTGTGAATAGAGCTGCAACAAACATACGTGTGCAGGTATCTTTTTGGGAGAATGATTTGAGTTCCTTCGGGTAGCAACAGCATTTTCCATGTCACCAGAAAGGGCAGACAACCATGGGCCCATTCCTTTCAAATGTTCTTCACCCCATGAGCTCCAGTGTTGTGTTTTCCTGTGACCCATAGAGAGATTTTGGGACCCCACTGCATGGATAAACACAACTTCCTTCCAATCTTGAGAAAGAGTTATTCTAATAAAGAAAAGCAAAGTGAGCCGGGCTCAGTGGCTCAGCCTGTAATCCGGCGCCTTTGGGAGGCTGAGGTGAGTGAATTGCCTGAGCCCGCAGGTTCGAGACCCGCCTGGGCAACTCGGCAAGACCTCATCTCTACAATAAATCAAAAAAACTAGCTGGACATGGCAGCGCGCACCTGTAGTTCCAGCTACTTGGATGGCTGAGGCAGAAGGATCGCCGGAGCCCAGCAGGTCGAGACTGCGGTGGCCGGGAGCGGCCCCTGCACTCCAGTCTGGGCGACAGCGTGAGACTCCAACTCAAGAAAGAAAAAAGAAAAAAGAAAAACAAAGTGATGTTAATAAATCCTGGGCATCATTGTACCCGAGGATGCTGGGAAAAGGCTCGATCAGGCCCATGCCCGGTCACGGGACAGAGCAGGGCCCACTTCACGTCGCCTGCTGTTCTCTGGGGTGGTGCTGGGGTGGAGGACGGAAACAAGACCGTACATCACACGTCCTTTGCACAAATGCCGAAAACAGAGTCAGTCAGATGGAGCCTTGTTAGGTCTAGGGTTAGCCTGGAGTGGCCCGGAGGAAACCCAAGTGAATGTGAAAGACCCCCATACTCAGAAGACTCAGAAGCTGCCGTCGTGTTGAAAGCATTGACACACAGCAACACGGGGTCATGCTCTGTCTGAAAGCCTGGGATGGCCAAGCAGCCTGGTGGTGACACGGTGCCCTTTGAATGCGCACTCATGGAGGCTGTTGAGAATGCCAGCCAGCCAGACGCAGCAGGAGTCTGAACCCCAACTCAGTCGTGTATCAGGTGTGCCTCCTTGGCAAAATCAGCTTCCCCTTCTTCCGTGGAAAACACTGGAACGGTAGTTGTCAGTCAGGCCAGTGATAATTCTCATGTAAGAATCCCTCCGTACAAGGCACATTTCAGTTACTCAGTTGAACCAGTTCAGTTCGGTCAAGACCATTCTAATCAGGAATACATTTTTTAAAAAGTAGATCAAACATCTGGTTGTTTCGTGTTATCCAGATATGTTGGATTGACTCTTACTTTCCAACCAGATGTGGAATCTTTTTGCATCCATCCAGATGTTTAATGTTGTGCAGAAACACTAGGATTATGCTTTTTACTGTGAAAAGACAGCCGGTTGTGTACTGTCCAAATAGATGTGCAAGCAAAAAAAATAATAATAACAAATTGTACCTAAAACATTGAGAAGCTCTGACTGTCTTTCCTAGTACATTTTATTAAGTGCTCCCAGACACTTAATTGATGGAAGACACGGAGAGCACTGCGTTTGCTTTTTTTTTTTTTTTTAATTTTTATTATAAAGATGTGCTGACTTTGCTTTAAGACGCTGTGTACCCTCCACCTGACATACACAAGCACTGAAACAGGGCAGATGACCTGACAAAAGGTGAGGCAGAGCTTATGGCACCGTCCTGCATTCTAGCCTGGGGATTTGAAGGAAAAGAAACACCAGCAGAAACTTACCAAATTTTAAATTGACAAGGGATACAGCCTTGCTTTAAACTGTTTTGAGCCCCAAAGAAGCTTAATTGCTCACATGAAACATTTAAAAATCCAGTGAAAGATCAATGGCTGGGCTAGGACCAAAGGCTCTTCCTCCAGCATGAGGACACAACCTCTTCCTGGTCTCTATGTGTTTTAAATTTTGAACTTGAAGGGAAACTCTCCCTTTGTGTTGACCAAATGGTTGCCAGAGCTGTTCTGACTTCAGCCTTCAGCAGCTCGATCACACTGACGGAAAAAGGACGATGTCACTTGACATGGTTTGGGTGCTATCCCTTCTGCATTCAGGTTGAAAAGCAGTCCCGGGGTTGGAGGTGGCGCCTAGCAGGAAGCGACTGAATCATGAGAGCAGAGCCCTCTGGTGCCCAGAGTTGTTTGTGTATTCCAGTCGGAGTCTGGCTCTGTCACCCAGGCTGGAGTGCAGTGGCACGCTCATGGCCACCGCGGCCTCGACCTGCCGGGTTCGGGCGATCCTTCCGCCTCAGCCTTCCAAGGAGCGGAAACCACAGACATGGGTCACCATGCCCGGCAAATTGCTTTGGTTTATTGTAGAGACGGGATCTCGCCCAGTTGCCTAGGCTGGTCTCGAATCCCCGGGCTCAGGCAGTCCTCTTGCCTCTGCCTCCCAACATGCTGGGATGACAGGTGTGAGCCACCATGCCTGGCCAGGAGCTGGTTGTTCAAAAAAGTCTGGCACCACGTCCTTTCTCTGCGGCTCCCACTCTCACCACATAACTTCCCAGCTCCCTTCTTCCTCCACGAGCGGAAGCTCTCTGAGGCCTCACCAGAAGCCCAGCAGATGCCAGTGCCACGTAGAACCATGAGCCAACCCAGCCTCTTTTATTTATAAATTCCCCAGGCTCAGGCGTTTCTTTATAGCAAGCAACATGGACTGATCCACCATCTCTCAGGGTTAGCAGAAGTCCTGGAATCTGACCCGGTTGTCCAGGCTCAGTTCTCATGCCCTTTTCTCTAGGAGAAGGGTTCTCTGCTCGATCCAGTCTAAGGTTGGGTGGCATTACACAGTGAATAGAGGGTTATTATGCTTACTTGAACCAGGTGAACTGAGGCGGGACGACTCTCTAAAGAAAAATCAATGGCATTGTTCCTAAGAAGGGGGGAATGACCTTTTATGCAGACAAAAATCTTGAGTGGAAACTGCCCGGGTCATGCAGAAGGCACAGAAGCCCAGAGCTGACCCGGTGGGGATCAAAACTCTTCCTCTCGGTTTCTGTTTGCCAGTCTCCAAAATGTCCTTCCGGTTCCTTCAGGGAGCCGTATTCCTCCTCAGATTGACATAAAAGTAATCACAAGTGCCTCATCCCACCTTATGCTGTGGCCCAATAATATTTCCTCTCAAACAAGTTTATTCGTGCAAATTGTTTTTGAAAAATGTCTGGCATATAGTAAACACTCAATGAGTGTTAACCATTGGTGTTATTAAATCCATACAGCCGGGCTCGGTGGCTCAGCCTGTCATCCCGCGCCTTTGGGAGGCTGAGGTGAGGGGATTGCCTGAGCCCGCGGGTTCGAGACCCGCCTGGGCAGCGAGACCTCATCTCTACAATAAATCAAAAAATCAGCCGGGCGTGGTGGTGCATGCCTGTAATTCCGGCTACTCGGAAGGCTGAGGCGGAAGGATCGCCGGAGCCCAGCAGGTTGAGGCTGCGGGGGCCGGGAGCGGCCACTACACTCCAGTCTGGGCGACAGAGTGAGACTCCAACTCAAAAAAAAAAAAAAATCCATACAATTAGGCAATTAAGGCAGTATACACCTCCACTCTCCACGTCCCAAAATTCCTGTAAAAGCAAGAACAGAAAAGTTAAATGAGCCTTTTTTTGTTGTCTAGAGGTTTTGACTGACAACCCAATGATTTTTTTTTAGTTGTTATCAAAGCCTCTTGCATTCTAAAGAAAAGCTCTTAACCACACATGCAGGAATTGCTAAGGAGTCCAAATCATTTCTTGAATGCTTTGCTTCTCACCCACCTCTATCTTATATAACAGGCAAATCTAACAATTCACTGGGGACTTTCATGAGCCTGTATTTCTGGGACAGAATCCTCAGCCTCGCAGGGAATGCTGTGTATTGCCTTTTCTCCTTCTTTGGGAGGAAGAACAGACAAGCGTGACCCCACCACCGAAAAGGTGAGGGAGCCTTGAACGGACCCACGTGAATAGCTGGGACTGCCGGAAAGAGGAAAAAGCGGCATCTTACTGCTTGTCTGAATATTTGAGGATGGTCAGACATGGGTCGCTTCGTCCCAGGAAACCATCAGTAGAAAGACATTTTTAGGAGTCATCCATACTTTCCAAAGATTTAATGTACCCAGAAGGGTACTGCTTTTTCTCATGTCAGAGTAATAATTATAGAAGGTGCAATTATGAGGCTTGAGCCATCTTGAAAGACATGCGACCAAAAAGCCTGTCTCTGCGTGTAAATAATCCTTGCAGCAAGCGTCTACACAGCCTGTGTCATTGGGGTAGAAACTGGGGGGCAAAAGCAGAGCCAGCTCCGGCTTTGCTCCTTCCAGGGAGTGGAGAAAGGTCTCATCTGTGACGGTGGCAGCCAGTCGCCCGCTGGGAGAGAAATGCCGGCAGCTTCAGGCAAGTGAAAGGTCATTTTTCCATTTTGCTTTTCTTTCCCTTTTCCTGCTTCGGATTTGAAAGGCCAGGAAGCCGCAAGAGAATGGAATGTAGAAGGTCAGGAAAAAAACCAGTTCCATCCTCCTTCTCTACTGAAAGTGACTGAGTTTGGGTCAGACACACGCTGGGAAGAAAGAGGGGGGGGAAAGAAGAAACAGAAAAATCTACACCGCATTGTCGTTATCCACCGATCGACTGATGGGCATTTAGGTTGAGTCCATATCTTTGCAATGGTGAATTGTGCTGCCATGAACACGCAGGTGCAGGCGTCTTTTTTATCTAATGACCTCTGTTCCCTAGGGTAGATACCTAGTAGTGCGATTGCTGGATCAAATGGTGGATGTGCTTTTATTTGTTTGAGAAATCTCCATAATGCTTTCCATAGAGGCTGAATTAATTTACACTCCCACCAATCGTGTGTTTCCTTTACTCCACAACTGCGCCGACTTTTTTTTTTTTTAATAGTAGCTGTTCTGACTGGTATAAGGTGGTATCTCATCGTGGTTTTAATTTGCATTTCCCTGATGATGAGTGATGTTGGCCAGGTTTTTTTTCATATGTTTGTCGGCCACTGGTGTACCTTCTTTTGAGAAATATCTGTTCGTGTCATTTGCCCACTTTTTAATGGGGTTACTTGCTTTTTTCTTGCTGATTTGTTTGAGTTCTGTGTAGATTCTGGATATTAGTTGCTTGTCAGATGCATAGTTTACGAATATCTTCTCCCATTCCGTAGGTTGCTTATTTGCTCTGTTGATTGTTTCTTTAGCTGTGCAGAAGCTTTTTAGTTTAATTAAGTCCCACTTGTTTATTTTTGTTTTAACTGCATTTTCTTTGAGGACTTTAGCCATAAATTCTTTACTTTCTTGATTTTCTGATGAAGGACAGGGATTAGGTTTGAAGAAAAATAAGACTCAGGCTGACCGAAACTCTTTAAGGCCCGTCATCTTGATGTACCACTTACACACGTCTTCTACAGAATTTCCTAGAAATGCTCGCTTTGTGACTGGTCCCAATGAATTTTCATTTGCCCTCAATAACTTTGGCATAAGGAAACGTGACCTCTCTGTACGCTGATATCAGTGATGCGTGTTCGGTGTAGAATCCACCTCACCTTTAGAGGTGGGTAGAGATGGCTCATACTGACTTGTAAGAGCACGATTTTAAAATGTCAGAAACGCAGCCAGGTATGGTGGCTCAGCCTGTAATCCCAGCACTTCGGGAGGCCAAGACAAGAGGATTGCCTGAGCCTGGGGGTTCGAGACCAGCCTGGGTCACTTGGCGAGACCTCATCTCTACAATGAATCACAGAAACTCATCAGGTGTGGTGGCGTGCGTCTGTAGTTCCAGCTCTTGGAAGGCTGAGGCGGAAGGATCGCCCAAGCCCAGCAGATCGAGGTTGCAGTGAGACTCTGACTCAAAAAAAAAATGTCAGAGACGTGAGCTGGCTGTTCAGTTTAGATATTTAAAAGTTTTTTAGATTCAAGGGGCGCATGTGAAAGTTTGTTACACAGAAACAGTGTGAGGAGTTGAGGTTTGGGCTTCTGTTGAACCACGCACCCATTCTTCCGAGGACCACTTTTGCTTTTTTGCACTTGGTTTTGGAATAAAAGTATTTTTCTTTTGTTGTTTTCCAGTATTTCATTATTTCAGTTGTGATACCTATTTTGATCAGTTCGTTATTCAGGAATGGTTTTGTGTTTTGTTTTTTTTTTTCTTTTCCTTTTCTTTCTTTCTTTTTTTTTTTTTTGAGTCAAGTCTCACTCTGTGGCCCAGGCTGGAGTGCAATGGCACGTTCATGGCCACAACTGCCTCAACCTGCTGGGCTCAGGCGATCCTTCCGCCTCAGCCTTCCAAGGAGCTGGAATTACAGATGCACACTACCATGCCTGCCTTATTTTTTGACTTATTGTAGAGACGAGGTCTCACCAAGTTGCCCAGGCAGGTCTCGAACCCCCAGGGTCAGGCAATCCTCTCTCCTCAGCCTCCCAAAGTGCTGGGAATACAGGCTTGAGCCACTGCACCTGGACATTTATCATTTTTATACAACAAGGTGATAGTTTATACAACTTTAATTTTCAAACAGTTCAAGCAGTGGATACTAAGATTCTTTTCCTTTTTTTAAGATGAGGGGTACAATACAGGATTAGGCAGACAAGTGGTCACTGTACAGTAAACTTTGGGCCTCCCTTTGGACCCCAATTCTCCTGGTTTGAGATCAGGTACCCTTGTTGATGTGTGTCCCCCCCATCCATCCCTGGCAGTGCCCTGCTACGGCCACTCCCTTTTCTATAGTGTTATGGTGAATGTTCAGGGTTCGCTTATGAGTGATGACTATTTTCATTTTACAGATGAGATGGCTGAGCAACAGGTTTATTCACTTATCCAAGATCGCCCATCTCGTGGTCACCCATCTAAGTAGTCTGGATTTCGTGAATGCTTAGGCAGCACTTACATTGTAGAATACACCCTAGAGAATCTGTCTTTCCTGGCTTGTTTTATATCTTTTATTGAAGTACATTATTGATATGTTTTCTAAACTTTTGCAAATCCACCAAGATTTTCTTTTTCCGGTAGAGACCAGAGACTTTTGTTGCATACACGACCGTTGAGTTTTAATCCGCGTATCTCCGCGCTCTGCTGGCATTTCTCTGCATCTTCTCCTTCCAGCCTTGTGACTAAGGACTCAGGTGCTAATTGGAGCTGGTGTGACTTTGAAGGTATTTTTTTCTAGATCAGAAACTTGCCTGTTTGTTTTTACTTGACCTCCACATAAATGCCCACTTCTTGAGAGCAGGTTATGTTTCTCTGGTTTACTCTTATCCCCTTGACTGTTAGTGCACTGTCTAGTACTTCATTCATGTAAAAAAATGCGTGTGATAAATAAATAAATACTAACAGAATGATCACTGTAATGGGGAATGAGGATCAGGTAATACTCAGCAACCACGGGGGGTAAATAGTTACCGATGTGATCAAAAGTCAAAGAGCAGAAGCATGTCAATCATCTCTCCGAGGTCTGAGGCAAGGTCGAGTCAAAAACGTGGGAAAGTCTCTGGGCCGGTGGCCACGACAGACACACAGAAACAGGATGGAGCAGGTGTCTTGTTGTAAAGCATGTGTTGCCAGGACAGGTGCAAATGGGAGTCAGGTGCTGCTACCAGCAGTGTTTCTGCACTTCCCCAGAGAAAACGATGTGATAACGAACCTGGGGGTTATTTACGCATTCATTTGCTTAGCAAATATCGTTGAGTGTTTGTGTGTGGGACAACAAGGTGAGGCTGATTATAAAATGGGGGAATAAAGCAGATAGAATCCCTGTCGACATAGAACTCAGTGCTTATTTGGAAGAGTCTGATTCACATCACGATTTCTTCAGAGAGCAGAATTCACGCCAAAAGAAAAGAGAAGAAAGGGAGTTCTTGAAAACCAGGTTGGATGAGATGATTGCAAGTAGGAAGAGGCTGAACTCTTTGTGCTGGAGAAAAGAAAGCGGGGAAAAGCGTACACGTGACGTGGAATCGTGTCGTTTGGTGAAGAAACAACAGTAGGGTCCAGGAGGCGTGTGATGGGAATATAGATCTGTAAAGCGGTTGGTGGAATGTGAGCTTCTACGCGACTCCCAAGCAGAGTGGACTCAAGGAGGGAAGAGTTTCTGAAATAAGTAAGGTTTGGGGTACAGTTTGAAAGAGTGGACAGAAGGCATGAAGACTTTCCTTGGCAAATGTGGTTACGGTGAAGAAGGAGCGTCACAAAACGAAACCCTGTGTGATTTGGGTGGAGATCTTGCTTTTTTTGAGTTGGGGTCTCACTCTGTTGCCCAGGCTGGAGTGCGGGTGGCACACTCACAGCCACCACAGCCTCAACCCGCTGGGTTCAGGTGATCCTTCCACCTCAGCCTTCCAAGGAGCTGGAACTACAAGGCATGTGCCACCAGGGCGGAGATCTTTCAGCAGGTCCTCTCTGCGTGCCCGAGGGGACATAACAGGGAGTGGTGAGGAGCATGGTGGAAGGAAAGGGACTGGACAAGGACACCCTGTTTTACACAGAGCACCAGAGAGCGAGCAGGGAATGGTGCAAACAGAAGTGATGCTGGAGATATTGCCCCGGCTGCTTGTTCCAGATTTGGAATCCCTTATCATTTGGGGTAGAATACTAATATGACTGTTCATGCTTTTGGTTTTTTTTTTTTTTTTTTGGTTTACATATCATTAATTAAGTCTTAAAGGCTCATGATAGGCCGGGCGCGGTGGCTCAGCCTGTAATCCCAGCACTTTGGGAGGATGAGGTCAGAGGATTGCCTGAGCCCGCGGGTTCGAGACACACCCGGACAACTTGGTGAGACTGTGTCTCTCCAATAAATTGGAAAAAAAAAACCCTAGCTGGGCGTGGTAGCGTGTGTCTGCAGTTCCACCTACTTGGAAGGCTGAGGCAGAAGGATCACTGGAGCCCAGTAGGTCGAGGCTGCGGTGGCCATGAGCGTGCCTGGGCGACAACAGTGAGACTCTGTCAGCCTGGGCGACAACAGTGAGACTCTGACTCAAAAAATAAAAAAACAATAAAGGCTCATGATTGTCATTTTACTATATAACATTGTGTGAGAAAAGCATATAAAAGAAAACAGCTAAAATAATTCCTCCTACTGATGAGCTTTGTGTGCTTCAAATTATTTTTTATTATTTGTACAGCTTGAAACAAACAGAGTTTGATGTTTTCCTTCAAACAATCAACTAATACCTAGTTACTGTGAATTCCCTACTACTCTTTCACTAAGTTTAACACTTTTCAATTTGCTTTATTCTAAGCTGTAAGTTGTATGTCAGTGCTTCTTCTAATCAAGGAGTTGATCAAACAGTATTTCTGAAAGAATAAATTCAGTGGATCCCTTCCTCTTTTTTGCAGTATGTTGTCATCGGGAGGGAGTTTCTCTTACTGTAACACAGTAGCTGAGGCAGGATAGCTGGCACAGGTTAGACATAGATAGATTTCCGGTAGGCAGGTTTTAGGAAGCAAGCAGACATTTTTGAAAGTACACTTTACTGCAGGCCAGGCTGCAGCCTACCCCAGCCTCGAGGCAAATCAAAAGAAGACCCCCACCAGATGCAAGGCAACCTCTGGATTCAGGGATTAGCATAATAACCACCCAGACTCTTTGAGGTGCCAGGGCTCAATACCACCCCTTCACTGACCAAAGCCATAGAAATGAGAATAAGACCACCTGGTAGCTCAGGAACTTGTGGATTGGAAACGTCTGGCAGGTCTCCACAAAAGACAATCTGGTCTGGAAAAGACCACCCTCCCCTTGTCTCCCCGCATCAGGAGCCCCAAGACGTCAGTCTCCGGAGTGACATTACCTGGGGTCCACCCCCTTTAGCCTGTCAGTCATTGTGAAGGTCTGGCAGGTCTGTTGTAGAGAGCAGAGGTGCGGTTCATTTCGCCCGAGCCAGCTCTGGCATGTCTGCCTCTCTCCTCTCCCTTCTTTCTCGAATAAACTTTGTTCAAAAACCTTGCTGGCTGCTCTAAAATTCATTGTAGAAACGAGCACAGATTCCACGGGTTTTGCGGCCCTCCCCACCGAGCATCAACAGTTTCCTCCTTGACTCCTTTCCGTGAGAAAGGAAGTGGCTTTTGTGTTAAGGGAGGAGCAGAGCATGTGTGATTGAACTCCCCCCACCCTGATATCCAACTTTTTCCGAGAAGTCCGAGTTCATCTCTAGTCCTCCATGTATACATTTTATGGGAGTGGACCTTTAGAAGGAAGTCCTGTTTTTGTGTGGGCGGGTATATGGCTGGATTTTGGCCATATATTAGCCAAACCACTGTTCTAATACAGCATCTGTTTGGGTCCTGTGTTTTTGAACTTGGATGGGGAACAAGGGGTGATACTTATTATCTCCATCCAACTCTAGGATGAGTGAATCAATAAAATGCAAGCTGTTTCTCAAAATACTCCTGTTTCAGCTCTAGGCTTGGTTGTCTAGATCTTGCTGGGTCCTCCAAATATGTTAGGTTATGAAATATCCATCTGCAAAACCTATAATAGCCTGCTGAAACAGCTTGCTTGACCTGAGTAAGTAACTCCATTTTGCTTTTTTTTTTTTTTGAGTTGGAGTCTCACTCTGTCGCCCAGACTGGAGTGCCGTGGCCGCTCCCGGCCACCGCAGCCTCGACCTGCCGGGCTCCGGCGATCCTTCCGCCTCAGCCTTCCAAGTAGCTGGAACTACAGGCGTGTGCTACCACGCCCAGTTAATTTTTGATTTATTGTAGAGATGAGGTCTCACCAAGTTGCCCAGGCGGGTCACGAAAATAACTCCATTTTGTAACAGACCTTCCATCTTAGCCTAGAGATGACCCCCTTAGGTAACCTTCTTGTAATCATACCATACACCCGCATTCCTGTGCCCCTAGTTGTGAAACTCCCTAGTTGTGTAAATTCTGTAACCATCCTATCCCTTACTACCCCTTACCATAATCATATGGTTTGCCAAGAAATATCAATCCAACTGTACAGCTTATGTAATGTTTACCTTTAAAAGACCCACTACTCTGTTCACCACCAAGAGTTATTTGGGACACTAGTCCGCTCTTGGTCGCCAGCGTCAATAAAGGACTCATAATCTGACCTTCCTGTGTGTTGGCATTGTTTCTCACAATCCAGCTATAACAGTTCAAAGTATACCCCAGTGGGGACTCCGAATGTTAGGTCAGACTCTAAAGGGGTGTGTGTGCGATCTGGTGTCACGTGAAAGATGCAAGGGATTGCCCAGAAGCTAGACTGGAAAATATAGTCTATTTAGAAAGTAAATGAGAGAGAAAGAGAGAGAGAGAGGAGGTTCACCTCCCCAAGGAGGGGGCCAAAGCTTAGGAAAACATGGTCTGGCCGTAGCTCAAAGAACACATGGCCCGGTCATAGCTTAGCAAAAACAATGGTGACTGCTGCTTGAAGTTGAATGTCTTTTAACCCTTCCGTTTGACGAGGGCAGGCCCTTAAGGTGATTGGGTGGTGGTCTTTTTCATGTCATCACGAAGGAGCAGGTGAGCGCAGGTACTGACCTCTGGTGATAGACTGCAGGCAGATGGATGGGTCAGTCACATGATTGCTGCCATGTTGATGGGGTCTGTCATGTAGGTTACGAAGGGCTGATTAGGTTAACTTGGGTCTTCTGAGTGGAAGCAAATACTTAAAATAGAAAAGCTAGTTGGTACAAAATAAGCTGGGGAGGGGGCTGTAGAATAATTATCAATAGCTACTTCTGAGAAACCGGTTCAGTCCTTGGCTAGTGATTAGAGGGTAAGTTAAGGGAACTTTTAGAGAAACATGAGATTTAGGCAATGTTAAAATGGCTGCTCATTGGGTCTATTGACTCCACGTTATGTCTTTCATAATTAATTGCAAATCACCTGGAAAGAGGTTAGCATTGAAATCTGGTGTTCACTATTCAAAGGTCTTATTTATAGCTGCCAAGTGATTAAGTTGTTCAGAAATGGCAAAAGGTGGAAAGACGAGAAGACCCAGGGAAGAGCTTTATCGCTGAAGTCACGTCCTGGGCGGGGCTTGGAAGATGGAAGCGAAGGGAGGTACAAAGTGGTAGGCCGAGGGCGTGATCGCAAGGACAGGAGCAGGCAGAGGCCAAAGACACAGGCGAGAAAGCGCCGCCAGGCATCTTCAGCGTCCACGCAGAGCCACTTGGAGCATCGCACCGGCCACAGATGTGGAAGTGGAGGCAGCAGCAGAAGTGGGGATGACGTCGACGCCTGGTGCTGCAGAGGACAAACCAGAACTCGGCTTTGAATGAGCTGCCTCTGTCATGGCCTAGTGATGGAGGACGATGTCAGATTTTTGTGTGAAGTGGCTAGATTTTAGCTACATTCCATTCTCTTAAAGGATGAATAAAATCCATCTTATTTGCATGGCCTGCCTGTCAAATGCCAGACACTATGCTAGGCGCTGATGAGTCAAAAAAAACCAAGACTGACAAGGTCCCTGATATCTCTGAGCTTTCACCGCAGAGGAAGAATGAAATGAAATGTGGATTAACAAGAAAACATCACAGAACGGCAGGTTCCACGCAGAACTGAGGGCAAGATGTGACACAAAGGGCAGGGTGGCTTCTCTGAACCGACGCTCGTGGAAGGCCTCTGCGCATGGAAGGACTGCCCTAGGCTGATGAAAGACAGTGAGGGCTTGGGCAGAGAATATCGTAAGCCACAAGAAAGGTGGGCTCTGGGTCCACTGGTCCTTTTGCACCAGGAATTCATGCCAGGAATAATGGCTCCGCCTTTTCTCTCTGAGAAAGGAGCCAGCAGACCCTTCTGAATTTGATCTTGGTTAATTGTCAGTGAGTTCCTATGTGTTTCCAATCTAGTGTGGGACTAGATTACCAAATACATATAAGTCAGGAAGAGGAGTGATTACTCAATCCCTCTAGAATATGAGAAGCCGACATCACAGCAAGCTATACAGCTTGAGTTTGGCAGATTTTCCATTAAATTGAATTCCTGAACATGAGTCACTTAAGACTACATGTTGACTCTGGGGCTCGGCCCAGGCCCAGACTAAGCTTTCTGAAGCGATTTTATAGCATTGGCATGTTCTGACTCCTCTAAGCCAAAGTGACACTTCTGGCTAATTTCGCATTGCATTTTGAACACTCATAGCGTAGCGGTCACTGGATGGATTGACAGTGAGAAATTAGGTCGTTAGAATAGCCAATAACTAACTAATCACTACAATAGGTTCAAGGAAAACAACGTCAAATACCCAGAAAGACACAATTTGGACGATGTCTTAAAGTCGTGTTGCAGGCACATCTCAGAGAACCAAAATGGCAGTCCACCAAAAGCATACTTATTTGGGCTTTGGTTGTTGGAAAAGAATGCTGGTTGCAAAGGCAGTCACTCCAAGCACATATGGCTTCCTTTCCTCCTTTGTTTCCTCTTGGCTTTCTACTCAGTTATGGAGAATAACTTCATCATCCAGCAAGGTCAAAGATGTAAATGTAGCCTTCCATGGCAGGAAAACACCAGAATAATGCTTCCATGTTATTTAGAGGTAGAGAAGGCAATGGCCGTCTCTGTTTTACCAATGGCAACTCGTGCTTCATTAAAATTCATGATCTCTGGTAAGAAAGCCACTTAATCCATAAAAATCTGAAAGCCTGTTAAAGAATTAAGCCATGACAGAAAGTATGTGCTCTTACTATTGATCGATGCAGATTGTAAATGATCTATAAAATCACTGGATAGGGTTTTTGATGGACTTGAAACCAGAAGAACAAAAAGTTGGACATTATGAGCAGGCCTTCACTGATGGAGAAAATGAGTGGAAGATTTATGTTTGGGGTATTTTACCTGACTCAGAAAAGACATGTGATAACCCTGGCAAGAGTTGCAATTATTGAAGCACCTTGCAGGAACGAGGGGGCGGGGAAGGCAAGCTGTCGACAAATGTGGACTGTGTCTGCTGAGGGTCTGTAAGAAACAAAAGCAAATTGGACTTGCTCTGTGCCCTCAGGAGCTTACAAGCAGGAGAGAAAGGCCTACGAAGGACATTTTGAGTAAAATATGAACACAGGGAGAGCGGAGGTTTGCTGAGGTTGTTCACGGAACACAGAGCATCGCCTAACATGGCTCAGAGTCATCAGGGATGGTGATCCCAGGAGGCTATGTGTTAGCAAGGGCTTGCCAATGTCTCCTCAAATGACTATCCGATGTGTCATATGGAGTAGGTTAAAATGGATGATACGTCAATCAATGCTTAGAAGGGGAAAGAATCTTGGAAGGCACGCACGGTGCCCCGACGCAGGGAGGCTTAATTCTCGAACTCCAGAGAGTCTGTGGCAACAGCCAAGACAAACTGAGCCATGACCCAGGGTGTGAGTTGCCAAACGTGTTTCCCAGGTCCCCAAGAGCAACACAGGCCAGCCGGAGTGTGTTTTGTTTGATGACGTTTACTTCGCACTATTACGGAAAGCCGGGAGAACTGGCGCGGCGAGAATCATTTTTACCCTCAAACGTGGGCTTCAAACGCTTCTCAGGGCACTTGGACTATTGTTTCAAATGTGACATTGTTTTTCGTGTCCCTTCAAGAATATTCGTGTCTGTAACCCTTAAATCCGACTTCATTTAACACAATTTTTTAAGCTTCTTTTAAACTCTCTCAAATCTATCAGTCAACAAGTAATTCTTTGGCATACTAAAACTTTCCTCAAATGATCTTATGTCTAGGTAGAAAGGAAAGCTTTGCGTATGAGCTTAGGGTCATTACAAATTAGATATCCAAATACACATTCATGTATATCTTCGCTATGTTGCTTCTCAGAGCTTCTACAAATGTGTTTCGCACTCACATTCCAGAATGCACTTTGGTATTTGCTTCCTCCTTGTGGAATGACAGATGCCTCAAGCTTCAATGCCCAGGGACAGTAGTCTGGCAAGAAGATTTGTCCTTAAATACACGAAGAGCTCACTTTGATGTTACAGGTACCTCCTTTTGGAGTTTCATCTGGTTTTGATTTTGGAAACAATACATTGGGTTAGCTTTCTACTGCTGCTCGAATAAATTTCCAAAAGCTTAATGGCTTAATTACCAATGCAGATTTATTTTACAATTCTGAAGTCAGACCCCAAACGAGACCCAGAGGGCTACAATCAAGAGGTCAGAAGTCCATGTTCCCTCCCGAGGCTCCAGGGGACAGCCGTCATCTCGCCTTTTTCAGTTCTGGGGCCACCTGTGTCCCTGGGCCTGTGACCGGCACCACTCGAAACTTGGCTCCACTGTCCTGGCTCCACCCTGACCCCCCAGCCTCCCTCCTCTAAGGACCCTCGGCGCGACACCGAGCCACACAGATAATCTGGGATGGTCTCCCCTCTCAAGGTCCTTAAATCGATCACATCGGTAAGGTCCTTTCATGTGTGAGCTCACATACAGATTCCAGAGATTAGAATGTGGCCATCTTCGAGGGTCTGTATTTCAGACGACCATACATGCCAATAGCTAATTAAGAAAAGAGAGAGAGAGAGAGAGAGAGAGAGAGAGAGAGAGAGAGAGAGCAGAGCACACAATCTTTGAGGAAGCAACAGCTTTGGCAGCAACAACCATGAAGGAGTCTTCTTTTTATTTTGCAAAACGAAACAAAGGCATCAGAATCTATTTTGATAAACAACACAATATGAGCCTAATACACATGAAATGTAGAATTTGAAGCTTCGTCCAGGGAGCGGATGGACCTCTGCCAAGTAAGTCATGGTTTCTCATTTCTAGTTTGGTCAAGGACAAACACAAAGCCAGTCCACTATAAGATGAAACTATTTAATATACACACAGAGAAGAGCTATTTGAAAACGCATTTGTGTGCCAAAATAAAATTGCAATTTTAATCTACTAACCTAAAATCACACCGAAATTTCAAATCCAATTTAGAAGTATGAGCTGAGAGGGATTACAGGCAACACTATGTCCTAAATGTGCGAGGCAGATGCGGATTTGTGCAAGGGGTCAACGCTCGATTCTGCTCTGTACGTCATCAGCTGGGATGCTACAAGAGGGAGAAGGGGAATGGGAAAAGAAAGTCAAACACCAAAATACTAGCAAAAAGTGGGAAAATCAAATCCTCTCAAAGGATCCCCCGCGGACACCAAAGAAGAAAAAGAAGAACAAAGCAAAGCCAACCACCCACCACTGTCTGCCAGGCTAACTAACTCCTGAGTGCAAGGGAAAGGGAAGATGCCGGCGTGGACTGAGTGCTTTCCCATGTGTTCGACACTTCTCAGTCATCTTTCCACTTAACTCTTTTGGAAATCCAGTGAAATAGACATATCATGCAAATTTTATAGAGGAGGACCCTAGGGAACAAAGATGTGGTGGCAAGATGACTATCACCCAGCAACTTTGGCAGCACAGAGATCATTTTGACTCAGGTCTATTGCTCCCAAGGCCCTCATTTTTGGCGCGCTGTTGTATGCCTCTTACGTTTTCTGGATACATGCTTCAGTCTTGCACTTTTTCTCTTTTTACATTAAAAGATACTCCTAAAACACAGTATTTTTCTCAAGGTAGCCAGAGTAACTTAAAGCAAGTTGTTACTGAAGATAATAATGGGAGGGTGAGGCATGACACCTAATGCAATGGGTCAGAAAAATGGACTCTTTTCCTGGACTTTCAAAACAAAAACAAAAGCCCTTCAAAAATGAAAAGGATCAAAATGTCTCGACTAACCGCCGGGCATTGTCCTAGGAGCCAGGTATCCAAGGATGAACTCGGCGTCGAGAGCTCTGTGGTGAGTCACCGCTTAAGTGGGGCGCAGAGGCAGTTGATTGTATTAAAGTGGAATGGCTTTGTGGCGACACAGGTCTGAGTGAGGCAGAGTGGAGCGCCTAGCTTAGTGTCTAGAGAGCCAGAGATGGCGTCCCAGAAAAAACGACACTTTCACTGAGACCCAAAGGACTGAGAGGAGTGAGCTCGCAGGAAGGAAGAAGGCTGGTCAGGGGGTACAACCTAATCAATCTTTAACTTCACGCATCCCTCATGCCACGTCTGGCACACGTAGGTCTGCAATGAGCACCTGATGAACTGAGGCAAGAAGGAGGCTTCTGACAGCAAGGCTGTTCATGTTGACAGTTGAGAGCGTCCGGGGCTCAGGTCTGTGAGGATGCCAAGCCTGTGCCTCTGACTTCTCTTCTGTATTCCCGCTTACCCGAACTAGAGACGGGACACAAAAAAGCCCTTTGAAGGTTATCAGCAACATAAAGCAGCCATGAGACACGCTAGACCTCAGGCTCAATAAGACAGATTTTACATCTTTTTTCCCCTTTATTTTACTTTAAAGTCGAGGGTTACCAGTCAGGATTAGGTACGTAAGTGGTCTATGAGCAGGTGAAGTTTGGGCAGCCTTATTTTATGTCTTTTTGAATCTCCAGTGCACACCCAGCATGTAGCCCGGTGCTCTGCCATGGCACTGCTATGTCTCCGTGGCAGAGTTGTCCGGCAGCACTGACTGCGATGTGGAAGCATTCTGCAACTCTGCACAGCCTGACACAGGTCCACCCGCTGCGTGTGGCCATCGAGCCCTTGAAAAAGGCAGCTGAAGAGATGAACTCCAAACTGTATTTGATGGTAAGCAATGTAAGCATCAGTGTCTCATGGAATAGCACAGATCTATAGCATGAAGGGATGGCAGAGAATATTATCCGTGAGAGGAGGCTTAGATTAAAATGTCAAAGGGCTCCGTGGTGTTTTTTGTAACCATTGCTCCCAGAGAGTAGAATCCATAGTTTTATTGTTAATATTTGTGGTGCGGGAATCTAGGAGATTGTGCTCTTCTCTAATAGATTCCAAGGGCCCAGAGTCAAGAGCAGAATGTCACCCAGGAGACAGAAATGCAGGCCTCAGTGTGGCATGTGTGAGGCCTAACACTTACCTGGTGCCAGCAACAGGGCAGGGAGGCAGCTTGGATTAAGCGCCTAAGATCTTCCACTTAGTATCTATAAACTGTTGGCAAGTCTTTCAACCTTTCTGAGTGTAAGTGCTGTTCCCAGAAAAGTGAAAGTGTCAATAACCACAAAACATCGCACATTATCTGAGCAGCTAAGTATTGGTCCTGTATTAGGCCCTTAAGAGAAACGAGTCAATGATCCTCTCTAGAAGGAGCCAACTCATTTGGAAGAGGAATGGCTTGCCCTTTGGGCCTCACCACACACCGAGGGATCTTTTATTGGTATTTTCCGACAGGTCAATACAACAGGAACGGGGGTGATTCGTGACTGTGAGACAGCAAGAGGACACTGGCTGATTTCACCCGCCCGAAGAGACCAAGCAGAACAGTCACCTCATTTATCTCTCCCAAATCATGACTGAAGCTCTGCCGCCAACGCTTGGAACTGCTCAGGCTTTCCGGGGGAGGGGAGGGAGGATCCGGAGAGAAAGAGAAAACCCCAGCCGCTCTAGGTAACTCTCTGCAACTGTTTACAAGACAAAAAGGAACTCTCTATAGAAACGGCGCATAAACAGCACATGTGATGAAACTCAAAACACATGAAAGAATAAAAGAAAGCCACATATATTTTCCCAGTGTGACAGTCTGAGGCAAGTTGTGGGGAAGTTGAATAAGGCAACAAAAGAGGGCTTGGCATCTCTCAAAGACTGTTTAGATACCCCAGCCCCTCCCCCAAGCGTTTGCTTCTTTAATGTGGATACAAGCCATAGCATACGTTCAGTTCTTAGAGCACACGGCCGTCGCCATGTGGCGGAACGAGTCACAGTTGCATAAGGTAAATTGATCACTGGATAACTGTTGCGGCAGCACGGGGACTGCACTGCCAGCCTGGGACCCACGTGGGGTCCAAGGACGAGTTCAAGGGCACAAGGGCACCCCGAGACCCGTGTGCTGATCTGGGACGTTGTGGCACCCTGGAACTCGGGGGTGCCCACTGCCACAGAGCTCGGAGAAGGGTCCCAGTTTTCGGCTTTTGCTTGGAGAATTCCCTTCCTGGGCGGGAAAGGGGGCAGCTCTCTCATCTCGAGGAATCCCAGGTTCTGGTCTCATGGCCGAGAGGATTGAGGATCAAGGACCCGGAAGGGCAAGCAAGTTGAAGTTTATTCGGGAAGCAGGTGTCGGTGGCTCTGCGGCGAGAGGTGGCCCAAGAGGGTTGCCGGGAGAGAGTGGTGCAGATTTTTCAGGTCAGCCTGGGCTTCGAGAGTGTCAGCTCAATGGGTCAGCCAGTGAAACCCCAGAGAGGGTTGTCAGGAGGCTGTGAAGCCTCACCCCAGAAGTGTCAGCTCTAATGGGCTGGCAAGCCAAGCCCTGAGTGTTGAAATGACGGGCAGTGGGAGTGCTGGCAAGCCTAGCCCCCAGGGTGTTTCAGCTTCGGGTTCTCGCCTTCTTCCGGTAGCTTTCCTGGCTCAGCTGGCTCCTTCGGCTGGCAAGCCAGTCTCTGGGGTGCACGGCTTTTTGACCCCCAAAATCTCCTGCAGCTCTTCAGGGTCAAGGTTCTTGTCTCATGCCCAGGAAGAACAAGGGACATGGACAGCCAGAAGGTGAGAAGGCAGGATTTATTGAGGACACAAAAACTCCCACAGTGGGAGGGAGCCCAAAGGGGTTGCCCGTCTGGGGCTGAAAACCTGGTGCTTATATAGCCCTAAGTCCCAGCCGATTGGCTAGCACTAGCTGTGCACTGTAGCTGTTCTGATTGGCCAGGATTAAGGGCCTAACGGTGAGCTGATTGGTTGCTTCTCAATCCCAGCGGTGAGTACCTTAGTTCCAGCTTGAGAGGCTTATGGGCATTGTTTAGCAACGCTGAGCCTGAGGCCTGCCGGGAGTTGGCTACATTGTTACCAGAGGACCCGCCTGTCTGTCTGCCTAGCCTTTTCCTAGCTATCTCCTATCTCAAGAGAGGGACCCTGAGACCGGCCGGGGGTCTACGTAGTCCTTGGGATGTGGCACTGGTTGGTAGCAAGGACTGAACCTGCACTCACCGAATTGGTCCGCACCTTTTTTGGGGTACTGACTAAAAAGGTGGCATGGGAGTGTAAAGGGCCGATGGGGAGAGGATTGAAAACGGGCCAATTAGGAAGAGGCAGGAAAAAGAGAGAAGCCAGTGAAAAGAGAATGGCGTGGCTTTGACTGGAGCCTGCCGCTGTTTCTTTTCTTTCTTTTTTTTTTTTTTTTTTTTGAGTTGGAGCCTCACTCTGTCGCCCAGACTGGAGTGCAGTGGATGCTCCTGGCCGCCCCAGCCTCGACCCGCTGGGCTCCGGCGATCCTTCCACCTCAGGCTTTCAAGTAGCCGGAACTATAGGCACGCGCTACCACACCCGGCTAATTTTTTGATTTATTGTAGCGATGAGCGCTCGCCAAGTTGCCCAGGCGGGTCTCGAACCCAAGGGCTCAGGCAATACTGCAGCCGTTTCTTAGGCAAAATGGAGGCCTCCTGGAGACCCGCCCTGGTCTCTGCCTGGCCAGCCCCTCTTGCTCGCTCCTCTCCCGAAGGAAGCTCCTTCCCGCTGAATCCCTGGAGACAGATGAAGACTGTTCTCTGAACTTGGCCTTTTAAAGGTTTTGTTAGGATTTTGTTACACTGTCACTAAAAAGGGTAGTGTAGACTGGGCTCGGTGCTCAGTCTGGAATCCCTGCACTCTGGGAGGCTGAGGCGCGTGGATTGCCTGAGCCCGCGGGTTCGAGACCCGCCCAGACAACTTGGCAAGACCTCCTCTCGACAATAAATAAATAAATAAACCACACCAAACCAAATTAGCTGGGCATGGTAGCACACACCTGTCGTTTTGGCTACTTGGAAGGCTGAGGCAGATGGAGTGCCAGAGCCCAGGAGGTCGACGCTGGGGTGGCTGTCAGTGTGCCACTGCGTCCCAGCCTAGGCTACAGAGGGAGACTCCAACTCAAAAAAAGAAAAAGATAGTGGACATCATTTTATTTATTGATGCGTTTACTATTTTCCAGCCAGAGTCTCCTTCTGTCACCCAGGTTGAAGTGCAGTGGTGCCAGCCACTTCCTCTGCCACTAGCCCGAAAAATGCCGCTTTTAAAGCAGCTCACGTGGTTAGATTAGCCTCCCCCAGATCGCCTCCTCTTCAGAGGTGAGCCAGCCACAGGACCTACCAGGACTGCTGGACGAGAGCCAGCCATGTTCATGGGCTCCAGGCACTCCAGGACTGATCTTGGAAGCCACTTCCAGGCGTCTGTCTACCACACCCTGTGCATGAGAGCAGCAGCATTATCCTTCTGTATTTAAACAAGCATTTTTTTTCTTTGAGTAGGCGTCTCACTCAGTTGCCCAGGCTGGAGTGCAGTGGCATGCTCACGGCCACCCCTGTGTCGACCTGCTGGGCTCTGGTGATCCTTCTGCCTCAGCCTTCCAAGTAGCCGGAATTACAAGCACACTACCAAGCCTGGGTAATTTTTTTGATTTATTGTAGAGATGAGGGCTCGCCAAGTTGCCTGGGCTTGGTCTCGAACCCTTGGGCTCAGGCAATTCACTCTCCTCGATCTCCTAAAGTGCTGGAATGGCAGGCTGAGCCACTGAGCCCGGCCAAAACAGCATTTTTAATACAGAGGCTGCCGAGAAACGTCCACACATTGTAAGAAAGGAAAAAACAGTCCAGACCCTTCTGGCGACGGCGAGCGACCGCAGGACGTGTGGCTGGACGAGGCCTCCCGGTCCTCCCTCGGGCTCAGCACACACAGGACACGCGTCTCAAACCCATCACGCATGCGGCAGCTGCGGGGCGTGTGGCCGGCTCTGGTGCATACTCACGCCTCCATTGTCAGCGTACTTCCCCGACGTTCTTGAATTCCAAATATCACTTCAAAACGGGCTTGCGCTTCTCGAACGACAGCCAGGCTTCTGCCACTTCCTGGACTGGACTGCCTGCCACGTGGCGATGCTGGGATTCATTTGCTGAGTGCCGTCTTTTGAGCTAATGTCCTTCCGCGCATTGCGACCGTCGCTCAATTCAACTTTGATAACATCGCTTAAAAGGTGTATACAAGCCGGCTCAGCGGCTCAGCCTGTCATCCCGCGCCTTTGGGAGGCTGAGGTGAGTGGATGGCCTGAGCCCGCGGGTTCGAGACCCGCCTGGGCAACTTGGTGAGACCTCATCTCTACAGTCAATCAAAAAACCAGTCGGGCGTGGTAGCGCATGCCTGTAATTCCGGCTACTTGGAAGGCTGAGGCGGAAGGATCACCGGAGCCCAGCAGGTCAAGGCTGCGGTGGCCAGGAGCGGCCACTGCACTCCAGTCTGGGCGACAGAGTGAGACTCCAACTCAACAACAAAAAAACAAAAACAAAACAAAATGTGTATACATTTTTTGGCACCCCAGTATATCTCCTCTTCCCATACCACATCACTCCCCCAAACTGTAAATTGGTTTTGGGTTAGCTCCTCTAGTTCTGAATATAGTTATCAAATACAATTTATCGAGCTACCATACTGTAGGCTTAGACATGTGCTAGCTTCCCTGAGGACCAGCTCGAAGAGGACGAGGTCCTCTGCCCGCAAAGACGTTGGAGCTTTACTCACACTGCTAAGATAAAGTGAACATGTGCTGAGGGTTAAGCCAGGCTCCTTTTGGGGCGGGGGGGGCTGCTCCTGGCAGCCTTGGCTGTGAGCGAGTCTGTGGTGCCCTGCCACGGCATATAAAGGACCAAGGAGGGAGCTCCCAGATGGGCTTCACCACTCACTGGATGCTCAACCTTGGGCTCTTTACTTAACCCTTTTGAGCCTCAAGTTATTAACATGTTTAGCGGAAATAACCAAACATCGTTTCATGGGTTCGTTGGAGAATTATAGGCAAAACATCATCTATGAAAGCACACGGGTAGCTCTTGGCATTCACATGGCCGCTCCTCCTCCAGAGAATGCTTTTACCAGCCGAGACTCAATGTTAACCGCAAAAGTTCAGACAAAAAGTGAGACAAGTGAGCAGCCTTATTTTCAGACTCATGATAGTCTAGGGAAGACCTAGACTACTGCTTGACCCTCAAGCTTCCATCTGTGGGATTTGGGCTAAGATTTGACGAATGGGGCGTACAAGCCACGCGGAATTTGGGTCTGGAACAACAAATATTTGCACTGTTTTGTCTTTCAGAGGCCTTCAGATTGCTTGCAGACAGCAGCCACCCGACAGGTGATGACAATTACCCTAAAATAGCAAGGCAGCAATTAAAACACAGAGCCTAGAAACGGGCTCAACACAGTTGGTCGGTCCTTGAACTCTTGAAGGCCCCAAATATCTGCCTGGAACTCTAGCTTGCACCATGTTGATTTGTGTAGCAGCTATTTCTTTGGAGACAGATAGAAAGATGCATTTTACACATAATGCCTGGATGTCTCCAGGCCCTAAATTAGTGGGACCTGAATCAGAGAGATACTCATCAATGAACGTGTTCTTTCAGGTGTTGTTTTCTCGAGTTCTTTGCAGACCTGCAGAATTCATCCCAGGGAAGACAGGCTCTGCAGTGAGGCTTCATTCTGAGAGGTCTTAACTTCCTGTGTCTATAAGTAAACACCGGGAATTTGAGACGACTGGGCTCTTTGTCAATCTCGTTTTTAAGCATTGCATATATGACATGTTCATATACATGTCATCTGTTTTCTTCTACTCAGTGGAGGCACAGTAGCAGTTTAAGGCAGAGCAGTCGAAAAAGATGTGGACGTTGCCATGATTTTTAGTACATAGGGAAAAATGTTAATCTGTTCTCTGCCATTTCAGAGACTATAAAGATACATATAGTCACGAGATGCTTAATGAAAGGGATTTGTCCTTAGAAAGGTGTTGGGCGATTTCATCGCACGCACACAATGGGGTGTCCTCACATAAACCTAGGTGGTCTCGCCTGCTACGCACCTGGACTATATGGTGTAGCCTGTTGCTCCTGCTACAAACCTGCACCACAGGCGACTGCTGAATACCGTAGGCAGGCGCAACACAATGGTGAGTATTTGTGTAGCAAAACGTGTCTAAATATAGGAAAGATGCAGTAAAAAGATGCATTATCATTTTTTGTGATCACCATTATGACTGACTGAAATGTCATTATATGGCACATAACTGTGTATATGTACTTATGTATATATAGATATGAAATACAATAAGCTTTAAGATATACTAACTCCTCTAGAAAGTTCTCCTCGCCGGGCGTGGTAGCTCATGCCTGTCATCCTAGCAGTTTTGGAGGCAGAGGCAAAGGCAAGAGAGGATTGACTGAGCTCAGGGGTTTGAGACCAGCCTGAGCAACATGGTGAGACATCGTTTCCATAGCAAATTTTAAAAAATCAGCCAGGCATAGTGGTGCATGTCTGTGGTTCCAGCTACTTGGAAGGCTGAGGCGGAAGGATCGCCTGAGCCCAGCAGGTCGAGGTGGCGGTGGCCGTGAGTGTGCCACTGCACTCCAGCCTGGGTGACAGAGTGAGACTCCAACTCAAAGAAAAAAGAAAGTTCTCCAGAAGTTTTTGAGGGTAAGTCACGTATCTTGTTCTCTGTACCATGTTCCTGTTAGTCCTCTCTGACAACTATGTGTCTTTTTTTTTTTGAGTTGGAGTCTCACTTTGTCACCCAGGCTGAAGGGCAGTGGCATGCTCCCGGCTGCCACAGCCTCAACCTGCTGGGCTCCAGCGATCCTTCTGCCTCAACTTTCCAAGGAGCCGGAACTATAGGCACGCGCTACCATGCCCACTTAATTTTTTTTTTTGACTTATTGTAGAGACGAGGTCTTGCCAAGTTGCCTGGGTGGGTCTCGAACCCACGGGCTCAGGCAATCCACTTGCCTCAGCCTCCCAAAGTGGGGGGATTATAGGCTGAGCCACTGAACCCTGCCAACAACTATATTTCTTAGATAACTTTGAATTATTTTTGTTGAAGCATCTCTTATGCAATCCAATCATCTCATCCAAGGTACTATTAACTTTAGAATTCCATTACACACACATAACCCAGGTCATGTGAAGTAAATGGTCACTGAACTGAAATGAAATTATGAACAGAATTCTTAGTAACTTTAGGTGACTGAGTTCACTAAGCAATCAGTACACACACACACCTTGTTGACTTCTATGCAGACTAATTTATTGTTAACTTCTGGGTCTAAAATGGGCAAAAATATTAGAAATCTTACCTTTATTATAAGCCTGAAGAGTATGTTGCCTTAGTTGAGGCTGGCTTTTAGATTAAAATACTCCAGATGACAGCAACACTTATTACGGCTACTCTCTGTCACCAGAGATTGAAACTGTCATTTGTGTCTTGGGCCAAGGACTTCACTCTTCCTTTTTCAGTCTTGCAGATTGCAGCCACTTCAAATCGAGGGAAAGCATTGTTCGTAAATGCCAGTTGTAACAAATATACATAACAAAACAGCCAAAGTGCACAATCTTCTATGAAGGCGTGAAGCATATAATAATCAAAATGCACTCAGTAATTTGCCTGTGATGTGATTACATAACAATAGCACGGATTTTCAGCACAGCCTGTATATTGTCAATGTACTTCCTCATCTATAAAATGTAAAGTGTTGATTTCTCCAGTAGGCAGTGACATGTTTAAACCGTTTCCTTTCTAGGAAAAAGCTGCCACAGCATCACCCTACATCCTAAAACTTTGCACTTCAACTCTTGTGTTTTTAGACATTCCCTACACCTTTATTTTCCACACTTTAGGGGAAAAAGGCATTTATCTATAATTATCCTCTAACAGTTACATTAATCATTTAAAGTCACTACAATTGATCTTCACTTGCAGTTTAGGAGCGACAGAGCCGGGATGCAAAGGCATGTCTGTTTTACAGTCTTCTCTCTTTCCACTCTGCCAGTTAGAGTGAGTAAGTTATTTGTAAATTAAGATCTCAGACTTCTCAGTGTCTAAAACCATCACATGCATACACACGCACACAAATCTCACTTTAGATTCTTGGAGAGAGGGGTTTTGACGTAGTGTTCGAGGCTTATTTTTATGTTTTGGTTGACAAACATGCATCTACCAAAGTCTTTAAACTCCGTAAGTGGTCATATAGCACCATGAGTGTGTTTTTATGCTCCAATTTGAATTTTAAATGGTCATTTTTAACCCAGCAAACCGGTTTTCAGACACTAGGAGACAACCCACAATCTTGAGCCGCTTTGTCGAGAACATGAGCCTCCGCGTGAAGACGCACATCACGCTTTGAAACAAAACAAACATGAAAGGCGTCCTTGTCTACATCCCTGGATCTTCAGAGGATTCCTGGGAGAAGATGAATCTTGTGGTCTCAAAGGTGTGTGGGAGGTGGGATCGTGAACTCCAGAAGGGAAGCCAATATTGGTTGAGAAAGAAGCCCTTCGTCTTAAGACTGTTAGCCGTTGTTCGACCCAGGCTGGAGATAGCACGGTAACTGTTCTCCAAGCAAAGCAGTCCCCCACAGATTAGGTGGGAATGGTAGCTTGTTGCACAAATTTAGAAACCTGAGCATTTCTGTTTTAGTATTATGTTGAGGTCTAAAGGACTTATAAAATGAATTGCCATATTTTTCAGCCACTTTCACTTACTCCACAGCTTGTTGTAACTGAGAATCGGGGGCAGGCTCAGGGGTTTCTCCCTTAACTGGGCTCAACTTCCCCTGGCTAATTTTTGAAAATGCCCTGCAGACACTCTAGTCATCAAACAGCTACTGAAAGCCCATGTGAAATAACCAGAACGTTTGTGTTTAGTTTCCCCATGGATTTTGCAAGCGTTTCCAACATAATGCGAAATATATGTGGCTACCTTGTTTTGCCCTCTGTGAGCGTCACGTTTAAACAAACCAACGGCAAAGAGCAGCTTTTGACAATCTGCAGACTAGTACCCCGAGGGCTTTGTTCACGGGATCGCTAACACGGACAACACAGGGAACCAGAAGCCCAAAGAACGGTTCTTGTTTAAACCCAAGCAAGCAGGCGACCAGCCGGCAGGCAGAACGATCAAAGCCAGAAAAGCGCGGGTGACAACGGAGTGGGAGGCGGACGGGCTGGGCTTCGGCCTGGCTCTGCCCTGACTCACCGCGGGGCCTTGGGCGAGCGGCTTGCTGCCGCCAAGCCCCGCTGTGACTCTTTCCAAGGGTGACATCGGAACGATGGCATTTTCCGTTCCTTTACGTCTGGGCATGTTGAGTGCCCGCGATGTGTCACACGCGCTCCTGTTGCTGGGGAAAGAGCAGCCACGATGGCAAAGACAGACGAGAGTCCCTGCCCCTGTGGAGCGGACCCTCGAGTGGGGGCAAAGAAGGGTGAACACGACAATGAAGAAATACCCAGAACACTGAGAGACGACGGAGCGAGGCTGTGAGGCAGGTGCCCTGGGGGAGCGTTTGCGTTTAGATTCCCCGTGGATTCTGAGTTCCCAGGCAGAGTCTCCCTGCTGTGGTGACGTTCGAGACTGTGCCCCGCAGTCCGGCCCTGAGCACAGCACGGGGAGGTGAAGAATGCCCCCGCTCACTGCTGAGCGCCAGAGTGGGAGCCCTTGGCTCTCCGTCAGCGTCGCGGGAGGACCCACTCGGTGGGAAGATGCCACGGGACTGGATTCGGCTACTCCTCCTCCCGGGAGAGAGTCAGAGACTCCCAGGTGGAGACAGCAGGTGGAGGCCCAAAGGCAGTTCGCGGCTGGCCACTGCCCCCGTAGTGTGTCCCACGCGCCTCAGCAGAGAAGCCGAAGGGATCCTCCTCCAGAAACGGAGAGGTGGGGTTTTGACTCTCTAGACTGCCCGTTCCCTTAACGGATAAATCAATCACGAAAACAGGAAAGACTGAAAAAGAAAAGCAAAACCCAAACACACACACACGCTCCTTCGTTACACTGTCCTGAAAGAGTGTTTGAAATGAAGCAGAGTCACAGACACCGGGTTCTCCTGATTCTTTTCTCGGGTGTCTTCCTTCCCAAATAAATATTTCTGGATTCTCCAGAAAAGCCCACGCTAGGAAAGGCCCCAGGCCGGACGATGCAGTTTATTGCGTTAAACGTTGAGTTGATTACAAAATACACCTCCACGCTCTAACCCCACGTCTCTTTTTGTCTTTGTGGCTTATTTGTGGGGGTTCAGGAAATGCCCCTTGTCTTAGTTATGGGCATCCAGTAAACTTATCTGCCTCTTTCCCCACAGCTTATCTAACGGGAACTGACGTGAGTCATCTTCTAAGACAAATCACTCCCAAGTGTGCGCCACGCCTGGATACTTGTAGATTGGGTCTCTTTAGCACAGGAAGACCTGTTTCTTCTGTGGCCAGAACAAGTCAGCGCCCCTGGAGCGGAAGCTGGCCGCCTTCTTTGCTTTGCTTGTGGGGCCAGGGAGGAGCTGAGAGCAGGGATGCGTCGTGCCCCCGGGGAGGTGCGTGAGGGCGGCCTGGGGTTGCTTTGACTCAGCTTCTCACGGTGCTGTGCTGAGCTCGGGAACGGGAGACGGACAGGCAGCTCCTGGGTGAGCTCACGCCCACACACACCTGGGAGCACCAGGAAAGGGCGCTGCACCCCGCCCTGCGAGCCCTCGGGCACGTATGCGGTGCTGGCTGCTTCCCAAAGTGCTCTCTCCCACCGGCCACCAGCTCCTTCTTTCTTTTTCCCAAGCACAACAACTTGACCTTGTCCTTCTCCAGCTTAGTGAGACTCACTTTCCGTGTGCAAATCCCACTGGAGGGAAGTTCTACCGGTGTGTGTGCAAACAGAAATGCAGAGGCCATGTCCAACGTGCCCTGGACCACAGGCTTCCCTACACCAGGGCTCTCTGTGAAGTCATACTTGGTATGCATATCTGGCCCCTTTCAACAAGGATGCCAGTCTGGAAAACTCAGATTTGTGTGAGCTGTTATACAGACTTGGAGGTTAAAACCGCTTCTACCCTTCAGCCCGTTCTACCTTCAAATCTCACATGAGCCATCGAGGAAAAGGCGTGTCCTGCCCGCTGGTCTGACCTGCAAGACATCACTCCAGTTTTTGCTTACTTTTAATTGTAGATTACAAAAAGTATGTATGAATGCTAGCCTCAAATCTGAAAGCTAGTTTAGATTTTGTCAGTGCTTGTTCTAGCCAGGGCACACCATCGTACACTAATGCCTTAATTCCACCTGCTGTAAGGCTCGCCTGCCAATAAGAGCGAATTTTCTGGGCCCCGGGGAGCGTGACGGCTGCGGAACCCACAAAGCACAAACTTCCAACACTCACATGCAGGGGCGAGCGTCTAAGTGTGCATCACACCAGGCACGCTTAATACAAAAGAATAAGAAAAAAATACAAGGAGTACAAAGATTATAGATATTTTCTCATGGATGACGATACATAAGTGTCCTATCTTCAAAGATAAAGTTGTTTACATTGGAGAGATAAAAATTAAAGGCAAAATCCCAAGGCTATATTTATCTGGAAAGTGGTGATTGACAGAATAGTGGTTTCGGTGTGTTTATGTTGTCTGTTTTGGTTTGGTTTAGTTTGTCTCAGGGTGCGTCTCTCTGTCTCTCTCTGTCTCTCTCTCCCTCTCTCTCTCTCTCTTCCCGTGTGTGTGTGTGTGTGTGTGTGTGTGTGTGTGTGTGTGTGTGTCTTTTTCTCTCTCTGTCTTTCTCATAGCATATGAGGTGCCTCTATCTCCCAGCGAGGACAAGACAAGGTATTAGCTCTGCCTGTGTTCAAGTTCTTGTCCTTAAGGCAAAACTTGGACAGCATTCATTAATTTAGCCATTTTTTGAATCAGAATGATTTATTTGAGGTTTTTTTAAGAATTTGGCTTGCTTTTATTTGCATGAACACAATAACTGCTGCTGATTAATACAAGAACTTCTTAGCGTGCAGTTGATAAAATAGCTCTAAGTTACGCTAATTGTGGTTGTAAGTTTGACTTTTGTGTGCCAGAAATACCTAGTTGTCTTATCAGCCTATGTATCGATCTCAAGAGCCGATAATTGTCCTGTTTACTCCAGGATGGGCCTGATTTACTCACACCTGCGGGACTGGCACCATTATTCTGATCTCTCCACTTGTCTATGCTCTGACCCGCTGGGCTGCCTTTTCTAGCTTCCCGTGAGCTGATCCTATTAGTCACAGGCCAGATAGCAGGCCAGATACCGAGGAGGACTTTTTAGGTGCCAATTCTCACTTCTAATTATCTGCAGGATCTAAAATTACTAAAATCAACCTATGCTTCTTCTGCACATAGAAAAGCATATAGAAATAAACAAACAAATCAAGAGACTGGAAAGACAAACCACAGACTGGGAGAAAACAGTCGAAGAAGCTATGTCTGATGAGGGACAAGTGCTCAAAATATACAAAGGACTCGTAAACTCCATTAAGAAATGTAAGTCCCGGCTAAAAGACACACAGAGGGCACATCAGGGTATGAAAACTGCTCAGCAGCATACGCTGTTTGTGAGTGGAAAGTGAACACAACGGCACCAGGACGCAACAGCCCCAAGCGCCGAGGACGACGCACTGGACAGGATGTGGGCCATGGGGAGCCCCCGCTGCCCGCTCTGGAGGGCAGGTGAGCAGTTTCTTGCGAAACGGAACAGGCTCTTCCCAAAGAGTCCAGCAGCTGCATGCCTCGGCATTTATCCAAATGAGCTGAAAAGTTGTGTCTGCACCAAAGCCTACACGCACATGTATCTAGCTCTTTATTCATAGCTGCCAAGCCAAAGATGTCCTTCAGTAGGTAAAGGGACACAAACTGTAGACCGTCCAAACAATAGAATATTACACACTACCAACACAAAACAAAACAAAACCAGCTGTCAGGCCATGAGCGACATGGAAGAAACTTAAATGCATGCTTCTAAGTGAAGGCTCCAATGGGAAAAGACTGCACACTGTGTGACTCCACCTACACACCATTCTGGGAAAAGCCAGACTGTGTAGTCTAAAAAAATCAGTGGTTGCCCAGAGTTGGGTGAAGAAAGAATGAACAGGTGGACACAGAGGATTTTAGGGCAGTAAAACCATCCTGCAGGTTGCTGTAATGGTGGACACCTGCCGTTACACATTGGTTAAAACCCACGGAATGGACGACAGCCAGAGTGAACCCTTGCGCCTAGTGTAGACAATAGATTCATGATAATAATAATATGCAGGCTCACCGATGGTGACACACACTACTCCAGTGTGGTGTCGAGGAGTGGGGAGGTTGTGGGTTTGGGTGCCTGAGGCCTGTGGGGACACGCTACTCTCTGTTGATTTTACTGTGTGCCTGAAACGGCTCTAAAAATTACAACCTATAAAAAAGTTGAACATAAAAATATAAAGAAATACTGGAGGAGTGGTGTTTTTTCCTCCCGCTCTAGACAGTGCATTTGGACGAGAATAGCTGCCATTCATTAGGAAGAAATGCAAAGAGAATTTGGCAAACAAAAGACAAGAGGAAAAGCAGGTCCTGGTGAGACGTCTAGTGAACTGATAGATGCTCTTTTGAAGTGGCATGTTTTCACTGAGGTGGTCGGATAATTGACTGCAAGACTGAGTGTGAATGTTAAGTGTCAAGCCAGTACCCCAAGGCAGCTTGGGATTTTTCTCTGTCCTCATGCCGGGAACCTGGCATATTCCAGATGGAGGCTAAAGTCTCCGAGCAGCTTGGTTTTTCTCAGGCTTCTGCAAGGAGGGAACTTCCTGGCTCTCTCAAGGCTCATCAGTGACCCGCACGCAGTAGGGACGCAGCGAGAGTTTATTTGCTTTTCTGGAGGTGTCAGTAAACTTTGCAATGGTTTTCTTCCCTAGGACAAACCCCATAAGGAAAGGGATTGTGTTTCGGTTACCTACACTAACCAGGTGCACTGTCTGTGGATAACAGACACTCAGCAAGCGTTTGAGGAAAAGAACGCAGGCACTGAAAAGCTGTTTCCCAGAGCAGCACCGAGCACCGAGCACCGTGGTGTACTCAAGAGCCCCAAGGAGACACCAAAAGCTTTGCTTCAAGGCACGCTCCATCCACTGAAATGATGCGTCCTTCCATACGTTCTGAGCCTCCACTTCCTCATCTGAGAAATGGGCAGAAAGCCACTTGACATTTCAAGAGCAGGTGTGGGGGCCAGCCAGGTGAGGCAGATGGAGGGACACTGGGTGCTCGTCACCCTCACACTGACTGGGGGAGTAAAAATAAAAATAAAGCCGGGCTCGGGGGCTCAGCCTGTAATCCCGCGCCTTGGGAGGCTGGGGCGAGTGGATTGCCTGAGCCCGCGGGTTTGAGACCCACCTGGGCAACTTGGCGAGACTGCATCGCCACAACAAATCAAAAAATCAGCCGGGCGTGGTGGCGCACACCTGTAGTTCCAGTTACTTGGAAGGCTGAAGTGGGAGCATCGCCGGAGCCCAGCAGGTCGAGGCTGTGGGGGACGGGAGCGGCCACTGCACTCCAGTCTGGGCGACAGAGTGAGACTCCAACTCAAAAAAAAAAAATTAATTAACCAGTTAAAATAAATTAAATTAAAATTAAATGAACAGAGAGCATTGAGGGAGGAGGAGAGAGGAAGTTCAATTTGGCAGAATTCTCAGGGGAGTGTGATATGTAGTGGGAATGTTGGATAAACACTTGAGGTGCTGAGCGGAGTCTCTTATCATTCCCACCCGAGAGGCATGCTCCACTTTCAAACAGTGCTCAGTGAGTCTCCTCTAAGCGGGGGTCTCCACTTAATTGCAAACCTTTTGCTGGTGGAGTGGGCTGCAAGTGTGGAGTCAAATGCTCCTCCCTTGGGGCACAGAGAATGAGTTTTTTCCCAAACACTCTTCCTGGAAAGGAATCAAAGAGTCAGGATTATATGTCTTCGAATGAAGACTCTGAGTTCATCCCCGCCTCCGAGGACACCACATTACGGTCAGCCTGAAGCATTATATGCATATTATAGTATGTACACACATTGTATGCAGCCTCATGCATAATCAAGTCCAAATCGTATCAGACCACATTAGAACCAAGGCAAGTGTGGTCTGTGCGCCCTCAAGTGAGAATATATCAATGCAGGTGGGACTAAGCTCAGTCTCGCCAAGAGGTCAGCCTCGCCCGGTGTGTGGAACGCTCTGGAGCCAGCACTCAGGACTCCACCTCAGTGCAGCCACTGTCTTACAGATGGCCACACTTTACGTCTTGGTTCGGAATCACCGCACAGATCAGGTACCTGTGTCACATTTTCCCGTCCTCTCTCTCCAAGGGAATGGACCTGCGTTTCAAGCTAGGCAGATGGAAACTGGTAACTCCTTGCTCGTGGGGGTTGGACTCTCAGCTCACTGTATTCAAGGGCTCTGTGATTCCTTAATTCATCAAACACGTATTAGATGCCTACATGGCCCACACATCTGGAGTTGCAGAGGGAATTATAGTCAATACAAACAAACACTGGGTGGATGTGTGATCTGAAATGTATACTAGCTGTGGTATGGGAGAAGAAACATGCCATTAAAATAAAACATTTGGTTCTTAGGCTAATTTCCAAGACAAGTTTTTTTAAAAAGTCCATTTTCTGTGTTCCCTCCTCATGCTGTGTGGCAACAGAAAAGTAAAGCCTCCAGAGACTTGACTGCAGTGTTCCATTTCGCCCAAACTATGCCCTCTTGCATCTTGATGCTTTTCTAAGATGATCTGAAAACCTTATGACAGTTTGACGTAAACTTTTCCATATAGAAATTAATCCATTCAGCAAATGTTTGTCAGTGCCTGTTGTGAGCCAGTCATAGTGCTAGATGCTAGGGAGTAAAGACACATACAAGACTGTTTCCAATGAGCTCGTTATTCGAAAATCAGTGGTGATCGAAGAAGCAGCCGACCGTTCAGAGTGACCGCACGACTGCACCGACGTGTCCACGGCACGGAGGGAAAGCAAAGGTCAGCTGGACCTGGGAGCTCAGGGAGGTTCCCTGGAGGATGTTGAGCTCGGGGCGACAAGACTCAGAAGAGGAGTGTCCAGGGCAGGGATGAGCACGTCAGACGGAAGGGGCGACGTGCACCAGAGAGCAGAAGCAGTGAGTGCACGGCGAGCACGGGAAAATGTGTCCAGCTCATGACTGCGGAACAGAGAGTGCAAAGGGCGTCGGCCGGGCTCGGTGACTCGCCCTGTAATCCCAGCACTTTGGGAGGCCAAGGCAAGTGGATTGCCTGAGCCCGCAGTTTCGAGACCAGCCCAGGCAGCTGGTGAGACCTCACCTCTACAATAAACAAAAAAATTAGCCAGACGTGTACCTGCAGTTCCAGCCACTCGGAAGGTTGAGGCAGAGGGATCGCCGGAGCCCGGTAGGCTGACGCTGGGGTGGCCGTGAGCATGCACGGCATTCTAGCCTGGGCGACAGAGTGAGGCTCTGACTCAAAAAAATAAAGGGTATTAAGGCAGAGTGGGTTGCAGACGTCGCCACTGGGAGGAAGACGGGTCGCCCTCTGCTATTCACCCACTGGAGCTCGCTTGGCGGCCTCTCCCTTGTCGGCTCCTCCTCAGACAGCTGCCTCAGTGACCACACAGCCGCGAAGGCGCAGGGGCAGTGTGTCCTTGCAGGAAGCCTGGATGCCCTCAGTTTGGGACTGACGTGTGACTATGGGGATAGGCCCGGGGTCACTGTGGATGTCTCTCAAGGTCTTTCCCCTCTTCACCGTGTTCCTCCCTAGCTTCTTGTTAGGGTCCCACTCCCAGCGGGGGCTCTAGAATGTTAGGTCAGGCTGCTGGGGGTGTGGGTGTCTGGTGTGCAATCCATCCAGGGCTGTGAGGAAGATGCAAAGAATTCCACAGAAGTTAGATTCGAAAATATGGTTTATATAGAAAGTAAAGTTGAGAGAGAGAGAGAGAGAGAGAGAGAGAGGAGATTCACCTCCTCCCCAAGGTGGGGGTAGTGGGGCAAAGTCAGGAAACATGGCTTGGTCATCGCTCAAAGAACACGCGGCCACACCATGACTTAGCAAGGCCAGGCCACCACGGCCTGGCAACGGTGGCTGGATGCTCCTGGTTGAGTCCTTTGCATCCTTCCCTTTGGGAGGGGGGTCGTTAAGGTGATGGGTGGTGGTCTGCTCCACGACATCACGAAGGGGCAGGTAAGTGCAGGTACAGACATCGGGTGATGGACAGCGGACAGATTGGTGAGTTAGTCACGTGATTGCTGCCATGGGGGTGGGCTGGATGGGAGGAGACAAGGGGAGGGGCTTTTCTGCAAGAGACCTTTAACCAAAAAGGTGGTCTTATGATCCTTTCCATGACTTTGGCTGGCAGAGGGTGATCTTTGACCTTCCACCTTCAGCAAGGCATCTGAACGTTTTTTAGAGATGCTAAACCATGGATTGAAAGGTTGAGCTGTGCTTGCTTGCATCTGGGGGATATTTGCCGAGGGGTGTGGGGCAGGCTGCTAGCTTGGCCTGCAGTAAAATGTCTGAACGCTTCCTAAAACCTGCCTATTGGAAATGTATCTATCTGTGTCTAACCTGTGCTAGATTCAAAGCATGTCCATCTAAGCAAAAACGGCTAGCTAAGGCAAAATGTGAACTAAGTTTATTCTAAGTTTCTTGGGGTCCCTGTTTTCACCTCTCTCTTATTTTCTAAAAACGTTTCCATCTCTCCTCTCTTTAATTTTTTTTTGTACAACCCCCTGTGTCTATGACTGTAAACAAGTTTAAACTTTTGCCTGTCCGGGTGGCTCTGTTTCCAGAACTCTTCGGCACACCCTGTGCGCCTCCTCCGGGTGAGCACGCCGTGAGACTTCCAGCTTGCTTCTCCCACCTGATCTCCAGCAACTTCTCTTCCATCTATTGTGTCAGGTGGGACTTCCAGCAAGATTTCATTTGAAAAGAGAGCACGTAGGCCTCCTTAAGCTTCAACATTGTCCTTCCTCTTGTCTAATTCTCTTCTTTTTTTTTTTTGAGTTGAAGTCTCACTCTGTCGCCCAGGCTGGAGTGCAGTAACCGCTCCCGGCCACCGCAGCCTCGACCTGCTGGGCTCCGGCGATCCTTCCGCCTCAGCCTTCCACGTAGCTGGAACTACAGGCGCACGCTACCACGCCCGGCTAATAATTCTCATCTTTTGAGGGAAAACTGAGGCCCCGTAGAGAAGTGGCAGGGTTCGCACAGCCCCGCTGCCCAGACAGAACCGCTCTCCGGTCTCAGATCCTCATGTCCCAGGGACTCCAGGCAAGGGCTTTCTGCACTGTCCTCTCCCGGGAAGAGGCGATGCCTGGGAAGTGAGCGACAACACCCTTCCGTTGTTTTAATTTAATGAGTCTGTGGGACGGTTCAGCATCTCCGGAACCCCATCCACGGGCGTGAAGCTCGCTGATGAAGCCATTATTAGCTGTCCTAGGGTGTAGGCACAGCCCCAGGAGGCCGGGAGCTTTGGGCTGGGCCTGAGGGTTGCAAGGCATCGGAGGCTCCAGTGGACAGAACGGCAGGCCAGGGACAGGCCAGAAAGGCCTTTGGCTTGGGCCAAGGCTGCCTAACTGGTCAGCAGCAGCATGGAGCTGGGTTCCAGGGGCTGCCACACACCTGGCAACACAAGCATTCACTTGTGTCCAGAAAAGCCACATGTTCTGGAATCCTGTGTCTTGGCGTGTGTGCGTGCGTGTGCGCGCACGCGTTTAAATATGTATCTATCTCCAGATGGTTCTTCTCTCTTTCGTTTAATTTCTTTTTAATTATGGCAGCTATTCCCCAAACATGTTTTTGTTTATCTCAGACTAAGTATACAGTTCCACATATGGAGCGCATTTTGCTGTACATCAGTGTATCTTAAGAAATCAGCCTTCCTAGCTCGTGTTGGCAGGGGCCCACCCGATCGCACACTTGTTGTGACTCTCTTTGTGTTTTCCTCTCTTTCTTTCTTTCAGTTGGGGCTTCTGTCTCCTCCCTCCCTTCCTCCTTTTTCTTCTTGTTTCTTTGGGAATTTTAAGAGAGATTTTCTACGTCGATGAGCAGGAACCAACAGCTTCTTGGCTTGCAGACAGTCAGCCTAGAAAATACGCACACCAGCAACAATGTTCATCAACAGTCGAGGACATGATTTGCCCTCTCATGCGTAGTTCCACGAACCTGGCGTTCGCGTTTCTTCCTCATCAGGTCCGACGCTGCAGCAGCCCGTTGGCCAGTGCGTCTCCAGGCCCGGGTGCTGTGGCTCCGCTGTTCCTTCCCTGGAAAGCGCTGCCTTCCCCAGCCACCCGCTCCCCCTCACCCTTGGAAACACAGCCAGGTCCTGCTTGCCACCTTCTGATGCTCCCGCCCGGCGGAGCTGAGCGCCTCCCCGGCTGCTCCCAGCTGTGTCCGCCCTCTACCACGGCTTTGCTGTGCTTGCACTGACATCCCTACGTGTCTCTTCCACATGGACGGAGGTACAATGGTTCCTCCTTGTCCCCGAATCCGCCATGCCCAGCAGAGGCCGGCATGGAGTGTCTCCGTAAGCTCTCCTCAGGAAGCTGCGGGGTGAGGAGGCTTGTGTCAAAGGCATGCCTTGAGTGACCCTGCAGCTCTTCCTTGAAACCGTCTACACACCTGCTGGCGGGACGAGCACGGGGACTGTTGGAAACCGGGCCCAGAGGCAGGAAGCCACTGGGGACACGGTGTGAGACCAAGAGGGATGTTACCCCCTCCCGACATGTCCGTTCCTCCCTCAGAACGTGGGCGTCTAGTGATGTCACATTCAGCGTAGACACGTGTCATCTGACGCTAGACAGAGGGCTCACGCTCCTGCCCACTCTAGGCTGGCATCGTTGACACTGTGCTCAGGGGCTTTCTGGGGCAGGAGTGCCATGAGCCAGGGGTGAGGCCCGGTAGACGCTTGAGAGGAAGGAGCGGCAGCATGTGCAATGTGCCCTTAGGACGTCCTACGCTCCTCAAACTGCGTCCAAGTCCTGGGCCTTAAAGCCCCCAGTACTTTGCTTGGCCCGCTGCATGCGATTCCTAAAGGGCCGCTGATGAGGGCGGAAGTGAGGCTGCACTAGCGGGCGTGTGTTCACCGGCTTTGCAGGTGCAGCTCTGACCCCAGACCCCTCATGGCTGCGATACCTTTTCAATGGTGTGATGGGAGAATGTTTTATAACTGTGCTTCACGGCCCCTAACTCCAACCGCTTGATTCTGGTGCCGACCTTGACGATGGCCTTTCTTTGTCCTCATGCATGGCTCCCTGGAGGTCTGTGCTGAGCTGGACGGTGGCCTGGGGACTAAGCCCAGGGGCTGGCCGTGCGCCTGCAGAGAGTGTCGGCCCTCATCCTGCCCAGCGCCTTCTGCAAAGGGCTTGGGAGTGGCCGAGACGTGACATGGTCAGGAGAGGGACGGGACAGGGTCAAGAGGTGCGGGGGTAGCCGGGCTCGGTGGCTCAGCCTGTCATCCCGCGCCTTTGGGAGGCTGAGGTGAGTGGCTTGCCTGAGCCCGCGGGTCCGAGACCCACCTGGGCAGCCAGACCTCATCTCTACAATAAATCCAAAAATCAGCCGGGCGTGGTAGCGCACGCCTGTAATTCCGGCTACTCGGAAGGCGGAGGCGGAAGGATCGCCGGAGCCCGGCAGGTCGAGGCTGCGGTGGCCGGGAGCGGCCACTGCCCTCCAGTCTGGGCGACGGAGTGAGACTCGGACTCAAAAAAAAAAAAGAGGTGCGGGGGCTGTGGGCCGTGAAGGGTGGGGGGTGATGGAGGAGCTGGTGAAGGAGGGAGCAGGGCTTTGAGGTGGACACAGGGGCCCGGAGGTCCCGGGGCTGAGCTCTCCCAGCGTTCTCTGAGCACCCCCTGCCTCCGCCTCCCTTCCTGATGGGCATGGTGGACGACTCTTGGTCCCACTGCGAGCCTCCGCTGCACGGGGATGTAGCTTTCCACAGGAGACCCGATCACTGGGGCCTGGCCTGGGTGCGTTTGTGCCACCTCAGGTCCGTGGGGCTTTGCTCTGCAGAGAAATCCTAACCCGTTTACACTTGGGAGTTCCACGACCTCTTAGAATGGCGGCTTGTGAAGGACATGAGGTCCCAGAGAAGAGTCTTCGCAAAGTGTCAAATGCCACAGCAACACGCCCCGTCGCCTGCATGTTGTCTTGTCGTAGGAGATTCAGGCTCAGAGCAGCCAAGGCCCAGGACCACCGGCGAGCTTGAGAAGCCAGCTGTGTGACCCGCACCTGGTTTGTTTTCATTTTTGCTTCCCCCGCCCTCAGCCTCAGAAACCAGGCCGTTTCCCATAGTAACAACAACATGTGAATTTTAGTTAGGAAGTGTTTTTTCTTTCCTTTTCTTTTTGTTGAGGGGAGTCTCACTCTGTCACCCAGACTGGAGTGCGGTGGCCGCTCCCGGCCACCGCAGCCTCGACCTGTTGGGCTCCGGCGATCCTTCCGCCTCCGCCTTCCGAGTAGCCGGAACTACAGGGGCGCGCTACCACGCCCGGCTGATTTTTTGATTGATTGTAGAGGTGAGGTCTCGCCAAGTTGCCCAGGCGGGTCTCAAACCGGCGGGCTCAGGCAGTCCACTCACCTCGGCCTCCCAAAACGCAGGATGATAGGCTGAGCCACCGAACCCGGCTAGGAAGTGTTTTTTCAGTGCAAAAGGGTCACACTGCATACTATATAATCATTTAAGTAGCATGTTTTACTTCACGTCCACCTAAGGTTAAGCAATCTAAAGAAGACATTTAGTTTATGGTGAGAATGAAGCTTTCTGGTGAAACATCTCGCAGACCTGAGTCCTGCGGCTCAGAGAGTCGGACAGTTGGCTCCCTGGTGACGAACATGCTGTCGGTGCAAGACCAGCCTCACGGTCCCTTGCCCAGGCTTGCCGCGGCCAGGCTTCCTCCAGCGGCTGAGGCCCAGCTGGCCAGGAGATCGTCTTTAAGCAACGCTAGACAGCTCCAGCAGTGCAGGCCGTGGATGCCCACACCACCGGGTCGCACTGGGTTTGCGCACCTCGCCTCACCACGTTGGAGCCCGTGCCGAGACGGCAAGTGTCCTCAGGGGTCCTGAGCGAACGGAATCATCTTGAAGAGGAAGGACATAGGCCCCCAACCCCCAGCCGCTCTGGGGGGTGTGGTCCAGTCCCAACTAGAAAGCAAGCCTGGAAGAAGACTGGGCAGGACCCCCGCGTGGGGATTTGTGTTGGTTGCGTAGGACTTGGAGGGGTTCCCAATACCGGCTTGCAGGACTCCCCACATCTCTCTCCTCCGGGAGCTGACAGGGGGCTTCCCCTCTGTTCTCTGGACTGGGCTTCTCTGGCTCTCCCCTCTTCAGCCCAGCAGCACATAGTGAACATTAAAATTAAAAAGCGAGATGGGTCCAACTCTGGAGCCTCTTGCCAGTCTGCGGGCAGTGGCTTTCGAAGCAGCCGGGCCTGCATCTTGAACACGGCAAAGCCCCTTTTCAGCCAGAAGTTCAGCTAACTTTGCTTGAGAACTGTCTCCTGGCTCTGCCGATGTTGAAGTAGAAGCTACTTAACCCCAATTTCATGCCATGAAAAGACTCCACTTTCAGCTAAGACTTTAAGAAGAGTTCGGGAGGAGTGTTACAGATTTTCAGAATAGGAAGCCAGCACAACTCTCACAAGCCTTACAGGAACACTTCTTTTTTTTTTTAAAGTTCGATTTTTTAAAAGTTTTTTATTATAAAGATGTGGGGTACAATTCAGGGTTAGGTGTACAAACATTGATCATGCAGGCACCCCTGTTGAGGAGGTGTGCCCCTCCCTGCCCTGGCAGTTTCCCTCAACTGCCAATCCCCACCCAACACACACACAGTTTCCCACTTCTAATTTGCAAAGCACTCTCCTCCTCTTGAAACCACAGAACAATTCAGCTCGGTGGCTCAGCCTATAATCCCAGTGCTTTGGGAGGCCGAGGTGAGTGGATTGCCTGAGCCCGCGGGTTCGAGGCCCGCCTGGGCAACTTGGCAAGACCTCATCTCTACATAAAATCAAAAAAAAAAAATTAGCGGAGCATGGTAGCGCGCGCCTGTAGTTCCAGCAACTTGAAAGGCTGAGGCGGAAGGATCGCCTGAGCCCAGCAGGTCGAGGCTGCGGTGGCCGGGAACGTGTCCCTGCACTCTAGTCCGGGTGACAGAGTGAGACCCCAACTCAAAAAAAAAAGAAAGCACAGAACCATCACATAGGCTGGGAAGGCTGTGTCCCGGGATTCCCTCCCCCCGCTTCCAACCCTGTGGGCATCTCTCAGGTCCTCGAAACAGCCATGTCCTCGGGCTACTGTTTTCTGGCTCAGGACTTCTCGAGGGGTCACTGCCCACCTCCTCTCTTCATCCAGTGAACTTCATCTCATCGTTCAGCTTGAGCTCAGAGCGCGTTTTCAGGGAAGCCTTCCCCGACCACCTGCTTCCCCCAGTCCTCCTCATGAGGGAACGATCCTGCTTCCGCATCCCAGAGTATTAGAAGTCAGTTTCTAGGTCGTCATTTTTCCGTGTTATTACTTTGATACCTGCCACCCTTCTATGTGTCTAGCATATGGATGCACAATAAGTATTTGAAAACGAGATGAGGGACCCTCCACTGCCTCTCTTTTGCGGCGGAGAAATCTGAGGCTCAGAGCAACACGCCCTCGGTCGGTCACCAAGAGCAGAGTTTTGGAGTCGGAGAGATTTGAATCTGAAGGTCAACATCACCATGTCTCACTTGAGCGGTCGTCGCTGAATGGCTGCCTCTCTTTCCTTTAGGGTTGTATTCAGAGGGTGGAAACTAAGGGGATGTCCGCATAGTACGTGTGCACTACCAGTACACTCAGTAAGCTCTTTGCGTGTCTTTTAAGTCTGTTGGCAGGACTTCTAGCTCTGGTCTATGGAACGATCGCTTTCTAGGTTGTCCCAGAACATCAATATCTCTTCTTGCAAACCCGAAGCGAAGGAAAGGTCCGTGTTCAAGGCAGTTGCTTCTTTCTTTTCTCCTTTAGCTCGCCGCAGGGCGACAGTAGAGATGATGAAGAAACTCTTCAAGGCAAGAGAAATGGAAACCGCACGAAGGCTTCCTTAGCTAATGCAGCACATTTCCAAATGCCGGGTGACGTGTGCGGCCTTCTCATGTGTTCCAGTGAACAACGGATATCTGGATGGCAGGCCCAGGACAGAGACGCCAATGTCCAGGAGAAAGGAAGGAATCCTCGTGGGGATGCCGGGGCGAGAACACAAGGCTGTGATGGGCGGATGTGCCGAGGGATGGAGCTAAGGAAGCAGCCAAGATGGCAGCTCAAGATGTTGCCGGGAGAGAGGGCGTCTGTGCTTCAAGAAAGAAGAAAAAGGGAAAACTAGGAGAATGAGCAGCAACTTTCAAGGGATGTTCGGCTCAGGTCTCTTGACCCATAATCTCCGTTTGATGCGGCAGGCCGTCTGTGGTGTGCTGTCATAGCGTGATGTTCAATCTATAACTTGTATCTTCTCTGTCATATTCCTAAGCTATCAGGGGTGCAGTGCAGGCCAAGGATACGTATAGAAATTATAGGACTGCAATGGTAAGAAGTATGGAAACACCATGCTTCAAGGATTCTGTTTCGGTCTAAAAATGAAAGAAGGTACTGGACACCACACACATACGGGATTTAACATACATCATCTAATTCGCTTAGCTTCAAACTGTTTTAATAAGGTTATGTTAAAATCCAGCTGGTAAGAGCTGACCCAGCACCCTGAGAACAGGGGAGAGAGATGGAAGTAAAGGACCTGGGTCCAAATTCCAGTCACGACACTTACGATTACTGTGATAAAAGGGGTTAGGCTATGAGAACAACATGGAACTAACAGAGTTGCCCATCAAAAGTGGACCGGATAAGCCGGGCTCGGTGGCTCAGCCTGTAATCCCGCGCCTTTGGGAGGCTGAGGTATGTGGATTGCCTGAGCCTGCGGGTTCAAGACCCGCCTGGGCAACTTGGTAAGAACTCATCTCTACAATAAATCAGCGGGGTGTGGTAGCGCACGCCTGTAGTTCCAGCTACTTGGAAGGCTGAGGCGGAAGGATGGCTGGAGCCCAGCAGGTCAAGGCTGTGGTGGCCGGGAGCGGCCACTGCACTCCAGTCTGGGTGACAGAGTGAGACTCCAACTCAAAAAAAAAAAAATGGACCGGATAAAGAAAATATGGTACATATACATGGTGGAACACTACACGGCCATAAAGAAAGAAACAAAAACATGGGCTTTGCAGTAACTTTGTTGGATTTAGAGTTTACCATATTCAGTGATCTATTACAGAAACAGAGATGAGAGAACTGCATATTCTCACTCATAAGTGGACCCTAAACATCTATCCTAATGTTCTAAGAAAGGGATGGACAGTAGTGGGACACTGCTGGGGAGGAGGGCACACAACATCCCAAAGGGTACCTGACCTCAAACCAGGCAAAGTAGGGACCAAAGGGAGGCCCAAGCTTCAACTGTATGATGACCACATATGTACCCAACCCTGAATTGTACCCCACATCTTTAAAATTGAAAAAAATAGTTCTGCCTTAGGCTGGTCAAGCTGCGAGGCAAAACTCTAAGCTGGGAACTCCCCATTTAAACCAGTTTTGATAAAATCATCTGAATCCATTTCACAGTTTCTAAACATAGCAAACAGCCTCAGACACATGTGTAGAAGTATTAGTCAGCATATTTTTTGGTATAAGTTAACGAATTCTAGAAACCGCTCCAACCAAAATAAATAAATCTTTCATTGAACTTCAATGAAGCTTAAAATTAGACCATGCATTAGTTTATTTAAAGGTGTTTTGGGGGTGTGCTCAAGATGTACTGATTTATTGCTGAGAAAATAATGGAAATGGTTGATAAAGTGTTCACATGTTTGCCTCTCGCCCCACTTTAAACTTACAGGTGGGCAAACATGTTATCAGGGCAACAGGAAGGTAATCCTGGGTTCAAATACTGACGCCTTCTCTTGCTAGAATAACCACGGAAACAGAGCATTCTCAAATATTAGCATGTGAGTGCACCACGGGCCATCATCTGGATCGCTCGTTCACCCTGCTCTCTTGCATTCTTCAAACAAACAAGACCTCTTCTTGAAGACATCTGCACAGTTTTCCTTCCTCAGCCAAGTTGTCCCTGAACCCCCAGACTATGTGCAATATGCCTCCCCTTAGATCGTACTAGGGAACAGAATGCACGTAGACTCTCTGCAGTGCCCCGTTTCACATCCACAACGTTGCCATTCTCCCTTTAATGTCTGTATCCCCATCCACTGCAAGCCAACAGGCATGGACACTGCCGGTGTTGCTCACCGGTGAGTCCCCAGGGCTAAGCACAAATGCTGGTTGGTTGTAGATACTCAACACGTGTTACTGAACCAACAACACATAAAAACAAAAAGCAATCCAATGTCGTTTTGGAAATACAAAAAAAAATTTAGAATCTCCAGAGCCATTTTTCTGACTACAGTTGTCAACCCGATGGGCTTAAGAATCAGCCTCCAGTTTATTCCTAAATATTCCTGGAGGAATTCTGAGATGGCTTTTCTGCCTTTATCGTAGAGCAACTCATTGTGTGTCTGTGTGTGGGAGGGAGACAGAGAGAAGGGAGGTGTTATTCAGCAGTGATTAACTTGTTACAAAGAAAAGAAGAAATTCGGAAAAGAGAAGACAAATCTCACCTCTGATGAAGGCTGAATTGTAAAGACTAAACTTAAAGTCTGGGAAACATGCTTACAACAGGAATTGTAGACTCATACATGAACCTGTTTCATTTATGATAGAAACATGATCCTACATCTTTCCTAAATATAAAATAACAGTAGCAGCTCTTAACACCTTTATTGTCTTTTACTCAGTGATAGATGTCTATTCTCTAACTTGAACCTCACAATAGCTAAGTCAGGTAACTATCCTTATTAACCCCATCTCAGAATGAAAAGTAAGGTTAATGATAATAATTCATGTAGTGCTTACTATATAGTCTGGTACTCTTTCTAAAAATACGTGCGCACATTAACTCATTCAACCTTCAAAAAGATCTGATGATGTTGGTGTACTTCTTTTCATCATCCTGAGGTAGGAACTGAGGGTTAGGCAGGTAATGTTAGCTTAATGTCCCACGACTTGGTTGCCTACTCTGACCGTCCCCTCGCCCCCGCCCCGCTTTCCACCTATAGAGAAGTGAGAAACTGGTGATGGTGGAGACAGCCTGCATGAAGAAAGAAATAGAAGCCACGTTTGGGGACGTCAGAGTCTCTGCAGACCCCTGGATCCTTATGTAACCTTGCAGAGTGGGAAAAGACACTCACACTTGACCAATCACCTAATTTAGAGCTGCTGCATCTGAGGGAAAGAATTATCTTATTAGAGCCACTGCAGTAAGGGTTCAGTTTGTCACGGGACATTATTACATGCTCTAACAAGTAGGTTACTCATGAAGTGGTTTTACCCACTATTTTAGAGATGGCTAGAAAACTCTTGAACAGCAGAACTAAAGATTCAGATGGAAGAAAACCATCCTTAGCCGGGCTCAGTGGCTCAGCCTGTAATCCCAGAGATTTGGGAGACTGAGGTGAGAGGATTGCCTGAGCCCACGGGTTCGAGACCCCCCCTGGGCAACTTGGCGAGACCTCATCTTACAATAAAATAAAAAATTAGCCGGGCGTGGTAGCACAGGCCTGTAGTTCCAGCTACTTGGAAGGCTGAGACAGAAGGAGCCCAGCAGTCGAGGCTTCGGTGGCTGGGAGCACGGACAGAGTGAGACTCCAACTCAAAAGAAAAGAAAAGAAAAGAAAACCATCCTAAGCAATATCCATGGTCTTGTTGCAAAATGGCGTCTTATCCTTCCCACTGGGAAGAGATGGACGTTGCCGAATAGCTCGTGTTTCAGAACCTCAGTGTTGCAGGCTTATGCATCTCATTTCGTCATCACACAAGGGCACATCCATCTGTAGGGACAGCTTAGAATGAGCCGAGATGATGAGGCCCACCTGCAAAGACATCCACTTTTGAATTGACAAGGAGAAAGCCCTGTCACACAGTCAGACACTGAATTTCATGTAACCGGTTTACTTCCCTCATGAAGTCAAGATAAACAAGATGCCAAATCGTAATCAGAAGCTACTGCAGTTTTATGAGAACCGAATGCGCTCACAGTCTATAAAATCAGCCCTTGAGTCCCTGCAGGCGTATGTCTGGGGGAAGCCAAATTCTAATCGGAAGATGGCTTCACGGGCCTGGAATCCGCGGCGAGGAGCCTGGTGGGTCACGGGTCAGGACGTGGTGCTCTTGGCAGCGGGGGCAGATGTGCTGTCGCAGAGCGTTGCCCACAGGTCACAGTCACGATGCCGCCTGTCCTTCCAGGCTTGGAGTGGCTTTATCAAGAGGACCAGGAGAACTCAAAGGCCAGGCAAAGGCGGGGGCTCTGCCTCCACTTCCGTGGTCCACGCTTCGCCCACTTTCCCTGCGATTCTTCTTCTGGGCCATTCGCTTTATGCTTCAAGACGCCTTCAAGCTACTTTGCTGTGTTTTTGTTCCTGACAAAAAAGTCGATTTATTGCTTAGTTCTCAAAGGGAAATCTCGCAGCAATCATTCCTGCACTTCGCAGGCCTGTAATCAGAGCTCCCAGGTATTAACAACAGAAGAAACTTTTCCAGAAGTTAATTTTTAAAAGAGACTCAGTAAGTCAAGAATAATCTGTAATTTACCAAAATTGAATCACTCCTTCTTTATCCTATAGTGAGACTTAACTTCATGTCTTTCTAGCTTTCTTAAGGTGCTTCATCACATATTATTCTGCAGTTTGTTAATTTTTATGCCTTTATAGTTCACACTTCAGTTTGCAGGGGCCTGAAGAGGAGTCGCTGTGTGTCATCCATCACTGAGGTCTCTTTAACACGTAGGAGAATTTCTCATGAAAATAAGCAGGAATAATTTGATTCAATAAAAAAATAATGAGAACACCTGAGGCTGAAAGTATGTTACTTTCTGTCTGTCCACATACCATGGCTTTGGGATGAGGGTTAACATGATGTCTATCTTTCTAAATTAACACACACCACCCTCTGCAGAACTCTTTGAATTCCTAAGTAGATAATAAGAAATATACTATTGCTCATGATATAATCATATGCTCGCATAACTCTCTTTACTTTCTTTCTTTCTTTTTTTTTTTTTGAGTTGGAGTCTCACTACGTCACCCAGGCTGGAGTGTAGGGGCACGCTCATGGCCACCCTAACGTCGACCTCCTGGGCTCCGGCGATCCATCCACATCAGCCTTCCAAGTAGCCAGAACTACAGGTACGCGTTACCACAGCTAACTGTTTTTGAATTTATTGTAGAGACGAGATCTTGCCAAGTTGTCTGGGCTGGTCTTGAACCTGCAGGCTCAGGCAATCCACTCGCCTCAGCCTCCCAAAGTGCTGGGATTACAGGCTGAGCCACCGAGCCTGGCCATGACTTTCACATTAATGACCTAGAATGAGCACTTCATGTATTATCTCAACTAATTTTTCCCAAATTGTTTGAAGTGCTGGCTTATAAGGCACAGAAAGGGAAACCACGCAGCCTCCTAGCCTTACCGTGAAGTCAAGATTTGTGTCCAAGCAGCCACATGGCAGAGCCTATGCTCTTAACCACCATGATAAGCCACCTCTTAAATATAGATTTTCAGAAATGATCTAGTATAATCTCTTTACTCACAGATATGAAATAGTGAGACATAAGCATGACAACTTTTTTGATGGGCATGGTATGCCTAATTCTCCTGTATCATCCTTTTATAGCTCTTTTTGCTTCCCCGTCTTTCTATCAATTTAGTTTCTTGCTACGAGTACACACACACACACACACACACACACACACACACACGCACACGCACACGCACACACGCGCACACACACGCACACACACACACACACACACACACACATACACGTTTTCCGTTGAAAGGCTTTTGCCAGCCTCAGATCAGATTTTGTTTTCCCCAGGGAGCTCTTTCTGACCTCATCCCACTACATGAACTCTTAGCATTGTTTTTGGTCATAGCACTCTTTTTTAAGTTTAAAAATTATTTGTTTACCTATTTTAGAGACAGGATCTTGCTCTGTTGCCCAGGACAGAGTGCAGTGGTGCAATCATAGCTCACTGCAGCCTCGAACTCTTCACACAGCACTCTTTTCAGTGCAACACACTTGATCACCTACTCACCGGTGTCGGGGGTGCCAGTGTCCGGGCAGTACCTGAGTCCTCCGGAGTCAAGGCCTTGATTTTCTGTAGTATTTCAAAACAGGTGGGCTGAGCTTTTATCCACACATGGAAGTTCATAGTACTTGCATTTCTCCTGACCACTCATGCATCCAAACCCCTAAGTGGCCACATACGAGGCGCCCACGTCTTGCGTGCTGTATGTTCAGACTCGTTCTTCACCTCCGAGATCCCGTAGGATGGGAGCCTTAAGCTTCCCTGAGCAGAATACCAGCAGTGTGTTCAGCTCTGTGGAAAAGCTCGGCCCAGGGAGTGAGGGCGCCTGGGGTGTTTCCTCACATCGCAGCACAGCCAACGAAACGCGCTCCGAGCCTTACCTGACCCTGCCGGTCCGCGGCCGTCTGGCCCACTCCCCCTCTTCCGCCGTCCCCATCGCCTCCACCAGCCCTGCTTTTCCTCTCCTGTTCTGCTTTTCTCTTGCTCACGCTTTGTCTGGTGGCTCTTCATCAGAGCTGACCAGGAGAGACACCCGGTGAGCACTGCGATGTCCGAGTGTCTGGGTCCCACCCTAGCAAAGAGATCAGACGCTCTGAGATGTGGTTCAGGCATCCGCTTTTGCTGATGTTGTTTAATTTACCTAGATTATTCTAACACAGTCAGGTTTAAGAACCATTTGATAAATCCATCGAATCTCTGAGGCTTTGCTTTTTCATTCTAAGGAAGATCGCCAAGATATTCCTGTCAATAAGCCCAGTTTCTTCACCAGAGAAAAGCCCCTTCTTCCTGACTTCCTGGCTTTCATTAAAGTGTGACTTCACCAATACTATATTGATTTATTGTTCCTTTTCTGTTCCTCTGCTAGAGTCTAAACTGCCTGATGACAGGGCTAGGGTATATGTCATGCTCATTACTGACTTCCAGAAAAGAAAAAAGACACCAATTCAGTGCCCAGGGCATATCAGCCACCCAATCCACATTTTTTAATAAGTCGATGAATTTCAAGTTCAGAGAATGTAAAAGAATCAAGAACCAAAAAAGAATGTTTATTTTAAAAATATTGATGCGACTTCGACGAAAAAATAAATAAATAAATAAATATTGATGTGGAAAGACTAAAAAAAAGATGTAAAACATTTTATATTAGTTCTTAAAGTTTTCATTAAAATATTTTCACGATAATTTAGACATTAAATTTGCACAACAACTCTGATTTCTCATAAAATTATCATGCAAGACAATTAAATTTAATTTCAGGCAAAGAATGTGAGAGGAAATAAGCCACCATTAATCTTCGAGTCTTTCAAACTCCAACTCTCAGAGTGACTGGAATAAGACAAAGAATTTCAGACAGCGGGGGATACTATCAAATATATCTTCCCAGCAGGAAACGGGCAAACAGATTTGGGAACTTCAGCAGGAAGCTTCTAGCAAAGACTTGCAGCCATGTGAGAACTGGGGGAAAAGACAGCAGCTGATCCTCGTCTGATATTGGTGTGGGTGTCCCTCGGAGAGCAGGAGGGACCGGGCTTTTCCACAGTTGAGATCCAGCTGTATCCAGAGGAACACATCTCACTGTCACTGATGTCAACTGCCTCCTGAGCCCTTGACGTACGCTGTCCTGACTTTTACAGGCTGGGCACTGCAAGCCCACGTCATTTCAGGCAACGGCCCTTTCGACTCTCGATGTTTGGTGTCGGTCTGATCTCTGCTTCATAGCTCAACAGCAATGATAAAAAATAATAACAGCTGCTTGGCTTGTCTTTGTGTATATTATCTTTTATAATCATCACAGCAAAACTAGCAGCAGTTATAGCTGTCTACATGTTCTAGATGAGAGAACAAGCCAAGCACTAGAAAGCACAAGGAGATTGTGCTTACAGAGTAAGTAACTCATTCAGTAGGGCTCAGAGACTCAGACTGAGAGTTTTCTTGCAGTAGAATTGTCTACAGACTGTATAATTCTTTTTTTTTTGAATTGGAGTCTCACTCGGTCGCCCAGACTGGAGTGCAGTGGCCGCTCCCGGCCACCGCAGCCTCGACCTGCTGGGCTCCGGCGATCCTTCCGCCTCAGCCTTCCGAGTAGCCGGAATACAGGCGCGTGCTACCACGCCCTGCTAATTTTTTATTTTATTGTAGAGATGAAGTCTCGCCTGCCCAGGCAGGTCTTCAACCCGCGGGCTCAGGCAATCCACTCACTTCATCCTCCCAAAGGCGCGGGATTACAGGCTGAGCCATGGAGCCCGGCTTGTATAATTCTTAAAGGTTGAAGGTCAAGATGCAATGTGAGCATGTTCATTTCAATTCTTCCTTCCGATCCCTGGCTCTGCATATATCCAGAAAATAGCTCGATCCAGATCCATCTTTGGACAACTGGACCATCATGTTACTCACTAACCAACCGTTGATCCTAAATAAATGAACTGTCAGTTTGGACTTTGTAGGATCAAACCACCCCACTTATTAACAATATTTCCATAGAGCCATTGATTTTAGCATTGTACTTGATAAACAATTATTAAAAAAATTAGAACTACAGTGTCTTTCATGCTTTCTATATCTTCCTTGGTCTAGTTTATGTTACTCCAGAGATTTGGTTGTTAGAAAATATGTATTTATCTTTCCAGCCAAAAATGTATTTGCTAACCTACTATCTAAGAATGGTTACAGACATAAAAGAGGCAGGGAGATAGCCAATTCAAACCTTCTTCCAGATGTTTGGGTTTCAAGACAGTCAGTGTTACTTGCCAGCTGGAATGTTGCTGCATTTGGAAAAGGATAATTTCCACCATGAAACTTGAATAAGTCATCAATTTAGCCTTCAAGGCAAGCTCATTGATAGAGATCTACTCCCAAAATTCTAGAGAAAAGAAAATACCCCACCTCCCCAAAATAAAAGATGCAGTACACAACACTGGAGGCCTGATTTCTCAAATAAAGTGGTTTTGAAGGACTGATCAGTGAGACCCAGAAAATGCCTTACGCTGTAATGACTCTCTGGCCATTGATAGACCATTTTTATTTTCATACTGCACAATGTACAACAAAAGTCCCGGTTCGGTTTCTGGGTTTTGCACGCCATTGCTTTCACAAACTAGAACATCAGCTTCACGTTCGTGCTTGGTCTGGTTCGACTTCTTGGGGAATTTCCTAGTTCAAGGTAGAAAGGATATAACCAGTACTCTGGGATTTGTCACCACCTTCGACTGCGTACCCAGTTCTACCCTATTTCCGAGACATGGTTCACATTTATGCCTCATGTCTGGTAACCAGATCTCTGTTTGTGCATTGGACTTAACTTTTTATGTGAGGAATGTATTTGGGGTCCTACACCTCTAAAAGTAGGATCTAGCTTTATTATTTTCAAGCCAATTGCCAGGAACAAAGGCTCTTTCCTGAATGCCTGAGGCATTTTCACCCCATCACAGATGTCCCCTGATGACTCCCAGCTACCTCGGTTCCCATCACTTGCTCTGGATTCTCACCCCCCCACCCTCCCTCCTGCCGAGCCTCTCCATACACCTCCCTGAGCCCCCATCTCATAACAAGTCCCTTCTGAGTACCCTTTCGCCAGCAACCCTTTGCATTTGCAGCTCTGTCGATGGACTGAACCGTCTTCAGTTCCCACGGGCACCGTCTTCCCTGCCCCGTCAAGCCCAGAGCCTGTCCGTGGGCCCCGTTCGGCCAGGCATATGACACACGGGCCCTCACACATCCAAGCTGTGGACTGTGCAGGCGAGTATTCCACTCTGGCCAGGGTGTGGGGTTGCACAATCCCACATGCCATACAGTGCTGCTGGCACGGTCTCTTGCAGGAACAATCCTCTTCCTGGAAATAATCACAACCAGAAGCATTAAACTCTACAGCACCCTGGGAAACCACTTGAATTATGCTGTGAGAGTGAGGAAGAGATCAAGTGTCAGTCCTGGAGTCAGCTTTTACTAGAACAAGAAAACTATACGTGCACTGTCTTGATCACAGCAGTTTCTTCCTGTCTATTTTGAAAAAAAATGTGTGCCCTTGTATTGCTTCATGCATCTGGGTACAGAAGGTCTAAAGTTTTCTATCCAGGTTGGGAAGACATCTGAGCCATGGGAGTGTTTACTTCTCCTGCCGTCTTTACAATCGAGACAGATTCTTACCTATTGGAGACCTAGCACAAAGGCAAAATTCTGTCCGAATTCTCTGGCTCCATATCAAGCTCTGTGTCTAGGTTGCATTTGGTCATGTCCATTTTGGCTTCTGAAAGTCTATGTGATGCAAATGAGAATTACAAATCAGTAAATATACGTCTATGCAGACACATGTACAGGCACGTGACATTTTACAAAGTGCACTTGCATACATCATTTTGTTAGAGACCTCAAAGCATCCTGCAAACCCCGTATTATCTAGATTTTTATAGATACAGCAAAATAAATCTTGACGGACCGAGACCTCTAGCAAACAGGGAACGGCGTTTAAGGTCTGTGGTTTCAAATGTCCTGCTGCTCGACCAGACCTCCGTCACCAAGCTCACTGCCTTAGTCATCAAGCCCTCTGTGTCGTCTGCAGGTGTGGAGCACGTTATACTTGAAATGCGTGCTATAAAAGGATGACATAAACTCAAATTTCAGCAGAGCACCCATCTGGAAAGCTGTAACGTTTTATACTTCGCCTAACCTTGAGAAGAATTTTTGGCTTCCCAGATAACTTGGAAAGGAAAATTCTGCGAGCCCCTCTTCCTAGAACGGGAAAGCAGCGGAATCCAACATCTGTCCCTGAAAACGTCACACAAACACTCCATTCCTTTATCTATGTAGTCACTCAAGCAGCCATCTGATGGGGCATCTCTGGAGGATCGGGCCTGCTTCTAGACAGCGAGAGCACAAAGGTGGAAAGAGACATTCACCGAAATTTCTCGTAGCCTAGTGGTGAAGGCTGTACACGCTTTCAACAGATGCCCGCAGAAGGTGATGGGTCCTTGGCGAGAAACCCCACGGCATTACTGGAAGCATAAAAGGCTTCGTGGAATCAAATTCACATAAGAAGGTCTCAGAGAAAATATGCATTTGCTATGTGAGGAATTCAGGTTGAAGGAAGTCTATTTGTTACGGCTTAAAACAAACTCACAGAGAGTATTTTGGAATACTGGTGTGTTGTGGAGAGAAAAGACTATCCATGTCTGGAAGTTAGCTTAAGGCCATAGTAAGAAGAATCACAGATGTCCCCCTGAGACTTTTCTATGTATCCCGGTGGTAGTAAACCGAAGTGAGAACCCTCCAGAGTTTATAAACAAGAGCATGGAAGGAGGTCGGTCCTAGAGCCTTCTGGACAACTTGAACTCGGTTTCCCCAAATCAGAATCCGGAAATAGGATTTTGGTTCGGGAGGCATATTTGGGCTGTGGTCTCAGGCATCGAGGCGAGGGAACCGAGAGGGAGACAGAGAAAGGAGAAAAGCTGGCAGCGGGTGTCCAGAGCAGCAGGTGACACAGTGAGGTCCGATTCTGCTGGGATTTGCTGGGAGATGTGGAAGCGGCCACGCTGCTGCCCACCCGGCACGAGGAAGCCGAGGCCTTCACCACGCGCTTTACTCTTCAGCCAGCGAGGAGGGGTAAGTCCTGCAGCCTTCACGCTCTGGAGTGTCTGGCTTGGCCCTCACAGAGAGCTCTGCCTTCTGGTGGAGAGAGAAAGCCCAGGCCAGCTCGTAGGGGAACCATGCAGGCGACCTCTTAGGCGGGCCAGTTTGATAGCATTGGAGTGAGGATCACTTTGCTTCCTGCACAATGGGAACCATAGCTGGGTGTGGTAGTGAGTGCCTGTCACTCCGGCTACTTGGAGGGCTGAGGTGGAAGGATCGCCGGAGCCCAGCCGGTCGAGCTGGGGTGGCCGTGGGTGTGCATGCCCCTGCACCCCAGCCTGGGTGACGGAGTGAGGCTCCCACTCACACACACACACACAAAGCGAAGCAGCGTTTTCTGGCCAGGAGGCACCCTGGAGGCCCCTGGAGGAGGCCGTGGACTCTCCCTCGTCCAAGCTCTCCTCCTTGTCGGCTCCTTCGGGGAGTCCGCCTCCATGGTAGATCCGAAGCAGACACAGGTGCCCTCTGAACGCCTGTGGGGTTGGAAGAGCAAACTGTGCGGTGGGTACTGCCCCCAGACATGCCATGTCAGGAAGCGAGCGCGGGCTCCTGTGGGCTCTGGACGGCCGGTGGCATCCTCCAGGGGGAGGCCCGCCGACCCGTCTCCCGGCACCGCTGGGCCTGCTCAGGGGAGGGGTGGGCGGCGTCCTTCCTGAAGACTTGGCGTCTCTGCTCCCCAGGCCCTGCCAGAGTGTCCGCCGGGTACTTTCAGGATTCCGCTCGGGGGCAATAACGGGCCATGCACGACGCCCAGCAGCGCTGGCTGTGGCATCCCAGCGGCCAGCCCGACGTCGGCCGAGCAGTCCCGACTCTCTTTGAGCATCATGAAACGCAATCACCAGCCTCCCTGGGCCTCCCACCACAGACACAGACACCACGGGCTGGGAAAGGGGACGGGTCTGACGTCAGACCTGCGAGGAAAGTGCCGATCCACAGGCCGAAGGGGCGTTCATTTGGCGGCAGGGAGGCTGGAGTCACGACCCTCCGAGAAGCGTCCCGGCTTTCCTTCCTCCTTCTCTCCCTTGATCGTCTTCCCCCTCCCTCTCGTTCTATCTCTTTTCTTTCCTTTTTGCTAGGAGCGGGGACTTCCGCGGCCCAGAAAGCCTCGGAAGGTCCTCTTCCTTTCCCTCCCGCCCCCGTCGCCCCTCCTTCCTTCCTTCTTTCTTTCCTTCCATCCTTTTTGTCTTTTCTGTTCCTTTCGTTCACCTCTTCAATAAGCATTGATTCAGCAAATAAATCTTCTAACACCCTTGCAATAAGGTAAACAACACAGACGCATGCCCTTATGAATTTAAAACTCTCAATTTAAACAAGCCAGAGACACAGCAGCATAACTGGTGGGGAAAGCACTGACTTGGGACATGCCTGTGTGTAAATGCTTCTCAAACGTTTCGTTGCACTTCCCTGGGCCTCCTTGGCTTATCTGTAAAATGGCAAATGTAATTTTTTTTTTTTTTTTTGAGTCAGAGTCTCACTCTGTCGCCCAGGCCGGAGTGCAGTGGCCGCTCCCGGCCACCGCAGCCTCGACCCGCTGGGCTCTGGCGATCCTTCCGCCTCAGCCTTCCAAGTAGCCGGAACTATAGGCACACACTACCACACCCAGCTGATTTTTTGATTTATTGTAGAGATGAGGTCTCACTGCCCAGGCGGGTCTCGAACCCACGGGCTCAGGCCATCCACTCACCTCAGGCTTCCAAAAGTGCGGGATTACAGGCTGAGCCACCGAGCCCAGCTTGTAATTTTTTTTTTTTGAGTTGGAGTTTCACTCTATCACCCAGGCTGGAGGGCAGTGGTGCATTCCTGGCCACTGCAGCCTTGACCTGCTGGCCTCAGGCGACCCTTCCTCTTCAGCCTTCCAGGTAGCTGGAACCATAGGCACTCGCCACCATGCCCGGATAATTTTTTGATTTATTGTAGAGGTGAGGTCTCGCCAAGTTGCCCAGCTGGTCTCGAACCCGCAGGCACAGGCAGTTCTCTCACTTTGACCTCCCAAAGTGCTGGGATGATAGGCGTGAGTCACCACACCCAGCCACACATGCAATTTTTTAACCTCACAATGTTGTTGCGATATATAGTCAATTAGCTCTAGCACATTCCATGACACATTCTATAACACACTGTAGCTTTGCCTTTTTAGGACTTGTCCCAGGTAGTCCTTTGAACGAATAAACGTTGAACGAATATTTGAATGTCTGTGGGCAGAGTAATGTCGTCCCTTGCTCATGGAAGCGGAACACTCTAGAGCGGGGAGGGATGCCACTCCACATGTCAGGGGGATGCACAGCTGTAGGCGCCATGCCTCAGTGGAGGCTGAGTCTCAAGTCCCTCCAGTGCCTCCACTCGCTGCCCTAGAGAGTCAGCTGAGAACACCGGCAGCTGGCCCTGCGAGGAGGGGAGACCGCACTGCCCGGTCCAGTCTCTCACCGGGCTGTTTTCTGCTACCAGATTCATTTTCTTTCCTTAAAATATTCATTACACAATCGCTGCATTTTTGTGGCAGGAAACGCTGAGAGCTCACACATGCTCACCCCCCTCCTTCTCTCGCTCTGAGAAAACCTCATTCCACACGGAGGCTGGAAGGACAGCCACTGCCTTTCCCGGCCTCCCAGGGCAAGGACGTGGGCGTGAGGCTGGCGTCGCAATGGTGCTGGACAAGAGGGCTCTGCTATGTGCAAGTGGCGGCTCTTCAGTGAACACGAGGCCAAGTTTCCGGAGCGTCTCTACCATGATGATCTCGTCAGGCGTGTGGACCTGTGTGCACGTGCGTGCCTCGAAACCTCGATTTTGTAACTTATTTATATGGCATTACTGATTCTCACAATTTGAGATGTTTCTACCCCACTCTTTTGGCGACACAACAGTCTAATTTGTGACCGAAAGGACACGTATATAAGCAGTGCCCTGTGTTTGAGCGTTTAGCTGATTTCCAACACTTCAACGTATAAATAGCATTTCCATAACCATCTATGAAGTTAGGGGATTTACTTTCCCACAGCATACTAATTTTCTCAAAACACTGCATGTATAATGGCGTCACTTTTCTGGAGAGCCTGGAAGCCACAACTCCCTTTTGGATAGTTTTACACTTTACAGAGTGCTCTTATGTCCAGTGTCTCTTTGGGCTTTTGCAACAATTTTTGAGGATGACCGGAGAGCTGATACCAAGTCTGTTTTTCAGATGAGAAACAGAGGCTGACAGCTGGATTGTCTTCCTAAGAGCCAAGTTGATCTGTGGAGAATCAAGAGCTGACTGTGGGCAGCTTTCCTGACGCTAAAGTCTAATATCTTACATCCTTTTTTTTTCTTTTTATATTCCTACCTGTCACCTGGCTCTTTCTTTTTGACAAAAGAAAACATCATGTTCATCTTTGTTTAAAATTCAGTGGAGGAGAGTTGTAAGTACATAGACATTTGCATTATCTTGTGAAAATACAATAGTTAGAGAATGAAAGAGTAAGCTCGTACCATTCCGGAATGCTGCAGAATCTTCGTGGAAAAACTGAAATTGAAGGAGGGACCTACTTCACATCCAGCTCATCGCTCTCTCTGAGGTCTCTGAATTTCCCTCCAGTCAATTATAACCTCACCCTGTCCACTCTTTGGCAAGTGCAATGTCACGTGCAAATAGGGCTGACGCCTTTGTCCATCAGCCTCCGCCCTGACCCTAAATTCTGTGACCAGATCCATCTTCTCTCATTATGAGTAGAGCCTGCTGCCTCATGAACACTTTCCCACTTTGCATAATCTTCCAGACATCTCACAAAACCTCACTCAACACTTCGAATCCAGTTCAACACTTTTAGGAAACCAGGCTCAACTCCTACGGTTGTGGTTGGGAAATACAGAATTCTCATAGCATGCTGAAGAAGGTTCTAACCCTCATTTTGTAAAATGCCCATTGTCTGACCACAATAAAGAGCCACTAGGTTGTCCATAGAATTACTCATTGTGCCTTGACTCAGTGCTGCAGAAGTATTCAGGGCGAGGTCGTTGCCAAGAGAAAGTCACTGGAATGGTCCAGGGACAGAAGAATGGCAGCCTTCTGAGGAATGTGCTCTCAAGGTGTGGCTTTTTCTTCCCCCCTCCATATTTCTGTTGTGTTGCTTCTTCATGCAGTGTATTACACAGTAATAGTCGTGCAGCATGCCCTCAAAAACTCAGAAGAATTTCGCAACTAGGAAGATAGATCAGGAGGCCGAAGAGATGCCACTCAGAGAAGAGAACGGACCAAGCTGGAGAGTGGAAGGGTGTCTTCAAAGATGACACAAAAAAGACGCTCCCTGAGCAGGTGTTGAGCAGAAAAGTCCACGCAACAGGCTCTGCTCTGGAAGCTGCTTCCCTGAATTCGCAGAGACTTCAGAAATCGCAGGCAGCTCTGCTGCCGTTGGAGACAGTATTTAGCTTCAGGGCGACAGACTCTGGAGTCAAAGTCAGTCCGCCCATTCAGGGGACTGTGGTCGCTGGCATGAGCTTGGTGGCAACAGAAGAAGGCATTTGGTTGACAGAGAAGCTTTAATCCTGGAAACATGAGTCCAGAGCCCAGGAGATTTTGACACTGGAAGCAGAGGTGCATGCATCTATTGCTGAGGGGTATTTCTGCAAACTGAACCCGAGTTGCCAAACCATTATGGAAGGTCAAAGACATGTAAGTCGTGCAGGGCATTGCAGGTGGAGAATGTGGATAGAAAGGCCTCTACGGACAGCTTTCTGTTCCCGAGGACCAGCCCTGACTCACAGAGGCCTCCCCACTTGAAGGAGCATCTGGAAGCCATGGTTGGTGAGGTGGACTCAAACAGGGTAACCCAATCCCGGGAGCGACATTCCACCCCCTTTGCCATGCTGTATTGATAAGAAGCAAATCACCTCCCCGCCACCCCAAACACTCAAGGAGAGGGGAATGCACAGAACTGCGAGCACTGTCAGACGGGACTCGTGGGTGTCAGCTGAGATTCTGCCCGCCACTCAGGAGTGAAAACAGTTGCCATGACGTGTGGGTAAACTGAGCTCTACCTCAGGGGTGGTCTTCCTGTCTGAGCACTGCCCATGGCTTCCTAACTGGGCTCCTGGCCTTTCATGTTACCCCTCCAGAGAACGTTATTTAAAGTCCAATTTTAACATGTAACAGACCAACAGTGTGAGTGTGTGTCTGTGAGTGTGTGTGTGTGTGTGTGTGTGTGTGTGAGAGAGAGACAGAGAGAGAGAGAGAGAGAGAGAGAGAGAGAGAGAGAGAGAGAGACAGAATCGAGAGAGAGAGACTTATTAAGGCTTTCAGAAAGAGAAAAGACAGAGAACAATCTGGGCCTCAGAGTTAAACAGCTGTCAGTTCTTGGTCTCCGAAACTAGAAAAACACTTTCATAATCTGTGCTTTTTATCTGATCATGAAATCCTCTGTAGTCTTCTGTTGTTTTTCTTGAGAGTTCAACCAAAATGTTGGCTCAGATGTCATTATCACTATGTAGTTAAACTATCTGAGTCTTGAGGTGACTGGATATTTTCTATGGCCGTTATTCCCGTGAAGGTGCTTCTGAAACTTACATGAGCTCCATTTGTTAGTTTCCTGTTGCTGCATAGCAAACCATTCACAATATGTGGCTTCACATAATTTTTCTTTGTCGTGACACATATTCAGCGGCTTGGACTTGGTGGGGTGGTTCTTCTGTGGGGGTCACTGGGGTCACATGGGTGACTGCTGTTGGCTGGCTGCTTGCTTGGGGCCGACCCCTCAGGTGTCGGGTGGCTGGAGCTGACCGCTCCGTCCACGGGAGTCTCAGGTTCCAAGGATGCAGGTCGTAGGGCGCAAGGCCTCGAGAGCCCCAGCAGTCGTGCAAAATCACTTCTGCCGGATCCTGCCGGCCAAAGCCCATCCCAGGCCCGGGCAAAGTCCAGGCCATGGGAGGAGCTGGACAGAGCTCGAGGCCAGGAGGCCAGTGTTCACTCAGGTTCTCCCAACTGGTCTAAACAGTTCTCAGGTGGTTCCATGCCTTTGAACAACTGTCACAAATCAAGGAGGTGTTTGAATACACGCCTGTGTGAGCCGAGGACACTCTTTACAAAGAGGGGACCCACCTGTTTGTTCATCGTTATGAGCCTGTGCTTTGTTCTGTGCACCCCCACCCCCCACGGGGAGACTTGGGAATGTCTTGGCTTTTCCACCCCCCAATTTGGCTTCCTCTACACTCCAAGCGTTGGCTCATGTATAGACACGTGTGCCCTCATAGACAAAGAAATACATAAACAGCCGGACTCGGTGGCTCAGCCTGTCATCCCGCGCCTTGGGAGGCTGAGGTGAGTGGATGGCCTGAGCCCGCGGGTTCGAGACCCGCCTGGGCAACTTGGCGAGACCTCCTCTCAACAATCAATCAAAAATGAGCCGGGCGTGGTAGCGCGCGCCTGCAGTTCCAGTTACGTGGAAGGCTGAGGCGGAAGGATCGCCAGAGCCCGGCAGGTCGAGGCTGCGGTGGCCGGGAGCGGCCACTGCGCTCCAGTCTGGGCGACAGAGTGAGACTCCAATTCAAAAAAAAAAAAAAAAAAAGAAATATATAAACATACACGTTACGTATTTGCATATATGCATGCTGTTATTCACAGGCTTTGTATAAATCTATTTCCACAGTAAAGAAAAGAAGTCAGGATTTCTGTCCAACTCCTTTATGGTGATTTACAAGAGAGGAGAGTGATTTGTATAAATGTGGCCCTGAACGCCTTTCGGAAATCCCCCACAGCACCCGCTTGGCTTTCCCTCTGTGGCTGACGTGCTGTGCATGATAAGGGCCACACAGGACTTCTATCTGCAGGTCTGAAAAATCTCACAAAAACCTGGATGGACTTAGAGTCTATAATACTGAGCGATCTATCAGAAACAAGGAACTGAGCAACACTGTTCTCACTCATAAGCAGACCTTGAACAGTTGCCGTGAAACCGTAAGGAAAAGATTCACAGTAGTGGGAATCTGCTGGGTGGGGGAGCCCACCTTATCGGCAAGGGTAGCTGCATAATGAACATTTGTATACCTAACCCTGAATTGTACCCCATATCTTTAAAATTAAAAAAATTAAAAGTAAAAAAAAAAAGAAAAATCACGCAAAAAATAAAAGGAAAGGCTGACAACCTTTTTCCAAAGCTAGCGCCTTTGAAGTCTCCCTCTGGGATAAAGCAGCAAAAGCACGGAGGGCGTTCTGGGTGAGGACGCACCTGTCGGTGTGAGGAGACGGCGAGGTGTGACTTTCTGTCATGTTCAGCACGTGCTGTGTGAGCCCTGCAGACTCTCGAGTCTGGGTCCTGTGTAGCTTGCTCCGAGTTCCTGTGGGGCTAATTGTGGACTCTGGTCTTTCCTTATTAAGAGACAGGTGAATGATCCTGGCAGGCCATAGATAATCCAGGGTGACAGTGAGATCTAGGGTGATGTTAACGGGAGATGAACAGGCAACGGGGGATAGTCCATGGGGACTAGAAGAGCATTAGCAAGGCAAGAGCTCTAAGGTCGGGGAGCAAATGCTTCGACAGCCTCGGAGTAGGGCAGAGCACAGGTGTGGCGTGTCGGTGCAATGCCATGTGGCGTGTTGGTCTGTTCCAGACGTGCACAGGGCCCCCAGGTCCCAGAGCCACGGCTGGCAGACTGTGGCCATGCTCCAAAGCCAGCCTCCCCACTTCTGTTCATCAAACGCTGTTGGGACACAGACACGCCCTTTCATTTCTGAGTGTCGTTTGACTGTTTTTTCCCTGTGACGGCTGAATCGAGTCGTCCAGCAGCATCCACGCAGCCTGGACAGCCTCACAAATGTCCTCTCTGGCTCTAGACAGAAGCATTGTTGACCCCTGCTCTAGGCCCTTGGATTTTCTCTGGCAGACTCAGTGAGAGCAACAAGTAGCCAATAAAGGCAGGAGCCAGGTGTGCTCCACTGGGAAGAATATTTTTAGCAGACTACCACCGAAAGCTTTGGCTGTGCGTTCAGCTGGTCATTTGCTCACTGTGCAGCCTGGACAAGCGACTTAGTGGGTTCTTCCATTTCCAAAGTCCCTGCTAGGTGGATCCCTGACGTTAAAGTGTAGACAATAAATGTTCTCGAATACTTGTGGGGACTGCACGGACGCAGCATCCATGTGAACTGCTGTTGATACTAGTAATCACCAAGCACTGCGGACCGATAGCTTATTTTCTGTCTACAAGCTTTGTAGAACTGCAGCTCCCTGGCACCCTGGAGTCAAGTATGGCTGGGTGCTCGTTTTGGCCAATGAAGTGGGAGTCGCTTTGTAGAAGAAGCCATCGGTAGGATCTTAGAACACATTAGCTGAAAACCAAGGAGATACAAATTAAGTGTTAACGTTAGCTAATAATAATGAATCAATACCATTAGTTATGACAGAGGTGTCACAGTGGTATGTAGTGATCGCAATAAAGAAAACTGGGTTCAGGGCTTATGGGAGCTCTCTAGGCTATCTTTGCAGCTTCTAAGTAAGTCAAAAACTATTCTAAAATAAAAAGCGTATCTACAAGATTATCTTCACAAGAATTCCCAGGGACTCATACACTTTATGAATAATAATTAGGGCTTTTAGGGTCATGTCAAGGCTTAGAACAAAGTGTTTCTTTCTCATTGACATGTGTCCGTTTTGTGCATTTGTTAATGCATTGATTAATTCAAACACATATTGTTGAATAACTGCCTTATAAGAGACTACATACCAGACGCTTTGCCAAACACAGGAGATAAACTAACAAGCAACTCATAAAGTTTAATCAAGTTTTATCTTTTCTCTTGATTTGAAAAAAATGACCCTTGAGCTTTTCTAAATTGTATTTACTTGCATTCCACTAGCATTGATATAAAATGAGTATGGCTGCGCACAGCTGCTCATACCCGTAATCCCAGAACTTTGGAAGGCCATGGTGGGAGGATCATTTAAGTCCAGGAATTCAAGACCAGCCTGGGCAGCTTAGCGAGAACCTATCTCTTAAAAAAAAAATCTAGCCGGGCTCGGTGGCTCAGCCTGTAATCCCACGCCTTTGGGAGGCTGAGGTGAGCGAATTGCCTGAGCCCGCGGGTTCAAGACCCGCCTGGGCAGCGAGACCTCATCTCTACAATAAATCAAAAAATCAGCCGGGCGTGGTAGCGCATGCCTGTAATTCCGGCTACTCGGAAGGCTGAGGCGGAAGGATCGCCAGAGCCCAGCAGGTCGAGGCTGCGGTGGCCGGGAGCGGCCACTGCACTCCAGTCTGGGGACAGAGTGAGACTCCAACTCGAAAAAAAAAAAAAATCTGAGATGTTTAAGGCAAAATCCTCAGTTTTTACTGGGTATAAGATTTAATTCAAGCCTCTGTCTAAGAGGTATTTCTCTTAGATTTTCCTCCTGCATGAAGGAATAGCCATAAATCCTAACAGCCTTTTGGCTTAAAAGTAGACCAGAGACCAGTGTTGAGGGGTGAAGGTGCCATCAGGAAGGGGTGCAGGAGAGAGATGCAGGGGCCAACCCCCAGCACAGTCAGTGGGATCCCTTAAACCTGGCATTTAGGTGTGCCAGGTAACGCCTGCACCGTGTGGTTTTGTGTGCTTCCTCAAAAAAGGCTGTGACTCTGGGATCACGACTGCCACTTGCGGATAAGGAGTCTTCTGCGCATAAGTTGAATAAACTGCACAATATCAGGAGGAGGGAGGGAGGGAGGGAGAGAAAAAATGAAAGAGAGAAGAGAGAAAGCGATTTTAGATTAGGTCCAGATTCAAAAGCTTCTCCCCAGCAGGGACAAGCCAGCGTCTGATCATCAGAGCCGCGAAGTCAGGGATGTTCCCCGAGTCTCCTGGGAACGAAGCTCCGGCAGAATGACTCCTGTGGGGCAGACTGAACGCAAGATAGTCTGTGCTCACCCGGGAGACTCGCCATGGGTGGGCAACTGACAGCGCCAGCCCAGCTCTCTGCCACGGCGGCTCTGGATCGAGCCTTGGACCTGGGCTGGGCGGGCTAGGGCTGAGTGGGAGGACTGGGCCTAGAAAGAGCTTCCTGGAGAAACAGCAGCTGCCGGGGGGGAGGTTGCAAGGAGTTGGGCCAGGCAGGGGCTCTTCTCTGTTTCTCTTTCTCTTTGCTCCTTTTTACCCTCCCTTTCTTTTCTTTCTTTCCCTCTTTTCTGCTCTCCTTGCTTGTTCTCTCCCCCCCCCGTTTCCTTCCTCCTTCCCCCGTCCTCCCCCTGTCCTCCCTTCCGCCCTTCCTTTTGGTCACCTTGTCTTCCCAATCTGCCCCTTCTTTCAGTCAATCTCTTCTCCAGCTTTCCAACCCAATACTCCGTGGCTTAAAGCAACAGCACCATCTAACCTCCGGGGGCTCTGGGTGTGGAGGGGTCGGGGTACTTCCCATTCAGTGTTTCCCACATTTCCACGTGGCTGCAGTGAGTTGCAGCTGGGGCCGGTGTCCCACGGAGACTTTCCCACACGTCTGGTGCCTGGGTTCGGCTGGCCGGAACAGCTGGGACTTGCGGGGCACCTCTCCCTCTCTGCACGCCTCCTCGCATTTCAGCATGGCGGTCTCGGGGCTCCAAGGGTGGAGGTTGCAGGGAAGCAGAGTTGTCGAGATTCAAGAATCGGTCCTGGAAACCAATCTTGGGCTGTGTCCGTGATATTCCATTAACTCCGTTGAGCATAGAAACGGACAGACCTTGCGTGGCTTCAGAGTGGGAGGGGGTCACTGCAGCTGGCTTCTCACGGGGCTCATCAAAGTACAGGGCATTATGTAACCTGTGTAGAGAGCCCAGGTTGGGAAAGCACAGGGGCTGGCCGTCAGTGCCTGGTGAGGGCGAGCATTTGTGTTTTCGTTGGAAAGTATCGCTTGGGAAGTCAGTGACGTTTGGGTAGATACAGTCTCAAAAGCTGAAGGGATTATATTCGAAGCTTGGAATTATAAGTGAAATGTGCGTCTGTACTAAAGTCTGTCTATTGAGCTTTAATTCCAAACTGAATAGGTTCCATTCCGTTTTTTCCAAGATGAATTTTTAGCAATCCAATCTTGCCTGATGCATGCTGGGAAAAGAAAACTCGGATGCTTGATCTGAACAGAGTGACTCAGCAAAAAACTTTAAACAGACAAAAAAGCCAACATGGACGCCTGAGTTGTCTTTCAGCCAACACTTTTGGTTTTTTCTTGAGGCAGTTTGAGAAGGTTTTAACATTGAGAGCTTCCCAACTCCTATCAAGGCCAATGCTACATATTGTAAAATGTTGATGAATCATGACTTGTAGAAGGCAATGCTGGTGTCGTTTGGTAAAGAGGCTTCATTTTCTTATGAGGTTGCCTTTAGATACTCTGCAAGGAAAGCTTCTGCAGACACAACCAAACAGATATCGTACACCTAGGAAGGATGGAATTTGGCTACCATGCTGACAGTTTTTACAGTTGTAGGGTTATCCAGTCAGCTGTGGGAGTCGAGGTCATCAGAATCGTCAGCAGTGTTGAACCAGTCCCTTCGTTGACCCCTAGAGCTGGAAGCTCCAACCTCCTTACCGACAAGCAGCTCTTGTAGTCTCGGTACTCAGCTTGGCAATCCGGGAGGTGGCTCTGTGAGTTCATCTTCCAGTCGAGAAAGGGGTGGCTTGTGGTGGAGCTTGATGTCGGACCGGGAAGGTCTCCTCAGGGCCAGCCCTCCAGGGTAAGTTCTAAGGATCTTGGTACATTACAGGTTCTAGCTTAGTAGATCCAGGTTAGATGCTGAGATTTACAGTTCTAACAAGAGCCCAGGTAATGTGGATGTGGCCAGTCTGCTGACCTCCCTTTGAGTTGTACATCTCTGGTTAGCATAACCTTTTAGTGAACTGTGACAAGCTTGTAGAAAATCTGAGACAGAAGTCATGTTTTATGATTCTAAATGTCTTGTGGACTGAGGCAGAAGTTCTCACTATTGAAATGGAACAAATCAGAGATAAACTGAAAAAGACCTTGCCAATTGTTTTATAGATTAGCTGAAGTTAACATGACCCAACCCATTAGCCACAAGTCAGGGAAGTGCCACACATTTGTGTTCTAGATTGTCACCAGTGTGACAATCGTACCACGTGAAGACCACGTACCATGAGAAGAAATTTTCACATTGAATGAGGTAAAACCAAAGGGCTGATGACATCCATGACGGTTTTCCACAGAGCTTATCATAGTGGAAAAAATGTAGAGCTATTTCAGTGATGTGTTTGGAACACAAGGACATAGTTCACCCTGATTCTAAAGAGTTCATTTGTGCCACTTTCATGATAAAGATCACCTGAAAATAGCGATCACATACCATGTCCTTGTTTTGGCAAGCCACCCATACGGCTCTCTATAAGAGGAGGAAATTGGGCATGAGATAACAAGTCTCTGTCCAGCTGGGCGGGTGTATCTGTTGGATTCTTTCTCAGACACACCCTTTGCAGTGGGCTGAGCACAATCTAGCCTCAAGCTGGCTCTCTCTCTGCCTCTTAATTAGAGGGAAAATTGACTTGTACATGAAAAACGATGCAGGATCTTGCATTAAGGGACCTGGAAGGGGTGTGTGTGTTTATAGAACCTTTTCTTTTTAAATAATAAAGACTCTGGAACCTGAATTACATCACACTAAATTAAGAGAAGTGACTAGGAGATTTTTCAGGACTGGAAAATAATTTTTTGAGGGAGTTTTGCAGGGGAGTCAGTCACTTGGTTGAGTGTATATTTTTTTCCCCAGAGAGGAGCTGGGGACACAAACCCCTAGCTACTCATGTCTCTCCAGATGAATCCTTGAAATGGACCTGGTTTGGAGACTATTGTTTCAAAGTACAGGAGAGGGAACTTGCTCTAAGTCCGTCCTCTCCTATTTCCAATGCCAGCCTTTCATCTCACGTTAAGAACCAAATTGAAAACGCCAGCCCTCTTAGTAAACAGTTGACTTACTTTACTTCAAACATTCAACATAACTTTGTACTTCCAAGCTTACTAGGGAGTACAACACTCCCATTACTGTGTGAAGTACCACGGACTAGGAGGGACCAAGCTATGCTGTCACCCGGGTTCTCTAAAAGCAAAGCTCCGAGAAAGGATCAAAACCCGACAAGGCATGTGGAGGCAGGACACAAACCCAATCAAGTGCCCAGACGCACAGAAGGGAAGCAAGAAAGGAGGAGAAGCAGTCCTCTGAGTTACCCTGCCGGTTACTTCTTTACTACAAGCCTCGGAGAGAAACCACTGGATGCTGACGCGGAGGGCTTTCACGCATCGGGAGGGGCAACATGGAAGACTGCATCTTAGGGTGGTCCAGGGAAACGGAGGAGGGGCACGTCTTCCAGGCTGCCACACATCTCTTGCTCCAGGCTGGTCAGAAGTATCCCATGGAGAACTTACTCTTTAAACATCCAAGTCACATCATCTGACCCCTCCATGGCCACACAGTAAGGCAGATCGATATTCCCTAGTATGACAAGTCCAGAGAAGATGGCACATGGCCTGAGGCTTAAAAGTGGGCTGCAGGAAGGAGGGGCGGTGGTGTGATGCGGGGAGGGAGGGTGACGGTGCCTTGGAAGAGTGAGGTGGTCAGGGCATTTGGGGGAGCCGAGGCTTGTGTTCAACGGAGTCATCGCCTTCCCAGGCACCACAGCCAAGCTCTCCGGAATGTCTGGTTACTACACCACATCACGGGTGTCTTTCCTGAGAGAACGAAGACACCTTCACTCCTTCCAGGAAAGGAAAGTTGCGAGTCCAGTCAGACACAGAACCCCCTTCAGTGTCTCACCTCGCTGCTGCCTCCCAGAGGCCTCTGTCTCCAGCAGCACTTGGCGCTCAGAAGAAGGTGCCGTAAGCCAGCAGACTGTCCCTCCCGGGATCTCAGCTGAACCACGGATAAACGGCTTGGTGACTCTATCAGTCCTGCGGGCTCTGTGTGGTGGGGTAGGTGGTCTGAGCCATTGCTGAACCTCTCTGTTCGTCAACGTGTACCTCGGCCCAGGGCCACGTTTCGTGGGGGAGCATACTAGCAAGGAGGCGTTGTGTCAGAAGAGCCCATATATGGGGAAGGGATTGACCGTCTGAAGAAAAATGGCTGCCCACGCCAAAGCCACCATGTGATCAGCTGCTCCCTCTGAGGAATGGGCTGAGTCTGGGTCGCTGGCTGGGCGGGCATTTGATCGTGGCCGTAGTGGGGTGACAGAGGTGATGCGGAGTCCTCTGCTTACAAGTTTATGAACACCTTTCACCCCCATTCAAGTCTACTCAAGTGCCTTACTTCCATGGCATGTTGGATTTGCCTGCTAGGTCCACCTCTCACTGGGCAGAGATTACGAAGGGTTGGGTGTAATACAACGCATACAATCGTGTTTCTCTTATGCTTTGGGACTTTTGTTTTCCTGTCATTAGGATGGAGGCATTCTGTTCTTTGGAGAGTTCTCAAAGTGAGTGAGGGACGCACTCTGTAAGAGGAAGTTGATCTAGAAACGGAGACAGTTCCATTCCACTAGTCCCTGGGTCGTGCGGGCCGCCGGGGCCGCAGAGTCGTTCGACAGGCCACGGTCAGGTGCTCGGTCTCTGGCGACACACCAGGACTCGCCTTGCCAAGGGTCCTCTGACAGGGAGCTGGCTTTGCTCTGAACGACACAGCTGTACTGTGACTTTCTGAGCAGGGCTTTCTAGAGAACTCTCGCAGCATCCTTATTTGGCACAGACACCTTTATAATGCCAGATCTGCTAGATCGCATCGACCCAGGGCAGAGGAGCTTCCCGTCCCACCCGTCAAGCGGTCCGGTGGTCTTCCTGAGCGCACATCTGCTACCTTTAAAGTCTAAAAGGGGCCGGGCACCGTGGCTCAGCTTATAACCCCAGCACTCTGGGAGGCCAAGGTGAGTGGATTGCCTGAGCCCGCAGGTTTGAGATCAGTCCAGGCAACTTTGTGAGACCTCGTCTCTATAATGAATCTGTAGCACTGGCTACTTGGATGGCTGAGGTGGAAGGATCTCCGGAGCCCAGCAGATCGATGCTGGGGTGGCCATGAGAGTGCCACTGCACTCTAGCCTGGATGATGGAGTGAGACTCCAACTCAAAAAAAAATGGTGCTTCTCCTATGCCTATGGATTTTTTTTCCATTAGGATGGAGGTGTTTTGGTTTTCTGTTGAGTTCTCAAAGTGAGTGCGGAATGCTTTCTTTTTTTTTTTTTTTTGAGTTGGAGTCTCACTCGGTCGCCCAGACTGGAACGCAGTGGCTGCTCCCGGCCACCGCAGCCTCGACCTGCGGGGCTCCGGCCATCCTTCCGCCTCAGCCTTCCGAGTAGCCGGAATTACAGGCACGCGCTACCACGCCCGGCTGATTTTCTGATTTATTGTAGAGATGAGGTCTCGCTGCCCAGGCAGGTCTCGAACCCGCGGGCTCAGGCAATCCACTCACCTCAGCCTCCCAAAGGCGCGGGATGACAGGCTGAGCCACCGAGCCCAGAAGGCTTTCTAAGGGTAAGCAGCTCTGAAAATGGAGAGGTTGTTGTCTAAGAGAAAGTGTCTAGAATCCAATGGGCTCACACTCCTCATGAGCAAAACGGGCATATCTTACCTAACTGGCCGTGTTGGAGAGTTCACACTGGTCACAGAAAGAAAACTATTTGACTATTCAGAAGCCCGATAGACATGGAAAGACTGTATTTGACACCAAATCATCCATGCCAGATTTCCTCTCACTGGTTCCTGATGTCTCTTTGTCTAAGAACAACTAATCCCTTGTTCCATGGGGCATTGCTTGGAGTAAACGGGGCTAGTGTGAGGTTATCGTCTTTGCTCTGGAGACCACATCACTTTGGCTTGACAGGTGTCTCCGTCTCCCAAAGGGGCAGTGTCTGTGCCCTCAGTCTTCTGGATACTAAGCTGTTCACAGGCCGCAGAAGGGAAAAAAGGAAACACTGAGGTGTGTAAATCTTCAGGGCCATGTTCTCTTGCTCTGGGGCTTTTTTGTTTTTGCCTAGCAGGGGATGACCAGGACCTATGAAGCAGTGATAGATACAGATGGAAGATGACATGCTGGAGATCAAAGTCGATATGTTAATATCCGTAGTGCTCTTCAGCTTTCTTTTTTTTTTTTTGAGTTGGAGTCTCACTCTGTCGCCCAGACTGAAGTGCAGTGGCTGCTCCCGGCCCCCGCAGCCTCAACCTGCTGGGCTCTGGCGATCCTTCCGCCTCCGCCTTACGAGTAGCCGGAATTACAGGCTCGCGCTACCACGCCCGGCTGATTTTTTGATGTATTGTAGAGATGAGGTCTCGCTGCCCAGGCGGGTCTCGAACCCGCGGGCTCAGGCAATCCACTCACCTCAGCCCCCCAAAGGCGCGGGATGACAGGCTGAGCCACCGAGCCCGGCTAGCTTTCAATTTCTATCATTATCCTCTCTTCCCATACTGACCTAAGAAAAATAAAGAAGTTCAGTTGGTCACAACCTAACAAACTGACAAAAACGGGTCCCAAAGACACAAAGATGGGCAGTAGGAAGACACTCAAATCATAGAGCTGTGCACACCCTCCCAGCTTCTCTTCCCTGAGGACAGGCCGATCCCTTAAAACTGGGCGAGGTTCGCTCCATGAAGGAGAAAAGAAACCCTCAGTGTGGTATTTGGAAGATGGTGAGGCTCGGAGGCCAGCTGGAAGCTCCCTCTCTTCCCTTCTGAATAGAAAGGCATCCCTCTGGCACCAACACCAGCCTCTTACAAGAATTAATCTCAGAAAGGCCATGAAGATATTTGCTTTGGGCGTTGGCCATCGACTAAAGACATAATTACCTCACCAGATAAACCACTGTTTATCGGCCAGGCAGCCACATAAGGGCCAGCAGTCAATGAGTCATGAGAGACGAGTCTCCTTTCCCCTCTATGCATTGCAGATTTGCCGAGACACTATTGAGAGAGGCCCAAGGCTGTCAAGTTCTGGGCAGAGCAGTCTGACGCGAATTGTGAAATCGTGACTGCGCTTCCCATGCCCACCACATTTCTGAAACCCGCAGAGCACTGTTGCCGTCTCGTCCAAAACTTGCCACGGCTTCCCATGCTCAGTTGTGGGTGCCAGACGCAAGGTGGACAGTGGGCTTGCCAGAGTCACATTCGTTAGAGATGCTCCAGACGGAGTGACTGACAGAGCCAGGGCCTAGCATAAGCCTTCTGACTTGGAGTTCCATGTCCCACTTATTGCTATAAGAAAGATAAGAGACAGGAACACAATTTGAATAGCAAGCTAGTATAAACAATCTTCCCAATTTGCTTGTAGAGACTCATGGGGTGTATGTGCCCCCCAGACAATCTTTCCTCCTGGAGTGACAAATGTGAAATAAACTAGAGAGCGAAAGATCTCTAACAGAAATCCAAGCAGACACTAAACCCAGAACCTCCTCATCCACGTCAGGAAACCTTGCCAAAAATAGAGGAGTGATATTTCCCATTCTGTAGGCTGTCTCCCCCATTCTCTTGATGTTTCTTTGGTTTTGCAGAAGCCTTTCGCTTTGGTGAGGTCCCACTTGTCTATCTCATCTCTTACGGCAGGGGTATTTGGGGTTTTGATCAGGAATTGGTTGCCAGTTCCAATTTCCATCAGGGTGTCTCCAGCATTTCCTAAGGTTCTTATAGTTTGAGGTTTTACATTTAGGTCTTTGATCCATTTGGAGTTGATTTTTGTGTATGGTGATAGGTAAGGGTCCTGTTTTAATCTTTTGCATGTGGTCAGTCAGTTTTCCCAGCACCATTTACTGAATAGCTTCTCCTCTCCCCAGTGGTTGTTGATGGAGGATTTGTCGAAGATGAATTGGATGAGAAATTCAGGTTTCGCTTCTGGAATCTCTATCCTGTTCCACTGGGCTATATGCCGGTTCTTGTACCAATACCAGGCTGTTTTGATTATTGCAGCCTTACAATGAAGTTTAAAGTCCAGAAGTGTGATACTTCCCACTGTGCTTCTTTTGCTCAGAGTTGTTTTGGCTATTCACGGTCATTGATGTTTCCACATGGATTTCTGTATTGTTGTTTCCAGGTGTGAGAAGAATGATGCTGGTATACCGAACCCTGAATCGCACCCCACATTTTTACAATACAATTTTAAAAAAGATTAGCGATGTCATTTCATCACACGTCCCATTGCTTTTAGTCCCTTACACATAAAACAGGAATTTGGGGAGCTTGGGGAGACAGGATGCCTTCAGATCCCTTCTCAACCTGGGATGTCGCTGCGTAGGTCTGCACTGGATGATCCGTGAGGGGTGAGAAGGAGCAGAGCTGGGGAAGGGAGTGTGTCTGTGCTCCGCCCCGGTGGGCCGAGCCATGGCTTGCAGTCTGTGGGGGCCCCAAAACTAGCCTGGGTGATGTGTCGACATGCTGCTTGCCAGTGAAGCTTTTCCTGACACCCGGCTAAGGATACCTGACAGAGTGGAGAAACAGGAACTTTTTCATGGATTAGGCTTGAGCCATTCATTGCCTGAACATGGCAGCATTGTGCCAAAATGAGCTAACTTCCATGCAAGAAAAGCTCTAAGGGCCCTTGGTTCCAACTCGAAACCAAACAGCAAGGGATGCAAATGGTTTTTGACCAGAGAAGATATTTTTCCTTGGTAGGAAAAAAAAGTATTCTGTGGATTCAGCACCCACAGAATCTCAGAGAACAGTGTGGTGTTACACAGAGAATTCTAAAACTGACCCTAGCTGTGACGTGAACTAAAGTCATCAGTGACATCTTTTCTGCCCCTCTCAAGTCCCTTAGCTGTCTCTGGAAAGTGTGTCCATTGAGTACATCTATCTTGTTGAGTTAGGATTAACTCATTTGTGTTTTTATTTATTTTAAATAAAATAAATAACTCATTCTGTCACCCACGCTGGAGTGCAATTGTGTGATCATGGCTCACCACAGCATCAACCTTCTGGACTCAGGCAATCCTTCCACCTCAGCCTTCCAAGTAGCTGGAACTGCAGGCATGTGCCACCAAGCCTGGCTAGTTTTTTGATTGATTGTGGAAATGAGGTCTCGCCAAGTTGCCCAGGCTGGTCTCGAACACCTGGGCTCAGGCAATCCTCTTGCCTCCACCCCCAAAGTTCAGGGATTATAGGCACGAGCCACCACGACCAGCTGTTTTTATTTTAATTTCGTTTGAAAGCCTAGGCTATGTCACATAACTCCTCTACTAAATAAATAAATCTTCGATGCCTTTTTCTCCTCCTCTCTGACTTGGCATTTTATTACTTGAAGGCTGGGTTGCAGGGCTTCCTCTTACAGATACTCATCCTCCCTACTCTGGCCTGTTAGGGTCCCGTGAATGGTCTATGGACAACAGCCAGGCTCCCCAAGAATTACCTTTCAGACACACGTTCTTGTCTCTGAGCTTTCAAGTAGTCTATTCTTTCCTAACATAGCAACAAAAATATTTCTTTCTCTGTTTCCTCTTCCACACCTTCTTTCAGTAAAAAACCCCACCTGGCCATGAAACCAATCATCAATCATCAATCCTGTGTTCTGCACGCTCCTCCTGTCCCAAACAGGATTTTACTTTCTTCTTCTGTAAGTTTCCAGAACACGTCTTTCCTGGTTCATCACTACAGGCCTGGTTCCCTGAGAAACAGTCACTGATGTGGAAGTTTGCAAAGAGGCGTTTTCTTGGGACCTTCTCTAGGGATCAACAGGTCCGAGGACGTGAAGAAAGCAGGACTGGGCAACAAGGAGTCGGGCTGCAGCACCCAGGGAGGCCAGTCGGATCAGCCCTGCAGGACCGTCTTGAGCTGCTGCTGGGGGACTGGGCCGCCACGTCCCTCTGTCCACCGTCTCTGGACACGGGCGCTCCCGGGCACGGCGCCCATGTTCCACACGGGGCAGCAGCAGGGAGGAAGGATTCGGCTGTGTGCGATCACCCGGAGGATGCGTGCTTCTGTCCTGAAGAGACAGGAGGCTGGTGGGAAGGCAGGTGGCACTCCACGGTTTCCTTTCCAGAGTGCACGTTTGTGCTCTGCCCTGTGGGTCGTGTCTTTACATCCTGGGAACTAGAAATTGCGCCCTAAACCCTTCTTGAATTTAAAGGTCTGTTAATGAGTTATGCCAGACACGGGTCATCCATTTTACAGAAAATAAATTTGAAGCATAGAGTGATAATTGCAGTTGGTCAGTGACACAGTTAATTTAAAAGTTTCAATGAGCTAGCCTGGTCTTCAAGACTGTTCAGTTGATCAGCTTGGAGGGAAAAAAAGATTCCGTCGGCCCAATACCCATAGCAGCTCTGAAAGGGCCTCAGTCAGGTGGAAGGTAATTGACCTTGCCCCCTCAACTCCCCCAGAGTTCCTGCTTCCGAACCTCCCTCGGGCACCTCCAGGCGATAAGTTACGAGACTTCTTTTTGGCACATATGTGCATGCAGAGAGCCAGAACTTTCAACTGAGATTTAAGACAACTCTGGCCCACTGCCCGGGGCTCGTATGGTGGAGAGAGCAAAGAGCGCCCTCCCCAAACTTTTAAAACAGCCTGGGAGGAAGATGGCCTGGCTGGCGACTCCTGATACTGTTTCCAGGAGACTCGCCAGAGTCATGCACCAGAGAAGCTGCAAGGAAGCCTTTCTGAGGACAACAGCGGCTCTTCCCTCACCGGTCCTGCTCCCGGTCCCGCCCCTGCTCCCTGGCATGACTGTGACCCCGTCCCTGCTTGAGCAGACCCAGGCACCTGTGACGCGGCCTGTCTCTAGGAAATCTCTGCGTGCCCGCTGCAGGCCCAGGCCGTGCGCACGAGTCTGCTGTGGTGCACAGATGCGGCCTGCTCCTGGGTGGGCTGTCTCCCTCCCTGCCCTGCCCGGGGAGCCCAGGAGCCCGGGCGGAGAGCGGGCCCATCCTACCACCTGCCAAACCGCGATGCTCAGTGTGTGGGAGGAGACACGCACACGGAAGCCACGTCCTGTGGGCACCTGTCCCCGACCTTCCTGGCTGTTCCGGCGGTCAGCCGCCCTCGGGTGTATCACACACACCCGGCGCCGAGGCCACCGGTCGCGCCTGATCCCTCTCTGTCCTCACACGCTGACCCAGGCCTCCTGGTGCGCCGCGGCTGCTTTCGCGCTGCCGTCGGCGTCCTGCTGCCTCCCGGGCTCAAGCCTGCAGCCCCGAGGGGCGACCCCCGCGAGCCTGCGCCGGAAGCAGCAGCCCGATTCGGCGAGTTAGAAGACTGGCAGGCCTGCTTCCCTCCACACACGCCGGGCCCCGAGGTGCAGTTTCTGGTTTTTCCAGACCCCGCAATCGTGACCCGAGAGATCGAAGCCGGCATCCCGCGGGCAGGAGCTCTCCGGGCGATGGCCGGTGCGGACGCCCGAGTCACGGATGCGTTTGGGGGCTGGATTTTCCCCCAGACCATCTTCGCGCTTTGCCCTCCCGCCTGCACGACACACACAGGCATCGCTTACGGGTTTCCACACTCGCATGGTGTGTGGAGTTGTCTTTTTCCTGCTGAAGTCACATCTCTCACCTGCACTCGCTGAAGTTCTACCCAGACGTCAAGTCCAATTCCAATGCCGCCTCCCCCTTGAAGACCTCAGCAGCGCCCCCGGAGTCCACGGGTGGTCCATGTCCCTTCCGCCCCGCCTACTCCCTGATTCACATCCAATTATCCTATCCGGTCTCATCTGACACTTTCTCTCATGATTTTTGGCCACGTGGGCAACCTCCTTTGTGAACTGCCTGTTGGAGTCCTTGGACACATGTTTAACTTAAGCAACTGCATTTGTCTAAATAATTTGTAGAATTATTTATATATTCTGGATACAGGTTATTTGTCAGCCATGTTATTGAAAACATCTCCCTCCATTATCAGTTTACATTTAATTCTGCTAATGCCTTTCATGAGTAAAAATTGTTAATTTTAATTAAATCTAATTCATCAATCTTTCATTCAACGGTTAGCAATTGTAATTGTGTGTGTGTGTGTGTGTGTGTGTGTGTGTGTGTGGGTGTGTACTCTTAAGAAATCTTTGCTTAATCCAACACCATGAAGATGTTTTTCTTTTAGAAGCTTTGTAATTATGTCAGGTCTAAGGTCCATCTGGAATACATTTTGGTGTTTGGTGTAAAAAAAGTGTCAAGCTAATTTTTTCATAAGTGTGTACAATTAATCTTGAGCCATTTATCAAAAATACCCCCTTTTCCCCACTACTCTGCCAGGGGAACTTCCTATAAATCAATGACAATGTTTGGGTCCATTTCTGGGTGTTTTATTATTTTTTATTTCTTTAGCCCTGTGCTAAAATTGCAATTTTTAATTAGTGTTTTGTTGTTGCTGTTTTGTTTTTTGGAGCAGTTGGTACACGACTTTCAACACATTCTTCTTTTAGATTTTCTTTGATACTTTTGAACCTTTGGATTTATATATATTTTAAAAATTGACTTCCTAAATGCCACAAAAAGAGCCATCTGGGGTTTATAATTATAGTTGTATTGATTCCATAAATCAATCTGGGGAGAACTGACATCTTTAAAATAATAAATCTTCCAATGTATGTGCCTGGTATATATTTTCATCTATTTAGATCTTTAAAAAAAATTTTCTTTTATAATATTTTACTGTTTTTACTATAGAGGTAAGAAATGACTTTTATTAAATTTAGTCTAAGTCATTTGATGTTTTTGATGGTTTTTATGCATCGATTGGAAACTGCATATGGTTTTTATATTTTTTCCTGTTAATTTGTGTTTTATTTCCAAATGTTAAACCAACATTTCATTCCTGAAATAAACTCAATGTGATCATAATATAGTTCTGTTTTTCTATATTTCTGGGTTTAATTTTCTAATATGTTGCTTAGATTTTTTTGAGTGCATGTTCATGAGAGATGTTGGTCTATAATTTATTTTTTCTGTGTTGCATGGTTTTTGTCAGGCTTTGTATTAAGATCATGCCTGACCCATAAAATAAATTGGCAAGTGTTTCTTATTTTTCTATTCTCTGGAAGAGTATGTTTAAGATTGGTGTTATCTTTTCCTTAAGCGTTTGGTAGAATGCAACCGTGAAGACTTTTAGACCCCTGGGTTTTTTGACGAATTGTTTTCCTTTGCAGTTCAGCAATTCTGTTCACTTTGCTCTTTCTTCTTATGTGAGCTTCAGAAAGTTGTGTTTTAATCTAAATTTTCAAACGTATTACAATGAAGTCTTTCCTCAGGTCTGCTTATTTCTTTGCAATCTGTGAGATATGTAGAGATAAGTTGTTTTCAATTTTTGATACTGATATGCAGTGGTTTTTCCCTTGATAAGTATGTCAGGAACGTGTCAAATGTACTGGTATTTATTGATTTTTAATTGAATTTTTATTTTAAGATAATTGCAGATTTACAGACACTTGTAAAAACTATGACAGAGGGATCCCCTGGATATTTTGCTCGGTTCTTCCCGATGATAACATTGTGCAATAATAATATAGTTATTTTATTTCAGCAGGTTAAGGAGACCTTCCCAAAGCTTTCTGCCTTGCCTCACTTCTTGGGGTACTTTTTTTCTTTATTTCCAGAATGTTGTTTTATGATTCTCTGACTGCCTTGGTTTCTCTCTGGTGCCTTATACTGTTAATTTTTTTCTAAATTTTTCCTTTTGTCTTTTATCCAGATTTTATAGTTGTTATAGATGGAAAGATTGGTCTCTTAAAAGTTACTCAAATATAATCAGATGCCTGGCAAAGTCCATCATTCTATTTTATTTAAGTCCTTTACAAATAATTCCAGAATATGAGCATTTGCAAGGGTGTTACAGCTGGGGTCCAGTGCCTGGCGGTCTGTGCTTTGTGGCATCCCAAGGAGAACGAGGCTTCAGTTAGACTGGTTTTCTTTCACACGTTTGGGGAATTGGGTTATGCCCAAAACCTTATTTTTAAAATCGGGTATTAGTTTTAATGCTAAAACTGATTCATTTCCACTGCAAAGAAGTATTCTGAGCATCTCTTGGTTCATAGCAAAGCATCCCCAACTTGGTGGCTTTAAACAGCAATGCTTGTTTTGTGATTGTTCCTGCTCTAGGAGTTGACTGGGATCATCTAGTTGGTTCTAACTGGGGTTCTCAGATGGTGGCAGTGGGATGATGACGGGAGCTGGGATCACCTGCACGCTTTTCGCTCTCACACGTCGGTGGGGGAGGAACCAGCGCCAAGCCAGCTGAGCTCCGCAAGGGTCTCTCTCGGCGTCCTGTGGGCATCTCTGTGTTCTCCTCTCGTGAAGTCTTCAAGGAGGTGGAGGTTCTCACAGCTGCCCAGAACTGGAAAGTTACATCCCGAAGAGAAATGGGCAGAGGCTGCATGGCTCTTTCTAACCAAGCCTGGAAGTCCCACGATGCCATCCGTGCCACATTTTGTCGGTGAGTCACTCACAAAGGCCCCTCCACGGTCAGAGGGAAGCGGCAGAGCCAACCCTACTGAGGGAGACACGGCAAGATCCTGGCCAGCAGGTGAGATGGGAAACGTCCGTGTGGCCATTTTCGGAAAACACGTGCTGGTGTCATTGGAAATCGGAGCCCCGAGGAGAAATGCAGCTCATCCGTGGCGAGCCAGGAATATTGGCTCCGAGTTCCAGATTCTTATTTAATATTAATGGGTAATTTTAAGAAAAACACAGCAAGCTCTTCAGAACATGTTTGGGCAGAAACATTGTTTTTAAATTAAGTGCTTATAAATTAATAGCACCATTATAAAAAAGATAAAGGAACAAGAACTAAAGCTCCATAAAATACAGTAAGCACTAAGAACAGACAATAGGATCTAACAATTCTCTCATGTTTACGATGTTTAATGAAAATTTCTGATAAGATGATATCAAAGACCATTTGCAAAGAGTTTTAGAGATCCAAGTCATCATTACTAATCATAACGTTACTACTAATTATTCTCCATTGATGGTTCACTCAGCTTATCCTTTGATATGTATAACAACTGAAAGACCAGTATTTCATAAGGCATTTCCATTGTTCTCTTGGATGGGTCTAACGGCCTAAAGATTTTTCTTGCATTGAGTCAAATCCTTACTCTGTTCTTCTGTCCAATCCTGTTCTCTGCAGCAGAGAGAGAAATCACTCTTTCTTCTGTGTGATAGCTCTTTATAAGACTCTGAATAGGTGTGAAACATTATAATGAAATGAATCAAATAAAGTTTGAGGTGGATAAATACAATACTGAATACTTAGATTAAAAGAAAAAAATCTCCATCTAGAAAATATGATCTTTACTGCATGTTTACCATATTTCAGAATTTCACAGATTGAACCATTTAATCCTCTGGCTCCATTATTATTATGCATTTACAATTAAATAAAAACAAGACCTATGCGGTCACCAGCCAGTTTTTACAAGAAGACAGAGTCCAAACAAGGCCGTGCAGTCTCGTGCCTGCATTCTTTATGGTAGGCTGTGCTACCTTAACAGGGCAGTATATCACAGGACAACGTCCACAACACGCTGGCACAAAGTTCTGTTTGTGGTTAGGAGCAGCTATGTGCCATATACCTGTTTTCAGCCTTTTCACAGCAACTCTCCTCACACAAAAGGCAGTGGTCAAAGCCAATCCCAAGGAATCCGGACACATTTGCAAAGCCTCAGGGCCACTTGCTGACTTTGTGAATCAGAGCACTGTAGACACGTATTCCTGCTTGCCAGTCATCCATTCTCTACAGAGGTAAGCTAGAATTTTAAAATGCTTACCAACACAAATTGCTTCTTTTCCTAAACCCTCCCAAGTGACTTCCCATGCCTCTGGAAGGCCTTCGTTCCTCTTGTGAGTTGCCGGGCCTCCCGTGGACAGGCTTGGAGGGCCTCTGTGACCTTCCCAGGTGGTTCCTACTGCTCCGTGTTTCAGCCATACTTAGCTCTTGTTTCTGAACACACCACACGTTTCTGTTCTAAAATGTTGACATGACTTATCTTGTCCTGATCTTACTCTTTCTTGTCATATGGACGTCGTTTTAAACTTTACCTCATCAGAAAAGTTTTCATCAGTCAGCTAAGACAATGCAGGGACTCATCCACAGCCCCCGTTATCCAAATGCCCTTATATTATCCTCATATCACTTGTCATTACATGAGTGATTCCTGTGGCTATTGATTAAATTTTGCTTTTCAAATTACCTGTCTGCTGGCATTTAGTAGGAGCTCAAAATGTATTTGTTGGCAAAAGGGGAATGAATACACAACATTTTTTTCACAGGATTTCCTCCTATTTAAAAATGTGTATTTCTTCAGAAAATAACTTCGTGAAAATGTATCATTTGGGTCAACAAGCAAGATCAAAACAACTCAAATGGAATTAAAGAACAGGATCATAAGTGAACTAACATGGGACAGAAAACCAAATGCCGCATGTTCTCACTTAGTAGTGGGAGCTGGCCGGGCACTGTGGCTCAGCCTGTCATCCCAGCACCTTGGGAGGCTGAGGTGAGAGGCTCACCTGAGCCCGGGGGTTCAGGACCAGCCCAGGCAACTTAGCGAGACCTCGGCTCTACAATAAATAAAAAACTAATTGGGCATAGTAGCACGTGCCTGTAGTTCCAGCTACTTGGAAGGCTGAGGCTGAAGGATTGCCGGAGTCCAGCAGGTTGAGGCTGTGGTGGCCGGGAGCGTGCCACTGCACTCCAGCCTGGGAGGCAAAGTGAGACTCTGACTCAAAAAAAAAAAAAAGAAGTGGGAGCTACACTAAGAACCTGCAGAGGCCTCCAGAATGGCATCATACCGGACACTGGAGACTCGGGGCGGGGGAGGGAGGGCTGAAAAGTTCTCTATCGGGTACAGTGTGCGTAAGTGGGGCCAGGGGGCCCTTGAAGCCCAGACTTCTTTGCCCCCACAACGCGACCCCATCACCAAAGGCCGTCTGTACCCCCCAAGCTACTAAAATAAAGAAGAAAGAAAAAACAAAACAAAACAAAAGCAACCTACTCCCAGACTGGGTAGCTGCTTTTGAAAAAAACTGCATCCAAGAGGTCAGTTTGTCCAAGGTGTAGCAGAGCCAGGATCCAAACCTGCCTCATGCTGCTTGAATTTTCCTTGCTTGTTTGTTGATAGCATACTGAATTAACAAAGAAAGAACACACACGGTTTCTAAAAGGAAAGAGAAAATGAATTTCCATCTCCCTCCCCCCCAATGAAAGACTCAAATGAAGGTTGTATCAGGCAAACACAAAAGAAAGAGTGAATACAACATCAGGCAGCCTGGAATTCTGGATGGACCGGTTATGCCACTTGGTGGAACACACCATCGTCATTAAAATGTGTAATACAGTTGAATGAACCAAAGCGGCAGGTGAGAGAGCTGACGTCACATAGTACATTCACTTTGTTTTTCCTGTTTGCGGAATTGGCCGTCAGGGCATGAGAGAAAGCAGGCAGATCTCAAGGACCATGATGTGGACAAAGAATTAGAGTGGCTTGGGCAGGTTCTGTCCCTGTAGTCAGAGGAAACCTGATGGGTTGTTTATGCCTGGGAAATAAGCAAGTGAGGCAGCTTGATAATAGATTCAAAGGTTGAAATAAATGAGGACATCAAGGATGACACCTGACACTTCAGTTTAGGCGAGCTGTCACGCGTCACTTTGTTTAGAACCTAGACGGTTTATTTTCTAATTATTTTGCATGCCATCTCCAGTGTTCTTTCACGGAGCTAGCATTAAAATGTAAGCACACCTGCATATACACTCATGTGTGTACACAAATGTGAGGCATCCCAGGATGCAAAAAAATGAACACTCACAGTCTCTCCAGAAGATACGTTGGCGGGAAATAAAAATAAATATCAGCAAAATAAAAAATGAATTTAAAAGAAAAGATGCAGATTCTAAATGTCATCAGCAAATACATTATTATTTATGACATTTAAATCTGGATTATACCAGATACATGATGTTTAAAAACAGACGTTTCTAAATTAAATTCCAAGATAATCTCAAACTGAATGGAGTTGTGATGAGGAGAGATTTGAAATCACGTTAGCTTCCTTATTCTATTAGTGAACAAGGTACAAAAGAAAAGGTTGTAATACATATACTTATGTTAGGGTGGCCACTAGAGAAAATAAATAAATGTGTACATTTTGCTTAATTATAAGAAAATAGGATTGAAATTTTATTTACGCAAAAAGGTGAAAAACAAGATAAGATGCTGGAAAAATGCTAAACAGTGCATTAAATAAACAGGCAGAAATAATTTCAACTATACCACTAAACAAATTAAATGTTAATTACTTAAATTCTTATAGTAAAAATAAGATATCTTATTCATTAAGAAAATAATATTCAAATGCACTCTGTACACAAAAGATAAAATTAGATCAAAAATTTTTTTAAAAGTAAATATTTAAAATAAAAGGACGGAGTGTCCTAGTCAGCTCGAGTCAGAACAAAGTACTACAGACTGCGTGGCTTAAACAGCAGACATTTATATTCTCAGAATTCTGGCGGCTGGAAGCCCGAAGTCAGGGTGCCGGCACGTTTAGGTTCTGGTGAGGGCTTAAGATGGCCGGCAGCATCCCACTGCCTTCTCACATGCCAGAGGGAGAGAAAGACAGCGGGTTATTTTGGGTCCCTTCTTCTGAAGACACTGCCCTCACCACGAGGGTCCCTTCCAGGTGACCTCATCTAGACTCACGACCTCCCAATGCCTTCATCTTCAAATGCCATCACAGTGGGAATCTGGGCTTGAATATATGAATTTTGGAGAGAGACAATCCAGTCAAGAGCAAGACATAAGCAAGCTATGTATACCAAGCGTTATGTCCATCATGATGGCCCAAATAGAATTCAAGGAAATGACAAAATCTATCTAATGAAATATCTTATTATTATTGTTTAATAAAGCCCCAAGTGGACAGGATTGAAGAATCGTCCAGACACACTCTTAAGAGGAAGACGTGACAGGGTGAGTCCTATGTACAATGTCTGTGATGTGACTTATAAGCATAGACGCGGGCCAGGTTTGTAATCCCAGCACCTTGGGAGGCCGAGGCGAGTGGATCTGAGCCCGTGGGTTTGAGACCAGCCCAGGCAACTTGGCGAGACTTCATCTGTATAATAAATCAGAAAAATTAGCCAGCTGTGGTAGTGTGAGCCTGCAGTTCCAACTACTTGGGAGGCTGAGGCGGAAAGATCGTTGGAGCCCAGCAGGTCGATGCTGGGGTGGCCGTGAGTGTGCCACTGCACTCCAGCCTGGGTGACGGAGTGAGACTGCACCTCAGAAAAACAAAACAAAAACAACACAGATGCATGTAAACCAAAAAAGGTACCGAGGCATGTCTCAACCCATTTTGAGGTTTGTTTTGCCAATGTTCGGGACACAGCCGGGAAGAAGAAACAGTCACAACCGCATATGTGACCTGCTCTACCTGAAGTGGGTTTTGGTGACTTCGGTGTGTAAAGGGGAGCAGCCTGGAATGGGGACTGGTCAACGACTTCATGTTTGTGTCCTGCTTACCCCTTGCCAGGCTTCCTCCTTCCTCTCCATCCCACGCCTCACGTTCCCTCCTAGGGCACCTCGGCATGCCGAGGTTCTCAAGCTGGGAGTGGCTCTGAGCTTTACCTCCATAAGACCCAGATCCCAAGACATCCGATGTCTATTGCCGCGATACAGATTGCACTTGGCTACTACAGTAGTCATCACGCCTTGCACAGTCCTCTTTGCTGCCCAAGCATCCGTCGCCAGCTTCTTGGCAATCAGGACCAGTCCTCCAGTCCCACCCAGATGACGTTTCTCAGCTTGCGAACTGGGCATTGTGAGGATTTCACAATGCCAGAAGAAAGTTTCTACTTCTACTGCATGAATTCGGAGACTGTTACCCTGGCAACAGTACTCCCCTTGGAAGCAAGAACTTTGACAGCATCATAGATCAGGGCAAAGAAAGGAAGCAGAAGGAGTATTATGTCAGGTGTATGATGAAAGTGGCGGCTTCTAGTGTAGAAACGGGCGAGACAGTTCAGGGAATTATGCAGCAGGAGCGCTCACGGTCCACTGGAGCTCGAGTCCTCAGGGACACCACCTGCACACTCGCATACTCTGTCTGGGGTCCCAGCCTAGCCTTTACCAAGACACTGGTCCTGGTTTCAGGGGGATTCTGAAACCTCAAACTAATAGAACTTTCTTCTCTTCTTTTCTAGTAGATGTAGTCCTTCCTTAATTTCAACTCATTAAAAAATGCTTTATAGTTTAGGGCAGTGGAAGGAAGGCTGGCTCAAAATATTTTGATCAAAAAAGATCAAAGACGGTGTAAAGCCCAGCTGTGGCAGGTCGCTTTTTGAAAGTAACTTTTAAAGCATTCACCATGTCCTAATTTGCACTCTTCGCAGACTTGTGCACATATATTCTGCTTTCAGACTGGTTTCGCAAATTGTACACAACAAACAAAAAAGATGGAAGCTTTTTAAATAAAGAAGTTGCGTTTACAAATGATCTGTATTAGAATATCATAAATCTCCATTTATAGTCAAAAACAAAACAACAGCAACAAAAAAGAAAGTGGTGGCTTCTGACTACATTCCTTTAGTTTCATAAATGCTATTTCTGAATTCCATATTTTATATGCTTCATACGGTGTGTCCGGCGAGCATCTCTACATGTTTCTAATGTGCTTCTGACAGAGTTTATCATACTCAGTGATCTATCACAGACGCAAAGATCTGAGTACCACATGTTCCCACTCTTAAGTGGACTCTGAACATTTACCACAATGCTGCCGGTGTGAGAGGGGGCACATGACATCAATAAGGGTACCCAATCTCAAACCAGGCAAAGTGGGGACCAAGGGGGGGCTCAAACTTTACCTGCACAATGACCACTTATGTACATAACCCTGAACTATACTCCACATCTTTCAAATAATTTTTTTTGAGTTGGAGTCTCACTCTGTCGCCCAGGCTGGAGTGCAGTCAGAAGAAGCACGCTCACGGCCACTGCAGCCTCAACCTGCTGGACTCAGGTGATCCTTCTGCCTCAACCTTCCAAGTAACTGGAACTCCAGGTGCACGCTACATGCTCGGCTAATTTTTTGATTTGTTGTAGAGATGTGGGCTCGCCAAATTGCCCGGGCTGGTCTCCAACCCGTGGGCTCAGGTCATCCTCTTGCCTCAGCCTCCCAAAGTGCTGGGATTACAGGCTTGAGCCACCACAACCAGCCCAAAATAATTTTTTTTAAGCATAATTTTAGGAGCCTCATGACATTTGTGTGGCATTTGAAATGCTTCCTCAAATCCCTTCCTGGTCAATAATTTGTTTCTAAATACTATTACAGTTGATACTGCAGTTAACATCCTCACTCATACATCATTCTCCGAAATAAGCAGTACTGGCAGGTGGGAAGGTGGTGGTTGATCATGAAGAGAGATGAACACTGAGCAAAGGTGGGGGTGCAGAGGGAGTGCAATGTTTGGGAAAACCGCTCATTTAGTGAGTCAGAAGCTTGTGCGTGAGTGTGAGATTGAGAAGCTCAGAAAGCTTACGGTTTGAGGACGGTGAAGTGGACTTTGGAGGGGTTATGTGTCACAGGGGCAGTGATTAGATCTGCGACACGGCATTTCCGGACTCACCTTTTGCCAGCTGTGTGTACTATGACGAGTCGTTTGAGCCGGTCGGAGCACGCATTTCCTCGGGCACACAAGGTGGGTGACATTTCCCACATGATATGGGGAACTTGTAAGGATAGAGGCAATAATGAAGGAAAGCACCTAACAAGTACCCGGCACACGTGGACAATTATTTCATTGCTCTCTTCCCCTTTTTGTGGTCGCCAGCCTCACGGTTGATGTTCATCTGATGCCTGGGGCTTGCCTTGGGCCATGGAGACAAAATAAGAGTAGAGCTGTTAGCTTTGCTATCTCGCAGATTCGGCATCATAACTCTGTGATCATGGCTATAGCACTCCACATTTCTGAAGCTAATCTTCTTCAACTATAAGAAGTTCGCTAACCACACATGATTGCTTTAAGGCTAAACTGAGGCAATTTCTGATTCAATAGGCACTCGACAGATGGTAGTTTTGTTATTATTAAAAGTATGAGAGTTGTTGTGGTGGTCACTTTAAAAAAATTACGGTTAGAATTTAGTTTTCCTTCAGTACCGTGATTTCAATATCATCAGGGCCTCAAAAGTCACAGTACGGTCTCTGCTAAATGTTTCCGTAACGATGGAAGCCTCCAGACAGCAAAAGGGACTGTGGTGCCGGCGTTCGTGTTTTGCAAGGATGGCTTTCTTCTGCTTAATGCAGAGGGGGTTTTAGCACTGGGACACTGGGGCGTTTTCCTGAAAGGCTGTGCAGGTCTTCACAGATGGAGCACCACCAGCACTGTCAGAGGGGAGTGGTGGTGTTCCACGTGGGCTTTGCTGTTCTCCTGCTCGCTGGTAGCGGGGAGCGTTCTTGGCCTCTTCTGGTCAAGCCCCGCTGCCGCAGAAATGGGAATGGCCTGCAAACCATCAGTGACTCCTCACAGCTTCCTAATCAGCCTCCAGATAGGGTATCTGGTCCCTCTCCCCGTTTCCTCTGTTATCCCGAAAGAGGCAATGACGTCTCCTTCCTAAGACCCAACAGTTCATTCCCGCCCCGTGGCTTTTCCCAGGGTTGCACAAAGAGGGGAGACTTCGTGACTTTTCCAGGAAACCAGTCCTTGCCGAGCCTGGCCCAGCCGAGGGTGCGTCCCTTCTTTGTGTATGCGAAGGGCTGTCCCGCGGTGGCTCTCGGAGGTCTCCACTTGCAAAGAAACTTCCTCCCCACCTTTGATGGCAACCTCACCAGAGGACCTGTAGAGACAGTCCGTCCCTTTTCAGAGACGGGTCCATAGCCGTTCTCCGTCCACTAGTAAGAGTCATCATTAGCCGACTCGGTGGCTCAGCCTGGAACCCCACACCTTGGGAGGCCGAGGTGAGTGGATTGCCTGAGCCCGCGGGTTAGAGACCCGCCTGGGCGACTAGGCGAGACCTCATCATAAATCAAAAAATCAGCCGGCGTGGTAGCGCGCGCCTGTAGTTCCAGCTGCTTGGAAGGCTGAGGCGGAAGGATCGCCGGAGCCCAGCAGGTCGAGTCTGCGGTGGCCGGAGCAGCCCCTGCACTCCAGCCTGGGCGACAGAGGGAGACTCCAACTCAAAAAAAAGAGTCATCATCGTCATCAAGAATAATGGGTACATAACACTCCCCAAGCTGCAGCCTCTAAATCAGTGATCCCCAAGTTACCTGTGAGAAAAGATAGGCATTTTTAACCAAATAAAACAAATAAAATAATATGAAATGAAATGAAATGAAACGGCATGTAAAAGGCACATCTATTTTTACTTTTTAGATTTAACAGACATAAAATTACTTTCCCGCGTGTACAAAAATGTCTGAGGATTTGCCCTCAATTTCTGTGCTTATCACAGAGTAGTGGTCGTGAGCAAGCCCACCCATTGTGGGAAGCGCACTTGAGTAGCTCTGCCCCAGAGAGTGTGTGAACTGATGTGTAATTCTCAGGCGGCTTGCTAGAGGGGCACTTTTGTTTCCTTCATTGTACAAAGGAGGCTTTGGTGTCTTGTTCAAAGGTCTCGCATTGCATGCATGTTGGGAACATTTGAACCCAAGATACTGAGCTTACTTCCTTAACCACTGCACTGCACTGAAAACAATTAGGTTTGCAGTATGTTTCCCTACAAAATAACGAAAGACAAAGTCGCAGCAGTTCTTTATGTTTGTGTGATGCTTTGTACAGTCTATGCTTTTGCCTATGTTTCATCATTCGATACTGACAATAGTCTTGTGCGAAAAGAAGTTTCACTTGTCGTCCCCAGCCATTGCCTTGCTGGACTCTGGTGTGACCCTGTTTTCTCTGAGCTGGGGCTGTTGCCATGCTTCCTGGCTTTGGCCCCTCTCCCACCTCGGGGAGGCGAATCTCCTCTTTCTCTAATTTACTTGTAATTATGCTATATTTTCCTGTCTAACTTCTGTGCAATTCTTGGCATCTTGCATGCAGCATCGGATCACGCCCCAGACTCCCACACCCCCAGTGGGCCCGGCCTAGCTTTCTGGAGGTCCTGCGGGGAGAGTGGGACCCTTGCATTTTTGGAGGTCCCACTGAGAAACGCTCTCCGCTCACTCTCTCTCATTCTCCCCTTCTACCAAGACCGGCCGCTCTCTCTCTTTCTCCTCTTCAAAAGCCCTTCAATAGACCCATTGTGTGGCCCACTGAGGCAGTATTTGCCTCTGTCGGTCCCCTTTCCAAGCTGTGAAAGGTGAAGAATAAACTTTACTTCTTTCTACTTTATAAAAAAATATTGTCCCCGTTTTTACACGTGGACCCACGTGACCCAGATATGTCAGTCACGTGTCAGAAGTCAAGGGTGACTTGAACTGCATGTCTGGGCTCCTTGACCAGATTTCTTGTTTGATGGTAAGAATCTCAGAGCAGAGAACACAGCTCAGGCAAGGTGGACCAAGCCCTTGCCACCCTCTAAAGGCAGCCAACCTCCCCCCCAAAAAAGCAAAACATCAAAACACACACACAAACAAAAACCATGGTCGAATGTTACAAGCGCAAAATGCACAGTTGTGCTTATGAGAAAACAAGAGGAACCGCCAGGATCCGGAAACAAAGGTCTAATGGAAACACAGGGGGTTAAGCTCACAGCTGAAGCGTTAGCTGCCGCGGAGAGATCACAGTTGAGCTGCAGGAGGACAGTGTTTGCACTCAGGCCAGGGAACAGGAAATGGGGATATGGCTGCGACAGACAACGTGGAGTCTTCCAAAGGGCCACATTCTCGGGAATTTGTAACGCAGAAGAAGTTCTGCCAACCATCCTGGCAGATGACAAGGACGTTTGTCTTTCTCTTCTGTAATCTGAATAAATGGAAGCTGGTTTTTTTTTTAATTTTGAATTTGTGGGGTACAATTCAGGATTAGATATGCAAATGTTCATTATGCAGTTACCCTTGTTGATGAAATTTAGGTGTTTGTGTGTGTGTGTGCTCGGCATTCAAATTCACGCTACCTGCAAAGTCAGAGAAGTGAATAGAAAATGCCATCCTAGACAGGCAATGCTTCAATATGACTAGAGATAGCGTGTTAAAATTGTTCTAGGTCATGTTACCCTTCATAAAGTAAATCAGGACTCAAAATAAACAAATAAAAATGACCACTTAAGGACGAATTCTTATGCGCTTGTGTGATGAAAGAAACAAAAAGGAGAAATCTGGACAATGAACACTGCATATCAAAAATAAGAAAAAACATTTGAAATTGAATAATTATCTAAAGTATCATGACTGAATATGAATAACGTAACGTCCTCTCTGGAAGTGTTAAGTTACAGATGCGATACAGCTGGGGAAGGAATTGGTGAATGGGAAAATGGATCCTAACACATTAGGTTGAAAGCAGCCAAGAGAAAGAAGCAAGGCATGAGAAACAGGTGGATTAAAATGGTAATGCCCAAAACATGAATAAATGATTTCAGGAGGAAATATTGAAAGGTGCCATGATCAAAGTGATAACTATTGAAACTTTTCAATAAACAGTAACCACAGCTCTTCCGTTTCACAAAGTATAGTATGTCTTAAGCAGGATAAATAAAGGGCAAAATTTCAAGGAGGCACATTTTTAATGAACAAGTCGAGTGGCACAGATAAAGAATAAAACTTAAAATAGCCACAGGAAAAGACAGTTTCCAAGTGAACTTGATTGAACAGTGACAGCTCTCACATCTCAACAGAGCCCACTTAGAGATAATTCTAGTGATCAATTCCAGTTAGACTGTAAAGTTCTTATGAGTCATAATGAGAGCCCAGTGAAAGAACTTCCAATAAGGAAGTTCTGAAGGGAGTTCAGCAGGGGAGTGATAATATTCACTTTTTAGCCAGATTATTTAGAATGATTGAAGTGTGTTAGAAAGCTCTTTGGACATAGATTTAGGAAGAATCTTCTGTCAATCTCTAGTCATGAGGCTGATAAGTCTCTAATTCTTATTATTTATAAGATGGAAGGACTTAAAAGAAAAAATTGTTCTCACTCATAAGTGGACCCTGAACAGTTATCAGTGGCAGTAGTGGGAAACTGCCCGGGGAGGGAGGGGCTCACACTTCATCAAGAAGGCACCTGACCTCAAACCAGGTGAAGCGGGGACCAAAGTGAAGCCCGACCTGTACCTGTGAGATGACCATTTGTACACCGAACCCTGAATTGTACCCGTCTTTAAAATAAAAATTTTTAAAATGTATTCTTCCAATATCGTAGGATTGTGATCAGACTTAAGCCTTATGTTTCTGTGGAATCGTTGTTAACTCAGAAAAATGTGGATGGGCTATATGCCTATCCTATTTAGGGGAAAAATAAGCAGTGCAGACACAATAAAAAGAAACGAGCATAATTATTCAGTAAACTTTCTCAAGTTTACATACAAATCTAGACAACAGAGGGGCGAACTGCCCCGGCCTATACTGTTTCCTGGAAACTTTAGAATTCACAATTTATAAATTATTGTAATTTTTAAAGAGGGAATATGGGCATTTCTGGAAAAGCCTGAGGGATGATCCTTCCCAAACTTGCAAAACTGTATCCTTAAGCCAGAGAAATGCTCTTCGAGGTCTTTAATAGTGAGGAAAACCACTATCTAAAGATATTTTTTAAATGTGAGAAAATGTCTTACAAAATTAAGCATAAAAACCTTTTAACTATAATTGGGTCACTGTAACTTTATGGTCAAGTTTTACGCAGGCTAGGAAATGTACTCAGATGATAAGACAAAGCAAAATTAAATAGTAAAACAAAGCACAAAGAGCAAGATGGAAGCTAATGAGTCTGCGTATAGTAGAAATTGGGTTTTATAGAAAGTAGGTTGTAATGGAAGTGGGTTTCTCAGATAATTCATGTAGACATGGGTATAAATTGAAGACTTTTTTTTTCCCTAACAAGATCTCACATTTGCGTTCATGTCAATTAACCTTTGCAAGTCAACATTAATAAGGGTGATTATTTCCAGTGAGATGAAGATGCTGAAAATTACAGGGTTTAGAGAGCGCCTCAAAGCTAAAAGGTGAAAGAGCTGCAATTGAGTGTTTTTCTTTTTTCCCAGATTCCTTTTTTAGCTATCACAACGGCACCTACTGAATCTTGTTCCTCCCATCTTGTTCTAGAGATTTTCCTGGTCATACACTCTAAAGATAATGGAGGTGGTGCACAAGGAAGTTAGAAGTGTGCTAAATTTCAATTCTGATATGGTTTAAGGCAAAATGAATTCATATAATATACATGTCCTTTATAAGGAATAGAAAAATGATGCTATTGCCCAAATTTTGTCATCAACTAAGCAAGGAACTATAGACCAAATTTTGACTCCTTCACTGAATAAGAGGGAGCACTTGTTTTGTGACACACACTGAGATAAGACGGAGTAAGACAAAATGGGATGTGGACTTGGCTGTTTTCAAGGGGTTAACGGTCGATTGCGACAGATCCTTTAGCTTTTATGAATCACACACCCCTTCAAGAAGTTCTGAAACCTTTGGATCCTGTCCAAGAAAACGGCAGAGATGACATCGACGTGTGCATAAAACTTGTTTACAGTGTCAAGGGTTTGCAGGTCACACCCTCCTTTCCAGATGGAGGGTGCCGCAGACCCTTTTGAGAGTCGCAAACCTCACCCGGGTAAGGCACATCGGCCTGAGGTCACGGAAAAGAGAAAAGTGTCTGCACGTGGGCAGAATTGAAGGTCTGCATGGGTCCCCGTGGACAGCTTGCAGAGGGGATGGCGAGCTCTGCTGGCAGGAGGGCAGGGGCAGGCTCTGAGGGGAGGAGCCGACAGGGTGGGCCCCAGCGGTGAGCTCGGGGGTCAAGAGATCCCTCCAGAACGTCGGTTTCTTAAGCTGTAAGACGCAGGGCTAGAGGAGCTCTGAGGGTCTTTCCAGCCACTGTGTTTTACACCTCTACGGAATTTGGAAGAGGTTCCCCAGCTGATGTTCTCCCGCCTGCTGGCACCTCTCACGGCTGGCGGTCACTCCCTCGCTCTGCTGTGACCCTTCTCCCCAGAGACCTGATCAGGGTGGGCTTCGTAGAAAGGGGGCCTGGAACAAGACCTGACCCGTGGCGAGGAAGAGCCCGTGACTCCAGGTGTCTCCCGTTGGGATTGAGAAGCCCGAAGAGCCCCCCTTTCGGACCCGTTCCGGCCTCGGGGACTTCTCCAAATGCTCAGCCAACAGGGAAGGGAAGCCGCCATCAGTGCTGATGAGAGGTGGGCAGGGTCCCCAAAGGGGCCAGAACACACGAAAACATTTCTTAGAACACGCATTTCTCCCGCCTCAGCGGAGACAATGTTTTGATTTTGTTTAGGAATCCTGGAAACCAGAGTGAGCAAGCCAGTTGGGTCGTCTAGCCCGACCTCCAGGGACCTGGTGAGCAGCTCCAATGCGTTCATTCCCTTATTTTCCAGTTTCACCGGAGACTCAGTGGGGGTTTTCACCACTCTCTGGACAGTCCCCCTGGGCTCCAAGTCAGTGTTGCACAAATGCTGCTGGGACATCGGAGGAAGGGAGAGGAACAAGAGCCTCCAACAAAAGCATGCTTTGAAGGGGACGTTTGAGAGAAGTTAACTCTCTGTGGATGTTTAACGGGAATGCGCAGGATGGGAACTGCCTTCCTCCAAGCCGAAACAAGCAGGGCTTTGCTCTTTCGTTCAACAAAGACTAAAAGGTTATGATGCCTCTGTTTTCTTACTGCGAGCACACTACATTGTGTGTGTCCAAGGTGGTGAGATTATTGAATTTTGTGACTTTTAAATTTGATTTCGGTTTTTAAATATATTAACTATTATTTGAGGCATTTTTTTTTTGAGTTGGAGTCTCCCTCTGTCGCCCAGACTGGAGTGCAGCGGCCGCTCCCGGCCCCCGCGGCCTCGACCCGCTGGGCTCCGGCGATCCTTCCGCCTCAGCCTTCCGAGCAGCCGGAATTACAGGCGCGCGCTACCACGCCCGGCTGATTTTTGGATTTATTGTAGAGATGAGGTCTCCTGCCCAGGCGGGTCTCGAACCCGTGGGCTCAGGCATCCACTCACCTCAGCCTCCCAAAGTGCAGGATGACAGGCTGAGCCACCGAGCCCGGCTTATTTGAGGCATTTTAAGCTTGTAAGTCATTTATCATGTGTATGCTTTAGAATGGTTATAGATGTACATATATATTAATAATCAGAGTTTTGTGAAGTATTTTGCATAAATCTTCTGTCACTCCTCAAATAAACACTGTGATATAGTGTATCCCTATTGCAGGCAAAAAAAAAAAAAGTCTGAAACTGAGCTTTCAAGAGGCTTCACCTTGCTGAATTTCCTGTGTATGGCAGAATGGAGTCTGGGTTCAGATTGGAGGTCAAAGCTCTAAACCACTTTGCATCTCTACGATGCCTCACAATGCCTCCAACAGTTAGCAGGTACTTACAGAACAGTTTTCCATGGGCTGTCCTTTTCTGGAGAGAAAGGAGAGATTTTTGCTAAATTTTATGAGCACAAGGAGCTTGCTTCTGTCCAGAAATATGTGAAGAGTGAAGGTTGTAGTTTCAGAGCCTGGCCAACTTGGGTCATACCCTTGCTCTGTTTTACTGACCTTAGGCACCCTATAAATCATCTGCACATCTGCTTCAGTTTCCCCATCTTTAACATGAAAATTTTAACGCTGTGTTCTTCATAGGGTAGCTGTGAGAATTTATTAAGTGGATATACGAGAGGCAGTTCTAATACTATTTAGACTCTAGCATGAACTTAAATATTAAATTAAATATTAAAGCTGGGCTCGGTGGCTCAGCCTGTAGTCCCACTTCTTGGGAGGCTGAAGTGAGTAGATGGCCTGAGCCCGCGGGTTCAAGACCCGCCTGGGCAACTTGTTGAGACTTCATCTCTACAATAAATCCAAAAAATTAGCCGGGCATGATAGCGCGCGCCTGTAATTCCAGCTACTGAGGCGGAAGGATCGCCGGAGCCCAGCAGGTCTCTGGGAGCGGCCGCTGCACTCCAGTCTGGGCGACAGAGTGAGACTCCAACTCCAAAAAATAAATAAAATAAATTAAATATTAATTGATTATTAGCTGTTAATATTAATTATTGCATCACATGTTTATGAACACAGTAATGTTTATTAATGCTGTCCTTGTTCAGTATATTTTGTTATTTGCATTAACCTATAGGTGTGTATTCCAACGTATTAATGCTAATTGTTATTATTGGTGTATTTCTTACCTCTGGTCATTTGACTTGATATACTTCCATGGTATGTTTATGCCTTTAGATCCTAAATCTCTTTAGTCTTCCATGATCTGTCAATGGAGAGGAAGTACCTCTGAGAGGATTATCTGTCTTTATTTGCAGTCTTATTGCGAATTAGTCTATCAAATTGTACCCCTCTACCCACAGACTGGAGAGGGGATTCCAGGTGGATGCGTTTGGCCCATGGGAGGTGTTCAGAAGGAGTCGCAGGAAGAGGAAGGGAAAAGTTAGAGTGAGGAAACCAGGAACTAGTGGACCCTCACAGATTGGGCTGATTCTCTGGACCAGCTTATGGGGGTCCATGGCGGAGCTGACCTTTCTCAAATAAAAACATGGTTTTCCTCCATCCTCTCTGAGTGCAAGTGTTTTTGAAATTTTCAGAAACTCAAGGGAAGATGGTTATCTGAGTTAATCTGTTGACACGAAAATGCTTTTGGGATTAGAACGGCACAGTTATGTGTTGTATACTTTTTCCATATCTGTTAGTACTTAAAATGTATGCCTATGGCAGACTATTAGGAAGATGCACTAAGCGGACATGAAGGAAAACAAAACCATTTGCCAATATTCAAAGACAAGCCACTTAACACTGGGTGTGTGTTTATTTTCATGTTGTTTCTTTAAGTGTTAGCATTTGAACTTTTTTACTTCTATATGCATGTGATAATTCTGTAATCCTTTTTCACATAATTACACACCACACATATTTTTCTCACTCATGGTGTGTACAATTTTTTTTTTGAAAACAGGATTTGTTGAGAGGACAGAAAACTCCCACCGTGGGAGGGGACCCGATTTTAATGGTTGTACACACGAGTTCAGAAAATGGAACTTCCATGTTTCACGTAGCTAGTCTAATTGCAGCACATTTTTATATTATTTGCATATTATTTTGATGTATTGGGCTGGTAAATAATACTACGGAGAGCATTTTGCTTATAAACAAATACCTGGGGAGCTCTGTGTATGCATGGGTCCAGGGCGTGGCCCTGTGGGAGGAGCGTCGACCAGGCCTGACCCAGCCCATGAGGACCTCAAGGTCTCCTGGGAAAGACTGGCAAGTGAATCTGTGAATTTACTTCTTGCTATAACTCAGTGAGGGCTTTGATCTTCTGCTTAAAATTTGCTTTGACAACAACAAGGAAGGGCGTCTGCTTCAGGTGGGGGTTGCGGAAGGCTCCCTGGATCGAGGGATGCTGAAACTGAGGCTGAAAGTTGAGTTGGGTTCGGCTGGATACGATGGTCGAGACAGGAATTCTTTTCCAAGGAGAAAAGAGCTTGCACAAGTGCACACACCTCTTTGAGGGATGTTGACTAGCCCGATGTCCCAGGAGAAAAAGTTGATCGTAACTAGCATAGCACATCTGCTGGGTGCTGTGCTAAGCATCCTTCTGGGGTAGAGACTCTTACTATCCCCATTTTTACCTACAAAAACAGAGGCTGACTGAAATTGTGTCATGCATTCACGCGCAAACACCAAATGTGCAATGGGTCCTAGATGGGATACACACATCCTGATTCCCGAGACCAGACTCAAATGCCACTCCGCTTGAGTGGGTAGACGTGAGATGGCAGAGGCCTCAAGCATTAAACGCATCCCCAAACAAAGAGAGCAGTTTACCGACTTTCAGGAATGCGGTGGTATCACTACATTTTTTTCAATGTGGAAATATCCCTAGGTGTTTGTAATACTGAAAAAAAGGAAAAAGAACCAGTTCCAAATTAAGAAAGATGTTTTAGCAAAGTCCAAAGAAAGTTTAAGAAAGCAGAGCAGCATTTGCTGGGTGTGGTTATTGGTTGTCTGTGGATGTCTAAATTAATTTCTTTCAAGAAATTCCCACAATAGAAATGTTTGTCCATAAGATACGTATGTCTTAAGGATTTTGAGTATATTTTCAGGTGTTTTGGAGTGTGTGGAAGAGCTCCTGGCCTGTTTTTTCTCGGCAACATCTCTTTCGTCATCTGTTGGTGATGTTGGTTCTCCTGGGTTCTCTCGTGTTTTTCTGTTGACAGCTGGACTTCTGTTAGATCGTTCACTCCGGCAAAAACGTTGTGTTCTAGTCTTTGGCACCTTTTTGTGCAGCTCCCAGAACCGGCTTCCCTGTGCACGACCGGAGTGCCAGCACCGGCGGGGGCCACCTGCTCTCTGGGATCTCGGTCAGTCCTGCAGGGCATCCCTCCACACTCCTGGGTTCCCACTGCCCGACCCCTTCCCTTTGTCCCCAGCCCTGGCAGTAGCGCCACGTCTTGTATAGCTCTTCACCTCTGTGTTCTCACAATGTCCTCTCCCATCGTTTTCCACTCCCTGCTTCCTTCTGCTATGTTTTCTCTGATACAGTAACAGGGGTGGGTTTTATTTGACTGACCAGATTCTGACCAAGACTCTTTAACAGAGCAGTGACAAGCTCTCTCCTACCAACACATATTTCTGAGCTAAGCAATCACTTAGCACAATCGGTAAAAACAAATAATAATTGAAAGCTACTTTAAAAAGAACATCCCTCCTTAGAACGCATATCACATTCTATTTTTCCCCTTATGTAATACTTAATGGCTAATTAAACATCTTTGCTGATCTATTAACTAGAAAACATTTACATAATCTAGCTTTGAACTGTGACATGTTGATTTTGACTTGACTCAATGAGCCTTTAAATATGCATACACGTCATCCAAAGTTATAAATCAATTCGCTTTCTTGGTTTATTTGTGTTCAAGTATATTTGCAAAATAAGGGTTGTTTGGTTTGGCGCTCCAAATAGTAACTTTATCTTTGGAGAAATTTTAAAGAATAAAACATGTTATTAAAAATCTTAAATTATAATTGATTCCAAAATGATATCAAAGCGAGTTGATAAATTTAAATTAAACAGAAAACTGGAAGAGACATTAATAAGTTCTTACTTATTTACATACTTACATAGAGTAAATAGAGAGATCACAAATATCAAAGAATAAAGAAACAGTCATGAGAGACTGCAAAGGAAAATATGCTAAAGCAAACTGCATTGTCTCCATTTTAATGTTTCAAAATCGGTAAGTGAATAAAGATTTATGTGTTTATTTACTATAGTATTTGATTCTAATTTTCCTTCAGAAAATATTATTGAACGGCTGGTGCATTTTAGTCTTTGAAGACATTTTAGAATAAAGGAAATGTGATAAATATACATAAATCTACTTAAGATAATTTCCTTTCATTTCTGTACATATATTTTTAATTTTGATTGCCCATTTAGGCTTATTGGTTTGGACTTTTGATGGACATTGAGGTTATTTTTGCTTTACCTAATTTAAATTCAATTTTTAACTGACAGATAATTGCATATATTTGTGGGGTGCAATGTGATCTTTTAATACACCTCGTGAAATGATTAAATCAAGCTAATTAGCATATCCATCACCTCGCATATTTAATGTCAATTTTTTGTGGTGAGAACGTGTAAAATCCAAACTTTTAGAAGCTTTGAAATATGTGATGAATTACTTTTAAGGATACTCACTATTTTGTGCAATTGGTCCCTAAAGCCTCCTTCTCCTGTGTGGCTGACACTTTGTATCTTTATTTTATTTTATTTTTTTTTTTGAGTTGGAGTCTCACTCTGTCACCCAGACTGGAGTGCAGCGGCCACTCCCGGCCACCGCAGCCTCGACCCGCTGGGCTCCGGCGATCCTTCCGCCTCAGCCTTCCGAGTAGCCGGAATTACAGGCGTGCGCTACCACGCCCGGCTGATTTTTGGATTTATTGTAGAGATGAGGTCTCGCTGCCCAGGCGGGTCTCGAACCCGCGGGCTCAGGCAATCCACTCACCTCAGCCTCCCAAAGGCGCGGGATGACAGGCTGAGCCACGACACTTTGTATCTTTAATCGACATTTCTTCTTTCCCCATCCACCGCCTCTCCCCAGTCTCTGGTAATCACCACTTAACTTTCTACTTCTATTCCAAGTTGCCACAAATGGCGGAGGTTTCTTCTTGTGTGAGACTCCAACTCACACAAGAAGGCGTGCACACCGCCTTTTCTTCCCCCATCCATTTTTTGCGGAACATTTGGGTTGCCTCCCCGTCTTTGCTGTTGTGGACAGTGCTGCAGTGAGCATGGGATGCAGTTCCCCTTCCGGTATTTCTTTCAGGCCCTTTGGACATACACCAGGGTGGCATTGCAGGGTAGTGTGGGAATTCTGTTTTTAGTGTTTGAAGAGTCTCCACACTGCTTTCCCTAACATCCATTCCCACCCCAGTGGGAGACTTCTCTTTTCTCCATATCCAGCACTTATCTTTCATTCTTTTGATGATAGCCATTCCAACAGATGTGAGGCGATGTCTTATTGTGATTTTAATTTGCATTTTCCTGATAATTAGTGATGCTGAGTGTTTTGTCCTGTACCTGTTGGCCATTTTGTGTCTTTTGAAAGTTGTCTATTCAGTTCCTTTATTAATTTTTTAATTGGGTTATTTGTTAGATGGCTACTGAGCTGTTTGACTCTCTTATCTATTTTGGATATTACCCCTAATTATCTGTATGCACATCAAACATTTTTTCCCAACATGTGGATATTGTCTTTGCTCTATTCCCAATTTCTTTTGCTGTGCAGAAGCTTTTTAGTTGGGTAAAATTCCACTTGTTTATTTTTGTTTTTACTGCCTGCACTTTTGGGGTCATATATAGCAAATCTTTGCTCAGACCGATGTCATGGGGCTTTTTTCCTATGGATTGTTAGAAATATATTTTTTGTTTGTTTGTTTGTTTTGAGTTGGAGTCTCACTCTGTCTCCCAGACTGGAGTGCAGTGGCCACTCCCAGTCACTGCAGACTCGACATACTGGGCTCCAGCGATCCTTCCACCTCAGCCTTCCAAGTAGCTGGAACTACAGGCACACGCTACCACGCCCGGCTATTTTTTTTCCTGATTTATTGTAGAGATGAGGTCTCGCCAAGTTGCCCCGGCAGGTCTTGAACCCACGGGCTCAGGCAATTCACTCACCTCAGCCTCCCAAGGCGCAAGATTACAGGCTGAGCCACCGAGCCCGGCTTGTTAAAAATATTAATAGTTTATAATAAATCTTGAATAAATTTTTGTCTATGATGACATGGATGGATTAAAGTTTTCACACACACACACACAAAAGAAATATTAATAGTACACATTATGTTATCTTTTGTCTACCTAGTTGTTCTACTATAAGTACCTAAATTAAATTAAATAAAGAGAGAAAAAAATAAGAATTAAAGAACTATAATATTAGAAATAAGATGTAATTTTGGGAACTATACTCATGTAAGTTTACATGGAGCCTAATTTTTTATAAATTTATTTTTCCTCTCCTGTTATTAGAGGTTATCTGAATTAATTATGCTAAGTAAATTTACACTTGAAAAATTTAAGAACTTCTGGTGAAAAGTACAAAGAATAAGATAAAAATGAGCATGGATAAAATTTTGAATATTTTCTTCCTTCAACTCAAAGATTTTTCACACATCCCCTGGCTGTATGCACCCTGCTTGGGCCACTGTTACATTGCAAAGATTATGAAAAGATCAAGATAAGACCCTCCTTTATTATGGTGCTTGTATTAGCATTAAGATTTTGAGTGACTTATTAACAAGTTGGTTTTTTTTTTTTTCCTTTTCCCTGAGAGCTCCTGGAGAGGAAAATTGGAGATAAAGACACATTGGAAAAGATTAAAAAATGAATAATCTCTGTTTTCTTGAAACCTAATATCTAGTGAAACCACACTTACTTGAAGCCATTTGAGTGCAAAACAAAATTGACTGGCATAAATAAGAAATATAAGAATGTATCACGTGTTGTAAGAGTATAAGGGTAAGAGAAAATTATTCTGCCTAGAGGCTCAGAACAGATTTCAAAGAAAGGAGCCACATTTCCCTGCTGAATTACCAACCCAGCTCATCTGAATCCATACACTAAGTTGTCAGCAGCACATCCTGGAACAGTCTTTATTAGAGCCACGACATTCTGACACTGTAGAACCCTTTAAAGGAACCAAATACATAAGGAGCACATCATATTTTAGATTTTTTGGTGCCATAATCTCTAAATTAGTCTTGTGGGAGTAAGCAAACTAATAGAATCAGCCCGAGAGTATTTGTGATATAAATTAGAGAAAATCCCCTTTTCCCTTGCAACATTTCAGTGTGAACCTAATTTTCTCATGGTGATAATCAAGCCCGTCTTGATGGGGGAGGGAATGTCTCGAACCTAAGGAGAAAATCTCAATGCTGCAATGCAAGAGCGTGAGCACAATCGAGACGTTAACTTTGATCCAAGGGGTTTTTAATCACTCTCAATTCAGACCATCCAGTTAGCTGCCACATTCATCTAAAATTTCACTATAGAAGGAAATAGACAGTTTTATGTGTATAATAGAAGAGCAGAAATAAAACCATTTAATTAAACAAATATTTACAGAATTCAAATAGGCAAAGGACTCTGATGAGTACTACGAAAAAGACTTAACCCTGTACCCCGAGGAGCTTAGAATTTATCCGAAGCCGGGCTCGGTGGCTCAGCCTGTCATCCCGCGCCTTTGGGAGGTGGAGGTGAGTGGATGGCCTGAGCCCGCGGGTTCGAGACCCGCCTGGGCAGCGAGACCTCATCTCTACAGTAAATCAAAAAATCAGCCGGGCGTGGTAGCGCATGCCTGTAATTCTGGCTACTCGGTAGGCTGAGGCGGAAGGATCGCCGGAGCCCAGCGGGTCGAGGCTGCGGTGGCCGGGAGCGGCCACTGCACTCCAGCCTGGGCGACCGAGTGAGACTCCAACTCAAAAAAAAAAAGAATTTATCCGAAACGTCTTAGCATTTAGAGACGAAGTATGCCTGCTTTCACCTGTCCAGGAAAAGTTGACGTGGTTCTCCATATTATTCTTCCTGGCGAGAGGCCAGTCTTCTCCACAAGGGTGTCGGGAACGAGGGAAGCCGAGGCAAAACCGGAGCGGCCTCATCAACATGGAACTGAGTCCCGCACAAACTTGCAGTCACCCTAAGGTCTAGCTCTGCTGATTTTTAGAAAGGTTTCCATTCGTGTTTTCAGCTCTCTGTGCATTCTTGGGTAATCCTCAGCTGATTTGCGTCGGCACTGGCCAGTTAACAGCCTTGCACCCAGACCCTGTGAATGGACTCGCTCCTGTGACCCCCCCCCTTTCGTGGCGATGTTATCCATCCGGACTGTTCGTCTCTCCTGGTTTTTGTGATGTGATTTTCTCCTTCCCCCAGCTTCTGCTTGTACTTAAACCCTGATTTTGTAGAAGGAGATTCCGAACAGCCCATGTTCTCTTGTGTACAAGAGAATGAAGTTTTTCTAACTGTGCATCCCAGGAGAGGTTTCGACTGGCTGGTTCTTTCAAAGTCATTTGGAAACTGGGCTAAGAAATGGCCTGTGCAAGGAATCGTGAAAGCGTCTTCTGCCCAAGGTCACCAGTCTCCTGCCCAAGGTCACCAGTCTCGGTACTGAAACTTGCTTCTCAAAGCACTTCTGTCTGGCTTTCCTTGGTGCCCCTCCCCCTCGGTGCTAATGAGAACCTCATGCCTTCCAGCCTGAGAGCAGGATTTGGAATTACTTCCCTCGTGTTGACGTAAAGTATGTCTTTCTGGGCTTTTATTACTGCTGAATCTGGCTTGTAGGTGGTTTTGTATCCTCTAGAAGACTGTATATCTTCATATATTGATTCTTAATTCTCTGGTCTCGGAATCCAGCCAGACATATTTGATTTACTAAGAAACTAAGTCTCTTGTCATATCCTGGTGAGCTCTGTAAGAGATGACGCTGAGATTTGCAAGGAAAGTCCTTCTGGAAATGCTTGTCTTTTCCTTGGTCTTACAAATGATTCTGTTTGGTAAGTGATTAAAGCTGGTCTGGACAGAAGGCACACACAAGGGTAGGTTTATAACCTCTAAAAACAATACCTTCAAAGGTTTTCTCCTAGAATGCATGGCCCGAGGCACCCCTTGGTTGATCCCAGTTCCTAAGGAGTCGCTTCAGCAACAAACAAAGACCTATTATCCTTCTTTCCTAAAAGACTTTGGCATGTTATGGTTTTGTATGAAGATATTGAGCAAGAGTAAATAGTCAGGATTCCCGTAGCCTTTTCTTGTCTGGACTGTCTGAATGCTCTGCCCCAAAGCAAAACCAGCCAGTCACCCTCATGACCTTACACAGCGCATTACTTATCTGGTTTACTGTGTCAACAGCCATCAACCGAATACACTTCTGTTTTGTGGAGAAAAATGAGGGAAAGTAAACATATTCAAGCTTTGGGAAATGGCGGTGTAGCAACAGAAACAGAGGAAGATGGAACCGGTCCTATACTCATCCCCAAGTTTCAAAAAAGGTTAAAAAATGCCATTTTAGGAAGCTTCTGTGTCTTTAATATCTTAGGGCTTTAAATAGAATATTTTTTTATTAACTCCATGTACAGTTTTCAACCTTGCTCCAGAAAGAGGTGCTGAATTGTTTGAAAGTTCTGAATTGGTCAGAAAATTCTCATCACTGAAACAGAGTTCTTATGCATTACCGTCTTCCTATAGTTAGAGAGTAATCGGCTTCATCATCCAGAACGTGATCTTTATCTCAAGAAAAGTCATTTATTTATTTGTCTTAGCAGATATCCTCTCAAAATTATGAGATAAGTAGTGTAATGGCCATGTTATAAAGAGGAACAAAACAGAAGCATTGAGCGTTTAAGAATCTAGCCCATGTCGTAGCAAAATACAAGGTTGGAATGGGATGCTTTCAATGCCCTGGCACCACAGTGCAAGCTGCTAAGCTTATACCATGCTGCCTGTTGTTATGGGAACTGAAGCTGGTGCTGTGTGATCATAACAAGTTAAGTTATGGTCCCTGAAAGTGTCAGGGATGCTCTCCTCTCAAAGAAAGGAAGATAGTCCGGAAGGCCGGAGCTAACCAGAAATGGCTCTCTTTCCAGAACAATGCCTGCTGTGTGCCGTGTTGGCTCCATAAGAGATTGGATGTGGGCAGGCAGAGCGGTGAGGATTTTTAACTGAAGCTGAACTATTTATTATTATTATTATTTTATGCTGGAGAAGGGACTTGCAGCGTGAGACTAAATTAAATGATTTATAGGTGTCTTTCAAATCTGTGATTGAATTAGTTTATGATCTAATTAGTCTAGCTATTTTGGGAAGAAAATAGAGGAGAGAGAGAGAAACTGAGAGTTGCATGCCCTAGCACTCAAGGATTTTCAGGGCTAGGAGCTAGGAGTAAGTAGCCTACCTTCTCGTAGCTTTGCCAACCTGTTTTTTGTGGGAATTGTTCTACCTTGAAGGGAGTTAGTGAAGTCTGAATCTCCAGTTTACAGAAGGGGAAGCAGAGACAGTGATGGGATTGACCCAGCCTCCCATGACTACCCCAGAGGGACTGACATGGACTTCCCCACAGATTTCCCCTCGATTGTCACATGTAATGAAGCAGCTGCCCACGCACACCTTCTAACCTCTTAGGGTACATTTCCCCATCCCCTTGCAAAAAGACGTTCTCCTGGTGAAAGTCCCTGGGAATTGCAAAGTTTAGAACTCTGCAACAACTGTCAGAAAGTTTATTCACATCAGGTTGAGAAGATATTCAGTAAACCAGCCTTTCTGACAACCGAGAATCAGTGCTTGCTCGGCTACCCCTTTGCCAAATGTGTAACGTATACCTGCTTATGAGCTGATCAAGGTTGACATTTACTCAAAGTGTTAGATCATCTTGCAACAGAAGAGGGCCTCCATTTTTTCAGTAAAATAAACTAAGCTGGCTAGTTTGGCAAGGATTATAAAGCACTATGTTTTCCCTTGGTCAACCAATTCACTGGCTGCTTTTCTTGTTTTGTTTTGATTAAACTGCCTTTACCAAAGGAAGAAAAACTCTTTGATTTAGATTTTTGGAAAGAGTTATCATTCCCTCTAACTTGGGCCAAACTCCAAGGAACTCCCAACCCGTTAGCATATAATGCCACTTCCCCTTAGCTGTTATCTTTGTTGCCAACCAGCTGTGGAAGTCTTGATCTTGACTGACTTCCTTGAGACCATGACTTGATTAAAATTCCAATTGCTGTGTGATACGGGCCGGGAGGCCCTGGCCACTGACTAGCAGGATGCATGATGTGGATATGAAGCTTTTCCCAGCCCTAGAGAAATTAGTTCCCCCGAATTTTAAATGTCAAATGAACTCAGAGCTACAGTTCAGAAAATAACAAAGAACCCAGAGTTCAGGCAGGAACCTGCAGACCGGCATTGAAAAACGCAGTTTTAGAACAGCAAGCGCTAACATATAAAACAGAACTTCTACCAGGAGTCACTGAGTGGCTGGCACCTGTGTGGTGCTCTAGTAAGGGCTGTGGGTGACATCCAGATTGCCCTTTAACCCAGAAGAGGCGCTCTTCTCAGCTGGCATGACCACAGGCTGCCGCTAACTCACAGCCCACGACTCTGGGCACTGCCTCAGTTGATGGAAGCTCTCGGGCCCCAATTCATGGTCTCTCCAATGGGCCAGCCCACAGCCAGTGAATAGGCTGGGTGGGGGGCACAGCAGGACAACTCTGAGCTCCCTGAGGAATGCACAAGACCTCCGTATGGCTGTGGTCTTGTGCATGTGGCTAAGATTCCTTATTCCTTGGGGATCTTATTGCCAGGAATACTGCCCAATAATCTTCTGAGAGCTGTTCTCAAGGAACCTGACCTGAGAAAGACGGAAGAGAACATTGGTTTTGATGACAGTACTGGAAGTGAACATTGGTTTTGATGACCAAGATGGACATTCACTGTGCCCGCTGGTTGCCTGCGATGCAGTGGAAGACACAGAAGGACCAGTCACTAATTGTGTGTAATTGTACAGTCACACAACTGTACAATTGTACAGTTGTAAAACTGTACAATTAAAATAACGGCTGTTCCTCCCCCTGCAAAGCAGAATTCTGTGGCCCCTTTTCTCTGCTCCCAGACTTCTGCTCAGATCACAGCCTAATACACAAAATCATTTTGGTGGTGCTGCTGGTCTCTTGCAAAAGGTTATGAGCATTTTGGAGACAAGAATTCAGTCATGTTTTCTTTACATTCCTGGCACATGGCCTGCGATGTGACAGGTATGCAGCAATTTGTGTTGAATTGGGGAATTAATTAATGAGCAAGAAGAGGTGACATAATTCAGAAGTGTAATGCAAAATATTATGTCTATAGATTAATAAAATATCAAAGAAGAGATAGAATTTAGGTTTGGCCCTGAAGACGTTTAGCAGGTTTAGGGTACATGGGTAATTCAAGATGAGAAAGCAACGTTACAGAAGCGATTAAGTCCTATATCTTAGTTATTATCACAAGTACCTATTCAAACTCACTTTAAACAACGAAGGGTCTTTACTGAAATACCATCGTGCATTCTGTGGAATCCTGGTCAGCATTTCAGACTCGTCGCATGAGGATTTAGAAGGGCAAACTCTAACGTGGGAAACAGTGGTGGTCCCGAATGTTCCTCCAGACCATGAGATTCCCTGCACTGTGTATCTGCTCACTCCGGTTTCCTGGCAAACCTTTGTCCCAGGACCTTTCGCTCAAGAACTGAAGCGCAGACCCCCCGGCGTCTGGGAGCGCGAGCAGACCGGCGACTGCCCTGCTGGCTCCTTCCCTGTGATCAGCACGGAGGGCGGGACTCAATGAGGTGCAGGAACAGGTGTGAACGGGCAGATGAATGGGTCGAGCAGAGGAGGAGTGCTCCGAAGCGTTTGCTGAGGTCAGTCCTCATGGTGGATTGGAGACGCTCCATTGTAAACAGCGATGATCCCCAGCAAATTCAGTCACTTCCTCTGTCAACTTTCATAACCCAGGGTGCGTAGCAGAGTTGGCTCGCTGAATCGTGGCAGCAGGCTTCCCTGCAGGATTATATCTAGATTAAACTCACTTGCAATAGCTCGCCACTCCTTGAGTGTGTTCAGTGCTAGGAAGGAGAAATCGGCCACCTGGCTGTGTGAGATCACCTTGCTCAAGCGTCATTCTCAAAATGGACAGATCCGCAAGCCGGCAGCAGCTGCAGGGGCTTTCCACGTGCCTGGAGCCAACGACACAGCAGTGAATGAAGCCCCTGTTCATCTTCAGGAAACCCACGGGCTAACCGGCGTGTCTGTGGCAGGAGGCTCAGGTGACAAAGGAGTGGCCAGGTGCTCTGGAAGTGAAGATGTCCCCACTGAGGATGTCCCCACAGAGGAGATGACGCCTCATTCAGGGCTTCCCAGGGAGCGGCGCTAGCCAGATGGGAGTTCGGAAAGGGGACGGCACACACAAAACCAGACATCGACATCACAGCTGTCATGGAATGGATAATGGTTTTAAAAATTAGCGTTAAAAAATAAGTGTGTTTTGTGAGTGTTTTAGGGTATGGGACAGGTAGAAAAATGAATCAAGAAGGAGAATTTTGAACAAAATCTGAGAGGATAAAAAAAGATTTCATGTGTTACCAAAACACTCTGGATAACGTTTTCTTTTTTAGACCACCGGATATGGGTGTGGGGAGAACGTGTGACCTGACAAATGTGTGGTCTCCCTGCTGGAGACATGAGAACTGGGCGTCTGTGAGAAATACTCTAGTCCACCTGCCATGAGACTCGGGAGAGCGGCAGGCATGGGAGGGCAGAGCAGAGGCAGGGGAGGACGAGGAGGGGAGAGAGGAAGGAAAAGGGGCGGCTTGCAACGTGAAAACCCTTAAAGGAGTACAGGAAGCGGAAAATATCTGGAAAAATCTGCTCATTTCCACACTGGGAAAACACACTTGACAGTATGCGCATTTCTGACCCTAACGGCAATCTCGGTTTCTTGTTTACTAATGTACGTGAAGAACATGTATGCATTGGAAACATTGCTTACACCAGGCCAAAGAGTCTGATAACATCTTCTCTTTTCTTTAATGTCTTCAAAATAAAAAGACGAAAAATCCTCAAAATAAAAATATTAATAACAAAACAAGTCCAAATTTTGCTCAAACGTCTTGTACGTGTAATCCTTTCTAAGCTCGATTCTTTTCAGAAGGGAACAGGTCTGGGGGCCCCGGGGGCAGGATGGCATCGTGGTTGCACGTGTGGACTCTGGAACCAGAGACTGGGCTCAACACCACGCCCTGCTCATTTCCCACTGCGTCCTGGGCAACACACTGAACCCATCTGTGCCTCAGCCCCTCACTCGTAAAATGGATTTTAAAAGGGATGCTCTGCATCGGGCTGTTGGGAGAAGTTGATGTGTTAACACACATGATGGTTTAACCAGAACCTCTGGAGTCCGCTGCGTGTGAGGCCGTGTTCAGCCATCATTAGGATTCCGGCGAATGTTAAAGTGCTTTTAGCAGCCGCCACCTTTTCGGTGCAACTTGGAGTACACATAGCTCTTTTGTTTCTCCCTAATTCGCTTCCCTGTCTCTTTCAAACCAGCGCATGCATTGGGGACAGAATCTTCCAGACAAATGCCTCCTGACTGACTGGAAGAATGCCACTTCCTGACAAGGGCACCGGGCGACTCCCAGTGATTGACCAGCAGGGATTCAGGTTCACTACCCAATCCATCACTCCTCGGCCCTAGAGCGCCCGCCAAGCTGGAGGCACAAAAGGTTCAGGGTCAAGCGTTGGGAAATGCTCGCGGTAATCACTCACTTGGGTACTTCCTCATATATATGGCCCTGCACTGTTAGCCAGACATCGCCAATCTCCACAGAGCGTCCAGCTCTTCCTGGGCAAGATACTTTCCCTATTTCTGTCTGCTGCGGTACCAGGCACGTTGCTGCCTGGAGCGTTCCTCATCACAAGCTGGACACCCTCACTTGGGAAACTCTGGGCTGGAGAATCACCAGTGGGTTGACTTCACCTCTGGGTGTCTGTGTCTGGTACCATGCCTATTTAGAAGTTTCTGCAAAACAGACGTGATACCTGCATGAGGAGCTTTGTAGTCTAGTGAGTGATCCAGGTAACTGCATTAGCAATAGTGATTAAATATTGTAGGAGACAATACTGGGGGCATCATGGGTGTTTTTAGAGAATTTGAACCCCTCATCTCCAGAAGACTAACTTCAGTTTTTGCCACTAAGCTCCCAGGCATCCACAGTTGAACGAATCTGCTTCAAAAACATACCATCTTCATCCTCTCCTGATACTTTCATTCTTATTGTGCCAACAATAGGATTCTGAATATCTTTGTTTAAAGTCTGGCTGCTAAGAAAATTCTTTACGATACTCATCCATACAGGTATTCACGTTATCCTCTTAAACCTGCATCCTGCCCCGTGTAGTCAGACGTTCTTGTATACTGCCCATGTATTGACAGACTTTTCTCCCTGGAAATGCATCCCTCCTTGTCCTACTCTAAAACATGGGACTGTATTCTCACCTCAACACAGACTTAACAATTGGCGGATTCCCAGAATGCAATTGCAAGCACCCCGGACCCCAGGTTCCACAATCCAAGCGCACCCTGGTAGACTCACCACCTCACGACCTCCTAAAACCCACACATGCCAAGTCTTCCTTTCTCCCGTGGAGAGTCTCCTGGGAGTGACCGAAGACACACAGTGGATTGCTGAGCTCCACGGCCAGGGAGGCACACGCACGCAGGAGGTGTCCTTCGTGTGGACGGCACCACCGGCGACAGAGTGACACACGCGCTTCCATGGGAGCAGAGGGAAAGGAGAGTTGGCGAGGTCTGGGGGGCTGTGCCTTTCCCAAGCCCCGTGCCAACCCGAGGATGCAGGCTAGAGACAGAGTGGTCAGGACCGAGGGGTTGTCACGAGCCAGGTGCACACACCCTCCTCCAGAGCCCATTCCGGAAGGTCTGTAGCAACCTTGCTCCAAGTGCTTGCATCCTTTCTGGGCTCCAGGGGTAAAGGCTGAGTTGCGTCACTGAAACATTGCGGCATCCGGCGTGCCTGTCAGAATTCCCTTTGGTGGCAATTAACATTCAGTTTACAAGCCCTGTTGGGGAAGTTTTGGCTGGAATAAGCTGTAGAAGCCAGCAGGGCAAAAATAACTGGATTCAAAGTTGAACAAATAATTAAAACCTAAGAGCGTACAAAGCCAATGAGTTCATGGTGAAGACATTTTCCGAGACGTCTCCCATTACTTCTACATCTGCTGTTTTGAATCTAGACTCAAGGCCATGACAGAAGGGAGTCTATCTGCTACCTCTGCTCACTGATTTCTTTTCACGAAGTTACAGGCACACAAAACAAGGGTCGTTCTGTGATGATGGTGAGAAGCTAATCAAGTTTAATGTGGTCTTTAGAAACAAGCCTATACAATCTACTCAAAAATAACAAACACAAGTCAGAAGCCAAACAGAAACAGAGTTGCCGAGGGGAGAACTCTCTGGGTTCTCTCTGAAGCACACTTATGATAAAGAGGATGAGATTAGAAAGAATGGTTGTCTGGTGGGCGATCCATGGAGTGGCACTTCAGCCCAGGGCCAGACTCCTCTACTGCCTACTCCCAATGTACGTTCAGGCCTATTAGTGACCTAATGCCTCCTAAATGGACTCAAAGAACACAGCCCTGGGGCGTGGGTTTATCCAAGAGAGCGAGAGGCTAGTCTTAGCCATTGGAAGCCATTAGGGATCAGAACAGACAAGTGAATAGCCGGAACTTTAAAAACCAGTCCATGGGCCCTGCCACTTGGTATCGTGTCTAGATTTGACCACTTTCTGAGGTTGGCCACCCTCGGGTCCCATCCCTCCGGGCACCATTCCGCACCCCTGCGTTCCTAAACCGTCTCTGCTCCCATTGCCCAGACCTCATGGCTACAAAGCGGGGGTGGCGCAAAACTCTAGGATTAAAAACATGCTGTACATGATCTGAGTCAAAAATGGCGCTAAGATGAGGACTCTGCCTCAAAACTCACTGGCTGGTTCTCCCAGGGCGGAGGTGGCTCTCTGGGGAAAATGTCGTGGGTACTAGGGGATGCCCTGACGATGCCGGTGCTGGTGGAAGGGCCGGAGTTGACAGTGTGAGTTGCTGACGCTCTCACTTGAAGAGTCATGACTGATCGCACATCTTTGTCTTTCTGCTTCACTCTGTGCGTTTTGATGATCCTTCCCAGTAGTCCTTATTCCACGCCTGTGCCAAAGCTCCTGTGTTGCTGGAGTCTTGGTGCCTCTGGAAAGCTGTGTCCTCTTGGGCACAGTCTCTTCCCCCTCTGGGCTTTCAAAGCATGAGATTTCGTACAAAAGTTATTGCCTTTTTTGTGCTGTGGTCACTTCACATTCTGGGGTAACCTGGGGTCCTCTCCTGGAAAGAATGTCCTTCTTAGAATTCATTAAATGGCATACATAGGATCACAACAGAAACCAATTTTATAGAAATATAGTTATCAAAATATTTTTTAACGTGTGTGATGTCACATATGATTGTTAACGCTTCTAAAAACAAGATCTCGAAACAAGACTATTATTAAAATTTCAAAATAGTGGCAACTTAAATAATATTTTCAAATATCTGCGACACTATAGTGTGATATGTGATAGAAATCTACTTAGAATTCGTAGGTATTACTGAGCCGCTATGTGTGTGTATGTGTGTGTGTGTGAGAGAGAGAGAGTGTGATCGTGGGTCAGGGGGAGGGCGTTTGCCTACGTTCATAATGGGAAATTTCAAAATGCCAAATTCCAGTTAGAGGTTAGTGAAAATTCCTCATTCTATTAGGTGAGAATCCCTTATTTATTACTTATTATGTGTGGAATCCCTCATCATCTATTTTATCTCCAAAACTCGCTGGTAAAATCTTTCTTGCGCCACCTTCAGAGAATGGACTCCTTCTTAGACCCTCGTAGGACCTAAACAAGAAGTTGAAATGAAATGAAATGCCAACTTATGCCTGGCTAAGACGTGGCAAGTCAAGCACGGGCATCACTAGAATAAACCACTTCTACTTGAATTCGACGGAATTCTTCCGAGGCAAAATTTGACTTGATTTGGCCTCGGAAGAACTTTACTTGTCTGCGTTGCTGTCTCTTCCAGTAGAATGTGCTTCCTAGCCGGGCTCGGTGGCTCAGCCTGTAATCCCGCGCCTTTGGGAGGCTGAGGTGAGTGGATTGCCTGAGCCCGCGGGTTCGAGACCCGCCTGGGCAGCGAGACCTCACCTCTACAATAAATCAAAAAAATCAGCTGGGCGTGGTAGCGCATGCCTGTAATTCCGGCTACTCGGAAGGCTGAGGCGGAAGAATCGCCGGAGGCCAGCAGGTCGAGGCTGCAGTGGCCGGGAGCGGCCGCTGCACTCCAGTCTGGGTGACAGAGTGAGACTCCAACTCAAAAAAAAAAAAAAAAAAAGAATGTGCTTCCTTAGGGTGGCCTCTGCCCCACGGTCTCTGGTCGGGTCGTGGGCGCTTATGTTAACCAGGCAGGAACAGAGTGAACATGTGGCATGGGCTACTCCGGTGCAAGGAGAAGGAAGAGTTGACATGTTTCTCAAGAGAGTAAAGGAGCCAGAGTTTGAGGCAACAGTTTGGACTAGAGATTCTCGGAAAACTCATATAAGTAGGAAGGCAAGAACACAGTGAGTGGGGCTGGTGGCTTGCGACATCATGTTCGCCCATTTTTGACTCTACTGCTATGGCAATGTGTCCCCCCCCATAGACTACAACATAATCTGCAATTGTCCAAAGTGCGCCAGAATATGAAGTATGATAGTATACAAAACCGGCTTTGAAACTCTGAAAATAGTAGCCACACTTCCATGTATTTTGCAGAAATCACAATGCGCCCCCCTTCACGCAAAAGGTCAAAGCAAGGTCATCCAGCTTAAGTTCTGCACCTTCCACCTTTGTTTCTGGGAGATGATAGCAGGTGTCTAGGTGGGTCTTTACAACAGAAGCAAGAGGTATCACCATACCTCTTCCACTTGTTATACAGTCACGCAACGTACAGCGACACCTGGGTCAGCGACAGACCGCATGCACCACAGTGGCCCCCGAGTTGTAATGGAGCAGAGAAATCTCTATGATGTCACAGCCATGGCAGTGTCGCAGGGCAACGCATCACTCAGGCGTCCTTGGTGACGTTGCCCAGCGCTGCCAGTCGTGTAGAAGACTGGCACGTGCAGCCACGCACAGTACGTGATACCTGGCCATGGTAACACCTGTGTTATGGGTGCATGCTATTTCAGAGCGTACCGCTTCTACTTAGGAGAAAGAAATAGCAAAAGACCACCAGGCAGGTCCCCCAGGAGGTGTTCCCGAGGAAGGCATTGCTGTCACAGAAAATGATGGCTCCATGCGCGTCGCTGCCCCCAAAGGCCTTCCAGTGGGACAAGGTGTGGCGGTGGGAGACGGTGATACGGAGAGCCTGGCTCTGCGTAGGAATATGCTGCTGTGTGTGTTTGAGCTTTTAACTAAGAAGCTTTAAAAGTTAAAAAAAAATTTAAAATAGACCAAAGCTAACAGAATAAGTATATGAAGACATAATCTGTTTTTGTTCAGTTGTACAATGAGTTTGAGTTTTGAGTTTAGTGTTCTCACCGAGGAATCAAAAAGTTGAAAAAAATTTAAAGGCTTATCAAGTAAAAAAGTTACAGCAAAGTGAGGTTGACTTATCATTGAATAAATACACATCGATTTTAATCACTGCAGTGCAGCTGGAGCGGACAGTGTTTACGCAACCTGCAGCAGAGTTCGGCGATGCCGAGGCATCCCATTCATGCCCCATCACACACCGAGGCACCCGGAGCTCCATTCGTGGGAAGGGCCCCAAGGAAGTGAACCGCTTTTCGTCTTTTATTCCATGCTTTCACTGTGCCTTTTCAAGGTCTGGTTTCACCAGTGTTTGCCAGGGTGCTACAGTTGCTTCTGGTTTTTAGAACAGTCCCAGGCTGTATGGGTTTGCAGCCTGGGAGCTGTCGGCCACAATCACACAGCCCAGGTGTGTCCTGGGCTGTGCCACCTAGGTGTGTGTAGGGACATTCTGTGATGCTCACACAATGCCAAAATCGCCTACAGAGGTCTCTCTCGGAATGCACCCCCATTGTTAAGCGACGTGGTCATTGGATAATCAGAATGAAAGCATGTGTTTCTAAGGAGATACATTTATCTATGTTGAGACCACATGCAAATCATCGGGAAGCTGGAAATAAAGAAGGGGGAACTCCCAAGAGTGTTAACCTATAGCTTTCTTCGTCAGGGATGCAAACATTTGGGGTTGTCATATTATACTTAGCGCAAGGTACACTATATGGAATGTCTCTAGTGTATGAGGAGGGACTCCCCCCAAATATGAAATTTGTTTATAAAAAATTGTGTATTTGTTCTTACATGTCTAAATTTCAGTCACCTTCAAAGTACTCTCTGATGCAATACCCCTATCAAGACACTTTTTCCACTGCTCAAAACAGTTTTTGAACTTGTCAATTTGGATGCCTTTTAGTGCTTCTGCTGTTTTTTGTTTCATCTCCAGCAAAATGTTTCCCTTTGAGGATTTTTTTTTTTTTGAGTTGGAGTCTCACTCAGTCACCCAGACTGGAGTGCAGTGGCCGCTCCCAGCCACAGCAGCCTCGACCCGCTGGGCTCCGGCGATCCTTCCACCTCAGCCTTCCAAGTAGCCGGAACTACAGGCGCGCGCTACCACGCCCGGCTGATTTTTTGATTTATTGTAGAGATGAGGTCTCACTGCCCAGGCGGGTCTTGAACCCGCGGGCTCAGGCAATCCACTCACCTCAGCCTCCCACAGGCTTTGAGGATTTTTTTATTCGAGGAAACAAACAACCAAAAAAGTCACTCGGTGAAGATTGGGTGAAGCCGGGCTCGGTGGCTCAGCCTGTAATCCCGCACCTTTGGGAGGCTGAGGTGAGTGGACTGCCTGAGTCCGTGGGTTTGAGACCCGCCTGGGCAACTTGGCGAGACCTCACCTCTACAATAAATCAAAAATCAGCCAGGCGTGGTAGTGTGCACCTGTAATTCCAGTTACTCGGAAGGCTGAGGCGGAAGGATTGCCGGAGCCCAGCGGGTCGAGGCTGCGGTGGCCGGGAGCAGCCCCTGCACTCCAGTCTGGGCAACGGAGTGAAACTCCAACTCAAAAAAAAAAAAAGAAGATCAGGTGACTATGGAGGGTGGGGCACTGGGGTCTTGTAGTTTGGGGTCAAAATCTGATGAATTCTCAGCGTGGTGTAGGCAAGGCTTGCTCATAAATCACCCATCATGAAATGGGCAAATGTATTGAAAGAATTCCCAAATATATATGTTTTTTCACTGAAGCCAAAGGCAGACTTTCACAACAACGCTAGCTGGTACGCTGATGCCAATGGGTTGCTGGGACACTCACCTCTCAGGAGAAGCCTGCGCTACAAAGGACCCGCCCTCCAAAACAGAATTCTGGTTTTTTGGGATTGCCCCATAGTTGTTCAGAGCACAGGCTCTGCGATGAAATAGGCTGAGTTCAAATTTCAATTGGCTATTGGCTAAAACACATAATGCACTTCTGGATCACAAAAAGTACTTAATGAATATAAATGTGTTGTAACCGAACGGTTGAAGTCATGGGTTGTGATAGCATTTTGAAATCTTCCTTTCTGAGGGTGGGTGACTTCTATCATAAAGTAACCAAAAAACATAAGCAGTGCATTTGCGGAGGGAATGTAATTGACCAGATGAATTATTCTTGGGGAAGAATCTTAGAGTAAGAGAAGGAGAGACCAGAAAAGGAATTATGGAAGAAGTTGTTGGAGAACAAAAATGGAATTATAATAATGTGGTGACATTCGGGTCTCATAAGACAAAAGTTTTAAAGAAAATTAAGCTTGAGATGATTCATTGAATGGATAATCGGATACAAGTGCAATTTTACCAAAGTGCTAGAAACGTCACTGAGGAAAATTTGGGAAATAAAAGCCTTGTGGCAGGGATCAGAAAAAGAAATATCAGGCAGTAGATGCTGGGGGCTGCCAGGTCATGAAACAAGCCTGGGTTTGCTTTAGTGTTGGATTTTGAGACAGGGCAAAGGCCAGGCGAACTTTAGGAGGACGGGCGGAGGCGGCTGGGGATACAAACAAAAGATGAGATAACAGATGAAGCGACGTCCTCAAAGGGAGGGGAGGAAAGCGAACCTCGAGTCCAACTGAGGAGTGAAACTCCAGAGAGGGACATCGCGCACTCTGAGTCAGGAAGGATTTTAAAAGTGGACCTAGTTGCAGAGAATTAAAGGTCATGGGCTGGTAGACAAGAAGTTCAGACCAGACAACGTGGGTCTCGTCTTTGAGGCGTAAGTTCCAAAGAGCAGTGCACTGCTCTCCTCCTCGACCCAAGAGCCGTGCTGGAAAGGCCACGCTGGGCGTGCTCCTCCCCAGAAACCCCAAGACCAAAGACACTGGACTGGCAGGCGGTTCTGCAGCCGAGGACACAGCCTGGAAGGCGACAGTGGGTGAAAGTGCACGGGACGCGCGAGGTGACGCTCCGAAAGCAGAAAGACCTCGAGCGATCAGCCGACAGTGCCCGTGTAGGGCCTGTCGCGCCAGAGCTGCCTGCCCACGGTGGCGTATGAATCCTAAGCGTTAATGGCTGGGAGCGCTTTCAGGTTTGAAACTTGACCAAGTGCATGAGCTGTGTGATGGAAACGAATGACTCAGATGTTCTACTGTGGCGTGGAGAAGCCAAGATCTGCAAATGCCCCCCAGGAAATCCAGCCCCGAAAATGCCGAGCCCTGCTGGACCTCCACGGAATCCGGACACGTGCGTGGAGAGCGTTCTGCTTCCCTCTGCCGCTCACTCCTGCTCCGCGTTATGCGTGCTGACAGCGTGGCCACGTGGTCACCGGCCATCTTTTCCTCAGCACAGATGTTTTTCCAATTGTGATTTTAGGAAAGAGAATACTTCAGATTTGCCCGCTGTTTTCTTTTCACGATGTGACTGATCCAAACTATGGCCAAAGTGTGACCCAGCCTCTGAAACAAAGAGCCTTGTTCTTCTGTCCGTGAAGAACATCTCAGAGACTCAGAGGACTTCTTGCAAGTAACTAGATTCTCTCCTGCCGCCACCTGAGCACCAGCTGAGATACGTATTTTTAAACAGACGTTCAGAAGTCTGTTTTGTTATTTCATGATTCCTGACCTTTGCACCCTTATTTTCCCTTAAAGAGAGATGCATTCTATTACCTCCAGCATATATATGTATACATATTTTATTTTATAAAGCATCTTCTTTGTCAGACCAAAAAAGATAAATCTTTTATTTTTATTTTAAAAATGTGGGCTACAATTCACAGTCAGGTATACAAATGGTCATTATGCAGGTACCCTTGTTGATGAGGTGTACCTCCCCTCCCCTGGCAGATTACCACTACTGCCAATCGTTTTCTTCTAGTATGATAATAATTGTTCAAGGTCTGCTTATGAGTGAGAACGTGTGGTGCTCAGTTCTTTGTTTCTGTGATAGATCACTCAACATTATAGACTCTAAGTCCATCCAAGTGGCTGCAAAGTTCATAATTTTGTCCTTATTTATGACTGTGTAGTATTCCAACTGTCCATGAATGTACCACATTTTCTTTATCCAGTCCAGTTTCAAGGGGCAGCATGGTTGGTTCCATGCTTTTGCTATTGTGAATAGTGCTGCAGTAAACATGTGTGTACAGGTATCATTTTCACAGAACGGTTTAAGTTCCTCCGGGTATATTCTCAGAAGGGGGATTGCAGGGTCATATGGAAGGTCGACTTTCAGATCTTAAAAAAGATAATTCTAGTGTCTTTGAGATGAACGCTCTTCCCGGCATCCTTTGATGACTGCTTGTAGGTGAAAACATTTGTTTTTCGGTGCTCACCCGGGGCAGCCAGGCGGATCTCTGCTGTCTCTGAAGAAGGTGGGCGGCAGGTCTGACTGCAAGGTGCTCCAGGATAGCCACACCCTTTCAGTGACTGTCCACAGAAGCGCAGCTGACAGGGTGGGCGAGGAAGTGAGGAGGTGAGGGACATGAGAGGGCGGGCGCAGGGCAGAGGAGAGCGGCGTCTCCACCCTGAGCACATCTGCTGCCTGCACAGGGCTGCGGGGAGGGGGCTAGGCCAGACACCACGGCTCTCCCTCAAGGCCGAGGGGTGCTCTTCGGGGAGCCCACGCCAGCAGAGACTGACAGTGGCTGCACACGCTAGGCGCTAGACGTCAGGGCGTCTTCTCTTCTCTCTCCCCGTCCCTCGTTTTTACTTGGGAAAAGCACATTCTTTATTTGATGGAACCGTGGGACACCAGTGAGGACCAGCTGTATGCGTAGGCTGCGCCGGTGACGTTCGGGTTTCCAGCTGGCCCTCACTTCCCCTGGCAGTGGGCCAGGGACCCGTTGTGTTGTCCCGTGCTCCCCTCCCTCCTCCTTCCCTGCCTCCCCGAGCAGTGCCCCGTCCCTCCCTCGTGTTCAGGGCCCACTGTGGGTGACCGCATGCGGTGTTCATGCTTTGTGTCTGTGGTCGATCGCTTGGTGTGCCAGTCTCCAGCTCCATCCAGTTTACTGCAGAGTCCATGATTCTGTCCTTCTGTGGCTGCGTCATACTCCATGGTATACAGGCACCACGTTTTCTTGATCCAGTCCACTTGTGACGGGCAGTAGGGCAGGTTCCATGTTTCTGCTGTTGTGAATAGTGCAGCTATAAACATGCAGGTGCAGGTGTCTTTTTTGTATAGTGATTTGTGGTCCTCTGGGTGTATTCCCAGGAGAGGGATTGCTGGATCTTATGGAAAGTCAACGTTCAGTGCCTTCAGGAACCGCCACACTGCTTTGCATCGAGGTTGAACTAGCTTGCATGCCCACCAAAGGCGTAGAAGCGTTCCTTTCACCCCACACCTGCACTGGCATCTGTTGATTTTATTAAGGATGGCCATTCTTGTGGGAGTTAGGCACTATCTCCTTGTGGTTTTGATTCACATTTCTCTGATGGTTAGCCAGGCTGAGCAGTTTTTCACGTTGGGGCTGGCTAACACTTGAATGGCAGGAGAAACATATTTGACACGACCGGGATTTGCGGAGACCTCAGCTTACCTGAGCATCAACCCAAGGGCTGTAGTCATGAAGTCACTTCCCCGGAGCTTCTGACAACAGAGGGGTCTGGCTCAGGACCCCCAGAGGAAAGGGGGAGAGGTGAGGCCATCCCACGTTAGTGTAGCCAGTGGGGTTCAGTCAGCATTCTCCCGAGCACAAGCTCTGCGCCTAGCAGGGCCTGGCGCTTTGGTTGGCTATCTCATGGCCAGTTATCACCCTGGGAGCTCCCACAAAGAGCTCCACCAGCAGCTGGCGTCCGCCTCGACTGCATTTCACGTAACTGCCACGAAAAGTGAGCATCCACGCAGTGGCTTAAAGCAACGTGTATTTATACCCTACAGTTCTTTGCATTAAAAGACTGGCACTCTGGGCTGAAACGAAGGTGTCAGCAGTGCTGTCTTCCTTTGTGGGGGCTTCAGGGGATCAACTGTTTTCTTGTTTGTTTTCCACTTCGGGAGCCGCCCACACTCCCGAGCTCATGGCCGCCCTTCTCCACCTTTAAAGCCAGCAATGTTGCCTCTCTTGGTCTTTTCTTTTTCCTTTTTTGTGTAAGAGTCTCACTCTGTTGCCCAGGCTGGAGTGCTGTGGCACGCTCACAGCCACCACAGCCTCGACCTGCTGGGCTCAGGAGATCCTTCCACCTCAGCCTTCTGAGTAGCTGGAGCCACAGGTGTGCACCACTATGTCCCCCTAATTTTTTGATTTGTTGTAAAGGCAAGGTCTCACCCATTGCCCATACTGATCTCGAATCCCTGGACTCAGGCAATAATGTTTTCATCACATTTCCCTCTGTCTCTACTTTTCTGCCTCTCTCTTCCATGTTTAAGAATCCTTTGACCAGCCGGGCTCGGTGGCTCAGCCTATAGTCCGGCACCTTTGGGAGGCTGAGGTGAGTGGATTGCCTGAGCCTGCGGGTTCAAGACCCGCCTGGGCAGCAGGACCTCATCTCTACAATAAATCTAAAAATCAGCCGGGCGTGGTAGCGCGTGCCCGTAATTCTGGCTACTCGGAAGGCTGAGGCGGAAGGATCGCCGGAGACCAGCAGGTCGAGGCTGCGGTGGCCGGGAGCGGCCACTGCACTCCAGTCTGGGCGACAGAGGGAGACTCCAACTCAAAAAAAAAAAAAAGAATCCTTTGACCGCAGGCTCACCGGAATCATTCAGGATAGCTTCCCTATCACAAGGTCCTTAAGTTAGCCATATCTGCAAAATCCCTTTTTCCATGTGAGGCACCATTCCAGAAACAAGGACTTGAACATCTCTGGAGTGCTATTGGGCCAAACCCAAGCATCCTGTCTCCCAGCCCTTCTGATGGACTAGCCCTCTTTTGACTCTGTTCCCAGGATTCATCGTGAAATTCTGCTTGTGACTTTAAGTCCACAGTTCTGTCCACTGAATGCCATTCTTGATTCGTAAGTTCTAGAACAGATCCATGATTAAGTATTCATTCCCTTGATTGATTTTTTTGTAGCCTGTGAGGGTGGAAGTGATATTACTCAAGAGGAGAGGAGAGGGATACAGAAGGATTTCTTCTCTTTGAATGACTCACAGGGCAGACAAAATACGTGGGAGACATTGTAACAGGTTGCCTGCTAGGAAAGTAGGCTCAGATGTGGAGCTTAGTGGCAAGGCATTTGCTAAGGATTTGTAGCCAACATTCGTGGCAGGAAAGAGAAGGAAGCAGAAGTGAACAGAGGAAAGGGTTGAGTTGTGCGGGATGTCCAGAAATGGCCTTCAGCCCCACGAGGGAAGCTTTGGAGCTGCGGTCATTCTTCAGAGAAGTCCCAAGTGGGAATGGAAGCGCAGGCCTTTCCTTCTGCGCCGGCGTGTCCTTGTGTGAAGGCCACGGCTTCACAGGGGAGACCACCTCTGAGGAGCTGGCAGCTGGAGCCTGGAGCTAGAAGTAGCTTCCGCCGTGGCGTGCGTCCTTTCTCGATGGCAACGTGGGCAGCACAGCACGGCGATGGCTACGGTTCTCTTCTGTCACGGCCTCCCGGTTTTCCTCTTTAGCTTTCCCGACTTTCGGTGCTACAGGCTGACTGTGTCTCTCCAGAATTCATGGGTTGAAATTCTAATCCCCAGTGTGATGTCGCCATGGGTGGGTGATTAGGCCATGAGGGGGCCCTGACGAATGAGAGTAAGCCCTTACACAGGGAACGCCAGCGAGATCCTCCACCTCCACCACCGAGGACACAGGCAGAAGGCAGGCGTCCATACTCCAGGAAGCGAGTCCTCATGGAGCACTGGGTCTGCTGGTGCTTTTTCTCCAGGGTTCCAGCCCCCAGATGATCAGGAGCACGTTTCTGGGGCTTGTAGGGCACCCAGTCTGTGGAACTTTGCTGTAGAGCCCAAGCAGAGTAAAGCACTTACAAACTTGTCAGTTTTTACTTGGCTGACTTCTTTCAGCTACGACTCCTTGGCTTTCAGGTCGTTTTGTGCTTGCTGAGTTTGCTGTTTGCGGGTATTGAGGGTGTTTGGTTTGGGTTGTGAGGCAGACACAGAACGTCTTTCATGGCTTACACAGTGCACTGTGCATTCTGAATATTATACAGTCACAACGCATGGCCACGAGCACCTTGAGTATGCTTTGTGGCCCTCCAACAAGTACCAGGGGAGCCCCCCAAAATCCAAAAATATTCTTTGGCGGGCAGGCCCCTTGTAGTACAGGCTTCCCCTGCCATGTAAGTGTTCTAGGAATTCATTGCCATTTGATACCAGCTGGCATTGCTGTGAGAGGCTGCGTTCAGCTTCAGTGAATTTTTTTTTTTTTGAGAGTCTTTCAATGCATTTGCCCATTTCTTGATAGGTGATTTACAAGCATACCTACCCGCACCATGCTGAGTGTCCAGCAGTTTTTGGCCCAAAATGGCATGGTCCATGCCCCACCCTCCCTATTCGCCTGAGCAACTGTTTGTTTTGTTTCCCTGGATGAAAAAATGTCCCCAGAGGGAAACATTTTGTTGATGTGTAAGAGGTAAAATTAAAAATGACAGAAGCACTAAAAGGCAGAACAACTGACAAGTTCCAAAGCTGCTTTGAGTAGCGGAAGAAACGTCTTGATAGGGGTATTGCATCAAACGGACAGGACTTTGAAGGTGACTGAAGTTTAAACAGGTAAGAATAAATACACTAGTTTTATAAATAAATTCTGTTTTGGGGGTGTTCCCCCTTATGTTTGGGATTTAAAAGATTCTGGGGTTCAATCTGCTGCATTTTCATCATCATATGATTTTTTTCTATATTTTATTCAAGTATTTATTTCTGTGTATTATTATATCCCTCTGTGATTCTCCTTCCCCCTAAAGACAACCATTTTAGTGTGTATAATGGGCACTTTTGTGGTTTTTTTCTGTTGTGTCAAATGTATAGTGTTATTCTGTGCACTGCATTCCCAACTATCTCAGATACCCACGTAAACCTGGATCTTCCACCAACCCCAGCACCAGCACTTAGTCACCCCAAATCAGGAACCAAACATATAGTTCTACACCTGGAATGCTGTCAGTTGTCTTCTACACTCCCTTGCGGAGGTCACCGCTCCGTCTGGGGCTAATCACCTTCCACACACCAGCCTCCTTCCATTCCAGCTTCTGCCAACAGTTTCCCAATCACGCATATCCCGTAACTCAGGCAGGGGTACCCTCCTTTGTTTCCCAGATCCAGGTGTGCTTGAACACCTTTCCTATGTCTTTGTTAGCGATCTCATTTCCAAAGGAATCTGATTTCCATCACATTCACCAAATATGTGACCTTCTAAAACATACTATTACGCAAATGTACCCCTGGGGGTCTATTTTCCGTGTCTGTGTCTGTTTGGTCCTCTTTGCTTGACATATTTGCCCGAATCTCTGAAGCAGGCATCCCTCTGCACGTCTAGCTTTCTTCATGATTCCTTCTCCCTGAGTCGCCTTTATTTCTTTCCCCAGAGGTTTCTCTCTCTCCTCTCTCTTCTCTCTTTCTCTCCTCTTGTCTTTCTCTCTCCCTGTCTCCTCTCTCTCTCTCTCTCTCTCTCTCTCTCTCTCTCTCTCTCTCTCTCTCTCTCTCTCTCTCTCTCCTTTCTCTCGTATTTATAGTGCTTGATTTTACACTCAGGTAACCCAGAGCATGTTCTTTCTTGCATTATGTTGGCCAGTGCAGTACCTTCTCCACAGAATCTTAGGCAGTACCTTCTCTGCAGAATCTTATACAAGGCTCTGGAAAATATTGTGTTAGATAAATTTTATAAGTGCTGCATAAATGCTGAGTTGGATGAATTATTGCATTTAAAATGTAAACACTTGCACTGAGCTAAGTCTGAAGGAGTTAGAAATTGTGAAATGGAGTTATTACATATTTAGAAATTCACCAGAGAAAATACTACAGCCAGAGTTTTCATCCTCAGAGGCCACATTCAGAAACCACTTGGTCCTTTCTAAGACACACTCATTATTTTCACAGCTGGGAAGGCATGGGAAAATGTTCTCATTTGCAATATCACCTTCTTCACAGACTGATGCCAAGTTAAAATAAATTCCGTGGAAAAAAAATTCCAAAGCGAAGTAGAAAATAATAAATGGAAAATGCTCCTTTCTTTATCCTGTGAGTTTATTTTTTTAGCATTGATCTTTCTCCTTTCCTCTAATTTGGCATCTTTTGATGTTAGGAAAAATAGGCACAAGCTGCATGGTTCATCCTGCTAGATGCCACCTCTTCTTGTGCTGCAGACATGGGGGTGAGGTCACTTATCATAAGCACTTGGCCTGTTTCTATCCACACTGAGGGTTGTTCTTCCCCTTGCTTCTCATACAACAGCATAACTACTTGCCACATGGCATTCACGGTCATACTATTTTTACTGACAGAGTAATATTTGGTGACATGAGTAATATTCCACGTGAAGATCAGAAAAAAATGTGGAAACTACGGAATTCCAGTAAATTGATACAGCTTATCTAAATTATAAAACAGCGTTCCCAAAACTCTATCTCAAAAAACACTCATCCTGGTAAAAAACAAACAAACAAAACAAAAAACTCCACAGTATAGTGGCAAATATGGAATGTTGTGTTCTTCTTAGAAATTCAACCAGCTCATTGGCTTTTTAAGTTTTAAGAAGTGCTACAAAAGAGAAAATTGTTGATGTGTTTTCATAGCCAGGCTTTTTTGTCTTATATGATTCCTTCTTTCTTAATGAACAACTTATTAGCATTTACAAGATACTTAAGGACCAGCAGTTCTATATCAAAACAGATTTAACCTCAGATAACAATAAAAAATTATAATGTTTGGAGAAGAGAGAAGTGTGTTTCTTTCCCATGATACAACGAGCCCCTAAGTAGAAACTTACGTAGTTCATAAGTGGGATCCATGGTGCCACTGAGGACACGAGCCTGTCTTTTTCTGTCCTGTCACTGGAACGTGTGGCTTTTCTCTTCATGGTCATTTCTATTTTTTTTTAAAGACAGATGGTGCTTTGATACCTGCATTGGTGCTGGGGCACAGAAGAAAAAGGGATGACAGGGTGACAAAAGCGAGGTGAACCCTTTTAGGGACCTCTCTAGAATGACCATTGACCATTCCCACTTATGCCTTGACTGGCACTTGGTCACATGTTTACACTGAATTCCAAAGGTGGAAGGACAGAAGACCTTTAATCCCATGTGGGCCTAGCCCCAGCCATAAGTAAAATGGCTGTTCCCGAGAAGAAAGGACACCATGGACACTGAGGTGGGACATTGTCCCTCCCTTCAACAATGACTATGACTCAGAGTGTTGAATTAAGCTACTGTTGTGTGATTAGTCCTGAATATTCAACCCCCTTTCCTCATGCATTCTGGCAGCTTCTTTCCTGTGACTCTGGGCTGGACCATGTGACTTGCTTTGGCAAGTAGGATAATTTCAAACTGGCCCCGAGGAGAGGCTTAAAAAGTGTGTGCCAGGTCGGTGGCTCAGCCTGTAATCCCGCGCTTTGGGAGGCTGAGGTGAGTGGATTGCCTGAGCCCGCGGGTTTGAGACCCACCTGGGCAACTTAGTGAGACCTCATCTCTACAATAAATCAAAAATGAGCCGGGTGTGGTAGCGCGCGCCTGTAGATCCAGCTACTTGGAAGGATGAGGCAGAAGGATCGCCGGAACCCAGCAGGTCTAGGCTGCGGGGGCCGGGAGTGGCCACTGCACTCCAGTCTGGGTGACAGAGTGAGACTCCGACTCAAAAAAAAAAGTGTGTGTGTACTCTTACATCTTCTCCTGAACTTTTAGCATACAGTGAGAATAAGCCCAGACCAGCCTTTCGGAAAAAGAGAGACCCTGTGTTACAGTCTTGTCTTCCCAACTGGCAAACATAAGTGAGCCGACTTGGCTGAGACTGGTCCTGCCTGGTCCAGCGTGGGCAGGACCACCCAGCTGACTTGTGTAGACACACATTGCTGTCTTAAGCTGGGAAGCTTTAGGGCGGTTTGTTACGTGGCATGACTGGTTGTCGCTGACGGATACAGAACAGCTGTCTATGAATTCTCCCTGCCCACCAACCTCCCCTAGTTGTGGCCAAGTTAAAGTCTTAAGATGTGCTTAGTCTGGGATGTGCATGACAGCCTGAGACCCGGCAAGAGTAAGGGGTTAGGTGGAGGGTGGGAGACATCGTGGCTGGGGACGTCCTCCCCCCCTTCCCTAGCCCCTAGGACTCCTGTGGACCCACCACTCGCTGCTGTGAGCCAGGACCCACCGCCACAGTGACCTGCAGGGCCGCCACCCATCTTACATGTGGACTTGATGTTGCCTCACCCTCGCTGGCTCTCTGGGTCCTCCACCCGGGATTCGACAGGACTGTGTCGGGTATTATTCTTGGATTTGGGGACAAGTGAGAGCAATGCACTCATAGTTTCTCTCTTCATAGAAATCGCTTCTGGCAAGGGAAGCGGATAGCAAGCAAACGTCTTCAGAGACTGGCAATGCCACACACACTGAAAATAAGTAAGTAGGTCAAGTGGCACAGAGTGATTTGCGATTGCCAGAGGAGCTGAGAGGCATTGCTTTAGTGAAGACAGCCTGGGAAGACCCTTCAGAGAGAGGCCAGGCTCAGCAGACGCAGAGCATTTGGAACAAAATGTTTAGCAAGGGAAAGGGTCTTGCACGCCAATGGATGTCATGAGTTAGAGCACACTTCTGCCAGGGTGGCCGAAAACAACGCCCAGCATGAAGAGGGATGAGGCGAGGCTAGATAAGCCAAGGCGAGAGGGTTGTGTTCACCATAGGGCCCTGGTTTCGAGCTATCGTAGGGGAACACTATGGCCTGGCATTTCAGTCATCAGGGCTCATGATAGCGATGGCTGTTCGGGAGGTCCATGACTTCCCTGTGGGAGACAGAATAAAGGGCTGCGTCGCCGGAGGGGACCCATGGGAGGCATGGTGAGAAATACAAGTGTCTTTTAGGAGAGCAGCAGAAACAAAGGTAAGTGACCAGAATCAGGATATTTTTTGACATGTTTTCCTGAACATGCTGTCTTATGAGGTGTACAAGGTGAGGGAATCAGAGAGTCCAAGAAAACCTCCGAGCTTTGTTTTTTTTTGTTTTTTTTGAGTTGGACTCTCACCCCATTGCCCCGACTGGAGTGCAGTGGCACACTCCCAGCCACCGCAGCCTGGACCTGCTGGGCTCCAGCGATCCTTCCGCCTCAGCCTTCCAAGTAGCTGGAACTACAGGCGTGCACTACCACGCCCAGCTAGTTTTTGATTTATTGTAGAGATGAGGTCTTGCCAAGTTGCCCGGGTGAATCTCGAACCAGCAGGCTCAGGCAATTCACTCGCCTCAGCCTCCCAAAGTGCCAACCTCTGAGTCTTAAGACGGAACATCAAAAAATGGAAGTGGCACTTACGGAGATGGAAGCAAGCTTGCAGGGAGAGTTGGGGGGAGGGCGTGGACAGGTAAGAGTTCTGTTTCTAGCCAGGCTCGGTGGCTCAGCCTATAATCCCGCATTTTGGGAGGCTGAGGTGAGTGGATTGCCTGAGCCCACGGGTTCGAAAACCTGCCTGGGCAACTTGGCGAGACCTCATCTCTACAATAAATCAAAAAATTAGCCAGGCTTGGTAGCACACACCTGTAGTTCCAGCTACTTGGAAGGCTGAGGCGGAAGGATCGCCGGAGCCCAGGCAGGTCGAGGCAGCGGTGGCCGGGAGTGGCCACTGCACTCCAGTCTGGGTGACAGAGTGAGACTCCGACTCAAAAAAAAAAAGAGTTCTGTTCCTATGAGAATAATGTTGAGATGCTTATTAGATACCTCAAGTCAAACATAAAATAAGTCTTTTGGATACACGACTGTGCCGTTCAGGAGGGGTTTAGATTGGAGACATGCATTGAGTCTCGCTGGCTTTTGTGTATTATTTGATGACACAGACTCTCAAGGGAGAGAATGTAAACAGAGAAGAAAAACAGCAGAGGACAGAGCTCAGGAGCAAACACATTTCTCTAGGAGACAGAGGAGTGAGCGAAGAGGAAAGATTGTGAGAAGGAGCCTCCAGGGGGTGTGGAAGGAAGCCTGGGTCATGAAAACCACGACAGGAAAATGTCTTGAGAACAAAGGAGCCAAGTCATCAACTCTTAGTTGAGAATGTGAGCTTGGGTAAGACAAGGACAGAATATCGACAATGTGCTTGGCAATTACGATTCCGTGGGGACTGAGGTGAGACAGTCTAGTGAGATGTCGGGGTTAAACGTCCAACTGGAGTGGCCTGTGGAGGTACTGAGTGACCAGGAAAAGGACACAGGGAGGGCGGGCAATGCCTGGCGGAGCTTTGTGTGGAAGCACATGGGAACGGGGATTCCAGCTAGCTGCATCAGGGGTCGAGGCTTCTTTGCCTGTATGTTCTTGCTGTTGTTGCTTGTGTTTTTATCTTGCCAGTTTCTCAGGCATGCTTTTGTGTTCCTAGGAATGACCTACTGGAAGAGGGTAGCATATGGTAAAGAAATGGAAGGAAAATTAGTGTCGCAGTAAATCTCTCTGTGCAAGGTAAACACAGAATTCTTCTCACATGCATTTTATAATCAACCTGTCCAGACCAGAAACGCTTCACACAAGAGTAAACTGATAACATAGACTGGATTTCGGGGTATGGTAAAACTTTTAAGACTGACCTCGCTCCATGTTGCTCCACAATTAATGATGTGTGATTGATAAAGTTCAAAAACTTGCCCCCAGAGAAATTAAAGAGTCCGGAAAGAAAGTGTTGTGCTTCAGATACTTTTTCAGAAGAAAATTCTCAGAATTAACAGAGGAAAAAACAAAACTGAAAGAGGTCATGAAGCACTTCAAAAAGCATGCATGAGCACAAAAATGGGAAAAGAAATATGTTGTTGGTGATGGTCTTAATCATTTGCAAACGACGAGGGGTTGGTGACCACGGAGACAGGTGGAATTCATCACTGCACTGCAGACTACATTCTTCTTGAATCTCTGTGTGGACCCAAACATGAGAAAACAAAGACATCAGCCACAGTGAGTCCAGTGAAAGAAAAATGAGAACATGAAACCTCTTGGCGACGCCCTCACCTGAAAACACACGAGAAGCAAAGTTTAAAGCCTTTCCTCCATGACAGTGGTAGAAACACTCTCATGTGAGTTATTTGTATAATAATAACACCAGTGACTTTAAAAGATGAGTGGCTTCAGTGTTGTTGCAGCCCTGTTTGCAGCTTTGAGCAGTTGATCTGTGGAACTCCCTGTGCACCGTCACCTGCTGCTGAGGACACCATTTGATTCGTGGTGTATCTATCTCAACAAATGAACACTCCGTGTGACAGTCTCGATTCAGGATGCTTACACTAATGACTTCTCTATGGCTTCTAGCTAAAGGTACCTAAATTATTTCAGCCTGTAAATTGTTGGGTTGCCAAAAAAATATTTGGGAAGGATGTGAAACTTAGTTTCGAAAGTTCTGTTTAGACCAGTTCGGTTGATAATTCTACATTTTTCAAGCACACCAGGAAAGTTTCTTGGGAGTGATTTCTGTTTGGTGTCTGCTTCATAACAGCTTTAGACTTATGCAATGCTCTTAACTTCCCAGACCCCCAAGAGTACTTTCACATGTGGGCTTACTTTAGACTCCAAATATCTCGGGGAGGAGGTGGGATGACTTAATTCATATGCATTTTATAAGCTAAAAGTCTCTTCAGAATGGGGAATACTTAAGTTCCTTTAGCCAAACAAACCTGTGAGGATGGCCTGTTTGAGAGTTTCCTGTGCCGGGCCACATCTGAACACTTTTAAGGCGTGTTTTTTGGCCAACTTACTCCATTTATCAGGGATCAGGAATTTTAGGCAAACATTCTTACACATGCACACACACTGACCTGGAAGACGTATCACATGAAGGGGACAGAATAGACCTCCATGGAGCAGCTCCATAATGTATGAATTAGGCAGGACTACACCTTGTCTACAGAAAACAGGGAAATCAGAGTTACTCTAAGCCTCAAAAATCACATTTGACTAAAACCAACTGGACTTTAAATTTACAAACGATTCTCTTCTACATAACAATTAAATGCTGCTGTTGCATTTCAAGAAAAGAAAGAAATTTGAAAGAGATTTTGCTTTCATCTAGGTATATTTGAGGAGTCTTTAATTTTGAGCTTTTGTTGTGATGATTCTGAAAAAAATATATTTCTGATTTTTGATAGTCCAAATTTTCTCCTCTTTACTTACTTGGTTACAATGAACTACATTTCTTTTATATCAATAAAGGGGTCAATTATAAGACCCTGAAATATGATGTCTCCAAAGAGTCATCTACTTCAGATGTTTTTCTTGTAAATCAACATTCTAACCAATGTATCTGCAGACAGAGAGTTTGAAGAAGTTCAGAATGGTGTTTAAAAGTTTTTGTTTTAGCCCCTAAGAATGAATATCAGGAACAGAGAGTTAAAACGGTGCATTTCACAATTTAAACATCTTTACCTCTGAAAGAGCAATAACTGCCTACCTCCTTGCCGTGTGTGTGTGTGTGTGTGTTGTGTGTGTGTGTGTGTGTGTGTGCAGAGAGAGAGAGAGAGAGAGACAGCAGCAACCAACAGTGACATCGTGCTTTCCTTCCCTAACCCCTACTGGCTGATAGCAGCCAGGTGAGCAACCTGACGTCTCCCTGCCCCATACCAGTAGCTGGACAGCTTCTGTGAGGCCCTTGCCCTGACTTCAAGCACTCTGGCAGGATTGTACCTTGGCACCAAGCACTATTTAATGACCTCGAAGAAGAACTCCTCTGCGGAGGAAACCTCCGTTTGCCAAAACATCCGACACACCCTCATTTCCGGTAGGTAGTGCCCACTGAGAGCGTTCAGGAATCGCGTGTATGCGAATGGGCTCTCGGTGCTGGTCCTGGACCAAGACTCCAGTGCTAGAGGGAAGAGCACCAGTCTCCACAGTGCGGAGTAGCCAGTTCGTGAAATGAAGCCCTTTCAGGTGGTACAAGCATCCGTGTCATCTCAAAGCCGGTTCACTGTTCTATCATTTCCACGATGACTCCGGGGTAGGGGTGAGGCAGACACAATCGTTCTCACTTGGCCAGCGAAAGGCCAGGGTGCAGTTCCACATCCCGGTGTCCGAGTTGCTCCTCCTGTCCCACGGAGGGCCTCGGGGGGCTCCCTCGGCTGTACCTCACTCTCCCGTGGGCTGCACGGAGAACTCACCCGGAACCACTCTGGACCCTCCATTCCAGGACCAGCGTTCCAGGCCTCAAGGGCTTTCCACAAGCCCACACAGCTCCTGGGCAGATGAGGAGGGTGAGAAGAGGAAGGCTCAAAGGGGAGAGTGTTTGGAGAGGGAGGGGGCTCACTGTCCACAGGAGAATGGGAAGGACATGCCTCCTGGGGAAGCAGAGGGGCGGGCCTTTCCTGGATGAGGTTGGAGGGGCCCGGCGCCAGGGCCGGGGGTGGACACAGCAGTCAAGGTCGAATAAGCCAGACTCTGAGCCGGAAATCAAACTTCCAGGAGGCTCTGTGAGGCAGTATGTGAGGCTGGGGCACAGCTAAAGTCTGGCATCTGAGCAAAGCATCAGCTTGGAAGGACTGGCATCGGGGACCGGACACTGAAGGGCAGTCAGAGGGACAAAATGCCAATGGAGCTAACAAAGGTGAGCAGGAGACGAGACCCAGCGAGATTGCCTTAAGGCCAGTGGGCGCTTGGACGTCAGCTAAAGATGCACCTACCAGGAACATGAACTTGTTCGGCACAGAGGTAGCTCAAGACAGGAGGCAGGAGCGATACCACGAGAGACAAGTTTTGTCAAGTCTGTGTTTGACTCTATTGGACTTAATTCAAATGAGGTTAAATGTAGGTTGTGTGGTGATCATCCGTGACTTCACATTGCAACATTTTATTAATAACCTGAATAACTTTCTAAAAAACTTCTATTTCTTGTGTCTCACAATAATAATTACTGTTTTTGAGGGCTCTGAGGAGGCCACATTACATGATTCTACTTTTGACTGTGCATCTGTGGAGCTTTGACAAGCACGCACCGTCCTTGAACCAACAACGTCAAGCTATGGAACACTGCTGTCATCACAAAACAGTTCCTGTAAGATTCGCTTAAGTCAATTTCATTCTCCCCCAACACCTGGTGGTCTCTGATCTATTTTCTCTTACCACAGTTTTCCCTTTTTCAGAAGTCATTTAAACAGATTAAGACAGTGCATATTTTCTGGTATAAAACTCTGTCCAATTGTTGTGTGAATCAGAAGTTCATTTTAATGGCTACGTAGCATTCCTTCATATGGAATCATCATTTGTTTATATAGTTACCAAGTAGATGGATATTTGTGTTGATTCAGATTTTGGGCTGTTATGAGTAAAGTTTATGAATTCACATTGAGATCTTTGTGAGAAAAGAAATCTTCCCAATTTTCTTGGATGGTAATGCTGAGTGGGAGGGCTGGGGTGTAAAGCAGGCGTGTATTGGCATCCTATGGAAATGCCAATTGTTTGTCCACAATCCCTGTACCATTTTGCACCAGCCCAAGCAACACAAGAGTGTTTTAGTTGCATCACATCTCCCCAAACTTGCTCGATGATTTTTTTCTTTAAATTCGAGAGTCCTCGTAGGCATGAAGTGACATGTCATTTTCGTTTGCATTTTCCTAATGAGTAATGGCATTGGCATCTTTTTATGTCACTTATCTCCTTTGGTGAAGTGTCTGTTTCATCCTTTGCCCATTTTTTAAAAATCGTGTTGTACATCTTCATGTTTTAAATGTCTAAGAGTCTTTATATATGCCATGTATGCCTTTATTACATATGAATTTTACCAATATTTTCTCCTAGTCTGCACCGTTACTTTTCATTCTATTAGCAGTATGATTTGGGAAGTAGAAGTTTTTTTACTTTTGATTGAAGTACAATTTATCTTTTTTTTTCTCTTTAGGTTATGCATTTTGTGTCCTGTTTAGGAAATCTTTGTTTAATCAAATGCCAAAGAGTTTCCTTCCACATTTTTGCACATTTTTCTTTAAAAGTATTACAGTTAGGCTGAGGTGAATGAATTGCCTGAACCTGCGGGTTCGAGACCCTCCTGGGCAACTTGACAAGACCGCATCTCTATAATAAATCAAAAAAATTAGCCGGGCATGGTAGCGCACATCTGTAGTTTCAACTACTTGGAAGGCTGAGGTGGAAGGATCACCGGAGCCCAGCAGGTTGAGGCTGCGGTGGCCATGAGTGTGCCACTGCACTCCAGTCTGGGTGACAGAGGGAGACTCCAACTCAAAAATAAATAAATAAATAAATAAATAAATAAAAGTATTATAGCTTTAGCTTTCATATTTTTAAGTCTATGATCTATTTAGGGTTTTTTCTTGTGTAAGCTGTGAGGTAAGTTTTGAGGCTCATTTTTTACAAAGGATGTTCAATTGTTTCAGTACTGTTCCTGTTTATTGAAGAGACTACTCTTTCCTCTTTGAATTACCTTGGCACTTTTTTGTCAATCAATAGAATGTATACGTGTGTGCGCGCGCGCACGTGTGTGTGTGTGTGTGTGTGTGTGTGTGTGTATCTACAGGTGTTTACCTTCATTTTTGATAAAAGAAAAGATGATAATTTTGGAGTTATATTAGAATATAAATCCTATCATTTTAAAGCTGTGTTTTCTAAGCTCATTTATCATAAGTCAGTGTCAGGTAAATACAATATGTAACTTTTGAGAATTCTTTAAGAAACCTGTGAAATGAGTATATTAAATTTTGCGTGTCTTGCAGATGCTCAAAAGCGGTAATTTTTCCGTTTGGTTTTGACCATTTGCTAATCCCCCCTTTCCGATCAGACCGGTAGCCTCCGAAGTCAGGGGCAATTTTTCCTGCCTTCACAGCCTGAGCCACAGTCTCCCCTCCAGAAAACGTGCTGTCGGGGTGAGGGGATTGAGTCCTCAAACGAGGTGGTGAGCAGCCGGACCGCTGGGTGTGTGAGCAGGTTCTTGAACCGGTCCGGGCCCACGGGGTGGCAGGAATGCCGGAACGTGAGCACCCTCGGATCCCCCGGAGTGCTTGTGCCGCCCTCACCTCTTTTCTGTTCGACAGGATGAGACATCGAACGCGAGTCCTGGTGGTTTCGGCTAAAAAGGTGATGAGATTTTGTTCTGTAGAGGCCGCCCTCTGATTTTAGTCTCTTATGTCCACTCGTTCCCCGAAGATTAAATATTTATTTGAAATGCGCACAAAATTCCCATCCAGAAATCAGGCAATGCGGCTGACTGCCAAGACAGGCTTTTACGTGAGAGGAGGCACGGGTACGTTGCTCTCGAGGAGCCTGTCACTTAGACTAGATGCAGCTCTGTTTCAAGGCTAGATTGTTGAGCAAAAGTCAAATGAGTTCAGCTCAAATTCTACTTCTGGCCCTGAGTAAAAAGCAAGTTGTTGAACAGCCTTGACTGTCAACTTTATTGCCCACAAATTGGAGCTCATTTCACCTCAGAAGGCCTTTGCGAATCTGAATGAGATAATAAATGTTAAAGCGTTTTGTAATCACTGACATCCTACACAAATATACATCATTGTTATTACTAAGACTCAAAGCCAACTTGAGAAAAGGATATGCTCTTTGTTGGCCAATGAAAATGAACCCTGAAGATCTCCTTCTCCAAATCAACCCACGTTTTACTAAGGCGTAATGTGACTTGTCATTTGACCGTGTGTGATGCATTGCTTCCTGTTAAGTAAGCACTCTCGGGTTTTCATTTAAAATGGAACTGCCTCTGAGAAGAGGACCAAAGTCACAGCTTGGCGAGAGCAGGTCTCAGGGACCTCACGTTAGCACCTGGTGCTTGGACAACACTGTCACGTCTCATTCTCTTCAGTCTTGTTGACTAGAGCTGTATTGTGCAAAAGCGTTGAGCCCTGACTTGGAATGAGTAGGGAAACCTCTGGACACTGAAAAAAAATACATTGAAGGGAAGGCACGAAGAACAGGAGTTTACCCTTCCAGCTGGCCCTGGGTAACTCCTGTAGCCCTCCGGGACATATTGCACTGAACTGAGATAAAAACTGACGTGCTCAAGGCTACACTGTAATGCGTTTCGGCAGCTGTAGACTCCCGTGATCAAGACAACAAACAAATCCATCATCCCACCCCTCAAATTTCACTCATTCAAAGTTATTAATAATGGCCATCCTAGGCCCTTTGTCTGCCCGGAAGTATTTTTGAATCAGTTTGTCAATTCAACAGCAGAAAGAGGAGGAGAAGTCTGGTGAGAATTTAACTGCGGTTTCTTTGACTGCATTGGTTGACTGGGGAGAGAAGCGACATCCTTACAACGCCGAGCCTTACAGCCCAACTTTATCACCGTTTTTGAGCTGTATGGTCATGGCTTCGTTTTCTTTCTGTTACCTGTACTCGAGGTTGAGTTTCTTATTTCTGTGAGTTAATGGTCTTCGTGAAATTTGGAACATTTGTGGGCATTATCCTTCTTATATATTTTCTCTCCCTCGCTCCCATTAGGGACTCCAATTTCATGTATGTTAAGCCACTTAAAATCACCCTACAGTTTGATGCTTTATTTAAATTGATGATTTGTTCATTTTTGTAATTTTCATTTTTATTTTCTTAATTATGGAGAATTTCTGTTTTTATATCTTCGAGTTCACTCGTTTTTTTATCTTTAATGTCTAATCTACATTTGAGTTCATAGAATATATTTTTTGTATCACAGAAATTATAAGGTTCATCTCTAGAATTTCAAGTTGGTTCTTTTTTATGTCTTTCATACCTCTACTTAATTTTTGAAGACATGGGAGTAGGGATATAATAACCTTTTAATGTCTCCATCTGCTAATTTTAACTTCTATATCTGTTTGGAGTAATTGGTTTGATTGATCTTTCTCCATACTGTAGGAGGTATTTTCCTGTTTTTGTTTTTTGGGTTTTTTTTTGTTTTTTGTTTTTGTTTTTTCTGAAATTTTTAAATATTGGATGTCAGGTGCTGTGAATTTTACCTTTTTCGTGCTAGATATTTTTGTATCTCTAAAAATATTCCCAAGTTTTGTGCTGGGAAGCAATTAAGTTACTTGGACACAGTCTGATGCCTTCAGAACTTGCTTTTGAGATCTGTTAGGGCAAAGGAATTGTAAGAGCAGCACTCATTCCAAGGCTAAGTACCTCCCACATCTGAGGCATGATTCCTCTGCATGGTCAATTCCATGTCCTGTGACAACGAGGTTGTCCAACCTGGCTCTTCCTGAGCGTTGTTTGCCTGACCGTTCATCCTTCCAGATGTGCTTCCCTCACCTGGGTGGTTTTCTCATGCACATCACTGAGCAGAGCCCAGCTGAATGCTTGGTCCTGTCCACGCCAGAGTCATCCCGCACGCAGCCCTCTCCTTACTGACACTCTGCCACGTGAGCGCTAGTTGCTTTGGTTCCCCCAGACACTCACCATTTCCTCGTCTTGGAAAGCCAGGTGTTCTCTTCGTGAGTTTGCCCGTCACATCCTAGGAATTCTCTCAAGGTCGTAGGCTGCAGAAATCTTAGGGTTCACTTTGCCTTTTTCCCTCTCTCAAAAATCACCACCTTCCCTGATTGATGTGCACTGCCTTGCAAATCATTTAAAAATATGTTTCATGAATCTTTTGGTTATTTTAGGTGGGGAGCAAGTCTATTCCCTGTTTCTTCTTCTTGTCCAGAAGCAAAAGTTCACAGACCATGTTAATTAGATAACTCTGATTATAGTAAGTAAACATATCCTAAGAATTTGTTTACTTTTTTCTTTCAGAATCCAATGTGGTTCACAGCTGCTAAGTAGACTGTGCCTCTTCATATGGTCATTTAGGGACCTGGGCTTTTTCCAGAGAATGATTCTACCGTGACCTAGGTCTGGAGAGTGTTTTGTATCCAGCCAGTGGCAGGAAAAAGGAGCAGGGTAGAACATTGTTTCTTACTTACCTGGGCCTGGAAGTAACCTTGTTTCTGCTCACTTTTCATGGGTGAGGACTTTAAAGGTTCTGTCTGGATACCGTGGTGAAAAGAAAATGCAGTCTCTTCCCAGGCAGTAGCATGCCAGGACCAACCGAAAAGGAGAAGCATGGGTTTTAGGTGGACAATAAGATGCTTACACCGTGTGGTCTTTAAATGTCTCAAAACACTTGATATGCTATTAAAAGTTTCCCTCATATTACTTCATTTTGTCCCACCCGTGCTTTTCAGTATATGTGTCATTAATGTCTCCATTTTCTCCAACGTGCAGCTCTGTGAAGAGAGTTCCCTAAGCTCGTGCAACTGATGAGTGGCCCATCTAGAAGAAAAGCAATGTCCTCTGATCCCAGTTCAGGCAACTTTCTAGCAGATCATGCTCTACTCACTGAACCTAGGGGATTCAGCCAGACTTAATTGTGTATATCCAGTCCAAGCTGTTGTCCCCAAAAGGATACTTCAGGTAGGTTGCCATAAGAGTTTTAAGAAAATTAAAATTATGAAATTATCATATGCTTTGTTTTTACTTTTTGATAGATTATCAGAAGAAAGTAATCGAATAAAGTGTGTATACAGATGTTAGATATTATTCACGTTTTTGTAAGTTCTTAAAACACTAGGACATTTTAGTATATTAGTATATTAAATAGTACACTATTTATGCCTATCTTCTTAATCCTTAGCAAAGTTTTTGGGACAAAATAGACTATTTTTATTTGAACAATCGTATTAAAATTGAGACTGAGTGAGAGGAAAACGCAAAGGTAGAGAGAATTAAGGGTTTGTTTCTGGAGTTGAGTGGGGAAAAGTTACTTTTTTTATTTGGCACATTTGGAGCAAAATAATCCCTAATCACTTCACATACAAGTTTCTACTCCCAAGCATGTGTGTTGGACATAGACGTTGAAAACTGCTGCATCTGACAAATAGTTATGCTACCAGTTAGGAATCTCTGCTTCTTGACAAGCTCCAAAATCATGTAGCTGAGTGAGAGACTGGCTGTCTCTGCTGGTCCAGAAGCTCTTCTTTAGGCTCAGAGTCATTTGGCAGTCAGGACACTTGAGTAGTCAACTTTCCTCCTCTTTGGCCAACTCCGTCTCCAATTTAATAGCATAATAGCATAGTTCCTGCTTCACTGGAGAGAAATACAACTCAATAACAAGTCTGTTACCAAAGAAACATCATGATGCCCATCCAAGTCCTCAAGTAAGAGTGAGAAGTACCAGCATGTCGCCATGCCAGGATTTAGGGACAGTTGCATAATACATTTCGTAACAACCAACAGGCCAAACAACTGCCAACATAATATAATTGTTAAAGCAGGCAGAACCCATCGGCTTAAACTTTATACAGCCTAAATACTGGGTTTCCTTCCAACTGTCCAAATGGCAAGAAGACAATGCCCTGAGCTATTTTATGTTATCCAGAAGCCAAAGAGTATACAACTCTTGTATCTGTCTCATTAATTTTCTGATTCTATACAGACTTTTGTGACATTTAAAAATGGGTGCATATGTTAAGTAATTATTTCTATCTCTATTATTCTATACATTTTGTAACAATTTTTAAAAATTTACTATTATTCATTGCCTCTTATTTTACAGGAAAAGGAGGCTCTGAAATGGTAAATTTGACTTCTGACAAAGATGGAATAACAAGCAACAGACTTACTTTGCTACTTGAAGCAGGTAAGTATCCTGAAAAATATACTAGACACAACAGTGTTGAAGACATTAGAAATCAGGAAGCAAAACTCAGTGATCCCTGCGAGAGGAAAAGCAATGAGACGCACCTAATGCTTGCCCAGGTTACTGCCTGGAGATGATTTTTAGGCTTCTGTGCAGAGACCAGGAACTTAGCTGGAATCCAGAGAACTCCCTGAGCTGCGGAGATGCTGAGTTCAGAAGATGGAAGACCAGGGAGGTGAGAGCTACAGAAAGAACCCTGGAGATTACGTTGTGCTTATGGTAAAGGCAAACAACCTAATGAAATAGAAAAAGGAATCTAGAAATAGACTCTCATATCTGGACAATTGTCCAAAGGCAGTTCATTAAGAGATTAATTTTTTGACAAATATTGCTGAAGCGACTATAACCATATGCAAAACAGTAACTTTGATTCATACCTTGCAATATACACAATTAACTCAAAATAGATTCATGTACTAATTGTAAAACTAAATGATAATACTTTCAGAAGAAATCATAAAAGAAATTCTTTGTGACCACAGGTTAATTAAAGCTATTAGGGATGTAACCCCAAAAGCATGGTCCATAAAAGAAAAAGGTCACAGAGATATACTGGGATTTTATTAAAATTAAAAGCGCCTGCACTTTAAAACAGCAGTCCCCAAAGTTTTTGGACTCAGAGACAGGTTTCAGAGAAGATGACATTTCCGCAGATAAGGGGGTGGGGGTGGTCATCGGGCATTAGAGTCTCATAAGGAGTGTGCGGCCTAGATCTGCCGCTTGCTCAGTTCACAATAGGGTTCGCGCTCCTAAGAGAATCTAATGCCACCAGTGACCTGACAGAAGACAGAGCTCCAGTCACCCACCACTCACCTCCTGCTGTATGACCTGGTTCCAAATGGGCCACAGACCACTACCGGTCCACAGCCTGGGGATTGGAGAACGCTGCTTTAAAAGACACTGTTGTCAAAATGAAAAGACTAAGAATAGACAATAAGAAAATATGAACAAATCAAATATCTAATAAATGACTTGTATCACCATATAAGGAACTTCCAAAACTCAGTGAAGAAACAAACAGCCCAATTGAAAATGAGCAGAATATACAAGCAGACAATTAAATGTGTGAAAAGACATTTAATATCATTAGTCATTAGATAAAAGCAAATTGAAACCACACTGGATTACCATTCAACACGTATTGAGATGGCAAAAATAAAAGAATGAACATAACAAGTGCTGGCAAGAATATGAATGGACTAAAACTTGAATAAACATTGGCGGAAGTGTAGAATGTAAATTGTTTTGGAAATCAGTTTGATAGTTTCTTAAAATCTAAGTGCATACCTACCATATGGTGTAAGCTTCCTATCTTATATAGTTATCCAAGAGAAATGAAAGCAAAGGCCTGTGCAGCGATGTGGATATGAATATTTATAGTAGACTGTTTTTAGCAGCCGCAAGCTAGAAACAACTTTCTCCGTCAACAGATTAACGGATGGATCAATGAATGGAATACCACTCAGCAAAGACAAGGAATGAACTGTTGATACATATGAAAACACGGACACGCGACCAAGTAATTGTGCCAAGTCAAACACGTGTGAGAGGGGAAATAGTGAGAGGGCCTGCTGTGCGGCTTCATTTCCAGCAACTCTGGGTGATGCCAAACAAAACGTAGTGACAGAAAGCCAAGCAGTGCTTGTCTGGAGCAGTCGGGTGGAGACAGGGAGAGCCCGGAAGGAGGCATCACAAGAGGCACAACAGTTTGTGGGGTGCCGGTTGTGTTCTGGAGGTGGTATTTTGGTTCTGGAGGTGGTTTCAGGAGGTGCTGGGCTCACAGGAAGGAGTTAGAAATCGTGGCTTGGACTAGAAAGAAACGCGACTTTAAGCGTCATTGTCATATAGCTGGTAATTGACCCAATGGGAGTAGAAAAAAATGAAAAAACCTACGGGTGATTCGAGGATGTTAACAATAACCAGGAGATGACAGTGTCAATTCTTTTCAAGGAACTGATTTTCCCGAGTGCTCACTATGTACAAGATGGGTGTAGAATTTGAGCAAAGAAATCAATCAAATCTTAAAGAAAGAAGAGCTGGAAAAACAACCCAAACTTCTACATTACTTGGGGGGGAGTGAGTAACGTGGGACTTCATTGGGTCAATTTACAAAATGCATTTAACCATATTTCCAGCACATTTCTATGACTATAAATTACTTGATGCATCTCATCACATTCACGCAACCAAGCAGCCCAAGCGGCCTTTTAAACACGCGTTTGTTCTGAACGCCATGTTCCTCCTCTATCCACTGTGATGGTGGGGGAAGGGAGGGAGGGGGTAAGACGGTCAAGGGGGTGGTCCGCAGAAGTGGCGTCTTCCTCCCTCCAGTCCCTTCCACACTTACATCTGGCTCAGAACATGTCAGGAGCGACTGTCTGTTGAAGATGGCCTGGATTGTTCTTTCTTTAACTTTACAACTTTCCCACTTGTTTTTACCCTCATAATGCTGTTCTTCATGATAACAGAATCAAAGCAGTGTTGCCCTGTGATCATCCTTCCATCCTCTTGCTTCCATCTATAACGAGCAATAAAGCTGCCAATGTCTCCAATCTCCCCTTCCCAACTCTCTCTTTATGACCCTGGTGTCGTTTGTAACGGGGAAGCTGTTGGGTGCACTGTGGGTGGGCTGCGTTCTCAGAAGTATACAGTTTCACAGAGAAAGCAAACTGAGTATTTCTCCTTAATTTTTTTAAAAAGTTTCCTCCCCTTTTAAATAAAGGCAAGGAAAACAGCTTACCATGTGGCTAATCTGATTAGGAAATTAAAAGCAAGTGACACTGACTTAGCAAAATCATGTAAAATAGCTCGAACAAAAATAAATTTTCATTTTGATGAAATGTAATTTTGTGAGCAAAGCGTATTCTAATATATGGGAGTATTTTTATAATTCATTAGTTTCGTCTTAATTTCCTCCATTGCAGTGGCCATTTGTCAAAATGCCACCCTGCTCCAAAACATAATACCGTCAGCCAAGGCTTTCGAGCCTTGGCACTGTCGGCATTTGGGGCCAGATCATGCTTGCTTGAGGGACGCTGGCCTGCCTGTAGGAGAATGCTGGCCACCAGATGTTAGCCATCGCCCCCAAGTTGTGAAAATCGAGCCCGTCTCCAGACTGCCAATGTCCCCTGGTGGAGGAATGAGAACAAGGAATCGACAGACAGCAGAGTCAGTTTGGTTTCATGCTAACTAGTGAAGGCGCAACTCACAAAGAGTTCTGGCCTGCTTTGCTTCTGTTCTTCTGTTCCCCCCCCTCCCCCCTCCCTCCTCCCTTCCCTCCTCCCTTCGCTCCTTTTTGCTTTTGTCCATTCCTTCCTTCCCTTCCCCATTCCCTTTTCCCTCCCTCTTCCTCTTTTTCTTCTCTGCTTCAATAGAAAAACCTCTAGTCAACAAAATTACATAAAAGTTGTGCATTATTCAAGTACACTTTTACATTAAATTTCAGTATGTGAAAGTCTAGCGGGTGGGCGGCTTTCCTCGACGTGGTGTGCTCCTGAGACGCACTGTTTTTACTTTCCGTGCTTGAGGATGCTTTGACATTTTACAGAGCTTGCCGGCCAGAGACGGCCTGCTGCTCCCAGGGCCAGCCCTTTGGTGGAGATGGCAGAGGGCTTAGCTGGGAGCGCCATTCTCATCCACAAAGCAAGCGGCCCCTAGTCTATGGCCCCAGTCCCCTCTTCCTCGAACGCTCACATGCCATGGCAATGTTCCCCCCGGCTCTAAGTCGACCAAGGGCCAGGGATCAGGCCACCGCTGTCACCCAAAGCCTGCTGGAATGATCCAAACGAGCCAGCCCTAAGTGGCCCACTCTGCCCTGCCTGGTTTTTTCTGCGGAAAAGCCGGTAAAGGGTCTGGCTTAGACGTTTGCTGGCTCTTGCCTTCCGTCCTCCCGCCGGCCCTGCGCGGCGTGGGGTGCCTCCCGTTCTGGGACCTGTGAGCGGGATGGACTTTCCTCCAAGCCTCGCTCCCACTTCCTCCCAAGGCTACACCACCTTTCATGTGGCACTCGGCTTCCTGTTCTGCGCACAATGACCCTCTTCACTCTGCTCTGTCTCCAAATATCCAACGCAGTGGCCTAAATAGACAGCGTCGATACCTTGGCATTTAAAACCCTCATAAATAAACCAGTGTAGGTATTATCATCCCAAAATTACACATAAGGAGTCAGAAGCTTAACTGCTAAGCGATTGCCATAGTTCAATTGTTGTTTTCTTTCCGTCATAGTATAATTTCTTCTTTTTTCTTTTTTTAATTCTCTATTTTGATTCAGGGGATATGTGTACAGATCTGTGACATAGGAATATTGCATGATGGTGAAGCTTGGGTTTCTACTGAGCCCGCCACCCAGGTGATGGACATGGTACCCAGTGGGTAGTTCTCAGCCCTTTCGCTGTCCCTCTTTCCTCTGTTTAGAAGTGCCCCAGTGTCTGTTGTTCTCATCCCTGGGCCCATGGATGTACAGAGTTTAGCTCCCTCTTATTAGGGAGAACACATGGTATTCCGTTTTCTGTTTCTGTGATACATTGCTCAGGATGATGGTCTCTAGCTGCATCCATGTTTCTGCAAAGAACATGAGTGTTTTCTTTTTCATGGCTGCATAGTATTCCATGGCGTATACCACATTTTTCTTGTCCACTCCACCACTGACAGGTGTCTAGGCTGGTTCCATGCTTTCGCTATTGTGGATAGTGCTGTAATAAGCAGATGTGTACAAGTGTCTTTTTGGTAGAGTGATTTGTGCACCTTTGGGTATCTACTTAGTCAAGGGATTGCTGAGTTAAGTCTATTTTCAGTTCTATTAAGTCTATTTCCAATCTGCATTAAGTCTATTTCCAAACTGCTTTCCACAGGGGCTGAACTAGCTTGCATTCCCATCAAGAGTGTAGGAGCATTCCCTTTTCACTGCATCCTCTCCAGCACCTGTTTTTGTTTTGCTTTGTTTTTTGTTTTTTTGAGTCGGAGTCCCACCCCGTCGCCCAGACTGGAGTGCAGTGGCCGCTCCCGGCCACCGCAGCCTCAACCTACTGGGCTCCGGCGATTCTTCCGCCTCCGCCTTCCAAGTAGTCAGAACTACAGGCGCCACTATGCCCGGCTAATTTTTTGATTTATTGTAGAGATGAGGTCTTGCCAAGTTGCAGGGCGGGTCTCGAACCCGTGGGCTCAGGCCATCTGCTCCCCTCGGCCTCCCAAAGCACAGGATTACAGGCTGAGCCACCAAGCCCAGCTTTTTTTTTTTTTTAATTTTTAATAAAAGCCATCCTGTCTGGTGTGAGATAGTATCACGTTGCAGTTTTGATTTACATTTCTCTGATGACGTTGAACACTTTTCAATATGTTTGTTGGCTTCTTGTATGTCTGCCTTAGCAGAGTGTCTGTTCATATCCTTTGCCCACTTTTTCGTGGCATTATTGTTTTTTCTCCTGTTAATTTGTTCGAGTTCTTTGTAGATTCTGGATATGAGATCTTTGTTGGATACATAGATTGCAAGCGTCTCCTCCCATTCTAGAGGTTGTCTGTTGATTTGATTGTCTGTGCAGAATCTCTTGAGTTTGATGAGCTCTCCCTTGTCAATTTTATTTTTTGCGGCATTTGCTTTTGAGATCTTGGTCATGAATTCATTGCCTAGACCCATGTCCAGAAGAGTGTTTTCTATGCTTTCTTCTACGATTTTTATAGTTTGAGGTCTAACACTGACGTCATCAATCCATTTTGAGTCTATTTTTGTATATGGTGAGAGGAAGGTGTCCAGCTTCATTCTTCTGCATATGGTCAGACAGTTTTCCCAGCATCATTTGCTAAATAGAGTGTCTTTCCCCAGAGATGATTTTTGTCAGCTTTGTCTAAGATGAGATGGCTTATGCCAGCAGTTTTATTTCTGAATTCTCAGTCCCTCTCCATTGGTCTATCTGCCTATGTTTGTATAAGCACCAGGCTGTTCCTGTAGCCTGGTAGTAAAATCTGAAATCTGGTAATGTGATACCTTCAGGCTTGTTCTTTTTTCTTAAGATTGTTTTAGCTCTTTAAGCTCTTTTTTGCTTGGTATGAGTCTAAGCATTATCTTTTTCCAGGTATGTGAAAAATGATGCTGGCAATTTGATAGGGATTGTTGAATCTGTAGATTGCTTTTGGTAGTATGGAGATCTTGACGACACTGATTCTTCTGAGCCCTGAACATGGAATGTTTTTTTCATTTGCTTGTGTCATCTTTTATTCCTTTCAGCAGCGTTTTGTAGTTCTTGTAGAGATCTTTCACCTTTTTGGTTAGATGTATTCCCAGGCATTTGATTTCATTTTTGTGACTATTATAAATGGGGTTGTCTTCCTGATTTGGTTCTCAGCTTGAATGTTGTTGATGTCTAGAAATGCCACTGTTTTTTGAGAGTTGATTTTGTGTCTTGAGTCTTTAATGAAGTCAATTATGAGTGCCAGGCATCGTCTGGGGAACTCTCCAGGGCTCTGCAGATGTAGAATCAAATCGTCTGTGAAACTGAATCTCAAATAAAGATGAGCCGCCATATATGAAAGGTTCGGTGTTTTCATCGTTTATTTTGCAGATTGCCTTCAATCACATCCAAGTTCTCCTTGCTGTGGTTTACTTCCCTACAATCGACTGCTTTTAAACTAAAATGCCAATGGAAATGTGCCGCTTTTACCCAGAACCGTGTGATGACTTCCCGTCACCCCCCAGATCAGAGTTGAGCTCCTTAAGGCAGCATTTGTTCTCCAAGTGCGGCTTCTGCCTGCTCCCCAGGTTTGTATGCCACCCTAAAACATGTGACTGCCGTCAGCCCCGTGTCTGCTCCTGCCGCCACATCACGCTAGAACCAGTGTTTGTGACATCGGTGCTTACTCATCTGTGGTTGGAAGAGACCCTTCCTCTTGGCTAGTTCGTTGTCAGACTCTGCAACTCGACTCATGCATTTTCAGGCTTGGTGATGTCTTTCTTAGTAAATACCTTCTCTTAATTCTGGGTTCCATATCATTTTGTTCTTAGTGTCTTTCAATAATATGTACATCTCTTTATCATTATTCTTACCACGTAGTGCTACAATGATATGTTTTGGTGATTATCTCTTCTACTGTCTGATTTTTTTTGAGAATAGGCCTTATAATTAATTTTCTAATCAGTGTTTTGAACAGAGTTACCAATATAAAAGTCACTTTATAAATCTTTGCATATCATTGTATAAAAACATTGATACTTTTGTTGAATAAACTGAAAAATGATAATTTTATCTTAGTATTCTGAAGCTGCACCTAGGTTGTGTTATTATAATGATACTGAAAAAAAACAATTATCTTTTAAAAATAGGACAGTCTCTCTAGCTTGCCTGGGAAGCTCTACAGAGTGCGAATCTCCAGATGGAAAGTGTAGAAACACATCACCTTTTTGGAAAAACAATTATAGGACACACGTTCCCCTACTGAAGGCCCACAGGCAGAATCATCCTTGAGGATAAAGGATGAGACATGATATTTCAGGGAATTTGGTGATAATGAGAAATGGAATACAATTCATCGAGTCTTTAAGTGGAAGGAAAAATAGTCTAAAGTCTCCCAAATAGGTAAATATGTGAGCCCCCGGGAAGGCACTTGTGTTTTAAGCTGTGAAATTAAGGAAAATGAGTGCAGAGAGGAAGCTGTGAGTGAGGGAATCCAAGGACTGTGGAAAGCACAGGCTAGAAGACCTTGTGAAGCCACACTGTCTCAGCACAGGACCTGAAATTGCTGCGGGCGCGGCGTGCAGCGGCTCAGGCCGTCCCCAAAGACAGTCAGTGACCCCGGAGGAAAGCGGGGGCCAGCCGGGCCAGGGCCTCGGGGTGCTTGTGTGAGGACGGGCGACGGCCCTGGTCCAGTGCCCTCTCCTTGGGAGTCTCCAGTGGCTCCCCGCCCTTCCCAGAAATCTTGCTGTTCTCGACTTCCGTCCCGGCATGGTCGGAAGGCGGCACCGGTTCTCACAGGGGAGCGGAGCCACGCCTTAGCCAGGTGAGCTGCTTGCCTTGGCCTGGAAGTGAATCCATACTCTCCCCTGATTGTTCCTGGAAGTCAGGCTACAGGGTCATCCCGCCCTCATAAGGCATCGTCAGGCACGGACACCAAGACCAGCATGCACACCACAACCAGCAGGGCTGAGATGTGCCAACATTTGTGAGTTGCCAGAGCTTCTGCCTTTGCAAAAGCCGTTCCTCTGGAAAACTGTTTTCCCAAACTATTTTCCCTTTCTCTGCGTAGGAGCCTCTTATGCTCAGCATTCGACGGCCCATCTTCCTTGAGGTCAAAGCAAAGGCCTGTCCTCTTCCAACTGGATGTGTTTGCCTTCCCTGAAGGACACCTCTGCTGGAATGATGGGCAAAGTTCAAACAAGCACTTCTCAAAAGCCTGCCAAAGCGTCAGGCTCCACATTTTCCCCACAGTCCTAGGAGGGAGAATTCTTATACCCATTTGACAGATGACGGGGGCAGGCAGTGTAGCACACAGCACCTGCTTCTCCAAATAGCCTGCACCCGATAAAGGAGCAGGGCAAGGGCAGAGGACCGCGACCTTGCAGTTGGGGATACTCAGCAGGGACCCCCAGGGGTGGCCAGAGCCCAGGGAGCACGGCTGCCCCCAACAGACCCTTAGAATTCACTCACAAACCAAGGGCACACAGGGTCGGATTGAGACTCGGAGGGCTCCCAGAGTCTAGGCCAGTCTGGCCATCGAGTCTCTGCTCTTTCTGCACCATCATGTTGAACTCACTCCGGACTCCCCCAAGTGCATCCGTGCTCACTTCCTTTGTTCCTCACTGTAGCTGTTCCCAGTCCACTGCTTACCCTGTGTCTCCCCAAATCTGGCTCAGCACTTTCTGTTTCTTCTGCTCCTGATTCTCCTGGTTACGTTTTACATATCAGCTCCACTCCACTCCACCAAACGTCTCCCAAGGTCAATGCGGTCCACGTCCGCTGTGCTAGTTCCATAAAAGTGGGCTCATTGTCTCAGCCTTCTGCCTTGAAATCATTTTCACGACTCTGGCTGTAGAAGGGAAAGATTTCATTTTCTTTTCCATCCAAGGTTTTGAAATCTCACTGGGGAGGCAGAACTTATGACCCCACAGAGTCAGGGGGAAATTATTGACACACACGCCCACAAGAAGGTAGTACGGATTCTGAAGCATCGGGTGGCTGGGATTCGCAGCAAATTCGATGGTGCTCTAGGGCCGACATTAAACTGGGAGACTGAAAAAGAAGTGATGTCTCACCAGCTACCTTCCGGCAGGACACGGGCGTTTGTTTTGCAGCAGTATTGGGGTGCGGAGGGACGGGACACCTTGGGGATCTGTGAGTTAATGAGAGCGATGAAGGCAAACTTAGAAGCCAAAATGTTTTAGAAGTCATTGGTTTTCAGAAATATATATCCAACTGTTTGGTAGACATGTCTATTTAGTTTTCTCACAGGAAATCGAAACTCGGGGCATCCAGGCCCACACACCTTGTACTTCTTTCTGCATCGTGGAACTCTCTTCTTCAGGGCTCCTTGTGTCTTGAGAGTACTGCCCTCACTCTAGTCGAAAAGCCAAAAAAGCCAGGAATCGAGATCCATACGCTTCTCCCCCGCTTCCTCTGTATGTGACCCAGAGCACCTGAAGTCCTGTTTTTCTCTTACTCATCTCCATCCGTAAGTCTCCGAATTCAGTTACAGTCACATCACGCAGGGAACACCGAAATCACCTGCTAACTGTCCCTCTTATGCTCACACTTGCCTTCCTCTAACTTGTTAAATAGTGTGCCAATAGTTTCAGGGTTTAATTTCGATGAAAAGCAAGAAAATTTCATCCAGAAAGCGCTTGCCGTACCTTCACATTTATATATTCGCTCCTGCTGAAGACACTTAAACGTCTTCCAGAGGAGACGTCAACATATCGTGAAGGGACAAGTAGTCTGTCCAGACACCTCTCCAGACTCCCTCGTTCCTCTGTACCCTGCCTGCAGGTGCTTCAGAGACTCTGGTCTTCATTTCCTCAAAAGAGACGCGTTGTGTTTCTTTCCACAGAATGAACAAAAGCCTCCTCTGCTTGGGAGGACTTCCAGTACCCTGGGTGACCCTGAACTGGAATTTGAGTCTTAATACAACAATCACATCTTTAAGTCTGTCATTACTTCTTTTTTTTTTTTTTTTTGAGTTGGAGTCTCACTCTGTCACCCAGACTGGAGTATAGTGGTACGCTCCTGGCCACCGCAGCCTCGACCTGCTGGGCTCCGGCAACTGTTCCGCCTCAGCCTTCCAAGGAGCTGAAACTACAGGCACGTGACACCATGTCCAGCTAAATTTTGATTTATTGTAGAGATGAGGTCTGGCCAAGTTGCCCAGGTGGGTCTCAAACCGCGGGCTCAGCCTCCCAAAGTGCTGGAATTACAGGCTGAGCCACCAAGCCTGGCCGAGGTCTGTCATTACTTCTTAAGGAAACCCTTCCCAGCTCCCTAGGCCAAATCAGATAATTTCTAGAATGAATTAGAGTAAACAAGAAATAAGAGATGGTTAAGAAAACTTGAACTCAGGTCCAGGGCTTACATTTAGTTACACTGGCTCCTAGAGCAGTTGGAAGAATGATGAGCGGACATTCTTCAAAGGAAGATATACAAATGGCCACCAGGTACATGAAAAATGCCCAGCCAACCATCAAGAAAGTATAAATCAAAACCACCGTGAGATACCATCTCACACCTTTTGAAACTTTTCAACAAAAAGATGAAAATAGCAAGTGTTTGCGAGAATGCAGAGAAAGGAACTGATGCACATTGTTGGTGAGAATGTCAGTGAAGACTGCTCTTATGGAAAACAGCATGATGGTTCCGCCAAAAGCTAAAAATGGAACTGAACTAGCACTCTGGTCCAGCGCTCTCACACCTGGTGCACATCTCCAAAGGAACCGAAGCCTGCATTTCAAAGGGATGTGTGCATTCCCGTGTTCACTGTAGCATTATTCACACCAGTTAAGATGAAGAAGCAACCTAAGTCCCATCAGCAGAGAATGATTCAAGAAAAAAGTGGCCTGTACTCACCACGGAGTATTCAGCCACAAAAAGAATAAAGCTACCATCTGCAGCAACATGACGCATCTGAAGGATGTTATGCTAAGGAAAATAAGCCAGGCACAGAAAGACAATGCCTCATGACCTCACTAGTATGTGAAATATGAAAAGTTGAATTCAGAGAAGTAGCCTAGAATGATGGCTGCTGGTCGGTGTTGGTGCTGAGGTGGCCCTGAGCATGCCAATACACTCCAGTCTGGGCGACGGAGTGAGACTCCAACTCAAAAAAAAAAAATTGAATGACGGCTGCTGGAAGCTGGGGGTATAGGGAGGGAGCTGGGCAGTGTGGCTCCAAAGGCACTAGAAAGATTGAGTCTTGGGATCAAACAAGGTGTCATGCATTTCAAAAGAGCCAGGAACGTAATTTCAAATGCCCCCCATGCAAAATGACAGGTCCGTGAGGTGATAAACACCTAAATGCCTGCTTCAGTCACTCCACAGTGTGTATATGTATTAGAACACCACATTGTACCCATAAATGTATAAGATTATAATTTGTCAATTAAATAAGATATTCATTTTAAAAATTAGATGCCTCTTTAAAAAGAAGAAACCATTATTTTTTCTAGAAAAAATAAAAGTATTCACATACATAAAAAATTGCATAAGATTTTATAAAACCTTTCTTGGAGACCATGTATTTGTTATCCCAATTAAAACTTCCAAGGATTCTTCAGATTTTGTGGTTACAATGCAGTTTCTCAGTCACCACTGCAGAAACCTGAATTGCAACGGCATAGGGTGGACTCTGGAAGTCACTTGTTTGTTTGTCAACAGCTACGTGCTTCCATGCCAGTGATCTTCAGATGCACTCTGAGAAACGCCACCCTAGAAGAATCATCTGCTGATGAAAATGTAAATGATGACCCATTCCTTGAAAATATTCTGGGTAGGAACTCTGACTTTTCCTTTTCCCCCTGTACCAGGAGAAAAGAAACATTCTTATCACCAGAAACAGGGACTAAAGACAGAAAAATCTGTAGGATTTTTTTTACAATGACTCTTAAATAATATAGCTAGGCATGGTGACTCATGGCTGTGATCCCAGCACTCTGGGAGGCCAAGGAGGGAGGCTTGCTTGAGCCCAGGAGTTTGAGACCAGCCCAGGCAGCATAGCAAGACCTTCTGTTCACAAAAACTTAAAAACTCAGCCAAGCATAGTGCTGTGACCTGTAGTCCCGGTTACTCTGTAGGCGGAGGCGGCAGGACTGCTTGAGCCCAGAAAGCAGAGGCTGTGGTAAGCCAAGATCATGCCATTGCACTCCAGCCTGGGTGACAGAGTGAAACCCCGACTCCAAAAACATACTGAAGAAACTTATCTTCCTTCACTCCCCATGCATTTTAGTCACTTTTCCGCAATCGCCATTTTTGTTCAACCTACTCTGTATTTGAGGGTTTGCTACTTCTGTGGGTCCTCATTTTTCGGTGAGAGTTTCATGTACATGTAAAATAAAATCGGTATCTATTTCCTGCTTTTAAAAAAATGTGAAAATATTCTGGGTAGGAAAGACGGAATGTCAATACCTTGCCACAGTCGTTCATTTGCCATCCCCGACGATCGTGTGCAGAGACCGGGCACACCAGCCCGCCACTGCCTGACATCCGGCTCGGTGGTACCTGTGAGCATGACTGATCTTTCTCTTCCCTTGCGGGCGTCTTCACTTTAAACCCTCCCTGGTTTGCTTCAACTTGCTATCTTCGGTTGGAGCTCTGGGTTCCACAGACCTTCCAACTCCAGCCCGTAACCTGTCTTCTTCCTTCTCTGATTTGACCCAGAAGGACACTGCTGGCAAGTCACTTAGAAATCAGCTACCGGTGCTCTTAGGAAACGGACACTGCCAGGCCAGCTTCAAAGTTCTGAAGGGAAAGTTCAAACTGAAGCGAGGAGGCAATGAACGCCAGGTCCCATTAACTGTGTTGGTGGAATCTGATGCTTACATTCTGACGCCTTGCCGCACACAACCGTCACCTTCACAGGTGACTGCCGTGACAGTCCCACTCCGGTGCTGGCGATGTCTGGGGCACGCTTGGAACCCCTCCGCACCCCAGCAGCTGAGAGCAGGCCTGGCACACAGCAGCTGCCCCGTGTGTTGAATGCACAAACATGTACGTACACTGACCACACAATGAGCACACTGAGACATGCAAGGGTGATTTTTTTCTACCCTTCTCCCAGGCATCTGAAAATAGCAGTTTGAGGGCTGGGCACCAACACCCGATCACGGGCTGCCTGGAGACCTCAGCAAGTCATGGCAGTCGTCTGCAGTTTCATCTATCGTAAAACCTCCACCAGCAGAAGTCTAATTGGCGACGCCTATGAAGCAAACACTTTGGAGAATTCCTGTTGTCCACATAGCCTACCAAAGAAGAATGGCAATGTAAAAGTCAGACAAAGAAGTTCCAACTAAGCCTCCCGGCCATCCTGACTTCTGCACACCTTGAATTCAATTTCTGAGGGCTTTAAACTCAGTGGCCGCACACCTGTGGGAAGCAATGTACGCTCTTAACTGCGACCCTTCCTCCCGCAAATCTCTGTCGGCATCACAGTCACTCGACGCAGGGTCGCTTTACCCCCACAGTCGGCCTACCCTGGCAAGGAGGAGACCAGTGCCTTCAGATTTTCTACAAGAAGAGAAAGAGTAGCCCTCAGCAGCCCCGCGCTGTCGCGCGTGGGGTCCGCCGAGCGTCAGTTACTTGTCTTCGCCCTCTGTGGTTGGACGACGCTCGTCTTCGAGACTCGCTCCCCCCGTCTGTGCCACGACAAGACGGGTCGAGTCCCCCTTCCTCCTCTGTGCCCAGAGCTTGTCTCTGTCTCCTGCTGGGGTCCCTCCCCGAGCCTTGTCCCACCCCACATCCAGGTGTGTGGAATGCACGACAGGAATCAGTCAATCTTTGAAACTATCCTGCAGCTGCTTCAAGCATGGCTGAAGTTGTCACTTCTTCCACTAGAATCATATACAAACTGTGTCTCTTTTCACCTTTTGTTTTCTCTTCACTTATTTTGTCCCTTCAAATTCTGCACTCTAACTTTATTTTTTGAGTTGGAGTGTCACTCTGTTGCCTGGGCTGGCAGGCTGGAGTGCAGTGGCACCCTCCCGGCCACCGCAGCCTTGACCTGCTGGGCTCAGGCGCCCCTTCTGCCTCAGCCTTCCAGGCAGCTGGAACTACAGACGTGCACCACCACGCCACTTTTTTGATTGATTGTAGAGATGAGGTCTTGCCATGTTGCCCAGTCTGGTCTCAAACCCGTGGGCTCAAGCAATCCTCTCCCCTCCGCCTCCCAATGTTCTGGGATGGCAGGCGTGAGCCACGGCGCCCCGCCCGCATTCTTACATTTTGATACAGGATAGCATAGTGATTACAAACACAAATTCTGGTGCCAGATTGCTGGATTTTCGATTGCAGCCCCAGCTCGTCATAGGTGTGTGATATCGGGCACTGAATCTTTGATGCTTCTGTTTCTGCACCTGTAAAACAGGGATTATGATGCACATACCTCCAAGAGTAATTGTAGGATTAAAACAGATAACTCGCCGGGCTCAGTGGCTCAGCCTGTAATCCCGCGCCTTGGGAGGCCGAGGTGAGTGGATGCCCTGAGCCCGCGGGTTCGAGACCCGCCTGGGCAACTTGGCGAGACCTCTCTACAATAAATCAGAAATCAGCCGGGCGTGGCAGCGCGCGACTATAATCCTGGCTACTCAGAAGGCTGAGGCGAAAGGATTGCCGGAGCCCAGCAGGTCGAGGCTGCGGTGGCTGGGAGCGGCCACTGCACTCCAGTCTGGGCGACAGAGTGAGACTCCAACTCAAAAAAACCCCAAAAAAACAAAAAGCAAAAAAAACCCAGATAACTCAGAAAAGACTGCTTATCACACAATAGTCACTCAGGCTGTTAATGTCATCCTCAATGGCACCATTCTACCAGTGCTGTGCTCCCAGTTGCCATTCAGGCCACTCATCATTGTTAGAATCAGTGAATATTTGTCCACATATTTTCCTGGATTCACATTTTTGAAGCGTGGTCCTGGGCACCACCAGGTTGGCAAGAGGCCAGCACAGAAACAGAAACCACCACGCAATGCAGGCAAATGGCACGGGGGGTGCTGGGTGAGCGGCGCCCACGAAAGTGAGTGGTGGGCAGTGGGGTGGGGGGAGTCAGGAGGGCCATGGCTGCCTTGTCGAACCCAGAGCCCTTCGCCACCGATGGCACTCGGGGTGCGGATGCTGCTTCTGTCCCTGTGAAGGCCACACCGCAAACAGCAAGCCCAGCCGTGAAGCGCATCCAGACTCCGGCAAAATGATTCTGATGGCGAAGATGCTTTACACAGCTGCATTTGGGGCTCGCACTCACCAACAGAAACCGCCGCAGGAAGGAAGCACAGCTCACCCCGTTCTCTTCCAATCTCGGGCAAAAGGGATTTAGAGGTACTGTATATTTCTAGCTCTTTTTGTCTTTTTTTCCTGAAAACCCTGACCTGATAACTTTGACTGTCACCTCCATGCAGCTCATCAAACCCCGACCTCAAATCTAACCGTCTTCCTCTAATTTCAAACACATAATTCTAAGATCTATTGGAAACAGTCACATGCAAACGACACCCTACTTTTAAACTCAACATATATGTGCATAGCTAAATAAAACCCACACAAAATTCAACCCAGCTGTCCCATAGGTATACGAGTACAATTTTAGTTAATGATAGATTTTCACCTCAGTGTTTAAATATAAACCTCTGTTTACTACAACCTTGCGTTTCTACTATGGCTTGACATATGGTTAAATCAGGGAAATGCAAAAGAATGAGTAGACTGCATGCATACTCTTCAAATCATCTTCCAAACGTATCAAATCTCTAATGTGACTTTTCTTAAAAATGAGCAGTGACAGCCGGAGTTTCTATTCCCTGTCATGGCATGATATTGCAATACATTCTACCTCGGAATTGCGGGGTATTTTTGTGTCTTCTCGTGTACAACTGGGAGTGTTGGCAATCTTTTATGAAAACGGAGGAGTCTAAGAAAGAGGCTCCCCAAAGAGAGAAGTCGATACAACACACAATATAACGTTACCGCGTTGGGAGTTAGGTATAATCAGGTCGATTCAAAGTTTATTTTTGACAATGGAAGTATGACCTTAGGGAAGTCACGTAAAATCTCCAACACTCAATTCACTTAACTTTGAAAAAGAGGAAATAGTGGTGCTTACATTATAGGAAGATTATTATGAAGACTGACTCTGATAAAAATGCAATGAAGGGTTTACTGCAGTGCTAGTCCCAAAGCAAAAAACGTGCCTTTTAATATTAGTGTTGCCATTGCTGATGTCCCTTCTTACCTTTTCTTTTCTTTCTTTTCCTTCCTTCCTTCTTCTCTTTTCTTTCTTTCTTTCCTTTTTTTTTTTTGAGTCAGAGTCTCACTCTGTGGCCCACGCTGGAGTCCAGGGGCGTGATCTCAGCTCACCACAGCCTCAGCCTCCTGGACTCCAGTGATTCTCCTGCCCCAGCCTCCTGAGTAGCTGGGACGGCAGGCGTGCATCACCACACTTGACTAATTTCCTTATTTTTATTCTGTAAAGACAAAGTCTCACTACGCTGCCCAGGCTGATCTCAAACTCCCGGGCCCCAGTGAGCCTCCCACTTCAGCCTCCGAAAGCGGGAGGATGACAGGCATGAGCCACAGTGCCTGGCCGCCTTCCTTCTATAGAATATGTTTCAAGGTAATTCTTCCCTCAATGTGATTTGATAGTCACCATTCTATTTTTTGTAGATTCAGTGGAATGCAATTGATGAGAAACCCTCAAGAAACTATTGGGCAGTCAGTGGAGAATCCAGGGTCAGGGTTCATGTCGGTCGGCGGACTGTGTTGTGTTGATCGAAAGAGGATGAGAAACGTGTCATCCTGGCTCCAGTTCCCAAATCAGTTTATAAATGATGATATGTCATGTGATTACAGTTTGGGGGAAAAAGAGATTTTGGCAGTAAACAGACTTCGAAAACCATTGCCCGAAGAGACAGGTAAAAATTGTTCTGATCTACTAAGCATAATGGTAGACTGTGTCGATATGTATTGAAAATGTGTGTGTGTGTGTGTGTTTAGTTTGACTACACATTACAAAAATGATAAAATGAAAAATGTGAGAAAAGACTTACAAGGCTAGCTTACTACAAGTCACCAGGGGTCAGGTATTGTCTCACAAAGTTATTGCAACTGATAAGATAAGGTGTTCCCTGTAACTCTATGCATGGTGTCGGCTCAGTAAATATTATTTAAATAAATAGCAAAGTAACTCATATATCAGTTAATGAATTAATTTGAACTTGAGTTGTCAGTAAACATTTCTGCTCCAGTTGCAATTTTAAAACCCACAAAACTTAATTTTTTGCATTCAGTGTGGAATATCTGGATGCCATAAAATGTAGGCGAACTCCTTCCCCGGCTCCATCTGCAGCCTTAAGCAATATTTTCTCTCTGTGTCTGGAGCTCACAGATGTGCCCACTTGTGCAAAATTGCCGAGCAAAGCAGGGAGGCCACAGAGGAATGAAGCTGAGGAAACGAGAACCGAGGGAGGAGGACGTCCGTCAGCAGGAAGGAGCACATGCTGTTCCTCACCAGGCTGAGCGCTCAGCCCACGGGGCACACCCTGCTCTACTCACTGTCCACGCACCCGGGATTCCCCTGGGAGAAGCCACCGGGGGACCGATCTGCGTCTTCAGGGCAGCAGGAGACTTGCTGAAAATTGATATCATGTGGGCTGGCATGTCTCCCTGTGAGGCAGAGACCGGAGCATCCAAGAGTCACACACGGCCTCCCCATTGTGAGCAGAGTGGGGCGGCCAGGGCCCTTTGCTGGGAGGCGCAGAGCTTTGAGAGGGAGCTGGGGGAAATCTCTGAAAACCGCACCTCCGCCTTCTGGCCTTCTCAATCAGCTGAAAAGCATTCTGTGGGGCCTGGCTCTTGGAAGACGTCTTGCTCTGGATGGGATCACAAGTTCTCACAGAAGGCCAGTGGTCGGGCGGAGCTCAGGAAGTGAGCTGCAGGGGACATTCCTCCCCCAAAGCCAATGGCCTCCAAGACAGGAGCCCACTTAGAACAGATGACAAAAACTGGTTTAGATGCTCTGCTGGGACTCTGCCATTCCAGAGTTTTGGGTAGAATATGGAAGTAAAAGGCACAGAGACATAACCCTGGTGGGAAGAAGTACATGCAGAAAGGGCCAGGTAAATTGCTTGAGGGGACAAAGGATGCAAGAACAATGCCCTCCATTTTTGGGAAATCGCCTAAAGCTTTGCGGAGCATCACCTGGGAACAGAACTCAGTAAAGTATGAGGGTGGTGTTCTTAAAAGCAAAGAAAGGGGGAAGGATACATGTGAAGCCTTCTCGGGAAAACCAACAGCGTATCATGTTATTTTATCTGCATTGAATGAAAAGTAATCAGAATGCCATTTAGCTAAAACATCTTCTTGGGATTTTTTTTTTTTTTTTTGAGTCGGAGTCTCCCTCTGTCGCCCAGACTGGAGTGCAGTGGCCGCTCCCGGCCCCCGCAGCCTCGACCCGCCGGCTCCAGCGATCCTTCCGCCTCAGCCTTCCAAGTAGCCGGAATTACAGGCATGCGCTACCATGCCCGGCTGATTTTTTGATTTATTGTAGAGATGAGGTCTCGCTGCCCAGGCGGGCCTTGAACCCGCGGGCTCAGGCAATCCACTCACCTCAGCCTCCCAAAGCGCGGGATTATAGGCTGAGCCACCGAGCCTGGCCCTCTTGGGATTTTAAATGGGTTTGTATTACATTTATGAATTAAGTCGGAGAGAATGGATATCTTACAAATATTTAGTCCTGGCCTACAGACTTAGCCTACTGAATGAACCTACTATTCTCTAACTTGACCAAGAGGAATTTTGCTTTCTCATATAATATCCATTTTCCATTGTTCCATCATGCAATTTGTTTTGTCTTGAGAATTGTTTGGATTTCTTGCCCCTAAAACATTAGGGTTAGAGTATGGGTGACAATCAGAGTGACCCTGTCCAAAAATAACACCTGCCTCTGTGTAGAGTGCGATCAAGACTATGAAGCCTCGAGACAGAAAATGTATTTTCCAGTGAGATTCACTCTTCTTGTGTGTTTTCTTAACCTTTGCCACACTCATCTTTCCACACACCCTATGCCTTCTAAAGTCTGAAAACAAAACGTTAAGCCTCCCTGATTTAGCACGGATTAAAGGGATGAATTAGTGTTGGGAAATGTATCCCCTGTCGAGGGAACATGTTTCTACCCACCTCACAGGGGCATAACCTTTGAAGTGAAGCATTTCTGTGGGAAATAGTGACTACCATCCAATTCTAAATTTTGAGTAAAATGTAATTAAGAGAGCAAAAGACACATTATTATTCTCTGAACCAATAAATTGTGTCTTGATTTCGACACCAACCCCAAAGCATTCTGGTCTCTGGGGTAAGAGTTCATGAGTCGTCTCCATGTTGCTCAGTCATTGAATTAGCTGGAAATATGTTTATAGAAGACTATTAGCTACTCCACAAACACTTCAGGAAAATGTACAGACATGTTTGTTTTGGGTTTGATTGAGGGATTTCACTGAGGCCTTGGGGTCCGTTCTTGGAACCAGAGTGAGTGCATGCTGAGTTAGAAAGCCATGCTCTGTGTTGGTTACGATTAGCTTTGTAACTATTAGCTGTGGGAAGAGGTGGTGGTGAGGGCTCCACCCCTGTAAACATCGTGAGGGGGTCTGGTGATGAGCAGTGCCTGTGATTAAGAACTGGGGACATAACATTCCTCCAAACTTCCCCAATCGAGAAAGAAAAAAAAAGTGTTTAAATAAGTTGTTTAAGCCATATTCCTTTACTTTGAAAATGAACATTTATAAAGCGGTAAGAAATTTTGTCAGATCAGCTATTCTACATCATGTATTTAACACCTACATAATCAAAGACCGAAGCTCCTTTTCAACAGGAAAAAAATATTATTTTTATTTTGCCAATTGAGCAATCCCTTCCCTATATTCACCATCATATGTTTGCTCCAGAGATGGTCCCAGTGTATAACTGCTTTAAAAACTGTGATGGGAATTATTGCTATTTTTTATTTTGGGAACACAAAAAATTTTGTGTGTCTTATTTAGAAACGTTAAGATCCTTTTTATTTTTACCTTTACATTTAAGAGTCCTGACTGCACATCCCAGTCATGAGGGGCAGGGAGATTGTTGGGCCCGAAAGGGAAGCTTCCAAGAGCAAACAGCCAGGAAGAAAGACTTGGCTGGAAGCAGTGGCTTCTTACACAGGGTGTGCCCAGTGCTCAGAGAGTCACATTCAAGGCCTGCTCCCACTCCCTGAGGCCAGAGGGAAGCTGCTGACAACATTTCTTGGGTGTGCAGGCCAAGATTTTTACACCCCACCAACCTGCTCCAGCATGGTGATGAAGCCAGAACACTTTGAGGCTGAAAATCTGGAAATCCTGACAACAAGAAGTCCCAGGATTTCTGTTCTGAGAATAATAAAAGTCTTGGAGGAAGAGCTATCCAAACCCAAAGAAAGACACTCAGCTTTCACGCAAGACTTTGATCGAGCTACAGGAAAAATCAGTGGAGCAAAATTAATGCTGGCTGTCACCGAAGCCAGTGCCTGACTTGGACCGAACATGGGACCGGCGTGAGGAAATCCAAAGCAATGAACAGCCCCAGAAGCAGAGCCAGGCTCTGTGCGGCCTGAAGCTTATGTAACTTGTGGGTCTCTCTTTTAGGAAACTCGTTTTTAAATCCTGTACTTGTGCCAAATGCGCACCTCCGATCAGTCACACAAGGCGCCAGGGTCCACCCAAGAATCTTGGAAAGAACACATAGAATTACCAGTCTGATAAGACTGAGCGTTTCTCATTTCACAGCGCAGCTACTTTTGAGATACACAGGCTAGACATACCTACCTATATGCGCCATGGGGAAGATTACGTGTAACAACCATATAACACCTGGAGCACGGTTAGCTTTCAATCCAATATGTTTTCATTTCTTCTGCCGCCCTTACTTTTCTGTTTTACATAGATTTTAACAACTGATTTTAAGAGACAAAACGTGTTCAGAGGAATCTGCGAAGTAGTTCTAGAAAGGAAAATCTACGACGTTTTTATGTGACTTTTTTTGAAACAGGAGACATCTTGCCTCGGTTATTTCAAAGCTGGCATTCCCCGCAGGCTGGGGATTTTGGCGTGAGTTTAGAACACCCTTGAGCTTTGCATTTGGGTGTCAGTTTGACACTGGCTGTGCTGCAGACCTTGCTCCTGGGGAAGTAGACGTGAGCGTGTAGGAAGTGTATCGGGGTATCTCAGGATGAGTCCCAGGAAAGGCAGGGAGAAGCTGGCAGCGACACAGTCCTCCTGAGGCCTCCGCAGACCCACAGAGCCACCCACAGAACTGCGGCTGGTAACCCCCAGAAGCGGGGTGGAAAGTGGCATTTTATATCCCCACATCAAGCCATCAAGGCAAGCAGGCTGCTCCTGGGACGCACATGTGACCTTGACAGGGCGACTTTTTCTAAGCCACAGCAGCTTTCAGAGGGCGCTCGCACTGGTGCTGTCACGGTGCTCCTGGCGTCTAGGGCCGGGTGCCTTCATCCCACGGGCACGAAGCCCGAAGCCGGCTCCCCGCACACCGCCCAGATCCACTTCCGAATCACTTCTGGAGGAGCCTCTCTGAGATCCTGGCGGCCACCTGGTGGAGGGAAGGTAGGGACAAGGTCCGCAGGGCCAGCGAGGGCTCTTTCCCGACAGACTCCTGACGCTCGGATGCTAGCCTTGTGCTCACTGCCTCCGTCTCCTCCACCAAGCCTGGGGTCACCGCCCCTTGGCTGGCCCACGGGGTATCCAGGCGCTCTCCCATGGTGGCGCCTGGCTGATCACCCCTGAGGCGCGGGAGCCTCGGGCCACGACATCATTCTCTGACGGTAGCTCTGCGTTCACTCCTCTCCATGAAAACTGGCCACGGGGTAGCAAGAGACACGGACACGTGGTGACTTCCACGACAAGCACACCTTTCCTGCTCCCAGTGGGTGAGCACAGCCTCCAGGGGAGGGCCGGTCATCCTTGCTGGGATGGTGACGTCTCTACTGTGCACTCTTCCCTTGGGACAAGGAACCCAGAGGACTTGGGCAGCTGTAACTGGAGTCTAGCTGGGAATTCTGCCATGTCCCCTGGGAGAAGCATGCTTCCTGTGGGAGCCAGGGCCTGTGAAAGCTAAGAGCCACTGTGGGTCGGAAGCCCAGCTTTCCAAAGCAAGCCACTGGGGTGATGGTCAACGAAACCACTCCAGATCACACCTGGGTCTCCTGCCAACATGCTGGGGGTGTTGGGTCTGACAGAACCCTGCTCTTGTTGGGTGCAGGAACTTGCTCAGACATTGATGTTGATTTCAGGGGACATGAGCACTCTGGGGGGCAGTTTTCAAAAAAACTGTACAGCTTTTGACGGCAGATGGCACAGCGTTGCTCCAGAAAATCGGAATCTGCATTGTGACCTCCCTATTAGGCACTTTTTGCCACTGCAGACATATTCAGGCCCATGGCGTCTGCGAAGTGGATGGTCCCGGGGCAGAGATGCTGGCATCAAGGCTGGGATGTGATGCTGAGCATCCTTCCATCTCAGACCCTCTCCACTCACTCCATCATGGGTCTTGGCAACGCTGGCGTCTCCTCCTGCTTCCCTGAGCTGTGGGTTTCATCAAGCTTTTAAGAGCCGCTCTCCCAAGGTGAAAACTCCATCTCAAGTAGCTTTTGCCAGGAACTAAGTCTGATCACTCTCGTCTCGATAAACACTTCCTCACCAAATCCTGCGTCCTGCCCTTGAACCCACACCCCCCGAGTCCAGGCCCACGTGCTCCCCAAATTCTTCCTGTGCAGTGTGGAAGATCCTCTGGGTCTACCCACTTTGGGTTTTCAGCAGGCTGAGTGTTTTCCTAGACAGCCATGTTGTGACAGTTTGGGGTCTAGTGATGAGACGGGAAAGTGTGGACAGATTCTGGAGGCGAGTCACCATTTTCATGCAGGGATCGGGGAGTGACAGTGTGTAAGAGTGAGTGGAGTTGGCCAGGCGTGGTGGCTCAAGCCTGTCAACCCAGCACTTGGGAGGCTGAGGTGAGAGGACTGCCTGAGCTCAGCGGTTCGAGACCAGCCTGGGCAACTGGGCGAGATCTTGTCTGTACAATAAATAAAAAAATTAGCCGGGCATGGTGCCGTGTACCTGTAGTTCTGGCTACTTGGAAGGCTGAGTCGGAAGGATCGCTGGAGCCCAGCAGATCAATCCTGGGGGCGCCGTGAGCATGCCACCGCACTCCAGCCTGGGAGACAGAGTAAGACTCCGACTCAAAAAAAAAAAAAGTGAGTAGAGTGGCGGCCACTTTTGTATGTCCAGAACATGAAAGGAATGAGCACCAAATCCTACTAGAACTATTTCAGAAGACAAAAGAAGAGGAAACACTTTCTAACTCATTACATAAAACCAGAAGAAGGCATCGCAAGAAGAGAGAACTACAGCCCAATCGTTCCTCATGAACATAGACACACACACAACACACACACACACACACACACACACAAGTCCATTAATCTTGGAGTAGAATAGGCCTTTCCCGAGGGCAAGTGTGCCCACAGCAAGGCAACTGGGCCTACAAGCCTGAATATGTGTGTATAATGCTAGGAGTTAAATGCATATCAACATCATACACATCTCAGAGAAAATGTACCACAATACCCTTATGCGTCACCCTCACCTATTCTCTGGGGGTTTTAGTTGACTTCCTAAATAATGACCGATAGGACCTTCCATCTGTGGAAAAGTGAATTCTTTGTTCCTCTTAGTTAAGGGGAATGTGCAGGGTGGTTCATTAAATACGAAAGGGAATCAGCTGTTGTTGTCAGTGATCTAGTTTGCGAAGAGACAGACTTCATGTCGGAACACAGCGCTAATGTCAGATTTGGGGAATGGAGTGTTGGGAAGATGAAACAAGTTTCTGACCTATGAGTGTCTCTTTCGATATATAACTTTCTTATTCAACTGTCACATGACATTTATCCCTTCCTTTGTATAAACACGCACCCACAAAATGATCCATGATTATTTTGAAAGAGTGCAGATCGATAATAGTTGGCTTTTTGCCATATCGTGGAATAATCTCTGCCACTTTCAAATTTCAACCTAGCTTTGGTTCGCTGTTATCCACCACCTGCATATCTGAGCAGCTATCAGCGTGGCGGCTTTTAGGATGATTGTTATCATTGCATTTGGGATGTATCGTTTTTCTCTGGGCCTACTGCACCTGTGACTCTTAGAAACAGACAAGAAGGAAACAGGAAGCCCAAACTAGAATTCTGGGATGGTTGGGTTTTCCAATAATCTGCTGCTGTGAGTTTACCTGGGGTAGCACAGTCAGTTTTCTAGACCCTTTAATTTCCCTTTATGATACCGAGTCTCCCACATTCATTATGCAGATCCATTTTTCATAGCTGACGCTCCATTTAGATGCAGGAAAGAACACACTTCAGGATTTGCCAGTCCAGAGGTTTTGTTTGTTTGTTGATCCATTTCTCATGCTGATCTCAGCTAGAACGTTTAATCTGGCTGATAGAAATATGTCATCTCACACACAGCGCTCTTCATCCCTTCGTGTGTTCCAGAAGTCACACTGTCCCATGCACTCGTCCATCTTTCCTGTTCCACTCTGGCATCGAATTTGTAAACGGGATCCCTGGGGATCCAGAACTAATTCTGACACTTGGCTTCCGTGCGACTGTGGGCTTCCTCTTGGTGTCTCTGAGTCTCTCACGCCTCCGGGATTTACACATTCCTGGGCCAGGCCCAGGCTAAGAGACAATGGATCTCTTCGGGTAGAACCAAATTTGACGTCCTTGGTAAATGTCCCCGTCCAGTTCTCTTGAATACTGCCACTCCCATGGAGAGGTGCTGTAGGAAAGATGTGCTTTATGACAACATTCTTAACCAATTTGTCTTAAGGCAGTTTGATTCTCTTCTTACAGCTTTTCAAAAATAAATGCATAATTAATTAATGATGTCACCTATTCTGCATACTAACACATTCTGGCCACTATCGTTTATATCTACATTCAAATCAAATGATACTTTTATAATTATCTAATTATCCACAAACTGGGAAAAAATATTTGCCAACTGTATGTCTGACAAACGCCTAACATCTAGGAGCTACAAGGAACTCAGACATGCCGAAAAGAGAAAAACAAACAGCTCCATTACAAAGTGGGCAAAAGATATGAATAAACAGTTCCCCAAAGAAGACACATGAGCAACCAACAGATACATGAAAAAATGCTCAGCCTCACTAGTCATCAAAGAATGTAAATTAAAGCCACACACTGAGATCCCCCCTAACTCCAGACAGAACGGCCATCATCAATAACTCAAAAAACAACAGATGCTGGAGAGGATGTGGTGAAACGGGAACACTTCTACACTCTTCGTGGGAATGTAAACTAGGACAGCCTCTGTGGAAAAAGATCTAAAAATCGACCTTCCATATGACCCCGCAGTCCCTCTGCTGGGACTATAACCAGAAGAACTCAGATCACACTATAAAAAAAGCACCTGCACACGTATGTTTATCGCAGCATTGTTCACAGTAGCAAGAACATGGAAGCAACCGTGCTGCCCGTCAAAAGAGGACTGGATAAAACAACGTGGTACATATACACACTGGAATATTAACCAGCCATAAAGAACAAAATCATGAACGTCACAGCAACCTGGATGGACTTAGAGTCTATAATACTGAGTGATCTATCACAGAATCAAAGAACTGAGTATCGCATGTTCTCACTCATAAGCGGCCCTTGAGCAGTGATCATAATACTCTAAGAGAATGATCGGCAATGGTGGGAAACTGCCTGGGGAAGGAGGGGCACACCGCATGAACAAGGGCACCTGCATCATGAACATCTGTATGCCTCACCTAACCCTGAATTGTACCCACAACTTTAAAATTTAAAAAAAAATTAAAAGAAAAGAAAAGAAAGAGAGAGAGCTTATCCAACATTTTGGGAGAGGTTGCAAAGAGCAAAATGTCACTCAGATTAGTTTTTTAAAAGCGTGTACATGTCTGTTTATGTGTCTGCCTTCACGTCTAGAAAGAACAGATGCCTATCTCAAGGCAGTGGCTGTGTCTTTCTGTGGTTTCTCTCTACCCCCGCCCATGAGCTGTCTGGTGTAGCTTCTCTTTTTATGTTCACTTTGTTTGCCCCTTTCTACACACCTGACCTTCTCTTTTTTGTGTCCTCTGCTGAGCTTGGATGCCCGGTAGCTTCTGAATTCATGCGTCTTCCACCAAAGCCACCCTCTTTACAGAAACTCGTGAAAACGGAGGTGTCTAGATGCCATACGTGGGGGCAGCATCTAATTAACAGAACTCATCCTGAGGAAACTCTGCGACAAAGTTCTTTCAAACAGCTTTTCCAAAGGAACATGCCCCCACAGATGACTGCCCCCGTGGGACTCTGGCTCCAGGAGAGGGTCCACGTACCCTTCAGCATCGCTGTGGCTTGGCTGATGCTGCAGGGTGAATGTTTAGTATTTAGTGAGAATGGAGGGGGACGTTAGGGTCTAGGGGTGGCAGTTGTGAGGAATGGGGCTATGCTAAGCATGCCTCAGGAGAAAGCAGCCTTGCATGTGCTCTCTGGGCCAGCTCTGTGCAGCAGAAGCACTCCTTCCCGCCGTATTATTAGAGCTGCAAGCACCCAGACGTGTTTTCGCTCTTCTGCCTGGAAGAATGCTGTGCGGCTGCCCACGAAACCCACAGGTTGCCAAGACAGACTCTGACGCTGCCTCCTCCGGCGATCCGTGCCCACAGCCGAAGGATGGGGGGATGCTGGAGCCTCCCGCCGCGGTCCTCCCACCCCCTCTGGGTCGAAGCACGGTCGGAGCCCCGCACAGGCTTCTGGTCCCCACTGAGAGACTCTGCTCGGATTGAGTGTCCATATCTGGTTTGATCGGCAAGTGCTGCAATGTCACTTGCTGCAGGCGAACCCCTCTGGATGAGAGTTGGGCTTCTGAGTACCAGAGGAGACCCTTCTCAGAAAAGCAGAGCATCGATTAGCAAGACGACCGAAAAAGCCTCCGCGCCACACACAAATCCGTCGAATGCAAACGCACAGCTGCTCCGTGCCTTGGAAACAAGCCCCTGGCAGAAACGTTGAGATGACCGGAAGGTCACCAGCATATGAGACGTTGGCTCTGAAGGGCGACGCCCTCGGCTCAACTTGACTTCCTGCGAAGAGGTGCCCAAGAGTCGGCCCAGAAAGAGGCTACTTTCCAGAGTATTGCAATACTTCAATACACTGAATTTAGTAATCTAATCACACTAATCTCACACCCAAACACAGAACCTATATTTCAGATGGAAGGATTTTGCCTTTCAGCCACATGTGTATTTGTTCGGCATATTTTTACGAGCATCCACGACATTCCAGGCTCTGTCCTGGGGAGGAAACGTGGCAGCGAGGAAAAAAAGAGACAGCAAACGATCACCTTTCCTCGCCCAGAGAGAAAAAGACTAAAACACCGGCCTCCACCACAAACTGGGGAGGACTTGGGAAGACAAGCTCTGTTTCTCACTGCTGGTGGCAATATCGAGTTGAGCAGTCTGGCCGATAAGAAATCTGCTGAAATGTAGTAAAAGCCAACACGGGTCAGTCCCAAAGCCCCGTGGCAATCTCTCTGACTCAGACACATGTCTTAAAGGCACAGGAGCCCACAGGTTGACCTCGGCATCGCTGATGTCGCCAGGACTTTGGGGCAAACAACAGGTAGGCAGATGTAGTGGATGCCAAAGTGGAATATCACGCCGTGGGAAACACCAGCTACACACCTGGTAGTAAAACCAAAAAATATAGTGCTGACAAATAACACGCGAGAAGTGTGTAACACAATTCTGTACATGCATAACAAGAGCTACATACATATGCATATAAACAGAACACATACTCATGCATACAGACACACATAGCTGCATACACATAGGGTCATCAAGTACCCATGCACACACACACAGAGACCTGTAACACTTGAGCAGGTGTCTTTTCGCGGAAAATGGGGCTAAGGATTAGGATCAACAGGAAGACCAAAGCAAGCTAAAACAAACCCAGGAGGGTCCTTGTTCAGATGAAAACACGGAGGTCTGGTGGCCTTGCAGCATCCGAGCTCTGAGGGCCACCTCTCCTCCCACACCCCAAGTACAAGCTTTAAGTGACAAGATGGCATAGCAATCACGACGCAGGACCCTCCTCCCAGGGCAGTGATTTCTGACACTGGGCCTGGAAGCAGATGCCACGGGCCCAGACTGACGGTTGCCCAAGACACCGTGACTCCTCTGGAGCTACGTTTGCAGAAAACTCAAGACCAGGACAACGGGTACGTCGTCCTGCTCCGCGTGTTCACCTCTTGGCAGGGAGGGAGGACCACCTCTGTGAAGGCCTCTTCTGCGACTCTTGACCTCCCTCTTGGTTCCTCCTGCCCCCGCCCCTTACTCCCGGGTGGAATTCCTCCACAGGAGCAGACAAGAGGCTGAGATGACAGCATCCCTCGTGGTCCAGGAGCGTGCAGGTACACTTAGAAGCAGCGAGGTCCCATCGGCTGTATGAAAACATTGCAGCTTTTAGTGAGAAATAGATCTAAACCAGTACGTTTTGGGGGACTGTGAATCGACATGAGTTCGACAGAAAAGAGACAGCCCCCAGGAAGGGTGACCCGATCGTGCCAGACACCCTCCCCTGGGTGCCCCTGTGGTGTCCTCCTCACCACGTCCTCCAGCGACTGACCAGAACCTCTTCAGCGCTCGCAGGTCTGATCACGTTGGCCCAGACGTTGGTCCCAGGTCCCAGGCAGCTGAACGCTCTCCTCGTGGACGCCACTTCTGTCCATGCTTCCTTCAGCCTCGCTGTCCCTCTGTCGCGCTTCCCAGCTCGGAGGAGCTCCAAGTCTGTGTGTATGCAAACCTGGCTCCTCAGAATCTTGCTTAACACTTCACTGGCTCAGTAATTTCACTGAGAAGTTCCAGACGGCTAGGGCAACACGGCACTGGCGGCCCGTGGACACGCTGTCCCTCTTTCTTACTCTCTTCCCAGACCTGAGCTCCTGAAACACAACTTTCACATCTTACGTCCAGCCTCCTAGCAATCTCGTGCCTTCACTTCAATGTCCTCTTCCGTACCACTGACAAGAGGGCCATCAACACAGTTTTTATCTTACAGCAACTGTGATTGTTTATGAACATGGTGATCCTACATATTATACTGGGTACACCTTGGGGGAAGAAGTCTTTGCACATTCATCTGTGAATCTCCAATCACAGAATAACAGATAGACATAAGCATTCGTTATGTTAATAAATTAATCAAGGATCAAAAGAATGATCGCCAAAAGAAAAGAAAATCTCACTGCTGGTGAGAATGCAAACTAGTTCAACCTCTATGGAACACAGTGCGGCAATTTCTAAACAAACTAGAAACTGACCTACCATATGGCACAGCGGTCCCACTTCTGGGAATATACTCGAAGGAACTCAAATCGTTCTACAAAAGAGATACCTGCACATGCGTACCTATTGCAACACTATTCACAATAGCAAAAACATGGAATCGACCATCCTGCCCATCGAAACTGGACTGGACTTTTAAAATGTGATGCATATACATGATGGAATATCACGCAGCCATAAAGAAGTACAAACATACTCACTTCACAGCAACTTGAATGGATTTAGTCTCTGTCATACTCAGTGATCTGTCACAGAAACAAAGAACAGAGTGCCACGTGTTCTCACTCATAAGCGAACCCTGAACATTTACAATAATACTATAAAAAAGAGATTGGCAGCAGAGGGATACTGCTGGGGTGGGGAGGTCAGGACACAACATCACTGAGGGTACCTGATCTCAAACCAGGCAAAGTGGGGACCAAAGGGAGGCCCAAACTTTACCTGTACAATGTCCACTTACATACCTAATCCCAAATGGTTCCCCACTTCTTTAAAACAAAATATAAAAAACAAGATAAAGTAAAATTTTAACTTCTGTTTAGACAAAGAAAACCAACGTCAGCTGACTGTCACCCACACGAGGACGCTTGGAAAGCCTTGGAACGAGCGGAAAGCAATGCTGTCAGGGAAACGAACGAAGCGGTGTCTCCGCCAGCTGCCATGAGCTGAAGAGAGCAAGGAGGCGCGGAGCAGGCAGCCGTGTCGGAAGCTGACGCCAACAAAGCCGCCCCGCCTCGTTTGCCCCCTGGGTCCTCACCCTCCTGGCATCTGGACCTGTGCCTATTCGCTTTCGACCAGGGGGTGACTTCGGGGCGAGGCCCTGTGTGGCCGGCGCAGCACACCTGGACCTCAAGGGACACACGCCCAGAGAAGCCCCGCTGTGCGGGTCCGTTGGCTCCAAGAGCCAGACGTGAGAACAAAGGGGCTGGCAGGCACCACGCCCACCCGCGGGGGACGCTGAGATGGTCACTGCTGTGGGAACATCCTGGATGTCCAGTCTCCTGAGAGAGCCGGGGTGTCGGCCGTCTTAAAAACGTCTTACTTCTTTTGAGACTGGTCGGTGGAACTCCCGTTCCGTGCATTCTCAGATTCTTAATTCGCCTTGCATGTGACAGAATTTGTTTCTCTGCTGTATATGTTATTGTAATCAGTTTTCCTCACTTTTAATCTAGGCCATTTCTTTTTAAAAAATTTTTATTTTAAGGATGTGGGGTGCACTTCAGGGTCAGGTATACAAATGGCCATTGCACAGGTACAGTTTGGGCCTCACTTTGGTCCCCCTGTCACCTGGTTTGAGATCAGGTACCCTTATGGATGAAGTGTGCCCCACCCCCGGCAGTTTCCCACTACTGCCAATCCCTTTCTTATAGTATTATGGTCATTGCTCAGGGTCCACTTATGAGTGAGACCACGTGGTACTCAGTTCTTTGTTTCTGGGATAGACCAGAGTATTACAGACTCTAAATCCATTCCCGTTGCTGCGAAATTCATCATTTTGTCCTTCTTTATGGCTGCGTGATATTCCATAGTGAATATGTACTGCATTTTTTAATCCGGTGTACTTTTGACGGGCAGCACGGCTGGTTCCATGTTTTTGCTATTGCAAACAATACTGCCATAAACATGAGTGTGCAGCTATCTTTTTCATAGAGTGATTCGAGTTCCTCTGTGTATATTCCCAGCAGGGGGATTGTGAGGGTGTATGGAAGGTCGGTTTTTAGATCTTTTAGGACTCGCCAAACTGTTTTCCACAGAGATTGTACGAGTTTCCACTCCCGCCCACAGTGTAGGAGCGTTCCCTTTTCGCCGCATCCTCTCCAGCACCTGCTGTTTTGTGAGTTAGTGATGGTGGCCATCCTGACTGGAGTTCGGTGGTATCTCAAAGTGGTTTTAATTTTCATTTCGTTGATGAACAGTGAGGCTGAGCATTTTTCTGCGTATCTGTTGCATTCATCTGTCTTCTTTTGAGAAATGTCTATCCATATCTTTTGTCCGCTTTGTAAGAGGGCTGCTTGTTTGTTTTTTAATTTTTGGCGTGTTTAATCAAGGTTATTTCTTAGTAGACTTTCTTCTCTAAGTTTGTATAAATTTTTTGCTATAATATGTAAATGTGTAATATCATGCCCTCCTTATCTCCTAAGTTAAAATGTATTGTAGGCTTCTATTTCAGTAGGATTTATTTTCAAATTAAGTTTTAGTCCTACCAAGCTCATGTAAAGAACTAGGCCTTCTAAAACAAGTAAGTCTTTTTTGTACTAAACTCATTTTTGCCACATTTCCAAAGCCTGAGAAATAATCACATATTTTATTAGGAAAAAAAAATTCTTTCTCAGTAAAGATTTGTGAAACTCAGTTTACACACATGACAAAATAACTGAAATAATGACTATTATGGGAAGTTACTGATAAACAAAACTTAAGTGTTTTCCAGAATCTGCTTTTTGCTTCAGCCCTTTGCTACTTTTTCCTGCCCCAGAGAATTCTGAATAACTTTAGCCTTTCCCTCACTTGAGATCTTGAGGTGACCTTGGCCCATTTTCTAATTGGTAACTTCAATGTGTAAGATCCTGGTTTCAGGTGAAAGTGGCATCTGGCTCTAGTAGGCAAGTTTTATTGTATTAAATGATTTGCTGACAGTCTGTCTTATAATACACAGATACATTCATTTTCCCCTAAAATGGAAGGACACAAGAAAAAAAAAATTCTGCTGATTCAGGAGTCTGTTTATTTGAGCCCAATTTCCTGCAATACGATAAGACTTCTTGGCTGAGTTCACTGTAGTCAAATCCAAGCAGCAGGCAGGTGCTCGGGCAGTCCTGCTTTTAGTGCAGGGAGGCTCTAGCCCATTTGCATGTTTCTGTGTATTGGCAGTTTCCAGAGCAGCGGGCTGGTGGGGCCATGCCGTGACTAATTTGCTGGACACTTGTGTCCTCTGTCCTCCAGCTCTGGCAGGAGCTCCGAATATTTGTCCTAATCAGATTTACTTTTCCGAGGCACCATCTCGTAAGTGCAATATTAAAAATTATGTTCCACCCACCTACGTGCTCCCATAGACGCTTCCTTGCATGGCACTCGGTTTAAAAAGCCATGATGTTTTGAATGTCACGGTGTTTCAAAGAATACAACATTGACTTCTGCTCCCCTCGTTTGAAGCCTGATTGACCCAGGACAACGCTCTTTCAAGTCCGGGTTCCCCAAAGTGAAGATTCCTTAACCTGTCTCCACCAAGACAACAGCATTTTATAGACCCCTGAGAAAGAAATCCCAAAGATAATGCTCTCCCTTGGGGCCTTGCTGGCGTGCGTGTGTGTGTGTGCGCGCGCGTAATTTGACATCGCCGTCCTGCTGACAGCAAAGCACGCGCCCTGCGAGTGTCTTCTTCTCTTCTCTGCCCCCGCCTCTTGGTGTCCATGTCACTCTTTGCTGAGCCCTAGGTGTTCGCCCCTGCTCACCTGGAGCAGGGCAGCTCGGCGGTCACGGGGGCAGCGTCTTTCAAGCTGAAGGTCAGCTCACGTGGCTGCCCGGATGCAGAAAGGATCCCCGCAAGAGCAGGACCTGGAATTCCTCCACCCCTCCTTTATTCCTCAGGATCTTTGGGAACAGAGGGCACTCTGCCATCACAGGGAGGGGAGTCCTGGAATAAGCCAGGTCCCACTGATACGCAAGCATGTCCTGTCACCTCTGTGCCCGTGGCCCTGGAGTGCCTTCTGCTCACCTGTCTGTGCGCAGCTACCACATGGCATCCAGGGCGTCTCTCCGTCCACCTCTTAAGCATGACTCCACGGCGAGTCCACAGTGTGCCAGGATGGCCAAAGGCACCTGCTCCATCCTCAAAGAGTCTCTGACCCAACAGGGAGGAGGACGGTGAGCACGACAAAGCGCAGAGGTGGCCGCACATGCCACAGCCGGGGGTGTTTCCTAGCAGAGCGATGGCAGTCGGGGCCCCTCCTGAAGGCCCATCTGGGATCAGGAGAAACTTCCCAGGAGCACACCGGCGGCTCTCAGAGGAAGCTGCAGTGGTGTGCGTCTCTGCAACCGCAGACACAGATTCTTTCATGTATTCCCTAAAACAATCCCATCAGGTGGAAGTTTTTAATAATCACCTGGCAGAAAAGAATTAAGCGACTCGGAAAGGAAAAGACACATCTGGTGACCTTGAAAGTGGGTTTGAAAAGCAAATATTCAAAACTTGAGCGATAGAATTTTCAAGTGCCCATTCCAAAAACCTGTTCGAAAATCTGCTCTGCTGCCCTGTGCCGTGAACCCTGAGATCCGGGCAGCCCAGTGGGACGCGTGGCTCCCGGGCCACGTGGCAGGCATGGCCACGCTCTTGCCACCCCCTTCCCAAGGAAAAGGGGGGTCAAGTCAAGAACGTCCCTTCTTCTCGCACAGGAGCCCACTTCCCGCCCAGCTCTCGGCTCCAGAGTGCCTGGAGGAAGCAGAGACCACCGAGGTGCCAGCGACTTCACCGGGAGCCGTTCTCTTATGTGAGGATAGACAGAGAGGAAGGCGGTGACCGGGCCTGAAACCGAGCATTGCCAGGGGCTTCGGGCCCCCACCACACCTACCCCACCTATGCCACGCAGGAAGGAAGAGGCAGGATTATTCCAGGCAGAAGCCAGGTGTTTATGGCCGAGGAAGTGGGACGTCTCCTCAGAAAATCAGCTGGGTCTTCGGGCCTCCTGCCAGAGCCTCTCGAGGAGCGGAGTGGGCTGCAGGGCCTGGACAGCAGGAGTCCATGCGTGTGGGGAGCAATGATTCTTCCTCTCAGGCCTTGCCCGTCTCTGCTGCAAAACACACCTAGGAGGAAGAGGCCCAGCGCTTCCCAGTGGCTGGCGGACACCTCCACCCCAAGGTTCCGGATGATTCTTTGCCAGGTGATACACGGGAGACCCCACAGAGCCCACTGGAGACCACGCCCATCTTTAGGGAGACGAGGGCCGCGCCCTGGGTGAACTGCAGATTAAACAAAAAGCTCATTTTCAAAAAACTTTTAAAATTTTGTTTTGTTTTTAAAATGTCGGGTACAATTCAGGGTGAGGTATACAAATGATCACTATGTGGGTACCCTTGTTGAGGAGGTGTGCCCCCCTCCTCTGGCAGTTTCGCGCTACTGCCAATCCCGCCTCCCACAACCCCCGCAGTTTTCAACTACTGCCAATCCCTTTCTTATAGTAGTACGTTAATTGTTCAAGGTCCGCTTATGAGTGAGAACATGTGATACTCAGTTCTTTGTTTCTGTGATAGAACACTCAGTATTAGAGATCCTAAGTCCATTCAAGTTGCTGCGAAGTTCATGGTTTTTTCCTTCTTTGTGACTGTATGATGGTATTCCATCCTGTATATATACCACATTTTTTATCCAGTCTTCTTTCGATGGGCATCACGGTTGGTTCCATGTTTTTGTTGTTGTGAAGGATGCCACAATAAACATAAAAACTCAAGTCTTAAAGCTGAGGAATGCGCCTTCCGTCTCCAAATCCTCACCCGCTCACGCATCGTGTCGATGCAGCCGTTTAAGTGTGATCAAGGGTCCTGGGCAGGGGTCCTGTCCTTTTGTGTCTTGCTTTAGTCTTGACTCTCTCAGATCTTGACTTCCCTGCTACTGTTCTCTCTGACCTACGACCTTGGTTGGAAACTTGACCCAGAGTTCAACTGATCATCCGGGTAGATCACATGTTCTTCTTAATATGACACTGTACATGGTCATTAGGCAAATTGTAGGCCAAAATTACAGGGAAGGGTGTAATTATACCCTTCAGTTATACCCTTCAGCAGTTATAAAATCACTCACACTGTCAATGCAAAATGCCAGTTGTACACATTTTGTGTAACTGAAGCACCGTGACTGATGGCTGTCGAGGGTTATCAGGAAGTCCTGGCTCCCACAAAAGTGTCACTTTTGAGTACTATTTTCTTCTTTTTCCCTGAATGAATGACCCATGGGAATCTGATCGTGGCTAAAGCCGTCGTTTATTGAAGGTTCCAGTACTATTCCAAAGAGGAAATGGGAAGGAAATAAGAAATTGAGTCTCTGTTCTAATTATCGTGCCGTCTGACGCCTCTCAGATGAAGAGGCTCTTCGCCCAAGTCCTCAGAGGGGGTGCCGGGGGCTCCCCTGGTCCCCAGTGCTCCCTGCACGCCCTGTGACCCTCAGTCTTCTAATCTAAGGTTTTTATTCCGTGTCTTCGCCGTCCAGTCTCTTTTGAGAGATGTCACGACTTCTACCAGGAAGAAACAACATTCCAACTGCACTTGCCTCCATTTTTCAAAATTTCAGGGTTAAGGGCTCCTGGGAGTCCCTGAAAGTGAATTGACTCTCCTTCTCCGTTTCTCCTCTTCTTGTGGAGCGAAGGAGGCACAGCTACGGGTAGTGTCTCGTCCGCCTGGGGACAGTCGTGGGGCATTTCCACTCGGGAAGGGTTCTACACCTTCCTATCCTGCATAGTTTCTGAAATAAGACATTGTATGACCGTTAGAACTCATGGCCTTGTGACAAGCACTTATTTAACTGATGTGACACCATTCATTGTGTCTAATTAATTAATTCCATTTAATTAAGCAATTTTATTTTTAATTGCCAATTGATTTAATTAACAATTTAATTCTATTTTCCTTGCAAAGCAGTAGCCGACTGGCTATTTCGTACGCTGCTGCATTACTTATTACTTAACGAATATAAAACTCTGAGCATTTGGTGCCCTCTCTCACTCTCTCTCCTCCTCAGCCCCATTCTATTCTTTTTTTTTTTTTGAGTTGGAGTCTCACTCTGTCGCCCAGGCTGGAGTGCCATGGCACACTCATGGCTACCCCAGTGATGACCTGCTGGGCTCCGGTGATCCTTCCGCCTCAGTCTTCCAAGTAGCTGGAACTACAGGCGCGCACTACCACGCCTCGCTAATAGTTTTTTTAATTTATTGTAGAGATGAGGTCTCACCCAGGTGCCCAGACTGGTCTCGAACCCGCGGGCTCAGGCAATCCACTTGCCTCGGCCTCCCAAAGTGCTGGGATAACAGGCTGAGCCACTGAGCCCGGCCCATTCTATTCTAAATAATGCAATGGTCACTCTTGCTAGACAAGTCTTTTAAGCCCTCTTCAGTTCTAGCCTTTGAATCATGTTCCAGGAAGGCTGCGTCAAAGAGCATGACATGTACAGGATATTAACCCTTACAGCCAAATTAGCCTGCCTGAGATGGCACCCCTAGCAACCACGTTTTAGAATACTGCTTTTCTGGACAACACTGGACATCTTGGCTTGCTAAAATTCCATTGGTCCATTTGATGCGCAGAAATAACATCTGATTGCTATTATATTTCATGTTTGTGTAAGCAAAAGGAAACGTGAGGCTGGGTTTGAGGGGCGAGAGCTGAAATAGGACTCGAGTGATGAACGCAGTACATAAGGCGCACCTAATATTTGGTAGGAGCATACCTTTTAAGATTTGTCATTGTTTTTGTAATTGAAGTCCAAAGCTTAATTCTTCCTCAGACACCTCGTTTTTCCTCAAACCTGCTGTTTTAATCTATAGAAACATGTTGTGGTTGCTTTCGAGATTTTGGCAGGCAAAAATGCACTTGACATGTCTATATTTTCAGCAATTGCAAAGTGTGTTCCAGTAATGCCACACTAGCTCCGTGGGCGATTTTGCTCTCACTTAAAACCTGTGATGAGGAACGAGGACCCCGGGGCCCGAAGGGTTCTGTGCTGTCCCCATGGGCGCCGAGTTCATGCCAGACCGTCGGCTGCACAGGAAGAGGAAAAGGTCGGGGCTTCTCCCCTGCTCTGCCTCCTGGGAGACTCCCTCCTTCACCCGGCTCTGTGAGTGATGAACAGATCCTTTCAGAAACTGAGTTGTCACAGTCTGAGCTAAGTGAGCGAGCTTTCATTTTGCTCAGACAAAGAAAGCAAAATGTTAGGCTGGCTTCTCAGCCCAAGGGCCTCGGCGGAGGGCAGCTCTGCATGGACCCCTTCAGCTCACTGAGCACACATCAGCCTGAGACGCCCAGGTTCTGCAGGGACATAGCCACATCCCGGCTGTTATTCACCATCCCTGGAGCGCAGGCACCCGACGCCGCCACAGGCTTCCAGACGCGAACAGGCGGAGGGGAAGGATGTGGCCTAGAACTTACACTGTATAGCACCTCTGGGCGAGACGGTCCCCAGAGGCCTTGGGAGCCAACAGCCATCCATCAGCACGTGTGCCGAGGCCTGCCAGCCCATCCCTCCCTCATGGGTGGCTGGAGAAGATGTGTCACCAGGCAGGCTCCCATGTGGTCACCAGGCTGAATTTGGGAGTTGAGAGCCCCTGGAAATGATGCCTAAGGCCGGAGGGCTGTCCTCTGAAATTCTCTGAATTGCTTGTGAGGGAAGAGTCTTCAAGGTGGTTCTGTCAAAGCACAGTTCTCGTGGTTGTTCATGGTTCTATCTGGCTTCCTTCCCAGGACTTTGCACAGCCATGATCACATCCGATTTATGCTGGAACACAGGCAGGGGAGTATTGCTGTCCCCATTCACAGGTGAGTACGAGGAGCTCAGTGCAATGGAAACAAATACGGCCAAGTCTCACTACTTCCTAAAGCAGGGGGACCCTGATAAAGGACGATCAGCCTTGTTGCAGGGTGCACCTTGGTGGGACTGGCTCGATAAAGGTGGTCTGAAGTGAAATGCTTCAGATAATCCCAGAGGCAACTCAGTGGTTTTGCATAAAAGGGAGAATTTGGGAGTGTCTAAGGTCAACATGGGGGAAAGAAGAAGGAGAAATGAGAACCCTTGAGAAAGAGGATGCTGGAAACCACCTGCGAAAATTCCTCTTCCTTTTCAGCATAATTTGCAAGCCACGTTGACCTGTGCTTTGAGTTCTTCGCCTTTAGAAAACCCAGGAGATTGCTTTAGTGTTTATAGACAGAAACCAGGGGATAACCCAGTGAAGAGCACCAGGCTTTCCCTTAACAGAGTTCACAGGTATCGTGGGGTGAGGGCTGGGCTTCACGATGTGTGCGACCACCTGGTCTCTCAAGACAAGAAGACCGCAGAGAACAACGAGGCTACACCCAGAAAATCAGTGAGCAGCCAGCACGCCTGAGGAGAGCGTTCTGCTCCCATGCCTGTAAGTGCAGGGCTCTCGGAGCAAAGATAAAGTCACATACACACACACACACACACACACACACACACACACACACACACACACAGCCATCTGCCTGATAAGCACCTGACGGCCGTGTGCCCCGTAACCACCTCTGAGTCCAGCAGGTCGAGGCTGGAGCGTGCCACTGCACTCCAGCCTGGGCAACAGAGTGAGACTCTGACTCCAAAAAAAGTGCATCTTTTTTGTATAGCTGTATTGTGTGTGGATATTAAAAAGTCGAAAAAAGTTATGGTAAGCTAAGCTTAGTTTATCTTGAAGAAAGAAACATGATCTTATTCAACTTCATGTAGCCCGAGTACAGTGTTGGTCAAGTCCAGGCAGTGGACAGTGATGACCTGGGCCTCCACACTCCCCCACCATCCCTCCCTGACTCGCCTGAGCAAGTTCCATTCACGCTAAGGGTCCTCTCCTGGTGGGCCATTCTTTAATCTCTTGACCGTATTTTTACTGGACCTTTTCTATGTCCCAATATGTCGAGATACACTAATCCATGCCACGGTGTTCCAGTTGCCTGCTGTATTCGGGGCAGTGACAAGCTGTCCAGGTGTGTAGCCCAGAGGCAGCAGGATACACTGTGTGGCCTAGGTGTGCAGGAGACTACGCCATCTAGGTCTGTGCAGGTGTGCTCCACGGTGTGGGCACAATGACAAAATTGCTTAATGAGGCTTCTCTCAGAACATGTGCCCATCATTAAATGACACATGGCAGTATATTAATCAGGACAGTGGATATGAAGCTAATCTCAATACACTGAGAGAAACTATGAATCCAACTGACAACACATCCCACCTTTTCTACCCCTTCCTCCCCTGCCTAGTGACTGGAAAATGATGCTTTATGGTCACTAGCCATTAAATTTGGTGTCAGGGTGTTTATCTAATAGGATTTTATTTAAATTTTTTATTTTCAAATTGTGGAGGACAATTCAGGGTTGGTTATACAAACAGTCAGCATGCAGGTACCCTCTAATATGATTTTAAGAGAGTTTTACTGAGTTGTGAACTCACCAAAATTTGAAGAACATAAAATTACATCTATGGAAGAAATATACTTCATTTAACACTAAAATTATTTTTCTTTAGCTCAATTCGCCACAAGAAATTTACTAGTTCAGAACTATGCATACATTTATGGAGACGTTATATAAAAGGTTGCCAGCATCAATAAACCAATGTCAACAGAAGATGCTGATAGATAAGATAAGGTTTTGCAATCTAAGAAAAGATTTGAATGCACTTGATAAGATTACAAATGTCTCTCTTAGCAAAATATCTTAAATTTGGCCAAGTTATTAAAATATTAGGTCTCTCTCCGACCTGTTAAGTATTTTAGAAATGCTTTTTCATACAGGAGAATTTTTTGTCTTTTTTAAACTAAGGATGGAAGAGAATCTGAGATCTGGTTCAGTAGTCCTGCATTCATTCAACAAATATTCAAATGCCTACAGTGCGTCAGGGACCAGGAAAAACATCGACGAGGAAGAAAAATAAACAAGTGATAGAGAAGAACAGACATGTGCACACCCAACTGTACTGAAAGGTGAAAGCATAGTAAATGAAAGAAGATGAACGCACCCATTGCTGCAGGAAATCTGACTGAGAAATTTTGGAACAACTTCACAAAAAAGCTCCCATGATATGGAGAAAAGGGGACGCTTCTACACTGCTGGTGGGAAGGCAAAGTAGTTCAACCTCTATGGAAAACCGCCTGGCAATTCTTCAAAGAACGAGAAATCGACCTTCTCTATGACCAGCAATCCCCCTTCTAGGAATATACCTGAAGGAACTTCAATCCACCTACAAAAAAATACCTGCTCACGCACGTTTATTGCAGCACTATTCACAATAGCAAAAACATGGAACCAACCATGCTACCCATCAAAACTGGACTGGATTTTTTTAAAAAGGTGGTACATATACACGATGGAGTATTACACAGCCATAAGGAAGATCAAAATTATGGACTTCACGGCAACTTGGATGGATTTAGAGTCTGTCATAATCAGTGATCTCTCACAAAAGCAAAGGACAGAGTACCACATGTTGTCACTCATAAGCAGACCCTGAATATTTACCATAATACTATAAGAAAGGGATTGGCAGTAACGGGACACTGCCAGCGGGGGGAAGAGGGGGAACATATGGCATCAGTAAGGGTACCTGATCTCAAACCAAGTGAAGTGGGAATCAAAGGGAGGTCCAAGCTTGACCTGTGCGATGATCACTTGCGCACCTAAATCTGAATTGTACCCCACATCTTTAAAATAAAAAAAACCTCCCATGGAGGTGATTAATCCGTCCTTTGGAATCAAATAAGGTTGAGCCATTAAACACTCTTAATTACAAACAACAGAAATAAAACTAAGTTATTTAAAGCATAGGATCAAGAAACAAATCAAAAGTTGTTATTTTCTCTTCATTCTTCAAATTGTTAGTATAATTTTTCCCCAGGTTTGAAGGGATGTCAAGAAGTCCAGTATCTTCCCCAGGAAAAGTTTGTATCTGAAAATGGGAGACCAGAGAAATACAAAAATGGAGCATTCACACCTTAACTTAAAGTCATTTGTGAAAAACTGGCTATGAGCAGAACCATGCTTAGGTACTGGCGATATGTGTCAGTGTGACTATAATAGTATTTATGGAGTTTCTTCAAAGTTCTCTGGAAGATTTTAGACACTAACATCACGTGTTAAGGATGATTCTTCAAGGGCAAATAATCTGCTGTGCAGGTTCAAAGTAGAATAAAAGGGGTATCCCATTTAGAGCTTCAGAAGGCCCTCTGGTTGAGGGCTTTGATTCTTACCTTGAAGAAGAGTATCCGTAAGAGGAGAAGAAATTGGAACTGAAGCAATAGCATCGTCAAGACGCATGATCAGCTACATACCACCTGGCCTCTTCACGGGCGCCATAACCTGAAATTATTATGTTCAGTGAACGCTCATGTCCATGTCTGCACATGCTGACGAAGTGCGGTTATCTTTAGGGCATAGTCTATGCAACCATCGAGGTGTGTGCATTCAGAGGTTTCGATTTGTAAAATATTTGCCTATTTAGATGTTTTTGAGGAAATACTCAATGCCTGACACCGTGATTGGGTGACACAGCAACAGTTATGACATACAGGATCTTCTCATGTGAGGTCCAAGGAACAAGGGTGGCGTTGGCAGGATGTAACGTCTCGGCCTGGGTGTCATTTCTTGGTAAACCCATCAGATATTTCCAGATCTGCTTTCAAGTTAAGGGCAATAAAGTATGTCATGTGTATACACTTCCAAAGGACTTAGCATTCGTTCTAGAATTTTCTTTACGCAGCAGAACGTTTACCATTAGAATTTTGGGACTGGTGAGAACAGCAGGGAAAAGAGGAAGAAGTAGGGAGGAGGAAGAGTAGAGAGACAAGAAGGAGGAGAAAATGGAGGGGAGTGAAAAGAGGAAACGGTCGCGTTCTGGTGCAGAGAATCTTGGCTGTGGCTGCCAACACTTTGCATTGTCATTTTCTAAAACTCCCCCATCCATGATAAGATATCATCAAGGAGAATTGGCTGTCAAATTACTTCCCAAATTAAATTGCACAAGAGCATATCTCTCTGGGAGCTGAGTAAATGAGAGACCTAATTTTGTATGACATTAGAGATCATTTCATCCAACTTTCTCATTTTACACATAATGAAACTAGGGCTCAGAGAGTTTAAATGTCAGCTATCATATTCCACAGTGGATTGGCAGCAAAGTGTTATTGAAAAATGATAATGCTATTTTATGGAGATATTATGTCAAAGCACAATAAGAAAGGAACTCTGAGTTATAGAAAATAATTTCATTCTCTATTTTATTCCCAGAACTACAGTGTCTTTGAAAATTTCAAGTGGTCATTTATTTTCATGATGATTTTCTTTCTTTTTTTCCCCGAGCTCTGCTTGCTACTCAAAGTAACTGAGAATGCAGAATTTGTTGCGAACTCTCATCTGTTTTCTTTCTTGGATCAGTAGACCTCAATCTCCCATAAAATTTAGGTGACTTGTTTTACAAACAATAGCATGAAACTTATTGGATCTTATAAATCACTGAATGTTAGTTGAGATAAAGGAAAACAAAAGCATCGCTCTCTCTTTGCCCACAAGAGCCAATGGGTTTGAAATAGGTTATTTCCTTTTGGAAAACTCTGGTCATACATTCAAATTTTTGTAGTATCTCTACAGGGACATGAAAAGAGTAGTTAAAATACAGTCATATGTGCCATTGCCTTACTAGACTCTGGGGTGGGCATGTGCCCTTTAAGTGTTGGCCATCGCCATGTATCCTGGTTTGGTCCCTGTCCCTACCTTGGGGAGGTGAATATCTCTGTCTCCGTCTTTCTCTTTCTAATTTACTTTCTAAATAAACTATATTTTCTAATCTAAAAGAAAAAAACAGTCATATTTTTGTGCTAAAGTATTTGAAAAGACTTTTTTCTCTTAGATTGGTTATTAATGCCAAGTAGCCAAAAAAAGAAAACCCACAAAATACAAAACAAAACAAAAACAACACAAATTAATCCAGTTATCTCTTTTAAGTTAACCTAGGGAGAAAAAGGTCATGTTTACTATGGAAAACAATGAAGTCCTAAAATTGAATTTTGTTTTGATTAATTAAACCAAGTTTTATTTAGCCCATTAGATTCAAAATATCATCATTTCAACATTTAATCAATACAGAATTATTAATGAGATGCTTTATATTGTTTTTTCATATTTCATCTATAAAATGTGGATATTTGCATCTTTCTAGAAAAATTCATTTTGGACTGGTCACATTTCTTTTTGTACCTTTTTTTAGCCTTTAGATTCAAAGGGTGCAGGCACAGTTTTGTTACCTGGATACACTGCATGATGGGAGGTTTGGGCGTCTATGAAACCCAACATTCAACAGGCTGCATGACTCCCAGCGGGTAGGGTTTAAACTTTTGCCCTCTCTCCTTCCCTCCCTCCTTGAAGAGACCCAAGTGTCTTTGTTCCCAACTTTGTTTTCTTTTCATTTAATATTGTTTTAAAGACCTGGGGTACAGTTCAGGATTAAGTATACATGTGAGTATCATTGTTTTGTTTTTCAGTGGTCTAGTGCCATACTAAGACTGGACCAAACCACGTTTTATTTAATTCTTCACTGATTATGCAGAGGTATGTTCACATTAAATATGTGGAAACTAAGTTTCAGAGACTGAATCACCTTAAATTAGGTCGCAAAGATTCCTTTTGTCTTTAAAAATGAATGCTTTTAGATTGGCCTATGTGGCTTATATGACTCCAAATAAATCTGGCCACTACCTGCATCTCCCCCCTCTCCATCAGTCTTTACCCTCCTTCCAGACTGGCCTTCCAGATACCAGACTTTGTCCACTTTGGGCCCTAGCATCTGTTCTTGCCTTCCCTGGCCCTTACATATAGTCAACTTGTCACTTGACTCGAGTGGCAGCTTTACACCAACTCCTCAGAGGGCCTTCTCTGAACTCCTCACCGAAAAAGGATGGAAAAGCTTTCATCATCTCAGTAACCTGTGTCTTGCTACTTATTGCTATATAATTATACACTCATTCTGTTACCTCACGGTCTCTGTGAGGGCAGGGATCTTAACTTAGAATAATACCTACAACAAGTGAGATACACAGAAAATGTGAAGAAAGGAACACTTAAAAACAGCAGAAATCAATCAGAATGAATTAAAACCAGGGTGTTTCATAATGTCCGTCCCTTGCGTTCCCTCCCCCATCTCATCAGTTACACTCTCCCACCCATATAAGCTGCACCCATGCTTGAATTTACTGGGATATCGCCCCTCTCTGAACCCTATTTTCCTCTAGGACCTATTCTAAATTATTTGGACTTATTGGTCAGCAGTTTTTGCATTCATAGCTCACCTTTCTGTCTTGACTGCAACCTCCATAAGTCAGAGTCTGTGCCCATGATCACACTGAATGATATCTCACCGGGGACTCGACCATACTTAATTGGCCAGAACTGGACGCAGGATACAATGGAATCATCGGAGGACCAGAAAGGGAAACCTATCTTGTGTTCAGGAGGACAACCGGACATATTTGTGGATACAAGCAATCATTTGAAGGAAGAGAAGAGAGGAGGGGGAGGAAAACCAAAGACAGCAGAGAGCTGGAAGACTAGCGTGAAAGTCGTCGCTGAGGATTATGGGTGCGGCAGCTTTGGGGATGTGTCAACCTGGTTAGGCTGAAGTCTCTAGTTACTCAACCCAATAATGTGAGTGTTGGTGAGAAGGGATTGCAGAGGTAACTCAAGCCCCTAATCGGTTGACTTTAAGTAAGGGAGCTTATCCTAGATAATCTGGATGGGTTTGACTTAATCAACTGGAAAGCTTAAATGTAGGGTTAAGGCTTTTCCCAGTGAAGACTTGGAAAAATTTCCCTCAGTTACAATCTGTTGACTAAAATAAACTGCCTGTCTCCCATGAAGAAAACACTTTAAATGACATTGAAAATTCAGATACCCAATTCCAGCCATGGACTGATTCTTCAGTGCAAAATGTCTGTATGAACTGAACACTTAATCAAATGCAGTCCTATAAAAATAAGCAAAAACTAAAAATTAGAAAAGAACATATGAGAACCAGTAAGGAAGCCGAGAAAATGTTTCTCCTAAAAAACAAAACAGAATCAAAAGCAAAAGCACACAAACAAACAAAAACTTTTTTCTCAGGGTTGGACAGGTAAGCACTCCGGGTAAATCACCAAAGTTCCCACTTCCCACATCTCGTTTGCAGAGATTTGGCTTTGGGGGACTTGACATCTAGAGGGGCCTCAGTTTGACTAATGCATCTCGGCAGGTGCCGTGGAGACCAGCTTCTAAGGATGGCGGGCTCTGGTGTCTTAATTCTGAAGGAGGCTGTTGTGTTAAAAGGAGACACCCATGCGTGTTGGTGCCCCTTTCCCAGGGATGTCAGGACAAGAGGTCTCAAACGTCCCGTGCCTCCTGGGATGCCGCTGCATGTCCTAATGCCCTAGGAAGGCAAAACAAGGAAGTGCCTGGGGAGAGACAGGATGATGGGCCCAGTCAGGAAGAGCTGGACGTGAAAGGTCATCAGCCCATGAGGTCATCTTCCTGTGGCCACCTCACTTGGGAAACACGGCCAGTTGTTCCCTCTTCTGAGAAGAGCGTGGGAAGTGCCTCACTTGAGAACAGCAGGGTCCTGGCAAGCATGCACCCTCCACACCCATCCAAAGGTGGCTTACTCTCTGGGCCCCAAGTCGCCGAGCTGGATGTACTTGGGTCAAGAAAGCACAAAGGAGGGTAAGGCCACAGGCCTGGCTTCAAAAGAAAACAAGCTCTTCACAGGCCACAACGACGTTCTTAGTTGCCACCCTGATGGTCCTCAGAGCACAGTGATGGGAAGGAAAGATGCAGGAGGAATCTGAAGGCAGATTGTTTCTACGCAAACCAAGGCCAGCTTGAGTCTGACGTGCATAACTGGGAGGAGCTCGAGAGTTTGGGTAGTTGGGAGAATGTTGGGTGTGGAATGCCTTAATTCATCCCCTGCCTTTTACTAGACATTTGTCTCGATGAGGGCAAGGCAAGTTGTAGCCAACAGGTCAAAACAGGCCCACAGTCTAGTGTCCAAATAAAGTTTTATTGGAACAAAGCCCGCTCTTGTGTGTGTATATATTTTGTTTAGTTGCTTTTCTCGCTACAACAGCAGAGTTGAGAACGGCCTGCAAATTTTTAAATATTACCACATAACCCTTTACAGAAAAGGTCTCCAGATCCCAGGGCTAAATGTCAAGGCTATTTGGGAAACTAAAACATTGCCCTCTCTTTGCTCACAAGACCCAACAGATTTGAAACAAGTTATTTAAAAATAACCTGACACATGCTAAGGAAAAAGCCTCACACCATGCAGGGAAGATGAACCCTTAAGTCAGCCAGGGTGATCAAGAGTCTTTCCTAGAGAGGGTGACCCCTGACCTGGGTTTGGCTAACTTGCTTTTCACTAGCCTCCTCTGTGTCCATTTCACTTACTTATCTTCTTCCTTAACCTTCTCCATCTCTCTCTAGCTTCTGACACCTCACCAGCTCACGTTGCTTTTTGCATTTCTGGCTTTTTAGTCACTATGTTTAAAATATCAATGAAACTTACCAATATTTTGTCTATGAATTCTGGGTTTTAAGATATGCTTACAAGCTCCTATTCTCTGATAAAATGTTAATTATGTATTCATATTTTATGTTAACCATTGTGCACATATGGAATTTGTTTTGGCTTATGTCGACTCAGCTGTATTTTTAAAAAATAAAACCAGCCAATCTTTTATAATAGTAATTATTGCGTAGTTTACTTTTTCTACATTATATATTGGAATTTTGTTTTGCATTTGCATGTCTATTTTGGTCTAGTGCTCAACTCCACTTTGTTTGACTCATCTTGCGTGTCTCTTCTTGTGCCAGGACCTTACGTGTAGCAATTGCTGGAATTCAGAAGCATGTCTTCAAATTTGGCGGGGTTCTGCCACTTTAGTTACTTGTTTTCCAAAGTCTTCACTTTTAAATTTTGCATTTATTTGTACAAGCGTACTTTAGAATAATATTGCTATCAAATATTTCTCAGAATGTCTTGCTGCAGTGGGTGTGCTTCTGATTTATGCACAAATTCAGAAGAAACTGACATCTTTACACACCAGCATTTTCCTAGTCAAAAACAAATACAGCAGGGGTCATGTTTTCTAGAATTAAGAAACTAGATGTTCAGAGAAACTTTCTAGGTGTAGGCTACGTAAAATGTTCAACGGATAATCTAAAAACATGTATTTTGAAATACATAGTTGATCTGGCAGAAAAATATTTTTAGAGAAAAAAATGTGATCAGCACTAATTTAGAGAGGTGGGCAGTCACCGAAGTTTACATTTGTCCGAGATGCTGGAGCGTCCTTGGTGGTTTAGAACCTTGGTTTATAGGAACTGTCAGTCTAGAGGTCAGTAATAAAGCCCAAGTCCCACGTGAAATAAGGTGTCTAGCTGATCAGAGACCCTGGCATCAAGGTGGACCCTCAGAAAGATACTTCATAGAGAATAAACCAGGAAAAACAAAAACAAAAATGCCTATTTTCAGAAGATATGAACATATTTAGGCATGTGGAGGGTAGTAAGAATAAAGAAGAAAAATTCCTCCTGAGACTTCCTGACTACAAGCCTGAACTCAGGCCTTTTTGCAGAGAGAATTCACAAGTCCTTCACCAACTAACAATATAGCAAGTAGATTACCTAGGTGAAGGGATCCCTAGGTAGAAACGCCTATACGACCCTAGAGTGACAAACACAAGTCACTCCTGGGGAAAAACGCTTCACAGTCAGAAATTAAAGACCAGGTTTCAAGGCCGCTAGGACCAAAAGTAAGTTTTAATAGCAAATGATAGAATCAGAGACACAAAGTACTGCTGAAGTTGGGAATATCAGATAAATAATTTACTGAAAAGTTTTTACAGGGTATCTAACCCAGAGTCTATCAGCAATAACCTCTTGAAAAAATAAACAAAAAAATGCAAGAAATGTTAAAAGTACAAAATAATGAAAATTAAAAACTGAATAGATAAATTACATATCATTTTAGACACAGTTGTAAAGAGAGTACTTTGAAGAGAGTTTTAAGAAAACAACGCAACACAGAAGGATGAGGGACAGATGCTCTAAAAGAAATACTAAGCAAGGTAACAATAGAATATGTATTTTTAAGACATCTCTCTACTTAAAATTCCAGGAGTCAGAATAATGAAGTAAATAACGTATTTGAAACATAGCTGGATAGATAGATCACTGAGTATGACAGACTCTAAATCCACCAACAAAGAACTGAATGCTACATGTTTTCGCTCATGAGTGGACCCTGAGCGTCTATCATAATTGGCAGTAGCTGGACACTGCCTGGGGTGGGAGGCACATGATGTCCGCAAGGGCACCGAAACTTTACCTGCACAATGAACCTAACCCCGAATCGTACCCTACATCTTTAAAAGAAAAAGAAAGAAATATAGTTGGACACTGTCCACTCTTTAAAGAAGCCAGAATCATATGTGCTCTATGTTCATTAGCGTCAGAAACTTTGGATACTACAAAAAATTGACACATCAAAGTATTAAAATAAAATTAAAGAATGCTGACGTTAAAGAGATTAATGAAAAAGTGATCAAAGATGTAAATAAAAATAGCTTACTTGCCAAGAATTATAGATGATTTTGAAACAATTAAAAAAAAAACCTTAAAGAAGTCTAATAATATCAACAACATAAGACAAGGAAGCAACTCTCAATTAAGACACATTTCAAAATCAAATTAAGAATTCACATATACAAAAGTTGGAAAAGTTTACTAAAACAGAGCACCACTATAAGAATTATTAAAAATATACTTGAGGAAGATGAAAAGTAATAGTACAATAAAAGTTAGAAATGAAAACAAAGACTGATGAGGAGAAATAACTAAACAGAAGGGTAATTCAAGAAAAATGAAGATATTAAACAAAACTACAATGACAACCACAAATATAATAAGAATGTCCAATTTTTAAACACAGATTATAAGATGGAACTTAATGACTCAACTACAATAGTATTTACTTCAGGAAAAAACACAACCCAAGTTATTCTAGTGGATTCTAGTGGTCTTGCATGATTTAAAAAGATACTAAAATTGTTTTGTTAAGCTATATATAAATTTTGTTAAGTTAGATATGCACCAGTGCTGAAAAAGGTGTGTAAATTTTTAAGTTAATACATAGCAAAGATAAAATGAAAATTATGACACTACATTTATTTGGTTATTTCTTTATTTTGGGGAGTAGGAGTCTCACTCTGTCACCCAGGCTAGAGTGTAGTGGCACGCTCATGGCCACCGCAGCCTCAGCCTCTGGGCTCCGGTGATTCTTCCACCTCAGTCTTCCAAGTAGCTGGAACTACAGGCGTGTGTTACCACATCCAGTTAAGTTTTTGACTTGTTGTAGAGACAAGGTCTCGCCAAGTTGCCCAGGCTGGTCTTGAACCCCTGGACTCAGGCAATCCTCTCGCCTTGACCTCCAGAGTGCTGGGATGACAGGCATGAGCCACTGCACCCGGTTATAACACTACAGTTCAAGAAAATGTCCATTAATTAAAGAAAAATGAGGTCTTTTTCCACAAGTGTTTCCACAGGGCTGCCTCTTTGCTATAATTTCCTTTTGCTTTTTCATTCCAAAGGGGTCTTTGGGTGAAGGCTTCTAGACTCACCCACAGGGCTGGTTTATTCACGAGGTTGTTTCCTCCCAGCGTTTGAGAGGAGCTTCTAAAGGTTAAATCACTGGGCTTGGATGTCTCCGAGTACAAGATGCAGACCAGCTGGAGATGCAACACTCTTTTATTTCTCGCTCAGACCCAAGCACAGAATACGAGTCCCACCGTAAAGCCTTCGAAAAACTTGCCCATAAGGAAGCAACGTCTGTGTTTACGAGGCCAGCACACACTAAAGTGGCAGCAGAACCACTAGGAGTAGGGCAGGTCTCCCAGTGGGGCTGCTTGGAAGGACCAGCTGTCCTGATGGTGACGCTGGGCCATGTCCTAACAGAGTGACACATCCTGCTGGGTTGCACGGAGTTTGCACCTTCCACAAGCAAGAAGAAAAACAAGCACACGCCGTGGGAACTCCCTAAAACCCAAGCCCCATCTCCCAAGTTTGTTTGTTTTCTTGCTCCTGTTGACTTTTAATAGAACAGTCACCCAGGAATTTTTGCCCCAATTAGTCTCCAATTTCACCATTTCCCATCCAGATTTCTGACCAACTGGATTTTCCTAGAAAAAGTTCTGAACCCTGTTGTTATTTCTTTGTCTAACTTGTTTTTTCCCTACTTTTCAGCTTTGTTCTTTCCAGCCCAGCAGTTTGCTGGTATCATAACAGAGGGGTAAAAAGTCTTGAAGAGGGAGCCAGACTGCTTGAGCTTAGATCTGACCTTTGCACTAGACTCGCTGTGTGTGTAACTTTGGGGCAAACACAAGCTCTTAAATGTCCACTTTCTCAGCAGAAAAATAAGGAAAAATAACTAGACTCAGAAAAACAGTCAGAAGATGGAAAATGTTTACAGGCATGCAGTTCTCAGAGGAAAGACTCCAGATAGTCAAATTAAAAATCACAAAGAGATACATTTTTTACACATGATTTTCTTTTACTGAATTACTAGAATGGCAAATATAGATGATATCTCATGCGATGATCAGAGGGAACAAAAACTTTAACAAATTCTTGCAAAAAATAATTCTGCCATTTAAAAAATAATAGTATCTCTCTAAAGTGATATTTTAAAAATATACTTCATATGAATATTTTCATATATGCTATAGCATATATGTAATTGAATCTTGATTGAAAATCTTATCATATTGGCGCAAATATACAAACATCTTACATCTATCAGTAATAAAATAATTAGCCGGGCTCGGTGGCTCAGCCTGTAATCCCGCGCCTTGGGAGGCTGAGGTGAGTGGATTGCCTGAGCCCGAGGGTTCGAGACCCGCCTGGGCAACTTGGTGAGACCTCATCTCTACAATAAAACAAAAAATTAGCCGGGCGTGGTAGCGCGCGCCTGTAGTTCCAGCTACTCGGAAGTCTGAGGTGGAAGGATCGCTGGAGCCCAGCAGGTCGAGGCTGCAGTGGCCAGAAGTGTGCCACTGCACTCCAGTCTGGGTGACAGAGTGAGACTTCATCTCAAAAATAAATAAATAAATAAATAAGTAAAATAAAATAATTAAGCTATATAATAACAATTAATATAATCATGCTGTATAGGTATTATATACTGTGAACTTAATATTTTCCTGGCATATTGTGATGTTGAAATTTAAGAACAATATACAATTGCAAAATCTAAGAACAATATGTAAATAAGCCTAGTTTATGTTTAATGTCATTTTCTGATTACTGCAGGTCAAAGTAGGATTGAGTGCTGGCTTGTTTATGTAAATCCCAAACCTTTGGGTTTTATTTGTCAGAAAATTTCACAAGCAAAATAGAAACCTACACCGAGTTGCCCAAATGTATTTTGCCCAATTAAGTCATTAAGACACGAAAAATGATCTGCCTTCACCATCAATTCTTTAAGAAAATATTTAAGAGAACATCAAAATAGTAAAACATTCATCTCAGAATAACAAAAAAATTCTTGAAGCTCAAAAAAAAAGAATTCCAGGAAACAATGACTACTTTGATCTAGTCTTTTCTGTTCTCACAGTAGGCTTTTGAAATTTTTGTACTAGATCTACAGCTCATTAGTTACGAAACATTGATTTAGATGTTCATCTTTTATGTGTGCTGATTTCCAGCAAATAGAGAAAAAGAAGCGTTCATGCAGCTCAAGACAGGGAAGCCACAAACTAAGCGCTGGTCAAGACAGAAAAGCTAAATTCGGGGAGAAGGTGGGTTTTGCTCTTACACAAATGTTCCCTCCCAATAAGCCACGCTGAAATCCCCAACTCTGGCTGTCCACCGGAATCACTCAGTCGTGACAGAAGTGACTACACCCACCCCGTCTCTAGAGATTCTGATTCATCCCATCTGGTGTGAGGCCCAAGCTCAGATCTTATTTCAAGAGCTCCTTACTTGATTATAGTAAACAGTGAGAGTTGATAGTCACTATCAAACGGTTTCTGTTTTTATTATTTTAGTGATGAGAAATGGTTAATAAAGGAAGTGAATTTTAACTTATTTATTCCTATAAATAATTTGAAAAACAAACAAGATAAATAAAAAACCATAAGACTTAAGTTTTCAGCAATAATATTCCAATATCTCATTTTGCCCTAAAAACCTTAGGGTCAGATAACCTAAATGACACACTCAGAGTCATAGAACTATCAATGTAAAATGTAAATTTTGCCTTTGGAGATGATTAGTAATTTTTCTAAATATTATCATTTAGAAAAAAATTTAATTATATTATTATTTAGAAAAATATTTAATTTTTCTAAATACTATTATCTAAATATTATTTTTAAATATCATTCAGTTTTTCTAAATATTATTATTATTTTCCCCCAGATTTAATAAGACAGTCTCATATGCTGATTTCAAGATAAAAAGTGAATTGCCTTTTAAAAAGTGACTTATTCCTATGCAAGTCTTGCATTAATATAAGTCATGGCTATATTTTCTGAATCGTTAGGATTTGAGGGTCAAGTTTAATATCTGATGAAGCAGAAAGTGTGGCTGGGAGATGACTCTCTTTGAACATAGCACCCAATTAACTGTAGGCCAGCATTTTTCAAAAAGTGGCACTAGAAATCATACCTGTGCTGATATCACACAATAGTCAAAAATGTGGATTCCTTTTCTGAGTGTGAGGTCCGGAAAAGAGCTGATGTTACCACTTCATACTTCGTATTCAAACCAACATTTAGGAAGCATCATTCTCGTCTGAGTCAGGTGGTCCCTGGGCCAGACTTTGAAAAATATAGCTCTTAGTGCATAATGCATTTATTTATCCTTTTGCTTGCTTGTTTGTTTGTAAATAGCTAGCAGACTGTGCTCTCATGGGGGTTGGATGAAATAATCACACAGGGCACCATTTCTGAGCGAGGTTTTGGTCAGCCCCTGCAGGGGATTCCTTCTCAGAAATGGTGTCTTAGGAATCCTAGTTCCATGACATAAGGTGGCTGGTGCTTACTGATTAGGGAGGTTACAGAAGAAAACACCAGCGTTTAATCTCTTCTAGACTTCCAGACTCCTGTGAGCCAGAACGCCTCCTCTCTTGTCAAAATAAAGATAAAGAAGCTTAATTGATGCACAATTCTATTTCTGATATTCTGTGGCTTTTGAAATTCATTTTAGGTTCTGGTTTTTGAGTACTTGTTCTCCATTCTCTGTAGTTGCTGTATTTCTATGTGGGTAGTAGGAAATTTCTAAACTTGCAAGACCCTTGTAAAATAGACATTAAAAAAGTGGGAAGGCATCCTTACAATGGAAAAATCAAGCCCAGTCTGATTGTAATCCCTGTTTAGTTTCTGTGGAAAACATTTGCATCTGTAGTTATCTTTATTTTTATAGGCAAAAAATAAAGTATGCAAGTATTCAGAAGAAATTCATTTAATTTCTTTTCTTGCAGTCAAGGCAACTGTGTCTCATACTATTTCCCAAGTTAATTTTCTACTCTAACCAAGTGATTATCTACTAGGCCCCCAAATACTTAATTTTGATCCATACTATTCATTTTTTTCTCTACCGTCTTAAATTTGATGTGTTCAAAGTCTAGCTTATTCTACAACCTAGATGCAACATATACTGTATTTTTCCATTAAAATCGAGAGAGGTGTTTGTCTTTCCTTGAAGGACTAGCCTACAGGAAGAATTTTAATAGCAGAACACCTTGTGCACTTACATGTAAAGAGTTCGAAAAAGTTCTGTGGTAAGAGTAGACGTTTCTATTGTAGGCAGGCAGAACTGAACTCACACTGGCTTTTCTCCCCCAGAAAATCAACTTAGAAATATATATTACAAGCCTTACAATGTCTATAAACTTTACATAAACAGTTCCTTATATAAATAAGTCCTCTATAGAAATCCTTTATATAAATACTTTCGAAAAGTCAATATTTTAAAAATTGCCAGAGTCCATCAACAAGGATGTCTATACAAATTGATATTTTAGTAGAAAGCAATTGAAAGTATCTAAATATCCAGCATTAAAAAACATTTAAAAAATTATATTAACTTTAAAATTACACTTTTAATATTTGACTGACAAGTACTTTCCGTAAAACATTAAGATATATGAGATCGAAAATTGTAAATATAACCACCCTAATCTTCTAAAAAGTACATACATGCCTGATACTCTTTGGAAGTATCCAGGAATGCAATAAAAAACAAAATAGGCAAGAACTCTCTTCCCAGGGCATTTATACTCTAGGATAGAAAGGCTGAAAATTTTAGGGAAATGGTCACCTGAATAATACTCTAAACAAAGAAGATTATTTTGTAACATTAAATAAAATAATCTTATCAAGGATTGTTGTATCCTTTAAAATGAATATAATAGTATATCCTACTTGATATAGTAATTTTTAAAAAACAATTTTATTGAAATGAAGTTAGGACATAATAAACTGTATTTGTCTAACATGTACAATTGATGAGTTATCCCCGTAATGAAATTGCCACCACAATCAACTACAGATTGTGTGCATCACCTCCCAAATTTTCCTTGTTTCTCTTTGAACTTAATCTCCTTGTCCAAGATGAAGTAAGACGCTGATGGACGTTTTCTCAGCCTAGACATAGTATAGTATCACATTCAAAGACATTCATATGAATAGAATGCAGGTTGTGCATGGGCCATGTGGTAGTGTGTTTGAAGCTTTTTTGCCCATTTGTTGCCCAGTGGCATTCTGTTGTATGGAGACACTGTAATGTGATCATTCACTGTTGATGGACACCCAATCTTTTCCAGTTCAGTGGCATCATGAGTAAAGTAGCTTCAGATATTCACATACAATTCTCTGTGTGGACATAGTTTTCCTTTCTTTTGGAGAAATACCTGGGAAGAAAGGTTGGGCTGTAATGTAGCTGTAGGTTTAATTTTTAAAGTAAACTTCTCAACTTTTATCCAAAGTGGTTGTAGAATTGTTTCTTTTCACTGGCCAGGTGTGAGAGTTCTTTTCAGTTGCTCCACATCGTGTCAACACTTAAAATGTGCAGACTTTCAAGTGGTGGCCATCTTTGTCATTTGTGAAAAGCTGATCTAGGTATGTGTCCCCTGTGTGTGGGGTCGTGTGGCCTCACCGTTTTGACAATGTGCATTTTTTGATGATGAATGGTGTTGTTGTTGTTGTTTTATTACAGAGATGTGGGGTACAATTCAGGGTTAGGTATACGAACGTTGATTATGCAGGCACCTTTGTTGATGAGGTAGGCCCCTCCCTCCCCTAGCAGTTTCCTTCAACTGCTAATCCCACTCCCCTCCCCAGACAGTTTCCCTACTGCCAGTCCCTTTCTCATAGTATGATAATTTTTCAAGATCCACTTATGAGTGAGCACATATGGTACTCTGTTCTTCCTTTCTGTATTAGATCACTGAGTATGATCGACCCTAAATTCATCCAAGTTGCTGTGAAGTCCATATGTTTGTCCTTTTTAAGGCTACATAATATCCCATTGTATTTTTTATCCGGTCCAGCTTCGATGGGCAGCATGGTTGGTGATGAATGATGTTAAGTATTGTTTTATGTCCTTAAGATCATCTGTTTTATCATGAAGTGTTGCTTCAAATATTTGTCTAATGTTTTCCAAATTGGGTGGTTTATCTTCTTATGCTTGAGTTGTAAAACTCCTTTATGTATTCTTTATATATATTCTGGATACAAGCTCTTTGTAGATGGTGTAATGCAGATGCGTTTTCTCTGAGACTGTGGCTTGTCTTTAGGCTTTCTTAACGAGTCTTTCAAAGAGCAACTATTTTTAATGTTGAGAAAGTTCCACTAGTTTTCTTTATTTTCTTTTATGGTTTGTGTTTTTTGTGTCCTGTCTATGAAAACTTTGCAAAGCTTATCTTTTCTAACTTGTTCCATAAGTTTGATAGTGCTTCCTTTCATATGTAGGTCCGTGGTCCAGCTCAAGTTAGTTGTTGTATCTGATGTGAGCTAAGGATTGATCGATTTTTATTATACAAATATCCAAATTTATATTATTGAAAAGACTGCTCTGTCCCCTTCGGTGGTCTCAACACTTTTTTTGAAAAATCAATTGACTTTATATGTGTGATTTTATTTTTGAACCTTTTCCTCATAGATGTATAAATTTATCATATTGATTCCTATAAATTTATAATGACTTAAAGTCTCATAATTTCTCTATCTTAAAAGTTGTTTTGATTATTTTAGATTATCTACATTTCCAAATAGACTTTAGAATAAGCTTTCATTTCTTTAACCGTAAAATATACAAATTTTATAGGAATTATATCTAAGCTATATTTCAATTTGGCATTACAGATTTCCAATTACGTAGGTTTTCTTTAGTTTCTGTCAGCAAAATTTTCTAATTTTCTGTGTAAAAATTGCATTTTTGTTGTATTTGTTTCTAAATATGTTTTTACTTTTGATGCTGTTGTAAATAGAACAGATTTATGCGGTTTTTTAGTTTTTGTTAGTATATATAAAAATAGTTATTTTTAAAATAACTTTACAGCTTGATACTGCTAAACTTGCTTATTAATTCCAGTAGCTGTTTCAAGAACCTGTGATTTTCCTATATAGTTATGTGAAGTGTGAAAATAAACTTTTGTTTCTTTTATTCCAAACTTTATGTTCTTTTCTTACCTTATTACATAATCACTTTTAAAAATTTTATGTTACTCTACTACCTAGAATCTCCATACTAGTAATAGAGAGAATTTTTGTTTTTCCCCCCAATTTTAGGAAGAAAGCAATTAAGATTTTCTTATTATAAATATCACATTTAGGTTTTTCATACTAGTTATATGTCAGAGTTATGAAATTCCCATCTCTGCTTGATTTCCAGTGAGTTTCTAGTCATAAGCTAGTTTGATTTTTTAGATGACTTTTCTACATCTATTAACTTTATCATAAGATGTTACAGACAGAATGTTTTTGTCCTCCAAAAGCTGTACATTGAAACCTGAACCCCAAGCGGGGTTGTATTTGGAAACAGACTTTTCAGGAAGTCGTTCAGGTTAAATGAGTTCATGAGGGTGGAGACCTGACCCCATAGGGTTAGTGCTCTTACAGAAGATACACTGGAGAACTCTCTCTCTCTCTCTCTCTCTCTCTCTCTCTCTGCCCAGAAACTACTAGAAGCCGGGAAGAGAACCTTCACCAGAAGCATAACGGACCGAAACTTTATTTTTATTTTTTTTTCAACCTTTTAAAAAATTTATGGTCTATTTATTTTTTTATTTTTATTTTTATTTTTTGAGTTGGAGTCTCAGTCTGTCACCCAGGCTGACTGAAACTTTAATTCCTTAATTTTGACTTCTAGCCTTTGTGACTGTGAAAAAGAAACTTCTGATGTTTCAGTAAAGTAGTCTGTGATATTTTGTTATGACTGCCCTAGTAGACTAATATGTATTCTCAACTTTATTCTGTCAAGGTGGTGAATTATACTGCACTCAAATGTACAGATAACTTTACATTTTTGTGATAAACCTTTGTTCATGGGGTATTGTTATTTTACATATTGTTCAATTTGACTTAGTGATATTTTGTTAAGAATTTATACATCTATTTATATAAGGAATATTGGTTCATCCTTTTCTTTTGTAATGCCTTTATCAGGTGCTGATATTACCATTTTTTTTAAATCTCAGAGTGTTTTTCTGCCTCTATCTTTTAAAGAAAAATCTGAAAGATCAGCATTGTATATTGCTTAAATTCACCAGTGAAACAATTTGGGTTTGGCAGATTCTTTTGGACAAAGTGTTTGATATAAAATATAGTTTCTTCAATAGATATAAAGCTTTTCATATTTTTATTTAATGTCAATTTTGTTAAGTTATATACATGAAACAGTTCAATCATTTCCTCCAGGTTGTTAAGATTGCTGATGTAAATTTCTTCATAATGATTTATCATTTATTTTTAATTTTTTCAGTCACTGTTATGTTCTCCAATATACAAATGTTAGTATTATACCAACTAATTCTCACCTGCCTCCGTAATGGCTGTAGTGGTGAATCCTCTGTCATTGTTAATAGAAGTGCTTTGTTTATTCTCTTTTTTTCTTCATTATCTAGGTAATGTTTTTAAAATGTTGTCATTCTATGCAAAGAACCAACTTTTATTCTTTTAATTTTTTTATTTTAAAGATGTGGGGTAGAATTCAGGGTTAGGTATACAAATGTTCATTATGCAGGCACCCTTGTTGATGAGGTTTGCCTCCCCTTCCCCAGACAGTTTCCTACTACTGCCAATCCTTTTCTTATAGTGTTATGATAATTGTTCAAGGTCCGCTTTCAATCCTTTTCTTATAGTGTTATGATAAATGTTCAAGGTCCGCTTATGAGAACATGTGATACTCAGTTCTTTGTTTCTGTGATACATCACTCAATATTTTTTAAATTTTTTTTATTTTAAAGCAGCTTTTGACTTTGTTAATTTTTTTCTGTTTTATGTCTGTTTTCTATTTTGTTGACGTCTACTATTTTCTCTGTCATCTCCTTTCTTCTCTTTTGAATTATTTTGCCCATCCTTGCTAGTTTCAAAACTACCTCTCACCTTATGTCTCCGATTTAAAACTGCCTTATTTTCTTACAGAAGCATTTATAGACACACTATCTAAGCACTGTGCTAGCTGAATTCCACACATTTTGATGCATTATATTTGGATTATTATTCTGTTTGCAATGTTATGTTGCAATTTGCTCTTTGACACATGAAAACTTTGAAAGTATTTTGCTTAATTTGAAAAAATAGTTTTCTCAAATATCTAATAGTTACTAATTTATAACTTATTTATATTATCACATGACATATTCTGTATAATTGTACATCTTTTACACACATACTAGTTTTGTGTTCAGGATACAAACCATTATGGTGACTTACATGCATTTGGAAAAAATTTGTATTTTGAATTTATTGGGTTCAAGGCATCACAACTATCAATTAGCTTGTTGAGATCACAGATTTTCTTACTCAATTTTTGTCTAGTTTTTCTGTTATGCTAAAATGTGAGTGTTAAAATCTATTAGGGCATTAATTTATTTAACAACTGCCAAATTTTGCTTGAGTTTTGAGGCTCTGTTATTTTATGCATACATATTTATAGCTGTCACGTCTTCCAAGTGAATTGTCTCTTTTATTATTATGAAATATCGCTCTTCAAATGCCACTTCAGTTTTCTTAGGACAAGAACTCACATGGCATACCTTTCTGTATTCAATTATTTTCAGCACAGCTGTGTCTATATTTAAAACGTGTCTTTTGTTCACAGCATATAGGTGAATCTTGCATTTTTGTCCTTTCTGAAAGCACTAGACTTTTAATAAGAATGCTTATTCCAATAGCATTTCATGTAATTGTTGGCATGAGCAGACCTTACGTAAACTTTCAACTTATAGTTGGTTCCCTTTGCCCTACTGCTGCTATGCTTTGCTTTGTTTGATGTTGGTGCTCCTCTGATTCCCCTTCCTGACCTTCTTTTGCATTATTTGAGAGATTTTCAAAACTCTAGATTAACTATCTTTCTCATTTTTAGAGGCTGACAACCTTCCTTGTGTAGTTCTAGTTAATATTGTACCGTGTCACATGAAATAAGGAAACCTTGCAAACAAATAGGTCCATCTACCCACACCTGCTACCCCCATGCTGTGGTGTGTGGCTTTTCTGTCTTTAGCTGAAGTAGCTGGAGTCTGCTCCTTGTAGACATGTTTCAGGGCGCAATCAGAGACTGGGACAGAAATTTGCTCTGGTTCCTTTTTTTAATCGGATTGGGCCCTCACTCCCTGGCATGTTTGGTTGTGCCAGGATATAGAAAAAATTAAGAACTTAAGACTTTTGGGTCCATATTTTACTTATGGTTCACTGATATTGTGATTTTGAGCTAATAACTAAATATTAAGAGAGAGAGTTATATGAAGGCCCAGGGGAAGAGCAAAGAACAAATGAAAGAACACATAAAAAGGGGTCTAATCTAGACCTGAGTTAGACAATTCCAAAAAAAGAAAAGAAAAGAAAAAGAAATTAACATTGTCTGAATCATAGGTAAGCAAAAGTTCTGTGAAAGAAATTAATAGACAAACACCTATAGCTAAAAGATAATAAGCAAATAACAAAACATCCCTTGGTGGTAATTACAGAATACTTAAATTGCTAGTGGATAGATAGATAGATGTTTAATCACTTTATTTTAGGCTCAAAAAGAGTTAAAGACGAGAAAGCAAGTTGACTTTATAAGATAGTGTAGGAAAGACAGCTTCAATATTCCTATCCTCAAACCAAACGCATCTCGACAAAGAATTTTGTCAACTTACAACTCAGTGACTAGATATAATCAATCCTTTATAAGACAGTGTTTCGGGTGGTGAATGTGTTCCAAGGAGAGGTTGACTAAAGATAGAAGAAGTTTTAGGCTAAAGAAGAAAAGACTGAACAAGTTGGGTTTTCAAACTCCAAAGCCTCTCATTTTGAAGAGAGTGTGACCTTATGTTATTGGCTTCATGGAACCAGTAAGTTAACATTAAAAACAGATTTGAAGTCTTCAAGCTCCAATCTCTCTCTGAGAGTCAATGGTTCAAATTAACTGAAGATGCCTGAAGAATACAAACAATGCAGATGGGAAAAAGACGTTCGCCTGCACAAATTTCAGCCTATTTTATATTCGCTAATACGCAAATGCTAGTATTACACCAACTCACTCACCCCCTCTGCCTTTCTCTTCACGCCACCGTCATCACTGGATGATGAAAGTTTAAGCACTGCTTACATCCGTCTATGGTTTCCTTTTCCATCGTTACCATAATGAATGGATCACAAAGCCTCTGAAACATTCTCAGTTTAGTCCCCTCTGTCTAACTCTGCTGACAGTCTCATAAGTTAAGGTCTCAAGGTTGCTTGCTTCGATTTAGATGGTTTTCTTACTTACCTTACCTATTGCTAAGTTCTGCACAAACTTTCTGCCTAAAACACATACTTGTTACTTAAATACGTTCCTTCATGTACTTTGATAGATCACAAATACCTAGACTTGGTGTTGGCAACCTTTTTGATTTTAGGTTAACAGATGACAAATGCTTTGCACAATGAATAGCACGTGGTAAATGTTCAACAACTATCAACTCTTTTGGACATCGAATGATTTCCAGACCTCTTCCGTATTATATTGACTGCAGTCATTGTTTCCATTCATTGAGAAAATGAGTATTGAGAAAATAAAAATGCAAACAACGGAGGCTTTAATGAATCTTCATTAGTGCCAGAAGGATATAGACACATCTAGAAATAGTCAACCAGAAATGTGTGTGTGTGGCACGCAATGGTCTGAATGCTTTTGTTACCCAAACATTTATATGCTAAAACCTAAGTCACTGAAACAATCTGATATTGGGAAGTGGTGTTAGGAAGTCTGTAGAGGTTGACGAGGTTGAAAGGATAGAGCCCCCGTGCACGGGACGAGTGCTCTTACAGAAGAGACACCAGGGAGCTTGTTTTTCCTCTCCCACCATACAAGGATACAGCAAGAAGATGCCGTCTATGAGGAAGAGAGCACTGACCTGGCGCTTGGACTTCTCAGCCTCTAGAATCGTAAGAGACATTGCTGGGAAGCTACCCAGTCTGTGGCATTTTGTTGTAATAGCCCGACGGATTAAGACTATTATGCACCACATTGTATGGACAGTGCTTGGTGCACCGAGGCAGTAAGCTTGAACCCAGCCCCAACCTCACGTCCCTCCACAGGCCGCAGAAAAGAACCGCTAGATTAGAGATTAGAGCCACAATTCCTAAACATGTTTTCCTATCTCACCCAAGTCAGTCACAGTCTCTCATCTTATCTCTAGCCCCATTCGCTTACCTTCATACACAATCTCAAGTTGGTCACGTATCATGGATTTTCCTTTTTATCCCTTCATCTATGTTCACATGAATGGAACTCATCCCCTTATGGATTTATATCTGTTGGTTTATCTACCTTTCTCTCCTACTGTGCAGTACACTAAGGCAAGACTGTGGCTTTTAAAATTCCAAAGAGTAACCCATTATTACTTCCTGACATATTCAGTGCTTTGTCTCCTTGGCTGTTTTCTACACAGGAATTATCATATTCAAATACACAGCCTGCGGAAAAATATCTTTGAGCAAGTGTTAGAAAAAAATAATTAAGCTGTTTTCAATTTTTTTTTAATTTGAGTAATTTCTAATGCTCATGTGAATCACTCATTTTTTAGGTGCTGAAGCAGCAGTTAAAGTTTAATTTTAGGACTGGTGTACACATCTGGTGACATATGAGCGTACCACCAAGTGACTTTTCTGGATCTGCTTGCCAACATCTGTGTCTAATATGACTTGCTGTAGGACCAATGACAATTTTGCTTCTTGCCGAAAATGGACACTTGCCTCTGTTCTACTTTTACTTGAAAGCAAACCATTGCTGGAGGGACAAGGGCCTCAGACGAGTCTCAGAAATAAAATGCACTGAATAATTTACGGTTTTAGTTAAGTTTCGACCATTTATTTTTCATTGCAAAATGACCACATACAAGGTGACACGTCTGTGTAACATAATGAATAGCACCTGCCCCAGAAAGGTCTGCACAGCCATGCACAGCAGGAACTCAAAACACTGCACATCTCCACAGAAAGAGTGGCTGAAGACTGACACTATATGAGAAGCGCGACCTCCCGTGGGAGTTTACGGTGGGCCAACACAAAAGTCATCAGAGGAACAACTGCACTTTGAAATCACTGGTGGGGATGACGTAATGGCTGAGTAAGCTGTTTTAGGGAAGCAGCCCATAGATGACGTGTTGTGAGCACTTTCTCTGAGTGAAGCACTAGGAGCGATCCACAGAAAGAGACTACACATGTTCCACATCAGCCTACGAGACAGGCTCTAAGCCCGTGGACATCCAGCCATGGCTGTCTCATCAGCCACTCATCAGCTGTCTCCTCTCCCCCACTTTCCATTCACTTGTCCGTATCTGTCCCCCAGTTCGGTCCCATGTGACAGCAGGCTCTGCTACCTGTTGGCTTTGTCCCTTTGCTCAGTCTTACCAGAGCCATGTATTTTAATCTCATTATTACCCAGGAATGAAAATAAACACATAAATAAAATGCATTCTCAGGAATGTTTGGAGACAGGACCTTTAGAAACGCTTTGCAATTTTACATACGTTTTATTTCAAGCATGGCCAGCCGACTTTGGTTGGTAAGCTAGGGCAGGATTGTGGCTTTTTTTTTTTTTTTTTTTGAGTTGGAGTCTCACTCTGTCGCCCAGACTGTAGTGCAGTGGCCGCTCCCTGCCACTGCAGTCTCGACCTGCTTGGATCCGGCGATCCTTCCGCCTCAGCCTTCCGAGTAGCCGGAATTACAGGCATGCGCTACCACGCCCGGCTGATTTTTTGACTTATTGTAGAGATGAGGTCTCGCTGCCCAGGTGGGTCTCGAACCTGCGGGCTCAGGCAATCCACTCACCTCAGCCTCCCAAAGGCGCGGGATGACAGGCTGAGCCACCTAGCCCAGCTAGGATTGTGGCTTTTAAAACGTGAGCTCGACGATGGCTTGCGATTTGATATAAAGGCCGCGTCTGAAATGGCATTCTAACCTAAAATTCACTCTATGCCTCCCAGCCACTTTGTCACTGCGCCCGAAGGGTTGCTGTTATTCATCCCTTTCTTGGTGCATGTGAACAAAAAGTGTGCACTCACTGTCCAAATTCAAATAAATAGGGGTTTACTGTTTTTAACTTTCATCGGCAATAATGTACAACCTTTATGAATAGACTGGAAGAAACGAAGGACAATGAGAGATAGTCTGAGCAACCCTAACTCCATGGAATAAATGAAGAAAACAAGATAACAGTATTCCTAATTCTCATCCTGACTTGGACACCAAAGGTGCTTGGTCATGCATGAAGGGAAAAAATCTAAAACTAAAACCAATGTCTGTTCCTTTCCAAAATTAACCATGGCTACGTTTAGGGAAATGAAGATATCAACAGCAGTCACGGGAAAGAATCCACAGGGGCCTCAAAGGACAACTCGGAATCCCAGGAAGCAACGGCTGCTGAGGAACCTACGGTGAGCACAACTGGAGCTTGGAGGGTTAGCCTTCCGCCTGGGTAGAAGAGAGAGCCACTTTGGTCTTTCGAAGCAGGATTCCTTTCAGTGATATTTAGTTGAAGAAAGAATTAACAAAGGTGCACCAGGCTGATAATTTGGGAGGCTAACGTCATTCATGAATTGCATAAGACTGTGTTTATAGAACCACCAACGTGGGGACAAGACTCATGCTTGAAGCCCCGTGTGACTGCAGATTACATTGAATTATCAGCTAGATGGACTGTTTTTAGACAAACACAAGGAGGACCCCAAGAAACCCAGAGCCGTCTTTAGGAGAGCAGGCCCCTTGGAGAGCAGGCCTCCCCGACTAGGTAAGTGTTCTGGGAACCCAGCGGCATCAGTGTACCAGTTAGCGCCGTTGTGGGAGGCTGCATTTGGCTTCAGTACTTTTTATGTTTTGAGATTCTTTCAACGTGTCTGCCCATGTCATGCTGGGTGATTGACGAGCACGTCGGCCCACACCGCGCTGAATGTTTAGCAGTTTTTGACCATCAACGGCATGACGGCCACGCCCCACACTCCCTCTTCACCCGCTCTTGCCCCCGGCGACTTTTCTGCTTGCCCCAGACGAAAGACGTCCTCAGAGGAAAGCATTCTGCCAATGTGAAAGAGGTGAAATAAAAAACAGCAGAAGCACCAAGAGGCATCAAAACTGATGGGTTCAAAAGCTGTTTTGAGCAGTGATAAAAGCGATTCCTAACCTCTTCGATTTGGTAGTTGATAGAAGCAATACGTTGCAAAATATATTCACAAGTCGGAGAATCAGGAAATCAAATCTTTACTCTTGATTACACTGGCACACACTAGCCAAGTCTGTCTAGAAACCTGAAGAGTTTGAAACGTTTTTCCTTCCTTCCTTCCTTCCTTCCTTCCTTCCTTCCTTTCGCTCATTCATTCATTCATTCATTCTATTTTTTTCTTTTTTTGTTCAAATGTAATCATAGTTCTTAAATAGAATATTATACAAAAGCTCAAAAAACCAGGTAAAAGTGGAATTTTACTATTTTGACTTTATTTTGTGATCTCAGAATACTTTTTTGTTAATAGAAATATTTGGAATATCGACTTATGGAAGGTTTTGCAGTTTTATTCACCCTCAGAAGCAATTCTCTTTGAACAAAATAATAACAGATTCCCTGAAGCACTTGGTGGACCCATAAAAATGAATGTTTAAATATTTAAACATCCCAATTCTTCATTTTGCATCTTTAAAATGAAGACAATAATGTTTTCTGTCCAGGCGTGGTGACTCACATTTTTCATCGCAATGCTTTGGGGGGCTGAGGCAAGAGGACTGCTTGAGGCCAGGAGTTTGAGACCCGCCTGGGCAGCACAGTGAGACCTTGCCTCTACAAAAAAAAAAAAAATCAAAGATTGGCTGGGCTTGGTGGCATTCATCTGTAGTCTCAGCCACTGGGAAAGCTGAGGCAGAAGGATCACCTCAACCCAGGAGGTCAAGGCTGTGGTGAGCTATGATCATGCCATCACACTCCAGGAAAACTTGGGCCACAGAGTGAGACCTTGCCTCAAAAATAAATAAATAAGCAAATAAATAAAACAATGCTTTTCTTAGACGAGGATAATTAATGCTAAACAAATGATCACTTCAGTGTTTAATATGTAATAGACAAAAATCAACAACTTATCTCCCCTGAAGCAATCACGTGTATTCTTTAGTTTTAAATTTTATTATGGGAGACGAATGTATCATACCAGACTAAATCACCAAAACAGGCTCCAAATTCTGCAAGAGACTGACTCTACAGCTAATCTGGGCTTTGCGCCGGCCTGCAGAGCCCATCGTGCTGCTTCCTTTGACACACTGTTATCTCTGGAGACATAGAACAAGTTGTGTTCCCATGCGTTTTATCAGAGTCTCTAGTGGCAGGAAGAATTGATACGAAGAAGTGGACAGGATTAGGTCCTTTAAATACCCACATGAAGGAGGAAGTCACGATAGAGCCAGCCGGCAGCACTTTCCTTGAATGTGTCTCCATCACTGTTTCAACAGCATTCCAGGAACAGAGACTTCTTGGAAACACCACAGAACACTCTTGTATAAGGTTGAATCTGCATAGCAAGGCCTGCCGCTACTGTCATGTACTACCAACACCCACCTCCCTTCCGTTGCAATGTGTTCCCTGGCTAGCTTTTCTTATGTTGAAAATTCGTCTTGGGTTTCAGCCTCTTTCAGCCATAGTTCAGATTTCATCCTGACCTGCAGAGATTCTCCGAAGACCACAGAGTTGCCCAGTACTGGGAACTAGGGGTGCTATCAGTCACTGCCCATGGTGTGGGGGGAACCCCGGGGTGTAAGCTTTGTGTCTCTTCCTGCTGATTCTTTCTGAGACTCAGTCTGATTTCTTGCCCAGCAGGACATTTCAAGCACTGACCACATAGTTGGCACACAAAGGTAAAATGAATGCAAGAATCACCGTTGCTGCTTGTGTTTGCCCAGTTTTGAAGTCGGGAAGATCACGGGAAAGATGGAATGGAAAAGGAGCCGCGTTGCATGGCCACATCCTAAACTTCACTGGTTAGTGGCGCACATCCGGCCCCCAAAACCAGGTTGCCATTGGTGGCATCAGCCTGGATGTTAGGCCAAGTGTGGAAGATACATGGGTATTCACCATTCGAGTCAGGTCTAGAGGAAGCTTGACATCTAGACAGAGTAGGAATAGAGGGTGGGAGAGGGGAAGGGAGAGAAATTACCTGGAGAAACTTAGTGCCTGGCCCTGGGAGAAACACTTTCGTGAAATTCAAGTGCATATGTGTTAGGGCATTTAGAAGTGAGGGAATCTGACGGGTGACTCACAAGTCCGTTCCTGCTTTCTCCATTGGCCCGACTCTGCCTTACGACGGCTCCGGGGCGCTGCTGACTTAGGAATCATCCGTTTCTTTTACCTGAGATCATCTTCTGTGTCTTGCGGCTGTAAGAATCAGCCTGGACGGTGCATTATACTAGAAGAAGAAGCAGATTCGTCATCAGGAGGCACGATCGCTTTTTCCCAGTTCGGCCTTCAGCATGCTGTCTGCCCTGATGGGCTCTGGATTTTCTCACAAGAGAAAAAGCTCAGGCCCCAGAAGCTTACCCACCGAACATCACTGTGTTGAGACAAATCACTTGACGAGTGTGTCACCCGGCCCAAAGGTTATTTAATGGTGATTAGCATTCTTATAGCTCTATAATCTTATTAAAAGAATGTCCTCAGATATAGCTAATCAATGTAAAGTTCTAAAAGCATTTTAAAAGGGATGCTTGATTTGTCAAACCCAAAGATTACTGGACGACTTGGCTTTTCTTTTAGAAATATTTTTCTTGCGACTAAAATTTCACATGTAGAGATGTCATTTTATATTGATTTCCTTTTCATTTGTTTTTTTTTTTTTGAGTCGGAGTCTCACTCTGTCACCCAGACTGGAGGTATAATGGCCGCTCCCAGCCACAGCAGCCTCAACCCGCTGGGCTCCGGCGATCCTTCCGCCTCAGCCTTCCGAGTAGCTGGAACTACAGGCGCGCGCTACCACGCCCGGCTGATTTTTTGATTTATTGTAGAGATGAGGTCTTGTCAAGTTACCCAGGCGGGTCTCGAACCCGTGGGCTCAGGCAATCCACTCACCTCGGCCTCCCAAAGTGCTGGGATTACAGGCTGAGCCACCGAGCCCGGCCAGATTTCCTTTTAATCTTTTAAAAGCTTTTTCAATTTTGCCATCAGGTTAGCATTTTTGTTTAGGGTTCTTTCCAAAGTTTGCTGATTGGAAAGTTTGCCATATTTTCATATCTATGCACAAATAAAAACTTGTTCCTTTTAGCTGTTTAGAGAGTTCACAATGATGAAGTTTATTTTAGATGGTTTTCTGCAAAAGGTCAGCTGACCAGCTTTAATTTTGCTGTTGGAACCGTGAATTAGGACACAGTCCCTAGCCTCTGTCCAGCGGGATCTCGAAACCCAGGCAGAGCGAGGGGCCCCCCTGCTGGCAGAGAGACAGATGAAAGCTCCGTGCGGAGGCCGCCAGGGGCACAGAGGAGGAAACCTGGAGGCAGAAGGGAGGAGACTGAGGGCACCCCAGCCTTGCTAGGCCCTCAGCTGAGTGGCTGCAGACGAAACAAGGAGACCAAGGTACACACTGGGTAAACTTGGTGATTAGATGAGCTGCTTATTTGGCCATAAAGAGGAAAACACGGGACAGCACTTTGGGAGGCTGAGGCGAGTGGATGGCCTGAGCCGCGGGTTCGAGACCCGCCTGGGCAACTTGGCGAGACCTCATCTCTACAAGAAATCAAAAATTAGCCGGGCGTGGTAGCACGCCCTTGTAGTTCCAGCTCCTTGGAAGGCCGAGGCGGAAGGATCATTGGAGCCCAGCAGGTCGAGGCTGCAGTGGCCGGGAGCATGCCACTGCATTCCAGTCTGAACGACAGAGTGAGACTCCAACTTAAAGAAAAAAAGAGGAAAATATGGCATTGGTTCATTTCCATGGTGTCAGTAAAAGTGAGAGTCAAGGAGGTGACATGATGTTCAGAGTTTCACAGAAGAGGCAATGTTAGACCTGATTTTGCCAGTTGAAGTTGGACAAGTAGATTCAAAAGGCAAGTCATAAATAATTTGGATTGTGAGAATAGCCCCTTTTCAGGGTTGTGGTAGCTTCCTAGAGTGAGATGGGCATGACTTTAGGCAGAGAGTTCAGTTAAAAGACCACAGCAAGAGGTCAGCAGGGATAAATGATGCGACAGCCTTCACACATGCAGGCCGAAGAAAGGCTTACACAGGCCACATCCGAGGATGATACTTGGCTAATTGCATGGTCCCACATCACAAAGAGAGGGGTAGAAAAACAGGAGCAGATTTTGAGGGGAAGAAATTCTGTCTAGTATCTACATGTTGATTTTAAAGTTCTGTGATGCATTAACAAAGCGCGCGGACTATCCACTGGTGAGTGACTTGCTACAGAACTGACACCGACTCAGCCTTCAGCTGTGATTGTTGAAAATGATGGAACTCTTTAAAGAGACAGACGAGAGCGTGTCTTACTTACATATTGTGCTACATATTTTTACCCCTGCCTCTTATCTACCCTTGGCAAGAAGGAAGAGGGAGGCAGTCCCTGGGTGGAAGATAAGGCCTCCAAACATGAGAATTCTGGAATCCGCAGCCTTGACTTACATGAACAGAGGGGCGTGAGATTGTAAAGGAGCTCAACCCAGTGGCTTGTGAACCCCCTGGGTTTGTAAGATGTCTTTTTTCTGGCCGACAGAGGATTTTTACCTTGATAACAGATCTCAAGATATTTCAGCAGATTCCAGCAGATGAAACCAGTGAGTTGAGCAGAGATGACCTTTCCTTAAGAAAACTGTACTTGATTTGTACGTGTTACACCCACGCGTCTAGCTGGTTCTCTCTCTACCTCAATCCAAACACTTCTAATTTTACATACAGTCCTATATTATCAAAACCAGTCATTTTGCTGTTTCAAGTCTGCTAGTCACGCTGTGGTCTGAATGTCTTCTAAAATGTATGTGTTGAAGCTTAGGCCCCATAGTGGTGGACCAAGAGGTGGAGCCTTTTGGGAAGTGACCAAGTCATGAGGGGCCCACCCTCATGAATAGATTAGTGCCTATGAAAGAGCTGGAGGAAACTAGCTCAGCCTCTCTTCCGCCTTCCATTTTTTCTGCTGTGTGAGGATACCATTCGTCCCCTCCAAAGGACACAGAAACAAGATGCCATCTTGGGAGCAGAGACTGGGCCAGACACTAAACGCTCCAGCACCTTGGTCGTGTACTTCCAGCTTCCGGAAGTGTGAAAACAAATTTTCGTTCTTTGTAAATTACACGGCCTGAGGTCTTTTGTTATAGCAGCACAGCCAGACTGAGACAAGTTTGTCTAGTCGTCTATTGATTGGCTACAGGGAAACTTGTTAAAAGGGTGGGGCAGGGTTTCCTAGCTAAGGCACAGGATGTGATGCTATAGAACAAAACAATACAAAAGCAACTGTGCAAACAAGATGCGTTTACCACTCATTCACAGGCCAACATGGGCAGGGGCCGTGCTGTAAGCGTATCCAGGGTTTCAGGTGAATTCTCCTGCATGTCACCCCTCAGGGCGTGGCCCTGTCTGTGTCACTGAAGTTGCAGACCATCAGCACCAGGTGAGGGTCCAGTGCGAGGGGACCTAAAAGAGAGCCCACGGCCGTCACGTGGCGCTTCAGGACATGACGCGGGAGTTTGCCTGCATCACTTTTGCCAGTGTCCTGTGGGCCACACTTAGTTACGCGACCACACTTCCTGGGAAAGGTTTCCATGTGCCCAGGTACATGCCCGGCAAACACTCAGGAAAATTATATTACTAAGAGAAAGAGCCTAAGAGCGACTGTTGGAGGAAAGTGAACAGTATGCCATTTCTGAGAATATACAACTAGAGCTATCCAAATTTGTATCCTGACAGTCGTGTGTCACGCTACTTACATTTTCAAGCAAATTAATTAGGGTGACCAAACAAAGCAAAAAAATAAGAAGGGACTTCTTTGTTTTCAAATGACTACCTGATTCTGAGATTCTAATATATTTTATACTACAGTGACCTAAATGTTATTGATAAATTGTAATCATTGCACACAGGACACATATTAAACAGTGTATCCATGCCAGAAAATAAGTCTGATCCAGAAGAGTGTAATAGTTCATATGCATAGAAACATTATTTACATATATGTGTACAATAAACCTATTTGTAACTGTACGAATAAATGTGCATTCAAATGGCTATACACATAGATAACCATAAGTGAAACTGTAGGAGCTGATGATGTATACAATATAAAAAGGAGAATTCTGGGGGCAAATCTTAACTCTCAGAAAAGTGACTAAAAGTAGGAGAAAAAATATGATTTCTCTCCATGGAAGGAGGGGAGGCTTTGAGAAGTTCCGGGCGCCACAGGAAAGCCAGGCAAAGAGAGGACACAAGGACCTACAGGATTGACTGTCAGGTGGCTGCTAGAAATCCTGGCAAAAGCCAAGTCAGAGGGCCATGGGCCACAATCGCAGACACTGAAGAGTGAACAGAAGACCATCCTGTGGACCAGGCACGTGTGGAGATGTCCAGGGTGGAATGAAGGCTTAAAATGCTGAATTAAATCCAGCAAGATGCTGTGGCTTTACGTTCGACCTGTAGTTTGTAAGATGATGCTATTTATCTTGCTAGGTCTGCTGCATCTGCTACTCTGCTATATTCTAGCATGGACTTATCCTAACAGATTAAAATTTTATATTGGAGTAGGGATTTGGAGCGGTTTTCCAGTGACCTTGGGTCTTTTCCTCATGCCTGATTGAGCTGGAAGTCGTTTTGCATCAAAATCTCCAGTCCTTCTGCCTTTCTGAAGCCATGGCTGCACTGCAAAGAGTCAGTGAGCACAGCCCGTCCAGGGTAGGCTTCTAAAGGGCCCGACTGGAAAGTCAAGGAAAGAGGTGGCAGAACAGCGAGGGAGAGACACAGAGCTTCAGGGAGGCTTTTTAAAGCCAGGCTTACTTTGGAGTGCGAGCATGCTTACCCCCCCAGGGGAAGAAGCCATAGAGAGGAGGATGAAACGCCAAGAAAGAGGCATTCCGTGAGAAGGGTGGACGGAGAGAGAGGAAGAAGGGAAGGCGGGAGAAAGACAGGGAGACAGAGCGAGGGAGGAGCCAGGGTCCAGAGCACTGAGCCCGGGGGCTGGGGGAAAGAGAGGTCCAGCAGTGCAAAGGGGGAAAGGCGCATCTTCCTCCGGCACGAGCTGGACCTCCACGCAGGAGAGGCCCAGCCCGTGTGTCAGCTCCTCTCACAGGTGAGAACCTGGACACCCAGGCCGGCTCAGGGTGACACACAGTCTCACAACCAGGCGAGCTCTACGATCATCCTTTCAGGCTTTGGCTCGGCTTTCCATGTCTCCAACAGCCCCTGTCACTTTCCTTTGAGTTCTCCCCAGGCCCTTCCTGCCTACTTGAGTTACTGTGTCCTGAGTCCATCAGAGGTTTCTCACAGAGTTAATATGTGGACGGTGTGGAACAATGGGATTTCGCTGCTTTTAACATCTCCCGGTCATTTTATTTTGCTTTATCATTTGCTTTGTAAACAATGCCCTTTCCACTTATTGCACTTGTGATGGAAGTGTGGCCTGCCTTTGAGGCCCCAAATCTCTCCCTGTGGCCTGCCAACGTTGAGGTCGTGCTCAGGCTGGGACACACTGTGTCAGCCTCACCCCAGCATCCAAGCCAGCCCAGCAGGCACTGTACTCTAACCAAAACAGTGAGTAATCATAACCAATGTTACAAAGCAACGTTCTTTGCATGGGTAAATAACATCTTTGCTTTTAAGCCCAGTAAAAAATTATTTTCTTCTTTTTTCCAAAAAAAAAAGTTCTAGCCTGTTTTACTGATCTCGCCCCAGCGAACAGGCCTTCACGAGGGGGCTCAGCTCAGAGCTTTCTGCTGGAGCACCGTCACCAGCACCTGGCACACGCACCCAGGCTCCACCCAAGAGGCTGCCCTGGAAACGTCAGGCAGCAGCAGATGGCAGCTGTGGGGACCCAGCCCAGCTCCATGCCATGAGTTTCACCAAGAGAGCAGAGTTGGTTACACCTCTCTTAGCGGATGAAGGTAAACAATCATAAAAAAGAAGGATATCGACCACGAAGCATCTGTCTGGCCAGGCCTGTCACCGTGTTCAAGGCCACCAAAGTGTCCCCAGGAAGAAGTCCTCACAGCCTTCCGTCTGCATCCAGCAGCCTGACAACGCCTGGCTGGGTCCCTCAGCCATGGGTGGGGCTGGCTTCGTGTGCAATCAGTTGGACCGCTGTCCCGGGAATTCCGGGCACTGCCTCTATGACATGCAGTTCTGGGCTGAAGACAAGCCACATGCGAGCGTCAACCAGTGGCCCAGGGGAGCACACAGTCACTTCTCCCTCCTCAGCACCCTGGGGGCTGTCTCCTCGACACACCAGACACACCCTGCCGTGCATCTCAGAGAGGGCCAGGGGTGGGGGCCACCCACCCACGTCAGCTCTCTGAGCCCTCAATTTTTTTTCAGCCATTTACTTTCATTGGTTACAAAATTGAGTTTGAAATTTAAAAAGAAATAAATATCAGCCTGTAATCCCACGCCTTTGGGAGGCTGAGGTGAGTGGATTGCCTGAGCCCGCGGGTTCGAGACCCGCCTGGGCAGCGAGACCTCATCTCTACAATAAATCAAAAAATCCAGCCGGGCGTGGTAGCGCGCGCCTGTAATTCCGGCTACTCGGAAGGCTGAGGCGGAAGGATCGCCGGAGCCCAGCAGGTCGAGGCTGCGGTGGCCGGGAGCGGCCACTGCACTCCAGTCTGGGCGACCGAGTGAGACTCCAACTCAAAAAAAAAAAAAAAAGAAAGAAAGAAAGAAATAGAAAGTAAGAATAATTACCCAAAACCCAACTGCTCAGAAACAGCCATTCTGAAAACATTCGAGCATTTCTCTCATCTCCATCTCGTTCCCTTTTTCTTGAAATAAGAGACGATATATCACAAGAAGTACATGCAGGTCAGCGTGAGGGACAGGAATTTGGGGTATGGGTAGGAACCATGCATCGTGGCTTCCCCAAAGACTTGACAAAATATTTTGCCAAAAGAAATCTTATCTTTTACTTATTAATAGAACTTACAAATCCAGGTTACAAGTTTGACATTTTAAAGCTCTTGACCCAGACTGGCAAAATGCTTTCAACAATATTGAGAATGTAGTTCATGCAATTTTCGTTTTACAGTTTTAAAATCTGTACCGGATGCAAACACAAATAAAATTCACAAAAAAGCATATTACTCAGATAGCTACTTACTCTCAATCAACAAAATGCAAATAAAATCCAATGCGTATGTAGTAGTATAATAACATATATATGCATATAATAATATATAATATAATGTGTTATATAAGCATGTTTGTTTTGTCTGTGATCTTTGTCAACTTTACTATTTAATATTTTGATATTTATATACTTTTATCTAGTCAATCCATGCTTAAAATCTATTCTAAGATTTTTTTTTTTTTTTTTTTGAGTCGGAGTCTCACTCTGATGCCCAGGCTGGAGTGCAGTAGCATGCTCACAGCCACCGCAGCCTCTACCTGCTGGGCTCAGGCAATCCTTCCACCTCTGTTTCCTGAGTAACTGGAACTGTGGGCTCATACCACCACACCCAGCTAATTTTTTTGATTTATTGTAGAGATGAGGGCTCTCCAAGTTGCCCAGGCTGGTCTCAATCCCCTGGGCTCAGGCAATCCTCTCGTCTCCGCCCCCCAAAGTGCTGGGATGACAGGCATGAGCCACCACGCCGGCCTAAGATTATTCTAAGATTTTATCTTAAATATGTGTCTGAGATCTAGATCGCTCGTGCACGTATATATACATGTATATATAGAGATATATATTTTCAAGCACGTGAATGAAGACATTATAATGCCGAAAACGCAACAAAACATCCAAATAGACTCAAACTGTGAGAAGAAACCAACACATTCTCCAAAATTCATTCAGTGTTCTACGTCACAGGTTTTGCTTCCTCAGCCTTTCCTCACTGGAACTCAGTGCTCTCCAGGCCGAAATGTACGCAGGCGATGACTGCGTTTCCTCCTCCTGGCTTGTGGGCAAGGTTGTTTCCCTCGCTTTCCGGAATAAGGACCTTTCACTGAGTCGAGGAGAAGAGTCACCTCCCAACTCCAATCGTGATTGCCGAAGCATCTCTCACGTCGAACCAGAGAAAGGTGCCATCTCCCTCCACGAAAGCCAGAGGCGACGCGATCTGCACCCACTCTGGCAGGCTCGGCTGGGGTGGACGCTGTAGGATGCCCCTGCTCCCCGCCTCCCCTCTGCCAGTCTCTTCCTGCTGTCTCCCCAGCACCCAGCGGGGGAGGACGCCTCCTGCGTGTTGGCTTGCTCACAGGGTCCCTTCTACTCATCTATGTCTCTTGAGCACTTATAGAATGTCAACTAAGTGCCAGGCATATCTCTAAGTACTTTACAGAGTACAATTGAATTATGGGAAGAGGAAGCGTCTGGGAAGCTCCTTGAAGCTGCTGGAGTCGGATTTGTCGGGCTATACTAGGACATGGGCTAATAAAGGTGCAAATGGCTTTCGTCTGTCTGTTTATTTCTGACTTGGGCTGGTTTAAACTGAGACCTGTCATTTCACCTGAAAGAGACCTGGTGACTGATGTGAAATAAAAAATATTTTCATGAAAACACAATAGAAATTATATGAAATATAAGAACTGTTATATTTGTCAGCTGACACGCTCTTCCACAGAAGGAAAAAAAAAGCTTGAAAACCCTTTGCTGATAGACCAATTATAATTTTTCACCACACTACTATTGCTCAAAAAAGTATTTTATTGTCCACTTGCCTATTTTTTTAAAACTGAGGGGAAGTATCATCCTTCTGTTTATATACGATGAAAGCATATCAGATGTGCTGTCATGTGACCATGTAACGGACTTGCAAATAGGTTCTAATTTTCCTCTCCGTTGGCCCAGTCCTCTGTCAAACACCCTATGACAATCTTAGAGATTTCTCTGGGAAGAATGAAATACTAAGTCCTTTGTCCTCATAAGACATCCAACCCAGAGCTCAGGACTTCAGATTGCGGTTGTTGGTTTATGGATGTTCATGTTTTTCTCTGCCTCACTTGTACTTCAGGGCAGAATAAAGAAACTCACGCTTCCAATCTCCGTCCTTCCCTCCTAACCAGCTACATGCAGGCTTTGGTGAACATTGGTTGCATAACTGAATTCCTGAAAGGTGGACCCTTCCAAAACTGTATGCATAAAATAGTTACTTACTGCCTTTTTAACAAGAATCCAAACTCATTACTGTTCTCATTAAGGCTCAGATTCAAAAACATCAAGCAGATTCTGTCACCAGGAAGTGGGGAGCCCTCAAGGGCACACTGGGAAGGGAGTTGGTCTCACTGGAACGTTCTCTATGGATTCCTTAATTTGTTCAGATGTTGAGCTCAAGCCCTGCGGTTTCCCTCTCCCCTGACAGGAACAGCAGATGACAACGCTGGCGGTCTTTGCCAGTGTTCAGGGGGCCTGCAGGATTCTCCAGACACGACGCAATCCTTAACCCGCGCAGGCAGCTGGTGCAAAGGTCAAGCATTTTAGATGAGACAGGGACAGGATTGTGGGTGTCACAGACCCATCTGTGGCTTCAGAAAGCCTGTTGTTTTGAGAAATAGGCTTCTTTGTGACTTGCCGGCAATTTCAAAGAGACTGTATGTCAGTCACCATCAAGCAGACTCGGCATCCGCTGAGGCTGAGAGCTCGTTGCTGGAAACTAGGGAATCACTGTGGTCAAGCTAAAGGCTCCTTTGAAGAAGATTCTGCAATGCGCAAATCTCTGCTGAGAATGCGCCCTTTGAGGTCCTTTTTTGGAGCTGAATTTTATGAATCACTGAAAATAGAACTTTAAGTAATGATTGCAGTGGTCACACGAATGAATTTTCTTCTCCTAACTGTTCACATAGCAAGTTCTAAATGCCTGCAAATTCACTCTTCTCTCCAATTGCCTTGGGTTTGCCACTTCTGAACATGGTTACAGAGTCGGGTTCTTTTGTACTTTGGTGTTTGAGTTGGTCTTTGGGACATCTAAATATATTTTAAAGTTAATAGCAAGACTGAGTTGGCAACACTGTGGTGATAATTGTATATTTCTACAATGTTCTTTCCTTAAGGAAACAAAAACTCAAATACTGGGACTTTGTATTAATCTTGAAGATGAGTATTTTTAAAAAGGAAAAAAGAAGGATATTGTGTAAGTCATCTTTCGGAAAAACATTCCAACGTTCACACATTCCATTACTAACAATTTCTCATCAACTATGTGCCAGGCATTGAGCTAAAAATACTTACAATGCAGGAAGCTTTAGCCTAGCAAAGAAAGATGGTCACATGAACGCATGATCGCCATCCAGTGTTGATAGTGCCGTGATCGTGTAGAAATTCCCATGCAGGAGTTCTCAGCCATTCTCTGTCCCTCGCACACAGGGAGGACCAAACACAATTCCATCAGGAACAGCCACTTCTGAGAACAAAGATGGAGAGAGACCAGTACCCACAGAAGGAGGCTTACAGGAAGTATAGCAACTCACACATGTGACTGGAATTCAGAAGGCCAATGGGGAGAAAGGCATTGCTAACCGTGTGGAGACCACTGGAGACAAATTCTGAAGCAACTCACAAGTGCTGAACAAGGTAAATCAGAACCACAGACAGGTTGGATATTTCTACGGGGCAATTTTTTTCAGCTGGCAGTGCAGAGAGCGTTTTTGAGAAGGGCATGCACAACTGGGACGTGGGAAAATCTGCCCTCCCATTCCTAAGACACATGCAGTTTCAACTCAGTGATGCTTTTGCGTCCCGCAAACAAGGACCCTGAGAGCAAGACCAGCTGAGTTTGCCGTCGTGGCCCAGCCCTCCTTTGGCGAGAGAGGGATGTGGGGATTTCCCTACTCATTGGTTTAATAGAGAAAACTGACCGTTTCCTTTTTGCACTTCTCAGGATACCCAAAGTTATATTGTAGGGTTTTGGGCCTCCTCATATGAGGCAAGGATGGAGAGTTCAGCGACTAGTGTTTCTGCGAGGTATTCGGAGTGTCTGGCTGTTCTTTGAAAATGGGATAATTTAGCCGGGCTCGGTGGCTCAGCCTGTCATCCCGCACCTTTGGGAGGCAGAGGTGAGTGGATTGCCTGAGCCCACGGGTTCGAGACCCGCCTGGGCAGCGAGACCTCATCTCTACAATAAATCAAAAAATCAGCCGGGCATGGCAGCGCATGCCTATAATTCCAGCTACTCGGAAGGCTGAGGCGGAAGGATTGCCAGAGCCCAGCGGGTCGAGGCTGTGGTGGCCGGGAGCGGCCACTGCACTCCAGTCTGGGCGACAGAGGGAGACTCCAACTCAAAAAAAATAAAGAAAATGGGATAATTCCTATCCTGAAAGACTGTTGTAAGAATTATAGCACATATATGCCAAGTGCACAGAGCAGTGCCTATTTTGTAGTGGGTCGTGAATAATAGATAACTATAATTATTTGTAGAAACCATTCTTTAACATTTTAGATTACTCTCATAAAAAGAGTCCATGAGCCACAGAAGCACATGGCGTAAGGATGCTCGGATATGGGCAGAGGAAAGAGATGCAAGCAAAAAGCAGCCGGACTCCCTGGCACTAGAGACATTCAGCAGCAGAGTGTGAGGGTGGCAGAGGCTGGGACAGATAAGCTTCCAGAGAGCTGCGGAAGCTGTGAGGACGGCAACTATCAAAAGAGATGAGCTGGCATGGAGAAAAGACAGCAGGGTGGGAACTTCGGCAGAGAAAGACAAACGTCACGAACCTAGAAATAAAGGGCAAAGGCCAATCTTCTCACCAGAGTTGCTGAAAGACAGCCCTCGTGTTCCTGCAAAGGAGTTTCCGGAACTGAAGTGCTCAGCGGTGGTACATGAGAAGCCTGGGAAATCCCCGGCATGAACAGAAGTCACAGATCCAGGTGAGAAGTTGCCTGGACAGAGGAGGGGACGGGCAGGCGAGCGACGGCCTGCACGCAAGTGACAGCCCAGCAGGCCTCTTCCCACCTCGGCCTCTAACATGCTGGGAACGCAAGGTGAGCCACCGTGCCCAGCCTGAGAAGCCTGAAGCTTTTCTCTTTCTTTTTTTCTTTCTTTTTTTTTTCGTTTGAGTCGGAGTCTCACTCTGTCGCCCAGACTGGAGTGCAGCGGCCGCTCCCGGCCACCACAGCCTCGACCTGCTGGGCTCCGGCGATCCTCCCGCCTCAGCCTTCTGAGTAGCTGGAATTACAGGCGCGCGCTACCACGCCCGGCTGATTTTTTTTTTGATTTACTGTAGACATGAGGTCTCGCTGCCCAGGTGGGTCTCAAACCCATGGGCTCAGGCAATCCACTCACCTCAGCCTCCCAAGGCACGGGATGACAGGCTGAGCCACTGAAACTTTTCAATTAAGTTCAACTGTTCTCCCTGTTCACGCCTTTAAGTCAGCGTCTTTCACTCCTTTCCTGGAAACGCCCAGCTTAAACTCAAGAAGAGTGCTCATTCATTCATTCGTTCATTCACTCTGCTAATAAGCGAGGCTTCACGCTGGTTTCTGGAGATAACGCGGTGAAAAAAATTAGTCCTCCTGATGGGCCACCGCGTTCTAGTAAAGAAGATTCGTCTTCAGCAACGAGTCACGCCGTTCATTATCTGATGGCCGCGGAGCTGGACGTGGGGGCCTGAGACTTGGATCACGCAGACCCCGTGGCTCCCAATCTTACCGCGCGTGGTCCAGACCAGGGCCTCCCAGGATCACATTTGCTTTCGCCCAAGGTCGCCCAGACCTCGGGCTCTCTTCCTTCCGAAGGCCACGTCGGTGCCGCTGTCCGGCGGGGAGCCTCGGGGGCGCCTGCCACTGGGTGGGAAAGAGCCGTCTCAGCTGGGGCCGCGGCCCTCGGGTCCCCACCTCTGCCTCCAGAGACGCAGGGGAGGACGCGGGGGGAGGGCAGCGGCCTCCCGCCAGGGTGGGGCTCAGGCGAGTCTCACAGGCGTCCCTCTGTGGAAGTTCGAAGCCTGCCCCGCCAGCGGGGGAGGGTTCGCGCCACTCCGCCCCTCCCTCGCTTCTGGTCTGCCTGCCAGGAACACAGGGTCCCTGGCTGCCAACCTTAGAACAGCCTTTCATGAGCCCCAACCCATACCAACGATTAGCTTTTGTATATTTGCTTGTCTGACTCCGTTCTCTGTCAAAGAAAATTTTTTAAAAACCCTTGAACAAACATCCGTGCGAATAGATTTAAGTCGAGAAGAGATGTTTAAATATATTTATCTAAATAACGGTTTTGTCCAAAAAAGGTGAAATACTGCAAAGGGGTTTACACAAGTCAACACTGCCTTTCAGCCATAAAGATGGCTTTCTTTCAGAAGACCGTGGAAGTGCATCTCTCACGGAGGAGGGCCGTGTTTTGCTGCGCCCGGGACTGCACTGATTCTGAGTTCTTTGACGATAGGGGCTTAATGCAATAACGAATAAGGTGCTTTATAAAGGACGACGGAGCATCCCGTCTGACTTACAGGTAGAGCCTGTTGTCTTCCCTATGCGGAATACATAGTAAGCAAAAACAGGCTTTCTGAAAGCAACATTACTCATCACAGAATTCAGTATATTACTATACAAGGTAAAAATGTCATGATCTTTCTCCCTATCATTTTTAGCTATCTGAGATAATACAATACACGCAAACACGTTACCAATCGATCAATCATCTTCCATTTATCAATCAGCCTGTCTCCTTCCATTTAGACCATCTGTCCCATGATGCTTCCAACGCCTGCAAGAATGTCTGAGAAACAATAAACAGTGATAGATTTTCTTGGCATAAATTCTGAAAAACTGACCTTAACAAAGACACATAAGCCCTGTGAGTCTGAGCGACATAACATATAAAATATGTTTACATCATACCTGCCTTGTGATATCCTTATGAGAGTTAAGCAAGTTAGTGTTTGTAAGTCTGGAGAGCGCAGTTGGGTTGTACTAAATGTTACACAATTTGCTGCTATGGTGCATTTTATTTTCATATTCACAAGAATGCAAAACTCACCATCACTGCATGCATTATTTTCCCAGGGCTGTGTCACAAAGCACCACAGACTGGTGGCTTAAAGCAACAGAAATGCATTTTTTTACCATCTTGAAGGTGAGAAATCTAAAATCCCAGGGTGGGCAGGGCCATGCTCCCTGAGTCCGGGGACACCCTAGGCTGTCTCTTCCTGGGCTTCATGGAGTGCTGTGTCCAGGCAGACCTCAGCACTCCCTGTCCTTGGCGGGACTGCATCCCTCCAGCTGCGGGCTTTTCATCGATGTGTGTTATTGGGTTGCACAAGTCCTCGTGCAGTGACAGTGCAGTAGGAATTTCAGCCACCAATGAATAACAGACTTTGCCAAATGCATTTTTGGTATTTATTGAAATGAATGAGCGTGCGCGCGCGCGCACGCGCGCGCGCGCGTGTGTGTGTGTGTGTGTGTGTGTGTGTGTGTGTGTGTAAGTCTGTGACTATGGTGGGTGACACAGACAGATTTTCAAATGCTAACCTAATCCTGGTTCTCCAGGAGGTTGGACAGAAAGCCACAGATGCTGAGGTGAACTCTTGGTTTCTAGAGCTCACACGGAGAGTGACCGCCCTCTCATTGCCACCAGAAAAAGCAGCAAGTCTTTGTGGAGCCCTTGTGGCCTCCAGGAGAAATCCTGGCCCATGCAGTGGAGTCCACGAAGCCTGTGCCAAAGACCACTGTGGACTCGCCGTAATCTGAAAATCAAACCTGTGAGTGCAAAACTGAGTGAGAAGTAATGCAGGTCTGCCAGGAACACAGATTTTTAAAGGAAGGAAACAGAATCTGGAGACTCAGAAAAGTGGAATCACAGAGTCTGGTGTACAAGCACAAATTAACAGAAAGGCTGAGAAGAAGGAGCGTGTAACACGACCACAGAGTCGACAAGACAGAAATGACAGTGAGGGTGGAATAAGCAGAGAAAAACAACACAGCAGCTGCTACCACCACGTACAACTGTCACAGGTAGACACTGTGCATTTTCAAAAACAAAAGCCACTCTGAAGGACAGAGTCGAATTTTTTTGTATGAAAAATAAAATAACTGAAACGTAAAAGTCACTGAGCGAAACAACTGCAGAATAAGCACCAAAGAAGAAGAGACGAGCAAAATTTTTAAAATGGCAACAGAAACTTTCCAGATACACCCCCACTCACACACGCGTATACACACACACACAGAGTCTGCTTTAATTTAGAATCATCTTCTAAGCTATTTTTGATATTGACATTTTTGATGAACCAGGTCAGATTTTTATTTTTATTTTTGCTTGTTGTTTATAGTGTGTCCTTCATGACTATCTTCACATTGCATCTGCTCCACAGAAATCCTACCTGGGAAGTTCTCCGTCTTTCACAATACATCAAATCAGGGACACGCAACATTTGTTGAAGACACGGTTGGTCATGCCTTTTGATCACTTCTTCTAGGTTGTGTGGACCAAATGTCCTTATTTGATAGTTTTTTTTTTCACCTTTCACAATGACTGATCTGTGGGATAATTTGAAATTGTGCAAAAAATCTGTTACCAAAGAGTCACCCTGGTGTTTTCAGCATCAATTGTTGATTCTTACCTTAATGGATGTTGTTATAGTGGACACAAAATGGAATCTCTATTTCTACCATTTCAATTGCATTTACTAACCAGCTATTCTGATCAAAGCTTTTCACGCCATTTTCTCCTTTCTTTCTTTTTGAGTTGGAGTCTCACTTCATCGCCCAGGCTGGAGTGCAGTGGCACACTCGCAGCCTCCGCAGACTCGACCTACCAGGCTCCCGAGATCCTTCTGCCTCGGCCTTTCAAGTAGCCGGCACTACAGGCACGCGCTACCTCTCCTGGCTAATTTTTTGTGATTTATTGTAGAGACGAGGTCTCGCCAAGTTGCCCAGGCGGGTCTCGAACCCGCAGGCTCAGGCAATCCACTCGCCTCGGTCTCCCAAAGTGCTGGGATGCCAGGCTGAGTCACCACCGAGCCCGGCCTCTTTCTTTTCTTAATTTGGGTATCAATACAGAGCACTGTCATATTTTAACCAAATGCATTGAAATCTTTCCTGTTGCGGTTTGCTCACGCACACATCGTCCCCAGTTCAACTCGTGGGAGTGCTCAAGCGTTGGTTGCTGTGTCCCTTTGAAATTGTCCCATCAGTATTAAGCACTTTCTTACTGCCTGACAAGAGAATTTCCAAGCTCACCTCAAACTTTTCCTTAACTCTTCCTGGAGTCAGCCATTTCCTCAATGAGCCCAAGAACGATGTGTTCATTGCTCTGTTTTGCTCCTGGGGCATGAACGGTTCTGGGCCATTTCAGTGGGCAGAGGTGGTACATAGCTTCCCAAGGGAAGGACTTCGTAGGTGACCGCAGTGACATTCAGCCAGAGGTATGGAGCACTTTTTCTAGGCCAAGTTCACAAGCTTAATTGTCAGCCCTCATAATATTAGTAAATACATTAATATTATTTAGTGAATAAGGAAAATGTTTTAAATGACTCAGAAGCAAAAATTACATGAAAAGATATTCAGAGAAATTAAATATCTTTCCTGTCCCTTACAGCACATTCCCACCCACCTTTGATAGGAGGGGGACCCCCGAAACTGAATCTATTTATTAAAAATTGTACATTTATGCTTGCATGCTGCAACTTCAGTCACCGTCAAAGTACTCCCCGCTTGATAGAAGACACCCCTCAAGATGCTTTTTCTACTGCTCAAAACAGTTTTTGAGCTCATTCGTGTTGATGTCTTTTAGCACTTCTGCGGTTTTTTATGTTACCATTTCCCCATTGGCCAAATGCTTCCCTCTGAGGACTTTTTTCATCTGGAAAAACCAAAAAAAGCCACTCAACTCGAGATCGGGTGAAGAGGGAGGGTGAGGAATGGGATTCGTGCTATTTTTGTCAAAAACTGCTGAACACCCAGTGCCGTGTGAGCAGGTGTGTCGTCATGGTGGAAGAACCCGTCGCCTGTTTGCCACCACGCGGGACGTTTCTTCCGCAAATCATGAGGCAACTTTCCCAGAACTTCCAGATGAAAACTGATTGACCATTTGATCTGGAGGAACAGATTTAGAGTGTATTATCTGCCCTCCACAAAGATTGTTCTGCTTTGTTTTGTTTTTGTTTTTTGGTTCCCCTCATAAGTAATCAATTTGTTTTGTGGGGGAGAGGGGTGCTTGCCATTCCTACTTTTATTTTTTTCCAAAACTGCACACACACATGTCTGCACACACATGTGATGTCACCGCACTGCACAGGCTGGACTCAAACTCCTGGGCTCAAGCCACCCTCCTTCCTCAGCCTCCTGAGTGGCTGGAAGGACAGACACGCGCCACCACACCCAGCCCTGTAAGTCTGTGGTCCGCTTCTTCTCTCCACTTAATGTCTTCTGGAAATTACTCCACTTGAGTTCTTAGGGCATTTTCTCATCGTCTTCTTCAGCTTCTAGGAAGGACGCTGTGCACCTAGACCGTTTTCTAGCCTCATAACGGAAGTTAGATTGCTCTCCATATTTTGCGGTTTCGGGTGGCATAAATGCCACTGTCCATTTTTATTTCAAGTTCAGTGGTGTGTGTTTATGATCACCTTCTAGAAGTGAGTTTAGGGGTCAAGCGTAAATACAGACAGCGGCTGTGTTTGTGGATTTTAGATGTCGTCTAATTCCCTTCTACGGCAGTTGTATCTTGTGTGTGTCCAGAGCCAACGGGACAGTCTGTCTCTGGAATCACAACTCTGCTGAGTGTGTGGCCAGCTTTTTATATAATGTTGCTAATCCATAAATTAGAAAACATCTCGGTCTATTTCTTTGAGGTACAGTTTAGAGACAGCAAGACGCCCAGACCTTTAACAATAGCTCCATGAATGCTTTGATCTATGTATACGCCAGTGTAACCACACACTGGATCAATACAAAGTACTTCCGTCACTCCAGAAATCTCCCTGGAGCCCTGTCCCTGTCAATATCCACCTTTTAAAATTCATATAAACAAAAAAAAAAATGCCTAAGTTTCTGCCGGCTTTTTCTCACAGTGCATCTGAGACTCATCAATGGTGTGTATCAGTATTTGATTTTTCCTAACTGTTATGTAGCATTATAGTGAGGTCCATGACTGCTAATTTCCTCATGCTTAAAACAAAGGCTGTCATGTAGTTGGCAATCGAGATTTACTGAAAAAAAATCGAAAAATGAGTTATGCACAATTACTAAAACTCGCCCTACATTTTTCTGTCTCCACTTGGTTGCTCCTCAAAGATCATATTCTCCATTTAATTAACCTGATATTCATTCTGCCTTTGACAAATAACTAAACCAGTAACATCCTTCCAACAGAACCATACCACATTCATGGTCCCAGACCAGTGTTGCCAGAGAACAGTGGGCAAGAGGAGTGGGGAGGTGGCTGAGTTTCAAGGGCCAGGCTTTGCAGGTCTTTTTTGATCAAGATAAGATGCATGGGATTTTTTTAAGGCAAAAATAAGCCATTAGAGGTCCTCAGGGAGTAAAATAAGGCGATCATTTGTAAACAGATATGTCTACAGTATCCACAGGACATTTGCTGGCAGGTAGAAAACATGGAGAGAAAATGATGAATGGAGATTGTAGAGAGGAAGAAAAAACACCATAAAGAAAGAACAGAGTTGGGCGCAGTGGCTCACACCTATAATCCAACACTTTGGGAGGGGGAGACGAGAGGACTGCCTGAATCCAGGGGTTCGAGACCAGCCTGGGCAACTTGGCGAGATCTGGTCTCTGCAATAAATCAAAAAATTAGCCAGGCATGGTGGTGCATGCCTGTGGTTTCAACTACTTGGAAGGCTGAGGTGGAAGCATCACCTGAGCCCAGCAAGTAAAGGCTGAGGTGGCCATGAGCGTGCCACTGCACTCCAGTCTGGGCGAAAGAGTGAGACTCTTTAACCAAAATAATAAATAGAACAGAAAGAAAGATTTGGTTGGGTGCTGTGGCTCACAAGTGTAATCCCAGCTATTTGGGAGACTGAGGCAGGAGGAGCACTTGAGCCCAGGAGTTCGAGACTAGCCTGGCAAAATAGCAAGACCTCATATCTACAAAATGTCATAAAAATTAGACAGGTCTAACTTTTATGACAGGTGTGGTAGTATATGCCTGCAGCCCTGGCTAGTCCGGAGGCTGAAGCAGGAGGATTGCCTGAGCCCAGCAGGGACAAGGCTGTGACGAGCCATGATCATGCCTCTGCATGCCAGCTTGAGTGACAGAGAGAGACCCTGAATTTAAAAAAGAAAGAAAGGAAGGAAGGAAAGAAGGAGGGAGGGAGGGAGGGAGGGAGGCAGGAAAAAGAGAGAGAGAGAGAGAAAGGAAGGAAGGAAGGAAGGAAGGAAGGAAGGAAGGAAGGCCTGGATCTGCTCTTGAGGAAATGATGTTTCTTCTTGAAAAACGTTTGTTTATTTAAACGGTCATTTTTTTAGATGGCCAGTGTATTTGGTCCTTCATTTCACTGGGATCCAGATTCCATCATTCTGAACAATGTGCACTCATATACCTGGACACTGTAATTATCTACGATGTCTTCTGATTGCTTGAGGGTCTCCGCACGTATCTCCCGTGAGGGGAAGAACATGGGAGCCAGCGACTGGAAGGCTTGGGTCCAGCTTTGGGAAAACAGACTATTCTAAGCACATGCCAAGGGAGTAGGAGCAGGCGCTGCCTTATGGATACTGATGCGTACACCTCCTGGAAAACCCCGTAAGAGCAGGATTTAGGCATCCTGGGAAAATCCGCCTTGTTCTAGTTGCCTAAATAATGTTTCAACCTGCAAGACTAACACTCCTGATGGCTGTGAGGTAGATTTGCCTATGTCAGTCACAAGCTAAGACTCTAAAGCCATTTTAAACCACCTACTTGAAAATGTGAAAGTAAAAACTAACGACTATGAATATCTCAACTATTTCTTTAATCTCAAGAAGAAGTTTTAAAAGGATAGGATAAACAATACACAACTAAATAAACTTCTCTTACTAAAAGAATACTTTCCACCTTCTTATATCTGTGACCATAAGTTTATCTTTTCTTCCATTACTCACGAAGTATTTCCAAGTGATACGACCCCCTTAACTAGCTTAGATTCCAGATTCCATTTACTCATGTCTACTCGATGAATTTGCCATGGTATAATCTACTTTCATGATCTATTAGGTCATTCATATCGGTATGTAAACAGACTATTATCTGCCCAATGTCAAATATTTCATGGCCCACCTCTCTTCTTGAACTCACGCCTTTATTTACTTTTCTCTTTATGTATCCGTTTGTTTTCAGTGAACTGCCCATGCTGACAGACAATTCCATCGTCTTCTTTTCCCATTTTACCTGGATCCCTCGCCAGTCAGATTTTCAACTGTAAAACTCAGTCCAAAGTCATCCTGGTCTCCCATGACCCTCAAGTTGTGAGGTCCGGGGGTCATTCTTAGCTCTCCTGTGACCGCATTTGAAGTCAGAACTTGACGAAGGTCAAGCCTTCTTCTTCAAACACATCCCCTTGGCCTTTAGGGCATCACCCCTAGCTTTCCTCCTGCCTTACTGGCCACTCCTTCTCAACCTCCTCTGCCTTTTCCTGTCATCTCTTTTATCTCTGAATTTTATATTATCTTTATCAACACTTAGTTCTTGAAAATCTTTTTTTCCTGCCTAAACTCATTCCATAGGTCAATTAAATTCTAATAAAATGCCTGACTTCAGTTTTGATCACTCTTCTGAGCTTTCAATACACACACCCTATCGTATGTTTTGCAACTTCTCAAATTCTAATAGACACATCAAGTTTATAATTCCCAAAGTTGAATCGCTAATCAAACCTAAATATTCTCCTCTTGGATTCCCATTAAAGGCAATATCATTCTCTGTTTTGTTGTTTTTTTTTTAGCGATAAATGTTCACATAATCCTTGCCTCCTCCAATTAACCAGCAAATTCTACCAACTCTAAGTTCAAAATATACTGATCTGATCGGTTCTAAATACCTACACTGAAACTGCCCTGGCTGCAGCCAATATCTTCTCTCTCTTCTACCACTTCCACAGCTTTCTAAACAACTTCCCTACACCATTCATCCTCCAAGCTGTTCTTCGCACAGCGTTCCTCTATATAGTAATTCAACTTATTGACACCTCTGATTCTGTGGTAATTTTATATCAATGTAAGCATCATTATCAGCCTTTCAGGGAAAGTTATGGAGAATTGTGTGCTGTAATAATAAATGCCTGTGTCTGGCTGTGATACTCACTTATGCATATACTTCATTGAGTAGAAGTAGTCACATGGCCATGCTTAAATTCAAAGGGCAGGAACATGCAATTCTTCATGTATATAAAAATAGGAGTCAGCAAAGCAATTGGGCACATTTGTAATTTCTACAGTTCTTCACTTTGATCACCACATATTCTATTCACTTTGTTTCTTTCATAAGAATATGTTCAATATCCCCTAAAGGGAGATAACCAGAAGTCCTATTCAGTTAGGCATCAAGCTTAGTTAAGAGCTTGGACTGAAACACAGACGTCTCTAAGTCAGGTCCCTTAGGACTTTCCTTCACCAGGAGCCCTATGGACTGGACGTGCAAGTTTTCCAAACCTCTTATACTGGTGAAACAAGAACAAGGTAGCACCAATAAACACTTCAACTTGCAAATAGAAAAATGCATGCCATTATTCCGTGGTCCATAGCAGTTTTGAAATACCATAAGACAGATCTTTTCAAAAATCTTTACAGAGAGGCTAATGCATGCCAAATATATAAAGTTCTATAAAGCCAAGTTTAGTCTCTTGTTTTAAATTAGCAGGTCACAGAAACTGCTAAATCTTAGCCCACATTCAGGCACTACAGAAAGAATCCATGAGGCTCGAGAGTTTGTGTGTGTCAGTTCCACATCTGCTTTAACCCCAGTCCAAAAAACCTATAACTTGCTAAAGATATACTGGCAATTTGATCAGCCATAACCTCAGGACATTACACAGAAAAGGCACCTAATACATATCTCTTGAGGAGGAATTATTTGAAAATAGCTAAAAGTTTGCCAAGATGATGGTCACCTTTCAGTGTGCGTGGAGAAACACCTCAGCTTGGCAGAAACGGCCAACTTGGCACAGCACAGCACAGCACGTGTCATTGTGGTTCCAGCTGAGAAAGCCTCAGGGTTTGGACGCATCTGGTCCTGGGAAGTTGTGGCCATGCCAAAGCGATAGGCCCCTCAAAGGAATGAAAGAGTGTAAGTCACAGCAGGAAAGGGATGTCACAGAACCAGAGTGATCGCGTATTTTATTTCTCATAAACTCCAACTTTTGAAAAAATAAACGTAAGACACAAGCAAGAACCTGAGAATTTTGAACAAGTCCAGTTTGACATTTTCCCTCCGATGCGTCTAGCTGAGAAACGCTTGCCTAACACACAGGTGTAGGGGTGGTGGGTCTCCCTGTTTTCCCAAAGCTCTTACAGTCTCTGGGTTTCCCTTTAGGTCCATGATCCTTGTTGTATCTAGCATGAGGAATGAGCCACAGTAGAATCAAGCTAGTAATCAACAATAGAAAAATGCCTAGAAAATGTGTAGTTAAGAGTAAAGAAAGCCGGGCTCAGTGGCTTAGCCTTGGGAGGCCGAGGTGAGTGGATTGCCTGAGTCCGCGGATTCAAGACCCCCCTGGACAACTTGGTGAGACCTCATCTCTACAGTAAATCAAAAAATTAGCCAGGCGTGGTAGTGCGTGCCTGTAGTTCCAGCTACTTGGAAGGCTGAGGCGGAAAGATCGCCGGAGCCCAGCAGGTCGAGGCTGCGGTGACCGGGAGCGTACCACTGCACTCCAGTCTGGGGGACAGAGTGAGACTCCAACTCAAAAAAAAAAAAAAGAGTAAAGAAGACTAACATGAAAATACAACACAGCATGTTTGGTGCAGCTAAAATACCACTCAAAGTAAAATTTACAGCGCCAAACACCCCTGTCAAGAAAGATCCACATTAATGACGTCAGGTTTTGCCTTCAAAAAAAAACCAGGACATTAGATGTAAGTAAGTAGAAAAAAAAACAATGATCATGGTGGAAATCCATAATACAGAAAGCAGAAAAACAATAGAGAAAAATAACTTAAGGCATTTTTTTTCTCCTGAAGATCAATAAACTTGATAAACCTCTGGCCCACGTGATCAGGGAAGAAAAGGAGAGAGGGTGCAAACTTAGCTCCATTTTATTCATGGGATAAATTCTGAATGTTTTCAATTAGGTTTAAAATGTTGACACCTTTGTATTGGCAAGAATAGGATTTGATAAATCAGGACATCAGCAAGGAGTCCATAATCGCATTGAGGGGCGGACCAGCCCGGGGTGCTTTGTGAGTGGTGAGGAAGAAGCACACGTGTGTCACACTGGCTGTGAGTCCCCAAGAGCCCAAGTCAGACCTGCACTAGGCAGGGTGGGCTCTGTCCTTTATCTCTAGTCGCCCATCCCATCCCAGAGGAGCCAGACCCAGGAGAGCGAGTGGGGAAAATGAGCTTCAGACCGAGAAAGGACAATGATGTCTCAGGGACGGGCGGGCCAGCCTGCCACGGTCAGTGGGGCAGGAAGTATTTACATCGAACGAAGATGTGAGGCTGTATCCTGAGATTTCCTTGTGTCTAGCAGCAGGGAGAGAAGGGACTCTGTGGGAACAAAATAAGCTCAGGCTAAGAGATTTTTTTAAATGTAGTTTTAAAAAAATGCTTTTCTGACAACTCCACATTAAGTTCAATCTGCTCAGTAAACAGGCTCCACGGGCAGTTTTGCCAAGGGCTAAATCCACAGGGAAGCAGTCTATCTTTGATCAAATGAGGCTGGATTAGCACATTTTGTGACCAAGAATCCGAGGTTTTCTCATACCGGGAAGGACTCCCTTTCTCTGAGATTCAGAACGAGATAAAACACACGCTGCCGGGCTCGGTGGCTCAGCCTGTCATCCCGCGCCTTTGGGAGGCTGAGGTGAGTGGATGGCCTGAGCCCGCGGGTTCGAGACCCGCCTGGGCAGCGAGACCTCATCTCTACAAGAAATCAAAAAATCAGCCGGGCGTGGTAGTGCGCGCCTGTAGTTCCAGCTACTCGGAAGGCTGAGGCGAAAGGATCGCCGGGGCCCAACGGGTCGAGGCTGCGGTGGCCAGGAGCGGCCACTGCCCTCCAGTCTGGGCGACAGAGTGAGACTCCGACTCAAACAATAAATAAATAAATAAATAAAACACGTGCTGTTCACGTTCAGGTGATGGTGAAGCAACATTCGTGGAGTCCCCACACCTGAGGGGCAGCCTTGCTTATTTCTCTTCTCGGGAGGCAGCATTTCCTTCCTTCCTTCCTTTTCCTTTTTTTTCTCTCTTTATTTATTTTTTTTAATTTTTATTATAAAGAGGTGGGTTACAACTCAGGGGTAGGTATACAAACGCTGATTATGCAGGTCCCCTTGCTGACGAGGTATGTCCCTCCCTCCCCTAGCAGTTTCCCTCAACTGCCAGTCCCACCCCCCACCCCTGACAGTTTTCCACTACGGCCAGTTGCTTTCTTATAGCATTATAATTGTTCAAGGTCACCTTATGACTGAGAACGTATGGAACTCAGTTCTCTGTTGCTGTGATAAATCACTGAGCGTGATCGACTCCAAATTCATCCAAGTTGCTGCAAAGTCCATGTATTTGTCGTTCTTTACGGTTGCATAATATTCCACTGCGCATATGTACCACATTTTTTTAATCCAGTCCAGCTTCGATGGGCAACATCGACGGTTGGTTACATGTTTTTAATCCAGTCCAGCTTCGATGGGCAACATTGAAGGTTGGTTCCATGTTTTTGCTATTGTGAATAGAGCTGCAGCAAACATACGTGTGCAGGTATCTTTTTTGTAGAATGATTTGAGATCCTCCGGGTATACTCCCAATAGGGGGATTGCTAGGTCATATGGAAGGTCAATTGCTAGTTCTTTCAGAAATCACCACACTGTCTTCCAAAGAGGTTGTACCAGTCTGCATTCCCACCAGCAGTGTAGAAGCGTTCCTTTTTCTCCACATCCTCGCCAGCATCTGTTGCTGTTTGTTTTGTTAATGATGGCCATTCTTACAGGGGTTAGGCGGTATGTCAATGTGGTTTTAATTTGCATTTGTCTGATGAGGAGTGAGGCTGAGCACTTTTTCATGGGTCTTTTGGCTGCCCGTATATCTTCTTTTGAGAAATGTCTATTCACGCCTTTTGCCCACTTTTTAAGGTGGCTGTTTGTTTTTTTCCTTTTGGTGCATTTGAGTTCCTTGTAGATCCTAGATGGTAGGCCTATGTCAGATAAATAGTTGGCAAATATTTTTTCCCATTTCTATGGGCTGTCTCTCTGCTCTCTTGATGGTTTATTTTGCTTTGCAGAAGCTCATTAATTTGAGGAGGTCCCACCTGGGGAGGCAGCAATTTTGTTATTGTTTGCTCAGTCTCCTGCCAGTTGTGCCTTCACAAAGGAGGGAAACGTAAAATTATACCTGTGGCCCGCTGGGATAAAAGCCCATGTGCTTTGGTTTTTATTTGCTTATTCTCACACAGACAAAAATATATATTTAGAAATAAAAGTTGAAGGAGTGCTCCTAGTAATTGAAGTAACTTCTGAAAATGTAATCTATAAATGACATGAATATATAAAGTTTATTAAAGTGTATGTGTCTTTAGGTGAAATGGTTCCTTCTTAGTAAAAGCATCATTTGTTCACTTTGGAGTATCACACATTCTTTAGGAAACTCGGTATCTTAGGGAGAGCCTTTAAGATTCAATAATTCTCTCAAATAAGTTAGGGTTTTACAATGACATATATTAACGTATTGAGCTATATGGCATTTTTCAAAACAAAGTGTTCTTTAACCATAAGTGCTGAACAGTACTTTTATTTGAGAACAACTTTAAGTTACCAAACATTTTCACTTTCAAAATAAAACGATAGTGTCACGAAGGCCATCTTTCATCATTCCATGGCCCCCAAGTCTTTCCAGTGCGTTCATTTCCGGCACCCACGTCCTGAGTCCTCACGGCCACATCTAACAGCCGCACAGCCTCTGTAGCTACAGGGGTGTGGGGACGGGTGCTAACCCTCCCCAACACTGTCCAGTCAGGTTACTCGTTCATTGCCGTCTTGGTCCACCTGGGCTGCTATAGCAAAATACCACACACTGGGTAGCTTATAGACAACAGACATCTGTTTCTCTCAGTTCCAGACACTAGGACCAAGGCGCTGGAAGATTTGGTGCCCGGTAAGGGCCCAGCTTTCTGTTCATAGACAGCACCATCTCCCCATGTCCTCACTTGGTGGGAGAAAGGAGGGATCGCCATTTTATAAGGGCACGAACTCCATTCATGAGGGCCCACCCTCATGATCTAGTCATCTCTCAAAGTCCCCCCCCCGGATTTCATCACCTTGGGGTTTAAAATTTCCACATACAAACTTTGGGGAGACACAAATATTTAAACCATAGCATCTTCTATGTGAATGCTCTATATGTGTGTGCCTATATATGACTTTATTATGTAGCTCTTGAAATAAAATTTTTCCTGTGCTTCCTAGATAAATGTCCGCATCATCTAGGAATCTACATACCCTCGAACATAAAGAATGTGGGTAAGCTGAATGCTGACATGGCCACAGGATTCCTGACCCCTGGGGTACATACCTTGCCAGTTACCCTGCCGTGGAGTGTGCGTGAACCCTTGGGGATGACAGATGTCATTCCTGTAACTAGATTATGTTTTCAGAAAAGGTGAAGAGAGTTTTGCAGACGTGTTTAAGGTCCCGGATCACTTGCCTCTTAGTTAATTAGAAGTGAGATTACTGTGGGTAACCTAATCACCTAGTGAGGTGAGCCCTTCCAAAGGGAGTCAAGAGGTCGGGGACCTGAAGTGTCAGAGGTGCTCTCATCTGCAGAATTTGGAAAAACAAGAGTTATGTGTTACATAGCCACAAGGAAATGAATTCTGCCAGCAGTCAAATCTGTTTGTAAAAGGACTCTAAGCCGCAGATGAAAGCACAGCCCTCGCTGACACGTGGATTTCAGCTTCATGAGACCTTGAGCAGAGCACCCAGCAGAACTTCGTAGGACTTCAGCCCCACGGGAGCTGTAGGGGTAAGTGGGTAGTGTTTGAGGCAAGTACGCGTGTGGCAACTTGTCTCACAGTTATAGAAAACGAATGCAGCCGGGCTCGGTGGCTCAGCCTGTAATCCCGCGCCTTTGGGAGGCTGAGGTGAGTGGATTGCCTGAGCCCGCGGGTTCGAGACCCGCCTGGGCAGCGAGACCTCATCTCTACAATAAATCAAAAAAAAAAAAAAAAATTAGCTGGGCGTGGTAGTGCGCGCCTGTAATTCCGGCTACTCGGAAGGCTGAGGCGGAAGGATCGCCGGAGCCCAGCAGGTCGAGGCTGCGGTGGCCGGGAGCAGCCGCTGCGCTCTGGTCTGGGCGACAGAGTGAGACTCCAACTCAAAAAAAAACAAAAAAACAAAACAAAACAAGAAAACGAATGCAGAACTATAAACTCAAGTTATGTCACCGTTTACTTTATGCCTGGATGGAGGGACACTCTGGAGACCTCTTTATATACAGTGCATGATAAAATTGGAATCTGTGAACATGCCTGCACTGGAATTCCAAATAGTGCCTTGACTATCTCTTCCTTTCTGCTTACTTTGGATTTAATATGATCTTTTTTTCCCTAGCTTATTGAGGTGGAGAATGTGACCATTTCAGACCTGTCTTCTTTTCTCAATTGAAGCACTGGGAGTTGTAAACTTCCATCTCAACACCGTGTAACTCCATTCTGTATATTTTGAAATTGGTGTTGATAATTCAGTTAAAATACTTCCTAAAAGAATTTCTATTTATTATTGGAAGCCTATGGTATTTTAAATGATATCTTTCTCATTAATTTTGGAGAAAAGAGTTTGGCGATTAGCTCTTCAGATAGCTTTTTCTGCCACTCTCTCTCCTTTCCTGAAACTACAATTTTATGTTTGTGGTTGTTTTATGCTGTCCCGTGGGTTACACAGTCATTTTGTCTAGTTTTTTCTCTTTATTCTTCCCTTTGGATACGCTGTTAAGCCTTGCCTTTGGCAGTGTCTCCCCTGCTAAATTTTTTCTTCTGTGCCTCTGCATATGATTTTGTGTTGACATGACTGTTGATAACCAAGAAAACTGTGTTAAAGTTATTCAGGATCACAATATATTTTGTTAACATATTTTTTGCTATAATCCTACAATTTTTACTTCACCTGTTTTAAGGTTATGTTAAGTGCATTTGAATTTGATATACTTACAACACACTGAATTTGTGTGTGTGTGTGTTTGTGTGTGTGTGTGTGTGTGTGTGTGTGTGTGTGTGTGTGTGTGTTGTTTGTGGTCTCACTCCATTGCCCAGGCTGGAGTGCAGCGGCACACTCCCGGCCACCGCAGCCTCGACCTGCTAGGCTCCGGCGATCCTTCCACCTCAGCCTTCCAAGTAGCCGGAACTACAGGCGTGCGCTACCACGCCCGGCTTATTTTTTGATTTATTGTAGAAACAGGGTCTCACCACGCTATCCAGGCTGTTCCCAAACCTATGGGCTCGGGCAGTCCCCTCACCTCGGCCACCCCAAGGGCTGGGATGACAGGCTAGAGCCACCACACCTGGCCCACACCGAAATTTTAATAATTGTGTGCTGGCCTCCTCAACCCAAAATAATTTGTTTACTATCACTGTGCTTTGTTTGACATTTCCATAACGAACTGAACTTCCTAGTAACAATGTAAAAGCAAACTAAATTGTTACTTTCTTGTAACAATGTGCAAGTGTACATTTTGTTTTATTTTCAGTTTATCTGTATCCTCATGTCTCTACAGCAGCTGTATTGTGATATAATTCACATACCATTAAATTTTTCTATTTAACGTGAACAATTTGGTGGCTTTCTTATATTTTAGGAGTTTTGCAAGCATCATAACTATCTAATTTTGAAACACTTTCACATTCCTAAAGAAACTTTTTACCCATTAGCAATTCCTCCCCATTTCCCACTGTCCACATAACTTGGCAACAACTAATTTACTCTCTGCCTCTGTGGATTTGCTAATTTAGTATATTTTATATAAATAGAATTATATAATGCTTTTGTGATAGGTTCTTTTCACTTAGCATAGTGTTTTCAGATTCATCAATATTATAACATTTATTAGTACTTTTTTATTCTCAATAATATTCTATTGTATGACTATCTCAAGTTTTGTGTATTCATTAATCAAATGTTGGTCATTTGGATTATTTGCACTTTTTTACTATTTTATAATGCTGCTGTTAAATAGAGTGCAGGCATTTAAAATTAGGCTTGTTCATACGTAGGAGTTGAAATAACGGGTCATAGGGTTGCTCTAAGTTTAGCATTTTGAAAAACTGGAGAGCTACTGTTCAAGTAGCTACACGATTTTCCATTTCCAACAGCGATGTCTAATTTTCAGCTTCCTCACATGCCTATCGCCACTTGTTATTGACTGTCTCTTCGATTACAGCCATCTTACTGGGCGTGAAATGGAATCTCATGGTGCTTTTGATTGGCATTTCTACAAAAGTTAATGATCTTGAGCATCTTTTCAAGTGCTCACTGGCTACTTGCCTCTCTTCTTTGAGTAATGTCTGAGCAAATCATCAGCCCAATCTTTAATTGGGCTCTTTGTGTTATTACTGTTAGCTGTAAATTTCTTTTTTTCCTATATACTAGATACTACACCCTTTGAAGATACATGATTTGCCAAAGAATCTTATTTTGTGATATGTATTTTTATTTTCCTCATAGTGTCCTTCAAAGCACTTTTTTAAAGTATTGATAAAGCCAACTTTATTTTCTATTTATTTATTTATTTAGAAAGCAGGATTTATTGAGAGGACAGAGAAGCTCCCACAGTGGGAAGGGACCCAAAGGGGTTGCCTTATTTTCTCTTTAATTATGCCTTTGGTGTCATATCAAAGAAAGCATTACCTACTCCAAGGTCAGGAAAATGTACATCTTTTCTTTTTCCTAGTGTTCTAAATTATTAGTTTTCACATGCATATCTTTGATCTGTTTGGGGTTTTTTTGGTATATAATTTGGGGTAGTAATTTATCTTTATTCTTTCACATCAGATATCCAGTTGTTCCAGAATTATTTGTTAAAAAGACTGTTCTATTCCTACTGAATTGTCTTGCCCCACTGTAAAAGCTCCAGGGGCCATAGATACATGGGTTTATTTCTAGACCAAGTTCTATTTCAATGATACATATGTTCAGCCTATGCCAGCACAACATTGTCTTGATTATCAAAGTTTTGTATTAAACTTGAAATGAGGACGTGTGGATCCTTCAACTTTGTTCTTCTTTTCCAAGATTGTCTTGGCTACTCTGGGTCCTTTCTGTTTCCCTGTGAGTCTTAAGATCAGCTTATCAATTTCTGCAAAAAAAAAAAAAAAGGCAGCTGAGATTTTTGTCAGACATTTATTGGTAAAATCTTATCTACTTCGGTAGGTAAACTTGGAGAGTATTGAAGTCAGATCAACATTAAATCTTCCAACCCATGAAAGTGTTATGCTTTCCCATTTATATAGGTTTTTTTCATTTCTTTCAATAAAATTTTGCAGTCTTCAGCATATGTACCTTGCGTCTATTTTGTTCAACTTATAATTATTTTATTCTTTTTGCTGTTTTTGTGAGTTGTTTTCTTAATTTGGTTTTCAGGTTGGTCATTGAAAAATTTAAAGAAAGACAATGTGTTATTGCATGTTGACCTTCCGTCCTGAAACTTTTCCGTACTTGTTTATTAGTCCTTTCAATTTGCATAGGCATGTGTGGGTATCCCAGTATTTTTTATATGCAAGATTATATCATCTGCAAATAGAGATGGACTTACTACATTTATTTAGCCTGGATGCCTTTTATTTTATTTTCTTGACTAATTGCCATAGTTAGATCCTCCGGCATAATGTGCAAAACACATGGTGAGAGTGGATATCCTCATTCTGTTCCTGCTCTGAAGGTGAAACTTTCAGTCTGTCACCTTTAAACGTGCTCTACTCTGACCACTGCTTTGAGTAATCACAACATTAACAATTGCTTCTGGCTGTTCTAGATAAATTCCTATTGGGAAAAAGACAGTGTGTATGGAGCCAGTTTCAAGTCAGGTAAAATAACGGCATCCTGGACAGTGAGGCTTTCTAGGGGGCCCTGGACAGAAAAAGCAAGAAAAATTCTTCAGAAAGGGGAAAAAGAATCAGTGTCCCGCCCCCCGTTCTGCCCCCTCGTCTTCCCTGCCACCCCCTTTGATCATCATCAAAAGCGGTGGACTTTCAAGGACACCCAGGAGCCGGAAAGAGAAAATGGTAACAGGAAATAGGTGGCAGTCTGCTGGAGACCAGCTTCAGCCGGGTTCAGGATACCCCAAAGGTGGAGATGGCATCGGCAATTGGGGGGAAGAAGAGGGAAAGAGAGAGAGAGAGAGACAGAAAGAAAGAGACTGGACTCCGGTCTAGTGCAGAAGCAATGTGTGTTATTGGGAATTACAACGGGTCTTTTATACACAAAGTCAGATGTGGGAGGGGCGTCCCCCACCCACCAGAAACCTTAATCCATGAAAACTTAATCAATGATTGCCTTTAAACCCTTTTCACATGATAATCTTAAAATCCCATAACAAAGGATAACCTAATCCGTGACTGACATATTCTATAAACCTTTTTCATCCTAAGTTGATTGATTTATGCCAAATTAAACAATTCTATAGAAGCTTAAGTATTTACTTTACAAACGAAAGTGGCCCACCCCAGAATGTTTGGAATGTGGCCCAGTCCAGAGTTCACAGTGGGCTACCTGCAAGTAACCCAGCCGCATTCTTTCAACAAAATGGCTGTCTTCTAAAACTATATTCTACAATTTACACCTTCAATAAATCCTAAAATCATGACCCAGAAGCCTGTGACCAATACTAAGGCTCTTAGATGTGACACGAGTTTGAGTTATAAGTTGTATGAAAGCCAAAACTGTGGTTTGTGGAAGAATGGGAGCAATGAGCTTCTAAAGTTAGCTTGTATTCATCCCAGTCTCAGAGTTTTTATGTTTTGAACTCGCAGGAGCTTAATCTGGTTACTGCTGAGTAGAAAGGGGGAGGAAATGGGGTCAACAGCTCCCGAACGCATCCTAGTGGTCTCGGGGTCAACGGCCCTTCCTGATCCCTAACGCTCAGTGGGCCTCTGTGGCCAGCTCCCAACAGCAGTCGGTGAGTACGCACAAAGTTCTCGGTCCTTCCGGAGGGAGAGTCGCTCTCCCTGGAGCACACCCAACTGCTGACAGATTCCAGACACCTCCTAGAGTTCTGAAGAACGGATTCTAATCATTTGCTAGTGTCTTGAAGGCTCGACGGAGAAGACACTCTTCAGAGGTGCTCACGCCACCTTTCCAGCTGGCATCCCAGCTCCTCTCTCTACTCGGCACCTTCGCCACTTCCACGGCATGAGGGGGCACCTGTCACTGCTTGTGTAGGTCCCCCCCCCCTTGTAGGCATCTCGATCCTTGGCACAAAGCTCCTAATTTAATGGAACAGGCACCAGAAAGTTCAGTGTCCTGCCTTAGATCCTTATTTCTAAGCTGTTTGATCCTTTAAAAGGTCACTTTGATTCTAAGTACTGATAACTCTACCTTTAAACTAAATTTTGAAGCCGTGGCGTCGCTCATTCCATACTGATAATGAGACAACTCCAACGATCACCTGGCAGAGTCCGCTTTCCCATCTCCTATTTCATTCCCCCAAGGGCATTGCCCTTTCCCAAGGCCCCAGGATCCACGTACACGCTCTTCTTGGTTAAGCATCTGGGTGTCCTCATGTAAATTTTATGTGCTTTTACATCCAGGTTTATAACACTCTTCTACAAGACGCTCTTTCTAACTTGTGAATATAAATCAAGCACCCTTGTCTTTTCTCTCTCTCATGTCGTGGTGTTATTTTACATTCTCAAACTTGCCAGAATTTTCCACTTGTATATATTTATGCTTACATTTGTTTAAAGTATGTCCTTCCCGATCAAGTGAAAAAGCATGTACTATTTTCTCTCACACTGTGACTAGCAAAGACCTGATGCACCTCGGGCCTCACTGATCCACCTCGTACTGATAACTCCGTGGCAGTACTGAGCTTTCTCCTTGCAACTATTGCCTGTAGTTGGCATTGGGGTCGTTTGTTACGTGTCTAGAACTTTTCATCACTTAAAGCATCATTTGTTCTTTGACGCAGAACCGCTTGTTCTTATACACAGCATCATTTTTTTACAAACTTCTCCCACACTCCTTGCTCAGAACTTTCAAGGAAATGTGAGAAGGACTTTCATCTTCTACTGAGGGAAGCGGTGTTTCGACCTGCATCCTTAATCTATCTGCTTGAAGGCTTGGTTTTTGGTTTTCAGTTATTCACGTCTACCCATGGGTGATTTTTTTCCCCCAGGAAAGCGAAAACCAGCGTCCGCCTGTCATCCTCGTCCCAATACCATGGCCTACTCGGACCTTCTCCTGCATCTGGGCAATCTTGGGAGGTTTCAGAGGGTCACTGCAGCCCTCCTTATGTTGATCGTCCTTCTGATGCCCACCCACAACTTTGTGGAGAACTTCTCAGCTGCCATTCCTGCCCACCGCTGCTACGTGCCTCTCCTGGACGACTCCACGTTGGCCACGGCTCTCACCAGGAATCTGTCCAGGGAAGCCCTCCTGAGGGTCTCCATTCCAACGGGGCCAAACCAGAAGCCAGAGCACTGCTGTCGGTTCCGCCACACACAGTGGCAACTCCTAAATTCCAGTGAGTCATCCGTAAACACCCCTGAGCTGGAGACAGAGCCGTGACTGGATGGTTGGATTTACGACCGCAGTGTCTTCACATCTACAGTTGTTACAGAGGTATGAGAGACAGAAAGTGGGCACAAATTAATAGGTATCTACATGCTTGAACCTGAGCTAAGCCTGCGAGGAGATCATCACGTGTAAGATAGAGATCTCAAAATGCAAGTGTGTGTCTCAAGAAATAAATTCAAGAAAACAAAATATTTCTTTTACCTGACACAGAAACAAGCAGTCAAAGTTTGGAGTCAGTCAGACCTAGAATGAACCTCAATTTGAATTTTGCAAGCTAAGAATATTCTGCACATTTCTTAATTTTTATAAACGTTGAATTGAAATTTTTTAAAGAATAACCATAAAAGAATGGGATTTTCAAAATAATGCTTCAAGGAATACAGGAGAAGGACTAATATGTAGTAACTTAAAAGGGCAGATCTAGACATTTTGCATCTACCCACTTGGACACTATGAATTTATGAAAGCAAAAAGAGAACAAGGAGTCCGTATAAATTTTTCACTTGCTCACGGCATGTGGTGGACTAGAACTTTGCAAGTCTTTTTTCCCCAGATTTTGAGGGAAAAGTATGTGTAAATGAAATAAAAACATTTTTGACAGAAGAGAAAACCATACAGGCAGGCGCCTATAAATTTAATAGAAGGAATACTTTATGTGCCTCTCTGCATTGACTCTTCATTGCATGTGGCAGGTTTGTTGTTTATTCTGATTGCCCCTGTCTGGTCTCAACGTGCCCTCTCCTCAAAGTGACTTCCTTCAGTACATTTAATGCAACACAATCCTAGTTGGTGGAACTATAGAACTTTTGTCTTTCTGTTTCCAAGATACTTATTTAACACGCGCCACCTTTGGAGGCATTGGGCTACACCCATGGCTCCATCGTGACCTAACCAATCCATTCATACATTTTCTTATTCAGCACAAGGAGATCTTATAATTATACTTTCATCAAACTCTAGGGTTGAAACCAAAGGAAAATTAATAACAATGAGTAAAAAGTACCCATTCCAAAAACCTCACCTGGAAGGAAGTCTCCAAGCCTTTCTTACACGGTGACACGGTCCACACAGTAATCCCTAGATCGGCGAAGGGTATTTGGATATACCATTGATCGAGTCAGAGATCTGGGTCCCAGCATTTGAAACTTTTCATTTTCCTGTTTAATTTGTTTCTAAATGTTATGCATTTTAAGATAAAACCACTATATTAGTTTTTAACCTCAGCCACTGCCAATCTATTTCAGGACAGACATGTCTTGTCTCTATTGCCAAAACAGATGCCCGAGTGGTCTCTCTTTGCATCCAGCCTTCATGCCAGTCCAGTTTTTGTAAGAAAGCAAGAATGACATTCTGGACAAAAAGCTGAACCCTTCTCTTTAAGATCATTCGATGGTTTCCCGCCATCTTTAAAAATAAGCCCAAAGCTGTCACCTCCACTGACTTCTCCATTCTCTGGGCTCCCAATCTCCCCGAGCTTGTGCTCGGTCATGACAACCACTCAACCTATCTTTTTTCCTTCAGCTTCTTGCTGTGAATCGCTATCCTGTTCATAAAAGGCTTTTCTGCTCCCTCTGCCCCAGTCGTTCCTCACTTCCCATAAAAGCCTAAGCCTGGTTTTCTCCATCTTGACTCGAGATCCTCATCCTTAGCGACAGTGTTTCAAGGAAGACTTGCCAAATTCCCAGACTAGTTGAGTTGCCCAAGAATACTCCTCCAAAGCATCCGATACTTAGTCCCAGGGCCCGCCTTTCCAGAATGTTTCTTGTCTTCCTACTGCACATGATCCTAAACTCAGCAAAGGCAGGGAAGGATCCGTCAGGATTTCACCTATAATTGAACTTCATAGCACACCCTCTTAAATACAATAACCATGTGTTACTTTGGAAGTCTTTTGTTTAAACAGCAAAACAAATTAAACTACCTGCCAAATAAAGCACATGTCTATATCCGATTGAACGTACCTCTCATTTCTGTTTTTGTTTGCATTATAACCATGATGTTTCTCATTCATCTTTCCAGTGGGATTTAGTCTGTGAGTCACGGTCGCTCAAGCCATACTCTCGGGCAATTTTTTTGGCAGGATGCATGACTGGAACTCCTGTAAGTGGATACTTTGCTGACACGTGAGTCTTGTCTTCTGATCCATTAATGATATGAAAATATATAAATCTTCGTACGAATTACTGGTGAACTATAGTAGCATAAGCAGGCAAGTAGGAAGGATGAACTGAAACGTGTTCTTAGAGATAGGGAAGCCCTAAATGATTTGGTCTTGGGGGCCAAAGATGGTCCTAGAGTCATGCTAAAAGTAGGGACTTCATGAGCACATCAGGGAAACACTGAGATAAAGATAAAATGGTAAACAGTTGACATTAGCAATGTTGTGCATCAGACACTGGTCTAATTCCAGTTTTAAGAGTGATAGGACAACATATGGATGGATGGTGCACGCCACGTGGAGGAGGTGAACTGTTTTAGAACTAGGAAATAATGCGGTCTGCACAGTGATTGAGCAAAGAGTCAGATGCTGTGAAATCTCGGCGGGGGAGCCCCTGGATCTGGTGGGCGCCTCCCGGAATCTACACTGCCACACCCTCCTGTACAACACCTTCCCCAGGCTTCGCTAATTCAGCCGGCCATTCCCTAGGTTCGGCCGGAAGCCCGTGTTGCTGTGATTCACCCTGCTCTTTGCTTTGCTGAGCACCTGTTCATCGTTCTCCCCAATGTGCTCAGGCTACTATGCATTGAGATCAATTATGGCAATCTCCCTGGGCGCCATCGTTTGCAACGCCACTGTACTCCGTAAGTCAGCCTCTCTTCTGCTACTTTGTTCGTATCAATGTCCGTGGGATCTTCATGTGAATGACTGTTAAAACTCCATTTACGTTCAAGTTATAGAATGGATTCCATTTAAAGCCCAGTCCACGATCATGACTGCATTTGCGTTTTCTTTAAGCGCTGGCCAAGTACTGCTACTGAACTGGCTTATGCTTTCCGAGACTGGCACACACTGCAATTGGTCATATCTCTCCTGTATTTCATCTTCTTTCTTACTCTATGATAGGTAGCTTTTTATAACAACTGTCGCTTTATGGGATCTGGGAACTGGGGTTTATATAAATATACGCCAAGTTAACTTAGACCCCTGGCCTCTCATTTCTTTCTTTTTTTTTTTTTTTTTCGAGTCGGAGTCTCACTCTGTCGCCCAGACTGGAGTGCAGTGGCCGCTCCCGGCCACCACAGCCTCGACCTGCTGGGCTCCGGCGATCCTTCTGCCTCAGACTTCCAAGTAGCTGGAACTACAGGCGTGCACTACCACGCCCGGCTGATTTTGATTTATTGTAGAGATGAGGTCTCGCCAAGTTGCCCAGGCGGGTCTTGAACCCGCGGGCTCAGGCAATTCACTCACCTCAGCCTCCCAAGTTAATGAATAAAGATTGTGGACTTAGCAAGATATTTCTTTTTTTTTTTTGAGTCAGAGTCTCATGCCATCACCCAGGCTGGAGTGCAGTGGCACACTCACAACCACCCCAGCCTTGACCTGCTGGGCTCCGTCTCAGCCTTGTAAGTAGCCAGAACCACAGGCATGCACTACCACACCTGGCTAGTTTTTTCATATTTTTATTGTAGAGACGAGGTCTCGCCAAGTTGCCCCGGCAGGTCTCGAACCCCTGGGCTCAGGCAATCTTTAAAAGTTCTTTAAAGTAATAGTTATAGTAAAAAAGCTGAAAAATTTTGTGTGAAATTTTGATTCCTTTTTAAAATAATTTTCCTTAAAAGGCTGTCAATTTAAAAGTCTACCCTTTCTGCCTTACTCCAGGCAAAAATTACTAAAAGTGTTGTTTTTGTCACAGATAATAAGAATATTTTCTCAGGAAAATATATTTATATTTATAATATGCTATTTTTTCCACATTCCAACAGGTGGCTTTTTGGAGTCTGGCCGTTGGCTACTCATAACTGGAAAGTTAGAACAAGCACTGAAAGAATTCAAGAGAATTGCTCATTTCAATACAATAAGAAATGCTGAAAACAGTCTAAATATTGAGGCAACAAAAATAACTCCATGTAGCTGGGCTCGGTGGCTCAGCCTGTAATCCCGCGCCTTTGGGAGGCTGAGGTGAGTGGATTGCCTGAGCCCGCAGGTTCGAGACCCGCCTGAGCAGGCGAGACCTCATCTCTACAATAAATCAAAAAATCAGCCGGGCGTGGTAGCGTGTGCCTATAATTCCGGCTACTCGGAAGGCTGAGGCGGAAGGATCGCCGGAGCCCAGCAGGTCGAGGCTGCGATGGCCGGGAGCGGCCCCTGCACTCCAGTCTGGGCGACAGGGTGAGACTCCAACTCAAAAAAACAAAACAAAACAAAACAAAACTCCACGTATTAGTCTGTTAAATTACTGTAAAATGGCCACAAATATCACCATCATTCATCTTCCTTCCTCAAATAAGTATAAACACAATAATAGTAAATTAAGTTACTTTAAATGTTAATTTCTTTTATTTGTAGAACAATTGTCACATCAAAGTTGAAAGTGTTTCTGCTATTGCTACTTGACAGTCGTATCTGGATGACCGGGCATGCAGCAACAGAAATCCACATTAATTAGACTTAAGAGGAAAAAAAACAGGTTTAGAAGTCTAACATGCTTAGAAATTTCCCGACAGGTGGCAACATGGTGCTGGCTCTGACCAAGCCAAATCTATCAGACCATGTTAGTAGAGCTTTGACCTGGTTTTTTTTCCCACTGACTTCTTATTTAGAAAAACCTGCCCACAATTGACCTTGTCACAACACTAAAAGATAACTATTTCCTTCAAAACCAACAGGATAATCCTTCAGAATCATAGACTGCTGACTGACAACTGGTTTTCAAAACGTGGAAATACAAATTTCATTAAACATCCCATTCATACTTGAGGCACTGTGATCTGAGAGCACGAAAAAGAGGTCATGTTTACACTGAGCTTCCTGGTTTCTGTTTGTTTGTTTTGTTTTGTTCTTGTTCTTGTTCTTGTTTTGTTTTTAGCATCATGAGGCGATTGGCAATGCGGAAAGCCTAAAATCTGGATTAAAGCAAGCTTTTGGTAACTATTCTCTATGAAGACAAGTGACAAGTTTAGATATAATGGATGACATGGCCTCATTAGATGGAATTCGAAAAATAGGTCTATCTTCACCTACAATCGTTTTTGCATAACCGTCAAACTGCATGCTAGGTTGAGGGTGAGAATGCAATTAGGGACGAAGACAAGACCTACCCTGCACTAGGAAGTGTGTGCTATTGTAGACAAGACACATTTTCTTTGATAAACAGCATTTGAATTGAACAAAATGAGGAAGTAAACACAATAAATCATAATTAAAGTAAAGGTGGATAAGGGAAACTGTTATTATGGAATGGTAAATAAGATACTATTTGTGAATAAATAAGATACTTTTATCTACGAGGGTCTACTGACAGGAGATGCTTATGGATTTAAAAGTGTCTATTTGAATTTGCTTCTTTTTAAACTGAGGTTTATATCATATCTTATAAATTGAGTTTGGCATTAATAATAGCACTGTATCTTACAGAATATTGATTTCTCAATATTCAACGAGAATACTGTCACTGCAAATTGTCATGCAAAGTATTGAAACAGGTGCCAAGAGGAAGTTAACTAAGCCAGTATGGAACAAGGTCTCGATGGGACACAGAGACCTGAACACCGCCCGCTGGGTGCAGCCCTGGTGTCCTGTCTCAAGCTCCTGTCCCCACACTGCACACGGGCCACTCTTCTTCTTTCGGAAAGGTTTTGAGGTCCACAACGGGGGAAGAGCTGACCTTGCTCTCACGCCACTCCAAGACCTTGGAGATCTTTGCCAACTTCGCCATGCGCAGGACAACCAGTTGCCACTTATTTCTGCGGTTTGTATTTCAACTTCGTATTCCTTAAACTTCAAAGATAAGTTGGCAGCATCAGTTGTGAGCTGTGAGTGATATCAAGGATACAAAATACATATACAAGATATAGGGAGAGAAAAAAACAAGATGAATTACATATATATCGACACGAAATGAATGTTATATAAATTTAAAGGATTAGAGATTGACTTGAATTACTATGGAAAACCCCACATGAGCCCAACACAGTACAGTTGAGGTAATACTATGAACCTCATAGAATTCAGAGAGCAGAATAAACTAATTGATATATAACCAGAATTTATTGAGCACCAATGCTTCAATCAGCAATATAGGAAGTCCTCTTGATAAACTCTGTATAATACAAAGGGTTTTCTGCCATGGAAAAATACATTTTAAGAAAAGGTATATATCCATCTATATGGATATGGATATGTGTATATATGCACATAATTTGGGGGGGTTGAGATAGATGTTGTGAAAAAATAAAGTATGATAGTATAGTTAGGTCTTAAAGAGTAGATGATCCTATCCAAGAAGATTTAAAGAAAACCCAAATGAGATATATTCAAAAAATCCACAGACACATCATAGTAAAAATGCTGAAAGACAAAGACCAAGACCAATTCTCCAAAAGTCAACAAATTTAAAAAATGACTCATCACGTACAAGAGTACGCCAATAAGATCAACAGCTTACTTCCCATTAGAAACAACAGAGACCAGAAAGCAGTGGGATTAAATATTCAAGGTGCAGAGAGAGAGAGAGAGAAGAATCAAGTTACTAAAATTAGGAATGATGTTAGTAAAACCCTTACAGAAGTTAAAGATAACTTTAAGTGCATGCTACTAATAACTGAATAGTAATAAGGTAGATAATGCAAATGTAAAAGAAATAGGCAAATTCCTAGAAAAAGACAAAATATTGAAACTGAATTAAGGTAAAATAAAACATCTGAATAGACCTATAACAGATAAAAAGACTGAATTAGTAATTAAAAAACGAAATCTACACTCAAAGGAATGCCCAGACCTAGCTGCTTCACTGGTGAATTCTACCAAACCTTTAAGGAAGAGTTAATACCAATTATTAACAAACTCTTATATAAACTAGAAAAAGGAGCACTTTCCAAACTAGCCTATGAGGCAATTATCGCACTGATACCAAAGTCAGACAAAGATGTCACAAGAAAAGAAAAACATTGACTGATAAACCTTATGAATTTACAGGTAAACATCCTCAACAAAATGTTAGAAAATCAAATTAAGCAGCATATAAAAAAAGATTATACACCATGACCAAGAGGAATGCATGGAGAGTTTAACATCTGAAAAATCAATAAAGATAATACACCTCATTAGAACAGAGAAAAAAAAACAAAGCATGTGTTCACTCTAATAGGTGCGGAAAAAGTAACAACTCTTCATGATACAAACATTGAACAAAATAAGAACAGAGGGAAACTTCTTTGATATGTTAAATAAGGACATACATGAAATACACGGAGTTAGGGTCGCTCATCCTGGTGCAAAACTAAAAGTTTTGCTGGGAAAATCAGGAACCAGATGAGAATGTTCACACTGACCATTTCTATTCAACATTGAATCGGGGTGCTAGTCACAGAAATGAGGCAAGAAACTGAAATAGCTACATCTAGATTGCAAAGATGGGGCTAAAGCTGTCTTCATGTGCAGATGACATGAGTTTGTAGATATCAATTCCTAGTGAATCTGCACACACACACACACACACACACACACACACACACACACACACTTACAACTACTAGACTAGTTCAGGAAGGTTACAGGATAAAACATGTAATTAACAAATAAATTTTAATTTATTTGTGAGGCAATGAAAAACACAAAAGTGAAATTCAGAAAACAATTTCATTTACAATAGCATTAGCATGCTTAAGAATAAATTCAACAAAAGAAGTGCAAAATGTCTACTCTGGGAACTACAAAACACTGTTCACAGGAATCAAATGGAAAAAATGGGAAGACGTCTCATGATCAAAGACCTCAAGACTAATACTGGTCAAGCTTGGTGGCTCAGCCTTTAATCCCAGCACTTTGGGAGGCCGAGGCAAGTGGATTGCCTGAGTCTGCAGGTTCGAGACCAGCCCGGGCAACTTAGCGAGACCTCATCTCTACAATAAATAAAAAATTAACCAGGTGTAGTAGCGCATGCCTATAGTTCTGGCAACTTGAAAGGCTGAGGTGGAAAGATCACTGGAGCCCAGCGGGTCAACGCTGGGGTGGCCATGAGTGTGCCACGCAATCCAGCCTGAGCAATGGAAACAACTCAAAAAACAAATTAAATTAAATTAAATTAAATTTTTAAAAGACTAACACTTTCAGGATGGCAATACTCCCAAATCCATGTACGTATTCAGGAAAGTGCCTATAGAAATCCCAACTGCACCATTCACATTCTCAGCATAAGGGTGCGTGGTTTCAATTTCTTTACGTGTTTGGTAACGCTTATTATTGTTTGCCTTTTTTGGTAAAGCCATGCTAGTAGTTATGAAATAGTATCTCATTATGGCCTAATTTGTGTTTCTTTAATGACTAGTGATGTTGGACGTTTTTTAGTGCTTATTCAGCATTTGCATATCCCTTTAGAGTAATTTCTATTTGCATTCTTTGCCCATTTAAAAATTGTGTAACTATTCTTATTATTGAGTTTTAGATGTCTTTATGTATTCTGGACACAAGACTCTTATCAGATATGTGTTTTGCAGATGTATCTCCCGTTTTGTGGGTTTTTAAAATTTTTCTTAACAGTGTCCTATAAAGCACACAATTTTTTTTAATTTTAAAGCTTATTTTATCTATTTTTGTCTTTTGTAGTTTTCTGGTGTCATATCCAAGAGATCATTGGCTACTTCAAGGTTATGAAAATTTCCCCATATGTTTCCTGGGAGACTATATTTGCAAACCACATATCTGGCAAAAGATTAGTCTCCAGAATATAAAATGAACCCTCAAATTTCAATGTAAAGGGATTTTAAAAAGCAATTTATTTGTAATAGTATCTAAAAGAATTAAATACAAGCCAGGCTTGGTGGCTCAGCCTGTAATCCCGCGCCTTGGGAGGCCGAGGTGACTGGATTGCCTGAGCCCACGGGTTCAAGACCCGCCTGGGCAACTTGGCGAGACCTCATCTCTATAATAAAACAAAAAATTAGCCAGGTGTGGTAGCGCACACCTGTAGTTCCAGCTACTTGGAAGGATGAGGCGGCAGGATCGCCAGAGCCCGGCGGGTCGAGGCTTAGGTGGCCGGGAGCGGCCACTGCACTCCCCTCTGGGCGATGGAGTGAGACTCCAACTCAAAAAACAAAAAACAAAAACAACAACAAAAAAGAATTAAATGGCTAGGAATAAATTTGGCTAAGGTGATTAAAGATTTGTACACTGAAAATTACAATTTTTCTAAGAAACCACAAAAAAGTCTAAACACACAGAAAGCAGCCCATGTTCATGCACTGGAAGACACAATACTGTTAAGAAGTCAATAGCACATGAAGAAATCTACAGATTTAGTTCAATCCTCATCAAAACACCAACAACCTTTTTGAAAAAAACTGGAAAAGCAGCTCGTAGGCTTGGCAGGGAGGCTCATGCCTGTGAGCCCAGAGCTCTGGGTGGCTGAGGCAAGGGAGTTGCTTGAGGCTGGGAATTCAAGACCAACCTGGGCAGCACAGCAAGACTCTGTCTCTACAAAAAATAAAGACAATGAGCTGAGTGTGGTGGTGCACACCTGTGGCCCTAGCCACCCAGAAGGCAAAGGCGGTAGATTACTTGAGCCCAGGAGTTTAAGGTTACAGTGAGCTATGGTAGCACCACTGAACTCCAGCCTGGGTGCCAGAGCAAGACCTCAGCCCTAAAAAAAGTAAAAATTAAAAAGTAAGAAAAATAAAAGCGAATCCTTAAACTCATATAGAATTGCAGTGGGTCCTGGATAGCCAAAACAACCTAGAAAAAGAAAAACAAAGTTGAATGACTCACACTTCCCAATTCCAAAACTTACAACAAAATTACAGGAATCAAAACAGTATGGTACTGCCATAAGCGTACACCCACAGACTAATGGAATAGAATTAAAAGTTTAGAAATAAATTATACGTCTGTGGCTAGTTGATTTTTAGCAATAGCGCCAGAACCATTCAATAGGGGAAAACTAGTGTCCTTTCAAAGGACAAGGTGTTTCCACGTGCAGAAGAATGAAGTTGGGTCTTATCCAAATTGAGCCAATCAGCTTATAGTTTAAGCTTTCATATAAATAGAAAACTAAAAGTTTAAACTATAAAACTATTAGAAGAAAACATCAAGGTAAATCTATGTGACTTCAGATTTAACAAGGAATTTTTAGATTTGATACAAAGTCATGAGAAGTGAAAAAAAATTGGGACTTTATAGAAATGAAAACTTTGGGGCACCAAAGTACATTATGTAAAAAGAGAAAAGACACCCCACAGCATGGGAGAAAATATTTGAAAATTGTATATCTGGTAAGGATTTAGTATTCCGAATATTAAAAAAAAAGTCTTCTAAAACAGCAACAAAAACACCCTAATTTTTAAAATGAGTAAAGGAGTTAAACAGGCATTTCTTCAGAGAAGATATGCAAACGGCCAATATACACATGAAAAGATCTTCAACACCATAGTTCATCCATGCAAATCAAAACCAAAACAAGATGCCACTCACACCCTCTAGAATGCCAATCATAACATTTGACAAATCACAAGGGCTGATGAAGAGGTGGAGAAACAGGAGCCCATGCAGCAGGTAGGAAGGGAATGTCAGTGGTGCGACAGCCATGGACAGGGTCTGGCAGTTCCTCCCAAAGCCAGGCAGACTTCCCACAGGATCCAGCCCCTCCAAGCCTGCCTGCGTACCTAGAAGACGTGAAATCAAGTATTTAAAAAGCCAATGTTTTGCAAATATGCATAGCAGCACGACCGGCAAGAGCCAGAAGGTACAAACAGCCCAAATCTCCATCCACAAGTGAATGATGAACCAAACAGGATGCAAGCATATAGCAGAGCATCACTCAGCCACAGAAGAAGATGGCGTGCCGCCCTGTGCTGCGACTGACGTGGACCTTGAAAATGCTGAGCTGAGTCCAAGTGGCCGGATACAAAGGCCACCAATTTTGTAACTTCTTTCTTATGAAGTATTCAGAATAGACGAATCCACCGAAGAAAGCAAATCCGTGGATTTCCAGGGAACGGGTAGTGGACGTTTCCACGGCAGGGTGAGCAAGGGTTGAAACGGGAATGATGTGACCGTGGCGCAACCCTGAGAATGTATGACAGCCCTGAAGCTGTGAATTGTGTGTCTTGCGACTTCCACCCAAATCACAAGACAAACGATGAAAGCATGCATTTGCATCTTACTTTGCCAACATTTGCACTCCTACAACCCAAGACCCCACATTTCCTCTCATTTTTAATTACAGGAAATATCTTTAGCACAGGGAGGACTGTATGTATACACAGTTCACATATTCCCCATGCAATCATGGGAGTTTACATGCCATTTCCAGCTCTTTTTCTACAGTACTTTTGAAATTTCGCTTTTTTTTTTTTTTTTTTTTTTGAGTTGGAGTCTCACTCTGTTGCCCAGACTGGAGTGCAGTGGCCGCTCCCGGCCACCGCAGCCTCGACCTGCTAGCTCCAGCGATCCTTCCGCCTCAGCCTTCCAAGTAGCTGGAACTATAGGTGCGCGCTACCACGCCCAGCTGATTTTTGATTAATTGTAGAAATGAGGTCTCACGAAGTTGCCCAGGCGGGACTCGAACCCGCAGACTCAGGCAATCCACTCACCTCAGCCTCCCAAAGGTGTGAGATTATAGGCTGAGCCACCGAGCCCGGCTGAAACTTTGCTTTTAAAAGTACTCTTTTATAATGGCTGAAAATCCAGTCAAGCAATAGGGTGATAATCTAAAACATAGGAAAATCCATTTGAGTACATATGTACCAAAAGACATGGATAAAAATATCTGTAACCCTATGAGAATGAGAAGACATACAAACAGCCAAATGCCCATGGAATGCAATCTGGATTGAATGACTAATTAAAAATGCTCATTATTCTATTAAGACATGACAATTGGAATATATATAAATAAGAAAAGCTAGTTCATAAGCAATAATTAAATAATAAAGCAATCATTGCTGTGTGTGTTAAATTGAGGATTATAATTAAACAAATTATATTCAAGAGACAGTATACTTACTCTGTTGTGTGTATGTATACAAGCATATATATGTAAAAGAAAAGAAGATACATAGTAATATATATAAATATATATATAACATATATACATGCCTGTATTTATTTTTTTTAAATCACATATATATGAAATCATGGTCAATAGAAAACCATACCCATAGGTAACCTCTGTAAAATACGTAATACACAAACCAATGCAGATGGTAAAAATAATTTCTTTGGAAAGAAAAATGGAAGTGAGGTTCGGTGGCTCAGCCTGTAATCCTGCGCTTTGGGAGGCCGAGGTGAGTGGATTGCCTGAGCCCGCGGGTTTGAGACCCACCTGGGCAACTTGGCGAGATCTCATCTCTACAATAAATCAAAAAAATTAGCCAGGTGTGGTAGCGCCCGCCTGTAGTTCCGGCTACTTGGAAGGCTGAGGCGGAAGGATCGCCGGAGCCCAGCAGGTCGAGGCTGCGGTGGCCGGGAGTGTGCCAGTCTGGGCGACAGAGTGAGGCTCCAACTCAAAAAAAAAAAAAAAAAAAAAAAAAAAAAATGGAAAAACTATTTAGAATGAGAGTCATTTCCAAGTCCATGTTATGTTGCATTATTAATGTTTTTATACCTACAATCTGTTTATAAAAGCATTTAACTATTTTAAACAGATAAATAGAGTTTCAGGGGAAAATACTGCATATTTATATTTCCATGATTATATTATGCACAGTAATGATGGGCATGGGTACTCAGCAATGACAAGATTCTAGGCCCTGCTCCGCAGGCTATGTTGTCTTTAATCCTCAGATCTCTGGGAGAAACGTAATATAGTTACGCCCAATCTGTGAATCAGGAAACTTGGAAGCAGATATGCAGCAAAAGCCAGTAACACAGATTTTAAAAATTAAAAATTGAACAAAATCTGTGATTTTCAAGGGACACAAACATGCAGAGAATACCAGTGGTCTCCAGACAAATGAGCAGATAAAGTTCCCACACTCCCAGATTTTCCATGCAGCACCTATCTACAGTGGCTTCCTGAGCCCAGATATTTGGGAACATATATTTCTACATTCCCATCTCATATTTTAGGATTCTCATATTTCTCTTTCTTCCATGGGATTATTAGATCTGTAACTTAAGTTTGGATATCTGTATCTAGATATTTTAAAATATATAAAAATATGAGGATAAAACACAAGGTCTGAGGCTGCATCTGGTATATCCTCATTTGTTCTCTAATCTGCCTTTACAGATTCTCATCATTCTTCTTTCTCTATGGCTTGATGTTGGATTTACGAAACTCGGGTACGGACTTGTTTGTGTCTCAAGCGTTACTTGGAGCGGTGGACATCCCCAACAAGCTTCTTTCTTTTTATGTCATGAAACAACTCAGGCGCAAGAGGTCACTAGCATCCGTCCTCCTGTTGACCGGAAGTTCCACCCTAATCAGCATTTGTGTCCCTCGAGGTGAGGTCTGGTCGTTCTTGAATGACCAGGATGAGAGGTTTTTCGAGCTAATGACAAACTTTCTAACATTTTCTGGTAGATTGCCAATTGCCATGGAAAGTTTATCTCTTGATAGTGACACTTTTATATCAGAGGCTAATCACTCAGAAAGATTCAAATATTTTCATTTCTCTAATGAAAGAAAATAATAGAAAAATATGTCAGACTTTGCATATTGATAGAAATATATCAATCATCTATTCCATGCCATGCTTTAGAGAGAGTGGGACATAGGGGTCATACTACTTTCAGTCACATGATTTGCGGTGTGAGCACTTTGTCATAGTGGAGAAACCAGTCATTCATTTGCCACAACTTGGGACATTTCTTCCACAAATTGTGATGCAAATTGGGACGGAAGCTAGTAGTTCAAGTTAAAAGAAAATACGTACGAGATGCAACCCTGGAAATCCCACTCTCTGCTGAGGAAGAGGCTTACGCATGTGCTTTAAGCCTGGTAAACGCCAAGCTGGAAGTGTATGAATGTTTTGGGGAAATTATTTGAAAGGTTTACTGTATGCTGTTTGAAAGATAATGGATATTTCCTGGGTGAGACAAAAATGCAGCAAAACTACACAATTGTAGGAGTGAATGTGAAGGAAGCAAGAAGGATGATAACTATTGCTCATCTTGGATTTTTCTGTGGATGGTGCTGATTTTGACTTGCCATGGGGCACGCGAGGCATGCTATGGGCCCTCCGGAAGAAAATGTGTAGACCCCAGACGCATATTCGGAGTCTCAGGAAAAGAGGAAGATTTAAATCAGGGAATCACAAGACATATTACTTTTGGTATCCTGGCAGAAGAGCATCTATACTGGAAAAGAAAGATTAATGAAACTGTAGAACTAAAGCCAAGGATGTATGATATGTCTCTGTGGGTGTTTATGTGTTTCTGCCCTCAGAGACAGGGTTTTTAGATTCAAATGTTGCATGTGTGTCATCGCTGCTGGGACAATGACACACTTAACTATGAAAGTTCATGGTGTAAAGCACGTTTAAAATCTTGTACGCCTTCCTTCACGCTTGCTTACAGTCTCAGAACCAGGTGCTGCTCCGATCCAGAAGAACATTTTGCATTCTCAATTACCCCTGGATTCTGGACAGTTTCAATAAGTATGCCATCAGCAGAAAACTTTAAGGCACAGGGAAGAGAACCCAAGAAAACCTCCTTGTTTTCTTGGTGTTTCTGGCTGTGGCCAGGTCTCCTTAGCGGTTTCGGCTCCTGCCCTCTAGAGAATGTCGATCCTTGTTATGAGGACCTCCATCAGCTTAAAACAGGGCGTGATTTCCATCTCGATATCCATTGTCTTGCTTTTGTATCCTATATTTCAATCCTTTTTACAGATGTCTGATGAATACTCTCTCCGGTTCCGAAATTCTGTTGGTTTTTCGATCTCAGCTAATCATGGATGTGCTGTTCTGTATTTTAATATGGAATATAAGTTGTCTTGAGACAGGTATTATTTCTCATTTGCAATGTAATCAATAGTCCCTATTTATATTTAACAAATGAGGAAGCATCTAATACAAGGGAGGACCCAAAAAACCAGAATTATCTTTTGGAGGGCGGGCCTCTTGTGGTACACCTGGAATATGTTCCTCTGGATCCAATGGTCAACCAAAGTTTTGATCTGGAAGTTTTGAGAAGGTTGCATCACAGGCTGTGAAAGAAATGTCCGAGTTGTGGCAAACAGGTTCTTCCACTGCGACAACACACCTGCCCACACCATGCTGAATGTTCAGCAATTTTTGATGGTCCACCCTCCCTATTCACCTGAGTTTGTCCTGAAAAACTTTTTTGTTGTTGTTTTCCTGAATGCCAAAAAGTCCTCAAGGGGAAACGTTTTGCCAATGTGGAAGAGGTGAAACAAAAATGGCAGAAGCACTAAAAGGCATCAGAATGGAAGACTTCAAATGCTGTTTTGAGCAGTGGAAAAAGCGTCTTGATAGGTGTCTTGCATCACACTGAGAGTACTTTGAAGGCGACTGAAGCTGAAATATGTAGGGATGAGCACACGATTTTTTATAAATAAATTCTGTTTGGGGGGACTCCTCTCGTATAGCAGTTATAAACATATTGATGAATAATTTTGAGTGTGGGGAGTTAAATGGAATTAGGGGTTACATATTCCATTGGTTACATGAACATGAACAAAACTAACTGAAACTCTTTTGTTTGCCTTTTAAACAATTTGGGGCTTTCAAGGTATCCACCACGCAAATAACTTACCTTGTACCCACTGAGAAGTTTCTCTTCCAGCCCCTCCAGCTCCCCAGCCCGTCCAAGTCTCCCTTGTCTATCATTTTACATTCAATATCCACTTGGGCACATTGTCTATTTCCCACGTACAAGAGGGAATACGCAGCGTTTGTCTCCGTGTCTGAGTTGATTAACTTAAGATAATGGCCTCAAGTTCCATCCCTATGGCTACAAAAGATATGATTTTGTTTTTCGTGGCTGAAGAGCATTACATTCTGTGTGTATACCACATTTTATGTATCCAGTTCTCTGCTGACGGATACTTAGGCTGACTCCACATCTTGGCTATTGCGAAGATGTTGTGAGAAACATGTAAGTGCAGATATCCTGTTGATGTAATGATTTATTTGCCTTTGGATCGGTACCCAAATGTAAGACTGCTGTCAAATGATAACTAGAGTTTTAGTTCCTTAAGAAATCCCTATACTGTCTTCCATAGGGATTAATTTACGTTCCCACCAACTGTGATGTGCTCACTTTTCTCTGCATCCTCGCCAACATCTGTTATTTTTTAAACTTTTTAATAACAGCCATTCTGACTGGGGTAAGATGATATCTCATTGTGGCTTTAATTTGCATATCTCTGACGCTTAGTGGTTCTGAGCATTTTTTCATATGCTTCATGGCCATTTGTATGCCTTCTTTTGAAAAATATTCATTCATATCTTTTGCCCACTTTTTAATGGGATTATATTTTGTTGTTGTTGGGTTGATGCAATACTGCAGAGCTTGACACAGAACTTTAGTGTGCAGTCTGGAGAGTTACACAGATTTGGATTTAAACACAAAATAAGCTGTTGGTTAGGAGCATGACTTGTGGCCATAAACTTTTTTAAATGGTAGAAATCATTATTTCATAAATGTATTTCATAGAATTTACTAGAATGTAAAATTTATTTCATAGATTCATATTTTATTACTTTAACTATGAATTTTTTTAGCTTAGTCTGTCAGCACTGTTGAGACCAGATCGGTTCAGGGGCCTAGCGGGTCATAAACAAGAATGGAGCAAGCCATGCGCGAGTCAGCTGAGGTGGACCGCATGGGCTTGGATGCAAAGTTTCGAATCCAATAAATCAAACATATGTATTTGGCTTATTAGTGCTGGGCCTTAAATATTTAATTATTTAAGTCACCCAGCTAAAAGCAAATGCTAAGTTAGCAGGATTTCTTTTAATAGTTGTATGTTCTTGGAATAAATCTGCTCTGCCCCAAATCATCTAAAATACTGAAGCTGAACCAAAGCTCTTTGCATACAAGAGATTTCACTGCATATATCTCACTCTGTTGCAGATATGCCCTTTCTCCCGCTTGGAATAGCTGTGGTCAGTAAGGCATCCATGGCAGTGAACTTCAGCATGGGAAGAGTCTACAGTCATGAACTCATACCTACTGAGCTCAGGTAAGACGTGGATTCCACGGAGATAGACAACTGACACCTGCCTGGGATCTCCAGATGTACTTGAGAATAAATGAAATATTGATCCAAAGAAGATCAACTACTTTCTTACCCATATCTGGATGTGTGCACATTCTGCACACTATTCCTACAGACCCCACAGTCCTCTTAGGTTGTATTAAAGTAACCTCAACTGACAACACATAACTATTAGTGTGTTTCTTTCCATGCAATAGCTTTATAATCAAGACCTTCACATTTAAGACTTAAGAATGTCATAGTTGAAAGTGCTTAAAACTTAATGGTGGAATTGATGTTGAAGAACTCAAGAGATAGCAGTATCTCTTGACACACACATGCACACATGTGTGTACACAGAATTCCTCTGCTTTGTTACCAGACATGATAATTTGTGGTGTTCGCCTTAAATTACATCTTAGATTAATATGCATGCATGTGATACATTTTGATTTTAACCAAAAATTTCAAGTCTCACTTCCAAAATGCATTCTTTAACATAGAGAAAGGAAAGTGTTTTTATTGTTTGACTTTGGTTTCTTTCCTTCCTCTTTTAAGCTTTTAAGGGACAAAATGTTAAAAGACTTAGAGAGCAAAAGCAATGCATGACATTATAGCACAGTAACCAGGAACACACTCTCAAGGAATAAAAAATAAGGGAGAAAAGTCAGAGACTTGGAGTCAGAAATTCTGTACTTGAGACACTGATTCATGAACTAATGACTGTAGTTACTAATTCAATGTAGTCTTCCCATGTAAAAAAAAATGGATAATAAACTAAAAAAGTTAGCAGAGTTAAATACTATATTAATTTAAAATGGCACTTGTAAAAAATAAATTATGTAGATGATATAGAATACCAATAGTAAAAGAGTAGATATAAAGATACATACGTCAGTAAATATGCGTGTGTTAAATGTAAGTTGATTAACTATTCCTAGTAAAAATCCAGGACTGTTAGGTTGGGTAAAAATGGCAAAATCCAAGGAATATTATGCAGCAATAAAAAGAATGAAATCATATCCTTTGAAGCTGTAGATCATCGACCTAAGTGAACTGACTCAGAATCGGAAAACCAAACATCTCACATTCTTACTCATGTGTGGCAGCTACAGGGTCACAAAGATGGAAATAACAGACCCTGGGGACACCAAGCCTGGGGACACCAAGCAGTGGGGAGAGGGAGAGGGGCTAGGGTTTGTAAATTACCTATGGGACTTAATGTTCCCTTTCTGGGGAATGGGCCACCCAAGACCCCACCCCACCACTCCACAATACGTCCACGTAGCTAATGTATGTGTGCACCTCCTGAATCTAGAACTTTTAAAAATCTAACTCTGTACTACAATATAAACCTTAAAAATATAATATGTAAAATACAAAGCTTGAAAGTAAACTGATAGAAAATATATAATACACAAAACTAACCAAAAATATACTGCCGTAATGTACATCTCATAAAAATTGGATTTGATGAAAGAAATATTGCTAGAAATGCAGTGTATTATTTCATAAGAAGTAATAAAACAGGAAGGCAAAAAAGACTTAAAATTATGTGATCAAACACTGAAAAAACTAAATGGAAAATAGACACATTCACAATCATATTTTGAGACTTTTAACATATCACTCTTGGGCAAAAATTTAGTAAAAGCATTTGAGCATCATAGTTAACTAACATATATATGACCAAACTGACATATATAGACTGCAATACCAATAAGCTGCACAATGCACATTCTTTTCAAGAAAAAAGTCTAGAAAAATTATTATTATTAAATTATTTATTATTAATTATTGCTATTATTATATTATTTTTAAAAGTCTAGAAAACAAGACTTGAAAAATACTGAGTGACTGAAATAATCTATCACCTAAATGATGTTAACCTAGGAATTAGTAACAGAAATAAACTAGAAAATCATTTTATATTAAGAAACTAGCAACCCACAATAGAAACATGAAAACATAAATATTTTTAAGGCAATGCTAATCAAACAAATATCAAAAGTTATAGAATAACCTAAAGTAGTAATTATTGTAAAATGTATAGCTTTGAAAGCATGTGTCAGAAAATTAAAAAGGTAGAAAATGTGTTTTTCTTCCCCAAAGCTAGAAAAAGTACAGCACAGCACATCCAAAGTAAAAGAAGCCCCTGCAAGCTTGCAAGAATTGTCAACTGATTCTAAAATAGTTTATGTGTTAGGGTCACACTCTCCCACAGGACCTCCAGAATGTTAGGTCAGGCCTGCTGGGGGCGTGGGGTGTCTGGTGTGGGATCTGATGCCACAAGAAAGAGGCAAAGAATTGCACAGAAGTTAGATTAGAAAATACAGTTTATCTAGAAAGTAAATTAGAGAAAGAAGTGATTTACCCCCCCAAGGTAGGAGAGGGGTCAAAAGCTAGGAAACATGGCCTGGCAATAGCTCGAAGAATACATGGTCACACCCTAGTTTAGCAAGGCCATGGCCTCAATGGCCTGGCAGTGGCCAATGGCTGTGCGTAGTTGAATCCTTTTAATCTTTCCCTTTGATGGGGGAAGGTCGTGAAGATGATTGTTTGGTCGTCTGCTCCATGTCACAAAGGGGCAGGTAAGCGCAGGTGATGGACAACCCAGGCAGATAGACGGGTGAGTTAGTCACATGATGGCTGCCATGGCGGTGGGCTAGATGGGAGACAAGGAAAGGGGTTTTTCCTGCAAGAGACCTGTCCGTTGTTTCCAATCCATAATCTTCTTTAGCAAAAAGGTGGTCTTATTATCATTTCTGTGGCTTTGGCCAGCCAAGGGGTGATCTTTGACCTTCCACCTTTGACAAGGAGACTGAAAGTTTCCTAGAGATTATTATGCTAAACCATGAATTGGGCTGTTGGGCTGTCCTTGTCTTACATCTGATGGAGATTTGACAAGGGGATGGGGTAAAGTCTAAGCAAAAATGGCTAGGCTGAGGCAAAAAGACTGCACTAAACTAAGTTTATTCTAGGTTTCGATAGGTACCTCCTTTCAGTATATAAATGCATAGTGTCAAGAGTAGTCAAGAAGATCCTGAGAAGAGCAGCAGGAAATCTCCTTTCATACATGAAGAGCCACTAAAAGCAATGGCCTTCAGTCCAGTGCAATGCTGGTTGAAGGACAAATATGTCAACGAAACACAATAGAAATCCAAAAATGGACACCCACTTAGATGTTAACCTGGTTTAAGGACAAAAATAATATTGCAATGTAGCAAGAAAAATATGATCTTTTGAAAAAACAATCTATGCTAATTAGCTATCCCTACAGAGGAATATGAAATTTGGCTCATATCTTGCAGAAAAATCACTTCCAGATGGATTACAGCTCTGAGTGGGACAGGTAAAATTAGAAGGATATAACAATTATAATGGTCACAGGAGAGGATTTTCATGGCCTTACAATAGACTAAAATGTTGACTAGAACAACAAAAAAAAATCACTAAATAAAATTTTTAAAATAATAAAATGGACTAAATTATCATTATGCAATTCTGTTTAAAAAGGAAAGCTAAATTAGGATGTTTTGAAGGCAGGCTACAGAGAGAGAGATTATATCTGAGGAAGGATTAACCTGAATATATAAAGCAAACCAAAAAGGAAAAGGACAGTTGAAAAACGAACAAAAACCCGACTAGCGTCTTCCAATTAACCAACACAATGGTTAGAAGCAAAAACGTTAGCATTGGTAAATGCGGATTACACTTAGAAAGTGATCTCTGCTCACCCCATCATAGCAGATGGAAGGTAAAAGAAATTAGCAAACCAGTTTGGGAAAAACAATTGGATATCTCAACAATAGTGGCTTTGGTCCAAGAACATGGATCCCTTCAAAAGGGATGACAAACAACCCTCGTACACTGGGTGGAAGTGAAAATTGTTAGAAGTATTTTGTAAACTCTTTATCATCCATTTAAGATTAACCTACTTACACCCTATGGTCCAGAACTTCCTTTGTTGAGTTTATATTCCCCCAAGAAGGCTACACATATTTTCCAAAAGATGAATATCTGAATGTCCAGAGAATCACTGTTGAAATCCTAAAGAATTAAGCCAAATTAGTATCAACACAATTATAATATGCTCAAACAATAGATTCACTGCGGTAGTCATAAGTATGGAGCCCAATTCAATAGGATCAGTGTCCTTGAGAAACATCAGTGACCTCCTTCTTCCTCTCTTCCATGTGCAGAAATTGGCTGGTTCCTTAATCGTAGACCTCTCACCCTCCAGAACTTTGAGAAGGTAAACTTCTGTTGTTTAACCTACTCAGGCTACGGTCTTTTGCCATGGAAGCCCAGGCTAAGACAGAGGTGGTGGGTGATGTGGACGATGGGTGCAGTTGACTTAGACTGGGTTATTTACGGTAGATAAATTGGATCTTGTTCCAATACAGACTTTTTAAAGCAAAAATTAGAAGCCTTGAGCTAGAAAACTTTGGCATCAGAAAGTTGGTATCACTGATATGCAATAATCAAGGAGAAAGAGAAGGAAACTTGACACGAGTTGACACTAGCAACCCAGTCACACAGAGAGCCTAGATGCCCATGGGAGCACAAATGGATTTCCTCTGAAGGGCAGAGTGAACCCACTGAAGGCTTTCCAAATCAAAACGAACTAACTCAAATTCTACTGAACACGCTATGTGCTATTTTGCCATTGGTCAGTAAGTCTCCAATATATACACTGAGCACTGATACAATTCAAATGATACACTGATGGACTTGGGCTGGGTCAGGTGTCAAGAATCATTCTACAAACAATTGTTAGATTCAAAATAAGAAACAGAAATGTCAACTGGGATAGTTTTTGTTTTTTAAACAAGTATTCTCCTTTTGTAGGTCTACTAGTGAAGTTGTGCTTATCTTTGCTAGTGGTCTAGGGGCAGCCCTGGGCTCCCTGGTGTTGATGACTAGACAGTACTTTGCACCGTTGCCAGTGATTACTTACGGAATTCTGCCCATTTTGGCTGTGACTTCTCTCTTCTTCCTACCAGAAACCCAGAATCTTCCTCTTCCTGACACGATAAAAGATGTGGAAAAAAGGTAAGCAGGGGTCCTTTTCTTTTGATGTGTTCGTGAGGAAATTGGCAATAGCCATTATGGCATGACATGGCAACGTGTGAAAGTAAGTCACTTTTATTTTACATGAAATCTGAAAACTTGAATTTGGTCTACTACAACATTGTTAAATATTTACGTATAAAGTATAAGTAAAGATGTAAATATATACTAATACTTACATTTTAACTGTAGGGAATAATCAGAAGGCAAATATTTATAATGACATTTACGATGTTGAAAGCGTTCACATGAAACACAAAAATTAACAGATGAAGGATGGAGACACATGCAAGGCACCTGGATGAGGCAGAACAATAATATTACAAGGTTGTCAGGTCTGGAGAAGTCAACTACAAATTACATCAAACGTAATTGAAATGGCATGTTTAATAATATTGAGTTATTTACTCTAAAATCTATATGAATAAAATTAAAGCCGCTAGAATGATTAGAATATAGAACAAGGTTGAATGGGGAAGGCAGCTTAGAGATGGGTTGAGGAGAATGGTACTTGGATCAATACATATTACACATGACCTGTATGCTAAAAATATGTTATCGGCATAAGAATCAATATGACACACTCACTATCACAAAACAGAAAAAGAAAAGGCAATTCCATGCATGCACGATATATAATAAATACGACATTAAAATAATCAAAAAAGGATGAGATACTTAATCAAAGTTTATAAAAATTTTATGTTAAAAAATATTAAAAAACAAAATTATATTTCTAATTTATAACGGAGAAAAATCAATTGGTTGTATTTTAAAATTCAACTTAAAACCTTAAAATATGAGATAAAAAATTATAAGATAAATATTTATTGACCTCAAGACAGATAATAAAGTAAAAAATGTAAAATATTGTCTATAATTTAGCAAATAATAACTACCAAAAAACCCAGAAGTAATTATCTACAAAATGTAAGGAAAATAAATTAGGACAAATTCAAAAAAAAAAAAAACAGACAAAAACTACTATTCACAAATTAGGAATGTATAAACAGTAAAATAATTAATGAGGAATGTTGCCAAAAATGCAAAGTGTATAGAGGAAATCAGAACATATAATAAACATTTTAAAAATCCTCAATAGTAAATAAAGAGATAATGCAAATTAAACAATTGAATATTGGCAAAATTTTAAATTTTCGTATTCTAATACTAATGGTAATATAATAAATGAAGTCATGAAAACTGCTGTTGAGAAAATGAAAGAGTATACCAACTTCGAAAACTAATTTCACAATATATAATGCAATTACAAATGTGCATATCATATGATCTAACATTTTTTCTAAGCATTTGATCTACAGAACGTCTTAAATATGAACTAATCCATGTTAAAAAAATGTTTATAAGTATACTGTTCTTAGTCTAATAAAATGATACAGAAACACAAATGGCCATTAACAAGAAAACAGATAAATATAAAATTACGAACTCAAGATTAAATGTGTATCACCTGACTACAGGTATATATATTGACGGTGAGTTGAATAATATGGAATTAAAGAAAACTATCACATACGATCTAGACATAACACTTAAAACACACATCGGTCTATGTCCTGCACTGCTCTTGAATACAAATTATAAATAATTTAGATGCATTAAAAATAAACTAGAAGACAGTAAATCTCTTTAAATAAGAGACAGAAAGATAGTGGCCAGGGACTGGGGAGTGACTGCTTAATGGCGATAGTTTTTGTGGTGTGATGAGATGTTCGGAAACGCGACAGACACAGTGGGTGCACAGCACTGTGAATGCCCTGGACTGTACACTGTGTGACGGTTCATCTTTCCCGGTGTGACCTTCGCCTCAGTAATACGACAGACGAACTGTCTCAGTACGTGTCCAGATTCAGCATGGTATTTACCTCGAGTGGAGAAGGATACACACACAGCGTGGGTGTGGGGCCAACCAGACTGTATCCGTTGTGTTTATGATTCTGCAAAGACGCAACCCTTGAGTGGACAGCACTTCCTGTGTCCCGAGAGACTTCTCCTACCGGCTTCCAGAACACACACTCGTTCTCCTCCCTGCTTGCTGCGACTCCTCTGGGTCTGCTTTCCTGGCACCTCCGGTTCTCCCAGCACCTCAGCATCGGGGTGTCCTGAGGCTCCCCGAGGCTCCTTCCTCTCTCTACACGCACTTTCTTGGTGACCTCACCCAGTCTCATACCGGGAAAAGTACAAATAGACAGTGATAACCCTGGATTTTGTCCACAGCCTAAACTCTCTCCAGAACTCAAGGTTAACACGTTCAGCTGCCAAATCCACGCATCTCCTGACTGCAGACAGCCAGGCAGAACCTGGTGAAAACCAACTCCTCACCGTCCCCATGCACCCGCAGGATCCTCCGTCCTGCAGCTCCAGCCTCCTTGTCATCCAGGACGAAGCCCTGCTCTCCTCCGCCGTTCCGTCTTCCTCGCCCTCTGCCCTGAATTCCAAAGGCATTCCTGTTGATTCGATCTTCAAGTGATGTTTAAAAACCTGCCACTTCCCACTATTGTCTGCTAGACAGCATGACCTCTTGCCTGGATAACGGCCCTGCTTCCCAGCAGATGGCTCTACGGCCAGCCCTGCCTCAACTCCATCTGCGCTCAGCACGGACCGCGAAGAAACCCTTGAAAAAGCCACAAAGTCAGGTCTTGTCGCTCTCCTGCTGAAATCCTGCAAGGAATCCCCGCTTTTCCCAGAGTGAGAGGAAGAAACGCTCTTTCCAGTCTTCCCGTTGGCCAACTCCCTCACTTCCAGCAAGATGTGCCCAGGCTCAGAGTCCGAATGAGAGCTCCACTGCCACCCTGGCTCCGGCTGCCACCGGAATCCCCAAAGCCGTTCATCTCCTTCTTGCCCAGACCTGGCGTTTTACCTGTGGCTTTTAACACTACTTAACACTACTCATCCCCTCTTACTGGAAAATGGTGGATTTCTTAAGTCCATCCCTCCCGAGCAGAACGTGAGCATCACAGTTGCGGGAGTCACGAAAGCTTCCCAAGTGTGAGTCACCGTGTGTGCCTCCTGGTAGACACTTAAGCACGCAACGAATGACCTTGTGGGATGTTTTAACCTAGTCCCACACTCGTTCTGATCTGAAGACACAAGCATGTACACGATTATTTTTGTTCTTTGCTTTTTAAAAGCTTCTTGGCCGCTTTTAAGCTTTTGGGTTGTGCTTATTCTTGTCAAAGGCACAGTCGTACATCATTTTAAAAGTCAAGTTTATTGCAAGAAAGCATCATGATGAAAAGCAGCTCTTCTGTGCCACTTCTTTTCTCACTTCCAAGACCCAAGTGTCAGTGCTGGTTTCCTGGGCCTCTCCTCTGTCATTTGCTTGCATATATTTCAAATTATTCTTGAATGCCAATCTTGTGACTTGTCAACAAAAAAACCTACTGACATTAGTCCACAGAAGACAATCGTTTGGGGATCTTACAAGCTTCCTGCTTATGACTTACCGCCTCCCATCCTTCTTTTTCCTCTAAGTCTTTGCTTACATTTATAAGCATAAAACCTCACATTTTCAGACGGAATTGCTTAACTTTCTCCACGTCCTTCCCCACGTGCTCAGCTGACTTTCCAGGGTGCCCAGGAGCCCTTTCCTCCCACAGTCGTCTCTCCTGTACAGCCCCGTCTCCTGCTCCCGGCAGCCCCAGCGCCTGCCCAGAGCTCAGCATACGTGCTCTGCTGGGTTCCCTCTTCCACACCCTCCTGCGGACTTTCCTGTTGCAGCTTGCCTCCGTTTCCCTCAGAATTTCTATGCAGTGCTTTATCGTTTACCAAGTTCTGACATTACTGTTGTGAAGCCTCCTGGCCATCACTGCGTGTTTTCAGTTTTTGAAATAATGTGCCATTGCACGATTATTTTACTTCGGTGGAAAGCACACCTGATGGTACGTTCCCAATCTGAAAAAATCAGGTGATACGGATGAGAAAATCAATTATGTAAAGATACTTTTTCCCCACTGTTTCTGTTTCTTCACATTCCGTATCTGCTGTTGGTTTAGGCCTGTTATACTGATCTCACATATCTTTTCTCTCCTATTTTGAGACTTCGTCTGCTTATTCAGCTTGTGAAAAATTATTCCACATCAACTTCCAAAGCTTCCATTTGTTCTGAATATTCATCTATTAACTTATCATCTCTAAAATTGTCTTTATTGTGGTATAATCATTCTATTTTAATGGCATCCTGTTCCGCTTTGGCAATAACTGTATTACATCTTACCACTTTGATAAAATGAATTATTTTACCTTTTTTTAATAGCTTTAATCCTGCCCTCTATAGTTTTGCTTGCTTTGTTCATTGCCTTTTGTGTTGGAAACTTTTACTGTATATGCTTTGAGGCTTGGTTCCTCATGATTCTCTTCAGAAAGAAAATCCTAATGGAAGCCCTGCTCGTGTACTTAGGGCCTGAGAAATAATAGACTTTGCTGAAAGTTGATCGGAAAGGGAAAACTGCAACAGTAGTTTTTGATGTAGCCCTCCCGTCTCCCCAGCAAAAGATCTTCCAGTCTTGTTCGAGCATCAGCTGCCTCCAAAACCAGTAAGAGTAGCCAAATGTGGTGTAAATGAAAGCGGAAAACGGAGTCCTGTGATTCGTAAAGAGTTTGTATATGCCAGGCTCGGTGGCTCAGCCTGTAATCCCACGCATTGGGAAGCCGAGGTGAGCGAATTGCCTGAACCCGCAGGTTCGAGACCCGCCTGGGCAACTTGGCGAGCCCTCCTCTCTACAATAAATCAAAAAAATTAGCCAGGCGTGGTAGCACGCGCCTGTAGTTCCAGCTACTTGGAAGGCAGAGGCGTAAGGATGGCCTGTGCCTAGAAGGTCGAGGCTGCAGTGGCTGGGAGCATGCCACTGCCCTCCAGTCTGGGCGATAGAGTGAGACTCCAACTCAAAAAAAAAAAAAAAAAAGAGTTTGTACTTACCCTCTCACTGTAATGTCCAAGTGCAGCCAAGTTCCATGATGATTCTCTCCAAGTCCAGAGGCTCACAGTTGAGTTTCTCAGCAGTGTAGCTCTCAGTCTCCTGCCATGGCGAGGAGGCAGCATGGGCTGACCTGGGAAATTTGGGGAGTTCAGGTCTAGACCACCGCAATAAAGTGAATGAATGCCACAATAAAGGGGAGGCATGAAATTTCTGGCTTCACGGTGCATATAAAAGCCTATTGATTGTGCAACAGCATGATGTCTAAAACAAAGTGCATACCTTAATTCAAAATACTTTATTGCTAAAAACTGCAAATGATCGTCTGAGCCTCCAGTGAGTCATAATCATTTTTTGCTCGTGACGAGTGTTGCCTCGACATTGATGGCTGTTGACGGGTCAGGGTGGTGTCTGCTGAAGGCTGAGGTGGCTGTGACAATATCTTAAAACAAGACAGCAGTGTCGTTTGCCCCATCGACCGACTTCCTTTCATGAAAGATTTCTTTGTGGTGTGCAACATTGTTGGCCAACGTTTTGCCCAAGTAGAACTGCTTTCAAATTTCGAGTCAGTCCTTTTAAACCTGCTGCTGCTTGGTCAGCTAAGGTTATGGACCATTCCACATTTTTTGTTGTCATTTGCACACTGTTTGTAGCATCTTCGCCAGGAGTAGGCTCCATCTCAAGAAACCACTTTCTTTGCTCACCCCTAAGGAGCGGTTTTTCGTCTGTTCTTTCCTCAGGGAGTTACAACGATTCAGCCCCATCTTCAGACTCCACTTCTATTTTTATTTTTTTTATTTTTTTGCATTGGAGTCTCACTCTGTCGCCCAGACTGGAGTGCAGTGGCCGCTCCCCGCCACCACAGCCTCAACTTGCTGGACTCCGGCAATTCTTCCGCCTCCGCCTTCCAAGGAGCTGGAAATACAGGCACGCTAACACGCCCGGCTAATTTTTTGATTTATTGTAGAGATGAGGTCTCGCCAAGTTGCCCAGGCGGGTCTCGAACCCGCGGGCTCAGGCAATCCACTCACCTCAGCCTCCCAAAGCACGGGATTACAGGCTGAGCCACCGAGCCCAGCTAGACTCCACTTCTAACATCGGGTCTCTTGCCGTTTCCACCGCATCTGCAGTTACTTCCTCCAGTGAAGCTGTGAAACCCTTTAAGTCATCCATGAGGATTGAAACCAGTTTCTTCCAAGCTCCTGTTAATGTCAATATTCTTACCTTTTCCCACGAATCACAAGCGCTCTTACTGGCATCTGGAATGGTGAATCCTTTCCAGAAGGCTCTCCATGTATTTTTCCCAAATCCATCAGAGGAATCACAGTCTACAACCTCCTGAAACGGTAACCTCCTGAAATGCATTTATTAAATAAGCAGACTTGAGAATCAAACTTACCCCTTGACCCCTGGGCTGCAGAACGCGTGCTATGTTAGTAGGCACAAAAGCAACACACATCTCCCCCTCATACTTCTCCAGCAGAACTCTTAGGTGGCCAGGACATGGTCAGTGGCCAATGGGCAGTGATATTTTGAAAGGAATCTTTTTCTGTGTGCAGCAGTTCTCAGCAGTGGGCTTAAAATACCAAGCAAACCATGAGCCGTAAACGCACGTGCTGTCATCCAGTCTCTGCTCTTCTGTTTCTAGAGCACAGCAGAGCAGATTTCGTATAATTCTTAAAGGCTCTAGAATTTTCTCAATCGTCAGTGAGCACTGGCTTCCACTTAAAGTCACATTGGGTAATTCACAAGAGAGTCAGCCTGCCCTTTGAAGCTTTGAAGCCGGACACTGACGTCTCTGTAGGCATGAAAGTCCGAGACGGGGCTTTCTTCCCACAGAAGGCCGTTTTGTCTACCCTGAAAATCTGCTGTTCAGAGCAGCCACCATGGCTGGATCCTCTGGAGAACCTGCTGCAGCTTCTCCATCAGCACTTGCTGCTTCCCCTGCACTCTTGGGCGACGGAGACGGTTCCTTCCTTAAGCTTCACGACCCAACCTCTGCCAGCTTCAACTTTTCTTCTGCAGCTTCCTACCTCTCTTCACCTCGACAGGATGGAAGAGAGTTATGACCTTGCTCCGGATGAGGTTTTGGCTTGAGAGAAAGCCTTGGGTGGCTTAACCTTCCCAGACCACACCCGCGATAAGGCTGTCTCGGTTTCTCATCCTTCATGTGTTTGCCGGAGCACTTTAACTTTCCTCAAGAACTTCTCCTTTACAGTCACACCTTGGCTAAGTGTTTGGCCCCAGAGGACTACCTTTGGGCCTGTCTTGGCTTTCGGCATGCCTTCCTTATTAAGCTTAATTATTGATCTGAATTGAGGGACATAGGAAGCCTCCTTTTTCTTGAATGCTGAGAGGACATTGTAAGGTGGTTAACTGGCCTAATTTTAATACTGCTGTGCCTCCGGAAGAGGGAGACCCTGGGAGAGGGGAGAGATGGGGGGGTGCTGCCAGTGGACAGAGCAGCCAGCCCCCACACAACACATATCTGTTGTCTGCTGTCTTACCCGTGTGTAGTTTGTGGTGCCCAGTTAGAAGCCTAAGGAGCCGGGCTTGGTGGCTCAGCCTGTCATCCCAGCACGTTGGGAGGCCGAGGCGAGAGGATTGCCTGAGCTCACGGGCTCGAGACCCACCCAGGCAACTTGGTGAGACCTTGTCTCTGCAATAAATCAAAAATTAGCCCGGCGTGGTAGCACACCTGTAGTTCCGGCCACTTGGAAGGCTGAGGCGGAAGGATCGCTGGAGCCCAGCGGGTCGAGGCTGCGGTGGCCAGGAGCAGCCACTACACTCCAGTTTGGGCGACAGAGTGAGACTCCAACTCAAAAAAAAAAAAAAGAAACTTCAAGGGTCACTGATCACAGATCACCGTACAGATACAGCAAGAATGAAGCAGTTTGAAATACAGTGAGAATTTCTAAAGTGTGACACAGAGATGTGAAGTGAGCATATGCTACTGGGAAACCGGCACTGATAGATTTGCCCAGTGCAGGCTGCCACAAACCTCCAATGTGCAAACCAACAATAGAAACACGGTATCCACCAAGCACAGTAAAGTGAAATGTAAAAGAACATGGCATGCCAGTTGCACCTTCAAGTGTGAGGTCAGGAAGGCTTTCGACTTAGCCTGGGGTTACTGTCCACACCCTCCCTTCCACCTTCCAGGCATTCGGAACTCCTTGGGCTAGCTGCTTGGGCTACTCAGGTTCCTGGTTAAGGATTCCTCTTTAGGTTTTTTGTATCTCCCCCCACGGTGAATCAGTGACCCTTCATCCACCCCCGTTCTACTGTTTCTCACTGTTTCTGTTATAAAGTGTGTAAGAATAGGTATTGGAATTTGGTGACTATTTTAATTCCCCTTTAGACAAAAACGCTGACTCCTATGAGCTTCTGATCCCTCCCTTGTTGTGGGGCTGTGTTGCTTTTTCTTTTGTTTAATATATATTTTTTATTTTTAAATTGTGGGGTACAATTAAGGGTTAGGTATACAAATATGCATTGTGCAGGTACCCTTGTTGATGAGGTGTGAACCCCCGTCCCCAGACAGATATTGACGACCGTTAATCCCACCTCCCTTCCCCTCCCTGCCCCCCCATAGTTTCAGCCACTGTCAATCCTTTTCGTACAGTATTATGATAATTGTTCAAGGTCTACTTATGTGTGAGAACATGTGATGCTCAGATCTTTGTTTCTGTGAGAGATCACTCAGTATTATAAACTCTAATTCCATCCAGGTTGCTGCAAAATTCATGATTTTGTTATTTTTTATGGCTGCGTAATATTCCATTGTGTATATGTACACTCCACTCGTTTTATATCGGCTAAAGTGGAAACGGACAGGAGATTCTAGTTAGGGAGATACAGGAGGCTGCTTCCTGACAGGTGGTCTGCTTGGCTTTGGTCAAGCTCCTCAATGCTTTAAAGCCTCAATTTCCCCACGTGTAGTGTGAGGGCAACTTCTGCAAACAAGTTCAGCGAGTTGTGCCAAGGAGATGCCACATCTGAGGTTAGTAAGGTGTCATGGGACAGGCAAACAAATCATCCTGTTTTCCTGGCGCCACTGTAACTCCATCCCTCGGCTTCTTCCGTTGCAGAGCCAGGTTCCGTGTCAGAGAAGCACCAAGAAGTGTCCTCTTGGGAAAGACTGAGTGCTAAGGGGGCCCCGTGAGTTACGCCACTCAGAAAAGGAAGAAGGGCTTCGTGGGGCGCCACCCCCGCGGGGGTCTGTCTGTCCCTTTAAGACCTGGCCGCGCGTTAACCCCTGGACGGGCTCACTGCCATCTTTTGATCTAAACAGCTTGTAGGACAGTTTCTGAAATCAGGAAACGTAGTTTCCAAATTATACCTAGGCCTGCGTTAACTGCTCCTTCACGAGAAACTCCCATTACCCTTCAGGAATTCCACTGACTCGTGTATCCACAGGATAATGTGCGTTTCCTGAGTACTTTAGGCTGATTGAGAGGATTCTATGAAAATGGCTAACAAAATTGATTTATGAAATAGAACGTTACATTTTAATTGAAACGACATAAATGGAGAAAAGTGCAACAATCATAGGTATACATTTTCATGCTTTTCACAAAATAAAGACATATTTAACCAACACCCACATTAAGAAATGAGATATTACCAACATTTCTCGTTTTCTAAACCCCATTTTTCACCAAGTCCCATCCCACCCCCCGCCACCAAAGAAGCCGCTACTGGACTACAAAGCCATTATTTAGTTTTGCTTGTTTCTTGTTCTTGATTATTAAAATGTTGAGGTATGATTTGCATGTAATAAAATTTGCAAATCCTAAGTGCTTAGTTAAATGTTTTGAAAATTGCGCGCACTGACTCATCACCGCCCAGATCAGGAAGGGTGCGCTCCCTCTTCAGAAGCTTCCCCCTACCTCCTTTCAGCCAGTTCCTCCTGTCCTCACTCACAGCCTCTGTTGCGGGACAGCCATTTTATGATTCTTATCACCATTGGCTAGTATTTCCTGTCTTGAGACTTAATAGAAATATAATCACACATGTCAAATTTCCTTGCATCTACCTTTTTTCATACAAAGTAATATGTTTGAAATGGTCCGTGTTGTGTTGGTTTTTGCTCATGGCCATGTAAGAGTCCATTTATGAATGTAGCACAATTTGATTATTCACAAGGGGTGCCAAAAATAAATACGCATTTTAAGTATGACGTTTACTCAAAAGACGGCATTAATCAAACAAATGCTAGCGTCACCACACGACAGACAGGACTGTCAAAGAAAATGGAGGAAGTATGGTTGAGTGAATGTCATACAACACATTGCCACCGTAATTTAATTCAACTTTGAAAAGTAATACATAGATAACATCTCTTAAGGTGTGTATACATTTTGGGCACCCCCTGTGTATTCCTGTTGATGGACATTTGGGCTATGGCCAAATTTGGGCTAGTAATCAGCCACAACTGAAAACAAGGCAAGGATTTCCTCTGTAACCATTTTATTGAACAAAGTCCTTGGAGTTTTTTAGCTAGTGAATAGGAAAAGAAAGAAGAAGACAGAGAAAAAAATACAAAGTGCCCACACAGTAGAGTAGGAAACAAAATTGTCCCTATCTCCAGGTAGCATGACTATATAGACAATTCCAATAAATCTACAGAGAAAAGTCATTGCACTGATTAGTGGATTCAGCAGGAATGCAGAATACAAAGTGAGCATATAAAGATAATTGCATTTGTATACACAAGCAATGCACGTGAGGAAACAAATTAAAAACATAATCCACTTGGAATCATTCAAAAAACGAAAGGCTTAGGTGAAAATCTAATAAATACATACAGAACTTGGACGCTTACAGAACCAAAACGCTGTCATCAAAAATCAAAGAGAATCTAAATAAACAGAGAGGCACCATGTTCATAAATTAGAAGACTCAACATAGTAAAGATTTCAATTTCATGCAGATTGGTGTTTTTACCAAAATTCCAACAGCTCTTTTTTTAAATTTGTTTAAACGTTTCCACGGGAAGGCAAAGAAATTAAAATAACTGCCCTAACCCTAAATTGTACCCCACGTCTTTAAAATTTTTTAAAAATTGTAAAAGGAATTTAAACAGCTAAAGCAAATATTGCAAATATGAAAGATGTTGGGGACTCACCAGCTGATTTCTAGTCTTTCCCGTAGCTATGTTATTAAAGCTGGCAGGCTATTTGTGTTAAGACCCAGAGAGGAGAATGGCAAACTCACAAACAAACCAACACAAATATGCCCAAAGAGACTTTGGTGTGCAAAAGCAACTCAGTGGAGTCAAGGGACCCACTCCAAGGCAAGATGCCGGCCTGACGAGGCAGTGATGGCCCCCAGAGGTCATGGTGGAGGGTGGAGGACAACGCGTGGGCTTGTGATGTCGCTGCCTTCAACTGGCAGAATGTTTTCAAGCTTCATTTAAAACCCTTCAGCACAGAATATTGAGCTGAGTTTTAAACTGTATTCGTTTTCCACAGCTGCTGTGTAAAATGAGCACACAATCTGTGTCTTAAAACAGAACAAGTGCTACTACCTTACAGTTCTGGAGAACAGACATCCCATCTCAATTTCACCGGTCTAAAGCCAAGGCCCAGCAGGGTCACGCTCCCTGTGGAAGATCCAGGGGAGAAGCTATTCCTTGCCTGCCCCAGGTTCTGGAGCCAACTTCCTTGCCTTCGAGGTTGGGGACTCCCTCCTCCCAGTTTACAGCCACCAGCCCAGCATCTGTACATCGGTCTCTGTTATCGTCCCACTTTTCCTCTGCATCAAACTTCCCTCTGCCTCTCCGTCAGATCACTGGGGATTGCAGTTAAGACTCACTGAAAAATCCAGGGTTGTCCTCCTGATTACAAAATCCTTTATCGCATCTGAAAAGCCCCTTTTGCCACAGAAGGTAACATTTACAGATTCCAGGAACTGGGACTTGGCTATCTTTCGGAGCCATTTTTCAGTCTAACACTCATACCTCACGATGAAATTAACAAAGTGCATCACAGACTTTAACATCCATTGCAAGTCCTTGAATAACATCCTGGCCTTTAGCGATGTTTTGTTGTAATGTTGACGAGGGGTCCACGGTCTGCGTGGGGCCCAGGGTATTCCTTGTGGCACGTGGGTTTATCCTGGGCTCTCCAGCTTCCTCTCACACCCTAAAGCTGTGCACGTAGGGGACTGGCATGTCTGAGTCGTCCCAGGGTGAGTGTGCATGGGCTGTGTGGTTGCCTCCTGTGATGGGATGGCGCCCTGTCTGGCGGGTCCCGGCTTGCTCTGTGAGCTGCCAGCACAGACGCCTGCCACCACCACCCTGAACTGGGAGAGGCGTCAGTGACCGTCTTACTTGAGTGTGTTCATCCTTCTTAAAAGTATTATAGCTCACATTCATTTAAATGTTTACTATTGGAAGATTTAGACGTTTGGTGACGTGTTTGCGACCAGCAATGCTGTAGGACTGCACGCTTGTTTATATCAACTAGCTTATGACGAAATTGGTTTTGTTATATGTCGTTTCACTTAAGTCTCAGTTTTCAAGAACCTATCAATGATATTGAGTACTTGCTATCAATATAAAATGTTTACAAGAACACATAGAAGAAAATTTTCAGAATATGTTGTTAGAAAAAGACTTCTTTTTTTAAAAAAGCAGGATTTATTGAGAACAGAAACGCTCCCACAGTGGGAAGGGACCCGAAGGGCTTGCTCAGAAAAATGCTTCTTAAATTATATCAAAAGCATGATTCATAAGAGGAAGAATTGAGAAATTGGGCCTCATGAAAATTTAGAAATTTTGCTTTGTGAAAGACTCTGCTAAAAGGATGAAAAGACAAGATGCAAATCAGAAGAAAATATTTGTAAAGCACATAGCTAACAGAAGATTAGTGTCCAGGACATACAAAGTAACAGAAAAACAACAATTCAATTAGAAAATAGACAAAAAGACATGAAATGGTATTTTACCTAACAGCACACACAGATATCAAACAATTAAAAGAGAATCTTTGCTCATCATTCACCAACAGAAAAATGCATAGGAAAACCCTCAATGGCATATCAACACATTTCTATCTGCACAGGTAAAATAAAAAATAGAGGCTGTTGGGTGTCCCAAGGCTGGCAAAGATGCTGGGAACCAGGATCACTCACACATTGTTGGTGGGACTTTAAACTTGCAAAGCCATTCTAAACACGTTATGGAAATTTATCAGCAAGCTAAACATACAACAATTACACCCTTGGTCATTTACCCCAAAGAAATGAAAAACTATGTTCACACAAAAACACGTACACAAATGTTTATAGCAACTTTATTCATAATAATCTCAAACTAAAAACGTATCAGATGTTCTTTAATGGATGAATGTGGCCACACATGTGGCTTATTCATAGCATAGACCACGACTCAAAAAGTAAAATAAATGATTATTGATATGATAAAAAAAATAGAAGAAATATACAGAGAACTATACTGAGTATAAAAGCCCAACTGTGATTGTCAAACCTGTGATTTCATATATGGAACACTCAGCATGTCAAAATTATACAAAGGGAAGACAGGCTACTAGTTGCCATGTGTCAAGAGGGAGGGTGGCTGAGAAAAATGGGTGTGGTTGTCAAAGTGCCGCAAAAGTGGCTCTCGTGGTGATGGGAATATCCTGGATTTGTACTGTCGCAATATCCGTGCCCTGCTTGAGAAGGTGCACTATTCTTTTGCAACATGATACCACTGGAAGACATGAATGCAGGTACAGAGGTCATTCTGTATAACCAACCACAAAATTTGCATGAGTCTGCAATTACCTCAAAGTAAACAAACAAAATGTTTCAATCCTTTCAAAGAGAGTCATCTACCTCACTTCTGCACACAGTCATTGGCTAGAAAGAGTCATATAATGGTCAAGAATCCGCCCAGATGAGAGCAGAACCAGTCTATTGAAAGCATTAGAGATGTTTACCAGTCTACTCTCTCTCTCTTCCAGTGCTCTCCCACACACATATTCGTACACACACGTAATCCATATTCAAGTAAACGGCTCGTAAGTTCCATCTGTTGCTGCATGCTCCTCCAAGTTTGGAAGGCTTATATGATGCCCAGCAGCCTCCACACCATGTCCTTGCCTGTCTATTCTTGATTCAAACATTTAAGGACTAAAAATAAAATGTTTTCCTTACCACACACATGGAAATATCATAAAAGAGAAGAATGACTAATGCACAATATTCACTGCTGCAAAGCAGTTCTGGTAACCCAGGTGCACATTCTGGGGGCAACTTTATCATGGGAATAGTGCTTTATTACCAAATTTTAAAAAGGTTTTTAAAAATTACATTTCCTTTATAATGTCCCTGTGGATTTCAACTCAGCCTCTTGGTCATTGTGGAGAAATCTCTCAGACTCCAAACTAGGCACTTTCTACTGTAGGTCCGGGGACCAAGTGTCCCAATAATTTTCAAAAGAGACTGAACAGTTTTGTTCACCACTGCATTTTCATCACCTGATAAGATGCATACTATACATTGTTATGTAGAGTCAAAGGTGGGTCAATGTGACATGCATTATTTTCATGTGAGTAGGTAACATTTTGACACAGTCAGCAAGAGCCACAGGTAAACAGAAAGAGAAAAATACATTTATGTTTATGATGGTCTTACTACAGCAATTGAGAGACTGAGTCTCTACTGAAAAGAAAGAAAATGATTGGCTAGGTTGGGTATTGTTGGACTATTGTAGGTTTGCAAAACAAACTAGCCAATGATTGGTCTTCCTAACAGCAATAAGATGGCAACAATAAACTGCATCCAATGAAATTTCAAGAAGCCAGGGAGCTAGTTTGGCCCTTGAAGTAGAGACACGAAGTGTGAAAGCCAGACAGCCCCTCTCCAGTATTAAGAGACCTTGTGATGTGCAGCCAGAGGGTGCGTAGACTGCACACCGAACTTAATGGAAGAGCAGCACAATTCGCAGACATTTAAAGAAAGCTGATTCGCACACTTGGCCAAATCTCTTACCTCAAACCCAGAATCCTGATAAAGTGAGGTCATGAGACTTGAATGTGGTTGCACCCTGGTGTCTATCCTGTGGTCAGGAGACTCCAGAACAGATGGTAGAGAACACAGGTGATGAGCAGCCATTAAATCTTCAGGAAGAATTCCCTCTGTCGGGCTCTCGCTCATTCCACTAACTCTACTCTCATATTTTCTCCAAAACTGGGGCCGATTAGAATCTTGAGGAAGCACAGATTTAAAGTGATATGTCAACTGAAAGGGGCAGTGCGTAGGGCTTGTTCTGGCAAGTCGTGGGGAGGCACAGAGCTCTCTCTCCCGTCCCAGTTCCTTGAGCAGCAGACCCACCGCATGCAGGGGCCAAGGGTCTCCTGGTGGGCATCGCCAGTGTCCTGCTCAGAGCCCTCCAGCTCCTTTCATAGCTCTGTGCCCCAGTGTCTCAGCTGGAGCTGCCACAACCAAGTACCATAGACCGGCGTCTTATACACAACAGAAATGTATGTCTTACAGCTCTGGAGGCTGGGGGTCCAAGGTCGAGGCTCCCAGAATCCGTGTCTGGTGAGGACAGGCTTTCTGGCTCCAGATGGCACCTTTTGGCTGCGACTTCACTTGGCCAAGGGGGCTCGCCATCTCATCAGGCCTCTTCCGCAGGGTGCTGGTCCCACCCTGCTCTGCCTTCATGACCAGTCCCCTCCCACAGTCTCCACCTCTGTATACCATCACAAGGGATTAGGCTTCCACACGATTCTTGAGGGGAAGAGACAAACACTCAGCCCATAGCCACCCGTTTTCCAAGCCCCACCCACCAGCTCTAGTCAAGACATGGGAGCCCTCATTTGGAAAATTAGACATAACTACAAGCCTTAGGTCAAACCCTGACATCCTCAGATGATCCCTGTTGGACTCGACTTTTTTCTATGGCTGACAGGGTTTGTTATATGAAGTTATTCCCTTAAACTAAATATGCATATTGTATACATTATAGAAATACTTATTTAATATATAGAAAGTAGTTAAGTAGCAAGAAATAATTTGGGGGGCAAGGGTCCCCCAAACATCCTTTGCCTCTATGTGAAACAAACTCTGAAGGGAACTTCATGTTCTGGAGTATGCATGCCAGTTATTACCCCATGAACTCTCAGAAAGGCTCTTTGGTGTCAGGATGAGGATTTCTCTTCTATCACAGATACCAACAGCCAGATTTTCCATCAGCTCTAGTCAAGACACACTTTCCCCTTCCCTTTCAATTCCCTCTTGTCCCTGATCCCCCAATTCAGAGGAACTTGGAGAAATTTAAGTAGGGAATGTAGTCAAACACAGACACATTTTTATACCATCCCATGGGGTTAGATTTACGCACACACATGCGCACACACACACACACACACACACATCCATGTTAGTCAATAAGACTATGGAATATAGGTCAGGACCAAATTGCCCACTGGTTACAAGAAAATCTGAATTAAACCTGAATCTTGATATTAGTTTTTACTTAACTACTTGATAGCTGCAAATTTGACTCTTCTAACACCAGAATCTGACAAAGAAAGCGATGGCGTCTTCCAAATATATTCTCCAGGGCAGAGAAGGAAGATCAGATAAAAGTGTTGAGAAATGTGGTAAGAAAAACCTGCTTCGTGAACAGCTCACAGTGCATTCACCCTGTTCGCTGAACTGGTCAAACGAGTGGTTTTGCCAAGGCTTGGAGTTAGCCGACTCCTACTTAGCGTTTTTGGCCTCCTGACTCTCTGTGCTGGTTTTTCTCCGGATCGATACTTGCTCACTTCAAGGATCTTGCTGGAAATGAATGAATAAACACCCTCAATTTCTCTCTTTTGGTTTATACATTTTTTATGATTCACAGAATATGCATCAAGTAGCCAGGCCTTCAATACTTAACAAGTAACAAGCGGTTATACGCTGTGGTTATTTGCTACAGAGGCTTCCTGAGAGAAGAAAGAAATGCATACTATGTCTTTACTCCAAGCTGTTCGTGTTTTCTTTTTGTGTTGTGATCCTTTTCTTCTTGAGTGACTAAACCTTACCTTTCTACCCAAATCTGCCCAAATTTTGTCTGTTTCCCGCTCAATTGTATGAAGGTTTTTTTTGTTTGTTTCAAGACCACAACTTAAGTAGCTCTTCATGGCAGGTTTTCAGGGAGTGGCGTTCTGGTTCTGTACTCGCTCCTGGGAGCAGCTCTCCAGGTGGATTCTGTTTTACATCTTTATTCCCCCTGGAATCTGGAACACATGGGGAGGCAGTGTCTCTCTCGATCCCTGCTGTAATTCCAGGACTTGGCAAATGACCTGGAACCTAATAGTCTCCCAGGGTTCAAAGCACTAAAACAAATCAAATGTCTCACCAAACATTTAGCCTTTTCTCCAGCAACAACAGGTCTTCTATTTTCCTACTTTCAGTTGGCTGGGAACTTAATGTTTTTATTTACGTTTTTGAGTGGGATTTAGTTTGTGATAGACAACCACTTATATCATTGAGCCAATCAGCAGTCACGTTGAGGCAAAGGAACGGAGCACCTGTGAGTGGCTGCTTTGCCAACAGGTGAGAGTACGTTCAAAATAGTTTAGTGTGGCTTCCTTCTCTCACACACATACACACACATCACTGTCACTGTCAGGGAGGAATAATTGACAGGGAGAAACTGAGGCTTGCGAGACACATGATGGAACTTTCTCAAGAGCAAGATCGGGTCTTCACAGCATGGTGGTAGCAGCAGATTCTGAAATGTGGGGGGAAGCGGTACAATATTTTATTTCGCATCAGTAACTTTTTTCTTTCTCTTAAAAATTAAGGAATCCAAAAGTCAGAAATGCTGTTTTCAAATCCAGAAATAAGAGGAATGAAACGTAAACTATCAAAGACAGTTTAAAGAAAATAAATCATCAGTGAGTTACCTGGGTTTTTTTTGTTTTGTTTTGTTTTTGAGTTGGAGTCTCACTCTGTCGCCCAGACTGGAGTGCAGGGGCCGCTCCCGGCCACCGCAGCCTCGACCTGCTGGGCTCCGGCAATCCTTGCGCCTCAGCCTTCCAAGTAGCCGGAACTACAGGCGCGCTACCGCTCCCGGCTCATTTTTTGATTTATTGTAGAGATGAGGTCTCGCCAAGTTGCCCAGGCGGGTCTCGAACCGCAGGCTCAGGCAATCCACTCACCTCGGCCTCCCAAAGTGCGAGATTACAGGCTGAGCCACCAAGCCCGGCTGTGAGTTAACCATTGAGGAAGAAGAGTGAACGGTTCCCCTGGAGTCACGCCTTCTCTGCTGGAAAGGCCAGGATGCTCTAAGTCCCAGCACCACAGGACTCACGGTCTCCGGAGCCTTTGTGCCGCCCCGACCTCACTTCTGGGTCTCTGCCTCCCTTCTGGAAGGAGGCCGTCAGAGTCTGCCTGTTGGCTGATTATATCTGGCAACTGGGATAAAGCACTGAAGGAAATGAAGAAATTACTCCTTTAAATAAAAGAAGAGATGTAGAAAAAATGCCATGGAAGTAGAAAAAGAAAAAAGATATCTTAGAGTTTCTTTGTCATCATGAAAAAGTCAATAATAAGCAGTACTACCACAATCAAAGCATCAAAAAGTAACCCAAAGTATTAAACTAAAACACAGACAATGGCAATGTTGAGCTTCTCTGGCCAGGAGAGAAGGGAAGTGCCATGCTGTGAACCCACAGCTGGAGACCACCAGGGAGTGGGGAGTGAATGGACAAGGCAGTCACGGTAGAGAGCTACGAAAAACAAAATCGTGGCGTCCCCTGTGAGCTCAGGACCACTCCCTTGGAAGTTCGACGACGGCACTGGTGTGCCCAACCCCGATGCCTCTCATAATCTCTTCTCATATTTCATAGTCTTGCACTCTCTAATGTCTCCTTGTTCTGCTTTTTGATATAAGGAGACAGAGTAGAAAAACCCTCCCTATGTTGTTGAATGGCAAAGATACTAAGAGAGAAATTGCCACGGAAGGGAAAGCATTGGTGATCACTCTTGACCTTGGACTGAGGACGAATGACTGGATTATAAAAGTTTACCCTCTATAATGATTGGAGAGCATGGTTCTAAGAAACAGCCTGTATTTCGGTCTGACCCACAGTGAAAGCCTTAGATGTCCAGCCTAACTTAAGTGGCCCCAAAAAGCCCATCTCCAAAGGGTTTCTGCGGTTGCTTTCCCATTGCAATTGAGCATGGAGACATCGTACAAAGTAAGACAACTTGAAGACTATGGCTTTCTTCCTTCTCCTCGTAGTACTTTCTGGATATCTGGGGGGAAATGAATAGATAAAAGTTGAATCAATGAGCTAGTCACCTGGAAAGGATAGCTTACACCTGTAATCCCAGCGTCTCCAGAGGCTGAGGCAGGAAGATCACTTAAGGCCAGGCGCTCAGGACCAGCCTGGGCAGCGTAGCGAGATCTTATCTCTAAAAAAACAAAAAAGAGAGAGAAATTCCCCAGAGTATAAACATTGTGCCAGATGTCAAGTAGACAGCTGTAATTAATTCTTCTCAGAGACTCACATATACAGAAACCATACAGCTGACGGCATCCTCTGAGTCCTGGTTGGGATGGAGACCCTCAGCTGTCGGAGGTTGGAGGGCTTCCGCTGTCGGGTGTGGCTTCAGACGTGGGGTTGCCAGGGAGTAGGACACAGCCACGGTGAGCAAGGAGGCTGCTGAACCATTCCCCACTAGGTCACAGGGGATGACAGGAGACTTAAAAATATACCAAGGATAGGTTTCAACATCTGAAATTCCCACTGTCGCCTAAGGGTTGCAGAAGTTCCTCCAATGCCATGGCTTAAGACTGCAAGTATCGGTTGAAGAATAATAGAGTTTTCAGCGTAGAAATGACAGTTTAAAAAATCTTTAATTAACTGATTAAGAAAATGTTTTTCTAAACGAGAAAGTTAGAAAATCAAAGCTTCCAGGAATTATTTTTTCATCAGCAAAGTTTACTTTCCCTGTCTTCTTAATAAGTGCTGGAAGCCAGTCGGATTATGTTCATTTCACTGAGATAAACGTGTCCCATTTCAGAGTGACAGAGATTTTAAAGAAGAAACATCCCTGAGAAAGCAAGCTGAATTTATGCCATCGTTAGCAACTACAGTTAGCATGCAGTGCAATGTCTCATGCTCAACTCTCAGGAAACGGCGTCCTTCTAAAATTGTAATTGGCAAATAAAGATTGCATATATTCAAGGCAGACATGTTGAGGATTGTGTAATGATGACCACGATCAAGTTCATTAGCTCCAGAACTCGTTCATCTCATAAAGGAAGGTTTGTGTCTCTTGCCTCCCGGTATCGCTTGCCCCCAGCCCCTGGTGAGTACTGTTCTAGACTTTGCTTCCACAAGTTCACATAAGTGAGATCATATGTTGTCACTTTATTTTCTAATTGCATTATCTCACTCATTGTCTTTTTAGCATTTCTCAGAAATGCTCCACAATTTTATTTATAAAAATAACTGGAATTTGTCAAATTATACCTAACCTTTGTGATCAGGTTTACAATTCACTCTTCTAGGAAGCTGACACTATTAACTCTGGTCTTTCTCGTTCTTTCGTTTTCATTAATTACTTTGAAGTACTGTGTCTGAAACTCTCATTTGGCTTCTCGTCTCTGCTTGCATGGGCAGCATTTTCGTCCGTAAGTCTTGGACTCTTGACAAGGCAATTCTAGAACCTTTCATAAGCTAAGAACTTACAAGGCTATGGCTGGTTTCCCTTTTATCTAAGGTTCTCTGTCAAAATTAGATCACATGTAGAAGTAAGCAGCCATCAGCTGTGCCATGCTGATGTCCTGTGCAGGTGACAATCACCTATGAAGTCCCACTGAGAGAGAATGAATGGAAAACAGTAGGTAATAAACAGCTAAACATGTCAGCCATCGACCTGTGGTAGCTGTGAGCGTGCCACTGCACTCCGGCCTGAGTGACAGTAAAATCCCAACTCCAAAAAAAGAGCATAATTGATGGTCTGATTGACTGGCAGTCATTTTACATTACTGGCCACATGCTATATTCTAGGCACCATTTCAGAAGTGGTCAAGGCAGAGGCTGCCTCTGTCCTAAAAAATTTAAAGTCTTTATTAAATTCAGTAAGTACTCGGAAGAATTTAAGTAGCTGGAGAATCGGTTGATACATAACAGTTTATTTTTCCTGCCTCCATTGCACTCAGAATTTTTTCTTACCACCCCAGCAATAGCATTAAATTTTTGTAAAAGTTTTCTAAGGAGATCACATTCTTAACTTTGAGATCCAAATAGTCCTTGGTTTTTAAAATAAGTGTTATTTTGATATTCAAGAATCGTGTTTTCCGTGCAAAACATGTCATTATTAATAATATCATTATCTTGAAAGAATTCCATGCTCCAAGGCGATAAAATAAACCACAACTCAGATCGTGATGTGTCTGTGAGGATATAAATGCAAATGTCTGGTGATAGAGAAAACGGAGGGAAACCCCCACCAAGTGAAGTGAATCGAAGGAGCTGGAAAAAGATGAGAAAGGAGAAGAGGTGGCCCTCCTGTGCCCTGCTGCAATCTCATTCGTCAGGACGAGTTCTGGGTCGCAGACTGACAGTCACAGAAGCTCCCTGGAACCATGAGTGTGTTTGTGCTTCGCTACTGGGATGCACACCAAGGAGAACTGGCGATGTCTGTGCTCCCAGGTGAGCCTCTGGCGGTTCGAACCGTGGTCGGACACGTCTGGGAGGCAGCCAGCTGAAGCAGAGCCCAGAAGACTCCAGTGCTGAAGCGGCAGAGGAAAAGATCTACATGTTTTCTGTGCTTGCAGGGGAGGTGATCACTTGAATGAGAAAACCTGAAGAGTCTCCCTACTTAGGAAGACCAGTGGCAGGGTGCTGTGGTCGACACCCTGGGACATCAGCCATAATCCATGTAACTAGGGTGTGTCAACAGAGGACACTCTTCAGTTCTCTACAACTAATACAGATGTAAAGAGATTCTTCTAGAAGACCTTCAGAAGTGACTTAGCAGTGCTCGTTTTAAAAACAAATAAACCTTATTTATTAAACCCATGAACCTTATTCAGTTGATGCAACCAAGATTAGACCTGGAACATATAAGGCGACTTGGTTTGAGGGAAGTTAGGACCAAAGACAATAATGGCCCAGAATAGGATTCAGCAAACTAGCCCATGGGCCAAATCTTGCCTACTGGCTACTTTCGTAAATACGTTTTGCTGTCACACAGCCATCCCCGTCAATGACTTACCGTCTATGGCTGTTTTCTTGCTACAGCGGCAGAGGAAAGTACTTGTGACAGAGACTCACAGAGCCACATATTGCTATCTGACCCTTCAGAGAATAATTTGCCACCTCCTGGACGGGACACAGACCACTACCTCCTCTCACAAGCCTAGATGTCTCTTGAGGGAAAAGAAAAGAAAATATTCGAGCCTAAGAATTCAACCAGAAGGAGAAAACGTAACCTGTAAGTCCTTGAATTTAAACCACACGCTGCCTTGACTTCACAAGGTTGACGTTTTAATTCCCGCAGAATGAAGATTTTGAAACTAGTTCACTTTAGTGGTAGAGAACTGAAGAGTGTCCTATATTGACACACCTTAGTCACCTGGATTACGGAAGTCCCACCTGGCAGAAGAGTGATGTGTGCTGGGGGAAGGTATACAGTCCAAAGAAAATGCGGAATGTGGGCTTCAAAATGGCCAGAGGGATGAGGAACAATCCTTGGAGCAATGACCTGTACGCTGAGGCATGAATCATGAACCGAAGGCAGAAAGCAGGTGGAATTGGGAGGGAAGAGAGTATTCCAAGCAGACAGAGAGCAATGGAAAAGCCCCGATTAGGAAAGGCGGCAATCGTGTCATCCAGGAAAACGAAGACATTCCCAGAGGCTGACGTACAGTCAGCCGGGAGAGGAGCGCTCATGAAAGAGATCGGAGAGGTGGAAGGAGCCAATGGAGGCCAGTTGCAGGGGTAAAGAGATTCTTCTGGAAGGCCTTCGGAAGTGTCTGAGGAGTGCGATTCAAAAAATAAATAAATCTCATTAGCCTGCCTTTCGGATCGAACTCCATCCAGCAGCAAACTGAGGAGGGGGTTAGAGGGGTGCAGACACTGACAGGGGAGACCAGCGAGCAGACTGTTCAACTTCCGGATGTGACGACGGTGGCTCAGACTTGGTCGGTGGCGATCGTGACGGAGAGTGCTGAGCGCAGCTGGGGAAGGTTTGGAAGATGAACCCTGCACATCTCCGCGATTATTGCATGCGGAGGCTCTGTTGAAGGCAGAGCCAAGACGAATCTCAGTTTGGGGTTTAAATAAGTGGCCAGATAAAAGTAACAGGCTCTGCGAAAGAGACCCTTGGAAAGCAGGGTTACAGCACAAACGCTTCCGTTCAGCTCTGAGCGGGACGCCCTAGGCAGCCGCATGGAGCGGCTGTGCGGCGACTTGGATAGAAGCACTACTGCTCTTGGTGACCCCGTGGCGCATGGTAGGAGTGTGATCGTTGTTCCCTGAAAGAAGTTTCTCCTGCCGGCCATGTGTCCTAGCTTAACTCAAATGCAGACTTGGGTCGTGTAAGAGGGAGAATGAACCTAAGGGGAGAGAGTCAGAGGGGGAAACAGGTCTTGGGCCTGAGTCTCTTACCGCCTTGGTGACGTGGGTCAAAATGCTGCCCCTTACGAACTTCTGGGCTTTATTCTTCTCACCTGCAGAATAAGTCTCTTGGTTGATCTGCAGGTCAGCTTTTCTTTCTATAGTGCTGATTTATTTTGCTACATGTTTGAATGTAAGGCAAATGACAGCATGCTAAATTTTTAAACAGTCAATGCAATGCTATTAACCAAGTAAATCAAAACAAAGTCATGAGTATGCTGAGGGGTGGGTCACAGACAGAGGTGTGTCTCAAACAACAACTTATTTTTTTCCTTAATAGAAAGTGGCCGATGCGTTCATGGCAGAAAAATGTGAAATCAGAGATGAATATAAAGAAAATTGATCAGGTTTCAAATGCTACTTAAAAATATAGTGTGAGAAGGATTTCTGATGCAAAGAATAGGATATTTCTTTTGCCTCTCAACTGTGAGTACTCGAAGACTGTATAAGTTTGAGGTTAATATAAACAAGCCTGGATCCTGAGTCTTAACCATATAATTTGCTTTGTAACATAAGTTTCATGGGCATAATAAAGATTAAACCATTGTTGCCCCAGGTGTTCTATGGAAAAATGCGGTTAACACTGTGTCCATGACAAACTCAAATTCTCTAAAATACACTCAATGATTTTTCTTTCTTGTGGCCACTCGAGTGTGCTTAGAATGTATTCTTCTGTCCAAGGGATAGATCCACAATTTCAGCAACAACAACAACAAAAACTTAGGACAGACACGGTGGTTTTTCATAACTTATTGGGAAGCAACCCCTGTCCTGATGTTAGAACTCAACAGGAAAGTCCTTCCTCTACTGACTTAAGACTAAGTATGACTGTTGGGAAGGGCGGGCTCCTGTGTCTCTCAGCTCTGCTGATCCGACACTTCCTCACCCCTCACTGGGAGAGAAGCCCACAGCTTATCACCTTGTGCTGGAATGTCTTTCCCTGTTTCAGTCTCACTGTCTTGCTCTGCTGAAGCTTGTGTGCTAACGGCCCCAAGCACTCCCCAGACCCTCAGTGACACCTCAGCAGTTCAGACCCCACAAGGGAGGGCTCGGGCAAGCCAGCTCCCTGCGCCTGTGGCAGGAGAGCCCCTCACCTTTGTGAGTCCAGCACACATTGTTGAAGCGGATGGTGCTGTTTCTTCTGGACACCAGAAGTCCGCACTTACCGTCATCGGTAGCTTCTCGGAAACTGACTTTTCACAAAACTGACTTTTAGCCAATTTCACCACAGGCTAATAGATATAAACAAGAGTTCATTTCCTATGGCACCTTAACGAACAAGAGGAAGACACCCAAACCCCACACCAACAGTGGCACTAGCGGAGAATCCTTTTTTCAGCACTGTAAGAAAATAACATTGAACAAAACAATGTTATTCAGGAAGCTGCTGTGTAAGCAAAGCATTCCATCCACTGCCTGACGGCCTTGTGTGTTTCCTGGTGACTCTGAGACCAAGACACAACGGGCCGGAGCGTTTGGTCTTTACTTCGAGTTTGGTGGCATTTTTGTGACCAGCAATATGCCATAGTCACCCTCGGGTGGTGACCAGTTCACCGTCTTCTGCTTAGCAATAATCTTTTCCTACTTGGTGTGAACACCTGTACTCTGAACCTCCATAAAGAGCAATGTCTCTAATGGGTCACACCCAACACCCTGATTGACATTTATCTAGAGTGATAAGTGCACTCTATTATCTTTCTAAAAAAGGCAAAATTCCAAATCTCGTAACACATCTGTCTTGGGCATTTTTGGTTTGGGATTAAGGAAATGTATGCCCTCCCTCATGGGGGCACGTTAAGCATTCAGTAAGGTTTTATTTGCAAATGTGTTCATTTCAAGTGCTTCCCATCAAATGCTCAGTTGAAGTTAGCTTACTCACCCTTTGCTTTCAGTCTCTTTCAACTTTTCTGCCCGTTTGCTCATCCTGTGTTAATTAAACATTGTGCAATATTGTAGACATATACTCCACTTGGCCAAAATAAATCTAGTATTTTTTTGGAAGACTATAATGTTGGAAGTGATATATAGAAAGAATGAACTACCAGCTGTCCCATTTAGCAGCTGTTTGAAACAGGATCTCTCAACGTTTATCTTTTCTGATGCAACTCTTCCCATAAGGATGGAGAGAGAATAATTGCCCATTTATCAAGTACCTGCCACATCCCAGGGAAAAGGTGAAATCACTAGTATAACAAGAACAGATACTGAAAGGACAGACCGAGAGTAGGAAGCCATTTTTCGTCTTGTTCTTAAACCCTGACACAATGATGAGAAAATAGAACCTGTGCTTTTGGAGAAATGCACACTTTAAGTATAATTAACTTTACCGACTTTGTCTTTTCAGAAACAGACTTCCAGGTATCTCACAGTGGCAATCAAGCATGCCTAGAGTAAAGAGAATTTGCAAGGACTAAGACATCATGCATTGGGCAAGGACTGTAAAAGTCGTGAAACTTGTCATTACAAAAGTTATAACCGCGCAGAGGGGGAGCAGGTGGGGACTCGATCTTCCAGGAAATCGGGCCCTGTCTACAGGGAAGCCAAGGATCCCCCAAAGCTACCCACTGGGAACGCCTAGGAGATAAGGGACGGTGCACCCTCCACTAGCTCTAAGGAATGTCGTTCGGGAAGGTGCAGGAGAATTAGAATCCTTGTCATGCCCTCTCTAGGGGCTGTGATCATGTGGGAGGACATTAGTGGCTCTCTGTGTCACAGGATCTCCAGGACATCCACAGGTGGTCGACAAGGAAGTCACGGCAGTCACGTGCAACATCTCCAAGAGAAGGATTTAAGCCTGGACTCTGGGGGGCTATGACGCCACATTCACCTAGAGTGTGGGCCCGCTCCCTGTCTGTGGGGGGTGAACTTTTCTGAAATAAATCTTTTCTTCTCTCACCTCTGTGTGTCGCAAATTCTTTGCAACGTACTCAGATCTCTGGGTGCCGGCGCGCGCCTCCGGCTTGCCAGCCCCAGCGGGGCTGCGCGCCTCCCTGCCCAGCTCCTCTCCACCCTCACCCGGTCCGTGTGGACCCTTACAGAAACGAGAAAGCAAGAACATGAATGCCGAACACTTAATATATGTGAGGCACTTTCCAAAGCACGTTATGCACATGAACTCACAAAGTGTAACATCAAAGACAAAGAACAACACAGCCCTCTGGTCAGTCAACCCCGTCTTCCCTTGAAAAATTCCAGAAGAGTCAAGGAAAAGACACATACTGAATCAAAATTTGCAAAAAATTAGACTTCCAAATGGTTTTTACGTGATGTATCGACAGAAAGGCACAGGACGGACACTGAATTGGGCACAAGGAGGGCTGGTCAGTAGTTATTTTTCTGATATTTGCTGTCACATCTTTGAGCTATTTCAACTCTGCAGCCTCAGACATGAGGGGATTGGACCAAGTGGTCACCAGGGCCCCTAGCGTTATGATTCGAGAAGCAGAAAAATCCGTATTCATTCCAAATTGTGTAGACCATCCGAAGTAAAGCATCTCTCCTGCTCTTTCCATTCACAAATACGTTTTTTGAGGACCCGCTGTCTGCCAGAAACATTTTCTAGGTGGTGAAAAGCAGAAGTGAGTAAGGGACGCTGCCTGTCTCCACGGATCAGAGAGTCTCTGGAGAGACAGCAATAAGCAATCAGGCAATCACAATAGGATGTAGTGTGCTTTCACGGGTGAAAAGGCGAGTGCTGATTTCAAAAAGAGGTCTGATTCTCCCTGCTGAAAACAAAGCAAGAGACTGCTCTCTGTCGCCTTTTCTTAGAAGGCCTGTAAGTCATACTTTGGAAAACATGTAGGTTCTTTCTCTGTCTCTTTGAAATGTATGTAAATCTCTTTCAGAGGCAGATAAGCCTCTCTAAGAATCCAGGAATGTCTTTCTCAAGGCCTTGGGAACCATCTCTTTGAAATGTAGTGATCAAGGAAGACAGAGACCCTGTCTCCCAGCTTCTGTGGGAGGCAGGAGCCTCATCTCAGCAGGCGCTTCCTTCCAACACTGCCTTTTGTCATAAAGAGGAGTGAGAGTTTCCTTTGCAGAAAGCCAACTGACTAGCACAGACAGTCCGGGGAATTCAGCATGCACAGGTGTGACAAAGGGTGCTGTGTAGTCCTCTTACTTGAAGACTGGCTGTCACTCGTCTAAGAACATGCTCGTAGTGGGCCGTATCTGCTGGGCCACGTGAAATGGTGAGCTGTCCTTTTGCCTTGGTGGTCTCTTAGTGAAGCGTCTGAGAGTCACATCACATTCTAGTTCAATGCTTATTCAATGATAACATTATTTTCTTTCTCTTCTATTTCTGTGGTGTGATTTCTGTGTGGAAAGAGATTTTGTTTTCAATTATATGTCCCCAACAGAAGCGATATCGAAATCAGTAAAGAGAGGTCAGGAAGACTTTTCAGAAGAAATACTACTTAAGCCGGGATTTAAAGGGGGGAATTGAGAAGCTGAGTTAGTCCATTAAACAGGAGAGGAGGGGTGGTGTAATGAGTGATTCACAAACAGAAAGAATGGCATGTGCAAAAGGCCCTTGGCAAGCAGGAGATTGCTAAAGACTGAAGCTTTCATCCAAGTCTATGTTTTAGAACTAAGCCAACACATCTGCAGGCTCAGTGTAGGGACCAGAACAGCAGTTCAACTCTTTCTGCAAACCAAAGCACAGATAGGCTCTGCTCACTGTCTTCCATAGCTTTGCAAGAAACTTTCCATCCCCTTGGACTGAAGATAAATCTTCAGATTTTTGACAGTGAAGTGTTCCTGAATCGGTTCGTGTTTGGAGTGGAGGGCATACAGGCTTTTTGGTACATCTTCTGCACTCACCAGTCTTCCTGAGCAAATGCCTTCCTCTTGTTTAAGGCTCCATTCTGGCCATTTTGTTGAGGTGAAGGTGAGACCTTCAGAAACGGAGGCCAAGGGAGGTTGGTGTAGGCACAACCATAACCACTTTAAGATTAATAGAGAGCGCCGGGTTCGGTGGCTCAGCCTGTCATCCCGTGCCTTTGGGAGGCTGAGGTGAGTGGATTGCCTGAGCCTGCGGGTTCGAGACCCGTCTGGGCAGCGAGACCTCATCTCTACAATAAATCAAAAATCAGCCGGGCGTGGTGGCGCATGCCTGTAATTCCGGCTACTCGGAAGTCTGAGGCGGAAGGATCCCCGGAGCCCAGCAGGTCGAGGCTGCGGTGGCCGGGAGCGGCCACTACACTCCAGTCTGGGCGACAGAGGGAGACTCCAAGTCAAAAAAAAAAAAGATTAATAGAGAGCAATTACCATATTAAACTAGTAAGCGACTGAAAGCTTATCTTGCCATTCTTGGGGGTTGAGACATCTAAGTTCGCTGCAGTTAACTTCATGTGTGCTAAATGCTTTGAAGAGTCAAAACTTGAAACGATCAGAAAATTTCCTCAATCTCTCCATCCTTCCACGAGAGGAGCCAGACTTCAAAAGCAGCCATATTCGAACAGGCCGGCAATTCTTCAGGGAGCTTGAGCAGCGTCTCAATGTCCAATATGGCTACCTGGACTTGATCTCGCAGACCCAGTCGAGGGGCCGCTTTCTCATCTTACAGTTGGAGAGAAGAAAGTTCTAACGCGTCGGTTATCCACATCTATCACGCGGCAGGCAGAGACTAGATCTCGTGTGGAAATAAAGACCAGCCAGCGGAAAAGAGCCAAGGTCATGCATTCGGAGCACCTCTTAAAGGTACTGCCGTCAACACTGTGGCACTGGGGATTAAGTGTCCAACACGCAAACTCTGGGGAACGCATGCAGCCATAGCTGTGCTCCAACACTCACTGGCTCCCCACTTTCCTCTTTTTAAACTTTTGCCTTCTTTATTTTGAAGGCGTGGGGCGCAATTCAGGGTTGGGTATACAGATTTCATCGTGCAGGCACTTGATGAGATGTGAGCCCCTTCCCTGGCAGTTTCCCCCAACTGCCAATCCCACCTCCCCCTGCTCCCCACTTTCAAATTCACCAGTCCACTAAGCGATCAATCCGCAGCCATTTACCACACATCACCTGTCAGTAAGGCGTTGAATGTAGAGCTATGGAGAACACAGCAAATAAGAAGACATTATCTGTGCCCACAAGGATCGTCCGACACTCTCAAGAGCTGCCATAACTAGAATTTAGCATCATAATTTATTGGAACTGCCCTAGTGAGGACAGTCTACTTGTGACCTGGATTTTATAAAGTCCATCATTACTGGAACCAGAGAGACGTTTAAGCCTATTTGGTTCCAGAACTCCAGAAATGACACTACTGTATACTCTTAAAATTATCTCAGTGTCTTGAATGTTTACAGTCATTAATTTATTTATTTAATCCATTTATTCTTCCACAGGCCCAGGCATTGGGCAACTGTTTACTGTTTGCATGTCATAGACAAGAATAGTGATACTTTGTTGTTAAACAAATTTAAACGGATTATAAACACTCCCCCAGACGCATTTTTCAAAGTCGAATCGCCCTCTGCCCCAGCATTCATTCAGTTCCTCCTGCTTCCAGGGTCTCAGAATGCTTGCAGCTGCTTTGTGTGGCTTGGCATTCTTTTTGGCACACGGTTTATCTCAGGAATGCCAAACGTGAAAAAAAATGGGTCAGAGATACCTGCATAATAAATCCTGAACAAATGTAACCGTGGCTACCTTAGTTCCGGTCATGCAGACAACACTCAATGACCTATTCGTGAAGACAGTATGTGTTTCATTCATCATCCTATGCCCACGTCCTCATGTTGCTTAAAAATATTTTGTTGGCTTGAATTAAATTCAACTGAACCATTGGAGCATAGACCAGGGGGGAGATTGGTACACGTGGTCAAGCTAAGAGAAATCCCCTGTTTGTTTGAATCCAGACACCTTTCTCATGCCAACCATCCTGAAAAGAAGATGAGGGCTCCTGAGGATTTGACTTTTTAGGAATGAATGGGGTCTTTTCCTAAGACAGAGTAGGGACAGTTGGAAAAGAAAATATGCAAGGAAACGAATCTCATTTTGTTGAAAGGACAAGTATATCAATGTGACTTTAAGAGTCACATTGATATAACCAAGTGCTTGGACTCTTTCGCAGGTCAGCACTCTCAGGAACCCATTAACATTTGGACATGTGAGTTTCTTTTTAAACTCACTCAGATGACAGGCCAGTATTTTGCACTTCTGCCCTCGGTGACTTTCAGAGCAACCTCAACTACTGCCAGTGTCAATGTCTTCTTTCTCCCAGAGGCCCCCGGGCAGCCTCGGCCTATTCCTTTAAAAGTGGTAGAAAGATAGTGAGTCAGCTCAGCGGCTGGTTTCCTCACGGCACGGGCTCCAGTGATGCGTTGGAAGAGGCAAAAGCAAAAACCTACACCTTGACCAGATCGAGGAGAACATAAAATTCCAGCTGGTTCCCTTGTGCAGTTTGCAGTGTAACCAGTCACTTATTTATCTGTTAACAAAATCAAATAAACATGCCCTCACTGAAAGCACGTCATATGTAACAAGTAAAGGAGAAAGAGAAATGATGCATTGAGTTCAACACAAGTTCTGAGGAAAAGAGAAAATTTCAAATCACAACTAGTAATCCTTACAGCGAATACTGATGCTCACTGCCTGCCTGGCATGTACTAATTACTCTGCGTTGATTAAGTCACTCTGTCCTCACCCCACAACCCTGACGGGTGTTATTTCCTCTGAAAGAAAAGAAATATACAGCATCTATAAAGGCTAAATCCATTGTCTAAGACCAAATAACCGGAAACACGTGAAGCTAAGAGGGGAACACAAGCTGTCTGATTCCTAAGACTAAACTCCATACTGGTTCTCTAGGGACCAGAGATTACCAAGCTCTGTATCTATATACGATATGTCCTGAACGTTGCGCTAACCGACCACGTGCTTGCGATTCCCATAGTGGATAGCTTTTGACCACAGAAAAACAAACCACATTTCATTGAGATTTTACTAAACTCAAATGCTAGGGAAAGGTATCGAGTAGAATGGAGGGAGGACTCAAAATCAACTTCGAAGAGGCTATAAATCTGGAGAAAATTTAGTTCAAATCTGCCATAAAAAGCAGAGTGGTTTTTTAAAAAAGATAGAAACATGAAGCTCGAAGGGACATTGAAGAAAGCACAAGGGAGCCAAGGGAACTGGCCTGGATGGAGAATCAGCTGTGTGTTGAGAAATAACAAGCATGTGGTGGGATGCATCACTTAAAGCTACAGTTTAGAAAGCCTTATTTTGATTGGAGGGTTTAGAGCAAATCCAGGAGGGAAAATAAATCACTGTGAATTACTGAACAAAATTAATGTTTTTGGAAAAGCAGGCTAGCAAACATATAAAATATGGAGTTGAGCTTGCTGAGCATTGAGGATTTCAGCCAGCAGAATGATACACAGAGGTCTGACCTAAAGGCAAGGTGAAAATAGAGGGAGGAACGAATCGGAAAACATTCCAGATAAAAGAACAAACTCTAGAGACATTTAAGGAGAAAAATGATGTGCAAGACAAGAAGAGGAGAGAAACGAGACACTAATGTTTTTACTCCGGTAATACCAGTGACCGAAATGAGAGGTTAAAAAGGAAGCTTGTTGGGAGAGAAAGAGGAAAAACATGAAGTTCGATTTGGGGTCTGTTTCATCCACTCTGGTGTTGCAGTCAAGCAGAGTGATATGCACTGCACACGGGTGGAAACGTGGTATTAGAGAGATGAACACTACCCCGTGGGACTGGATTCATTCACTGGGGGGGTGATTACAGAGAGGCCGTGGCTGAGCGGGTCTTTGGGGAACCTGCACATGAGAGGAAAGAAAAAGAGCCAATTAGAACGAAATCAGCATTTGAACATGAGTGACATTTCCAAAGTCCTTTCATTCAAGATTGAACAATATTTCGGTGACAAGAGCAACCTTATACATATGAAACTTCCAGGAGGTATTATTAGTGGGTTTCTAAAGGAAAACAGATTCTGAAATGTAGTATTAAGTACTCTGGTTTGGTTTTGGTGTTTTGTTTCATGTCTCTACCTTCCACATACCATGATATCCACCTCTTGGGAATGTGATTGTTTTCAGGAGTGCCTTCTGAGGTTTTTACATTGGATTCAACTCAGCTGAGTCTGCACTTGGTCAGGTTGTACGAGCCTTCATTTGAAAGTCAACAAGGCTAGACAGAGACCCAGAAGGGTTTGCACTTACAGCTGCTCATTTTCCTCTTCTTCCCACTGGTTCCTGAAAAGCTATTCCAACGAACCAAACCAGATTGAACAGCACGGAAGTATCTTTCCAGATACCGCCAGCTCAAATGGCTAATGGTAGGCCGAAGGAGCAGGAGCTTTGCGTCTCATGTTCTTATACCGTAAAGAATAAGTTGTAAGACATTCTTCAACGTGATAGCACCTCTTGGCAAAAATCGCACGACCTGGGGTTCATTTAGTTTAATTATCTAGACTCAAACATTACAGATTCTAAAAAGCACTGACTCATGATTCCGCTCTGTCATTTGGTCCAAAATCTCTATACATACCAAGATATCTTACAGAGGCCAGCATAACTATGACAGCAATAACTTTATGGGTGTTATGTTCTATTTCCCCACTAGTTTTAATCCTAAAATAAATTATTTTCCTCCCATAAAATCTTTGATGGCAAAGCAATACAATATTTCTTGATATTTAGTTATTTCATTTTTACCAGACATTTATAGAAGACAAAAATTTTGGTATACTCGTTTACGTATAAAAGAAGTATATTTTTTAAAATTTTTCATGACCCAGCTTAGTATCTGATTCTCCAAACCACACTCTACCTCCCTGGCAGACAATCTAATTGCCATACTGCTTTCCTCTGCTTTCAAGGGGTGATAAAGTTCTGGGGAATTACAAAATAACAAAGTCTTAAAAAGGACTTTTGGTTTATGTATTTATTTATTTTTTTGAGTTGGAGTCTCCCTCTGTCACCCAGACTGGAGTGCAGTGGCTCGCTCCCGGCCACCGCAGCCTCGACCTGCTGGGCTCCGGCGATCCTTCCGCCTCAGCCTTCCAAGTAGCTGGAACTGCAAGTGTGAGCTGCCACGCCCAGCTAATTTTTTTGATTTCATTGTAGAGATGAGGGCTCGCCAAGTTGCCCAGGCGGGTCTCGAACCCGCAGGCTCAGGCAATCTGCTCACCTCAGCCTCCCAAAGTGCTGGGATTACAGGCTGAGCCACCGCGACTGGCTAGAAGGGACTTTTTGATGAAGACTTAATAATCTATCCACGGGCTCTGGCCTCCAAGTCTTTCATATCCTGGACTGTCTGCTGCTTCAATGGTGTATTTAGAGCACAGGATTCCTTGCAAGGCTGTCTACTTCTACACAGACACATGACCTTGGGGAAGGCCAGTCTAGTCTTGGAAAGGCCATTCTCATCCTGCCCGCCTCTACCAGCACCTCAGAAGATTCTACCTCCATCTGAGAATTGCTACTTCGGGGCCTAGGAAAGAAACAATACACTCGACATATTTCAAACAGAAGAGATGCAACACAGAAAATCGGCTACTCAGCAGTGGGAATGCTGAGCTACCAACAAAAGAAGGGAGTAGCAGTGGCAAGAAGTCACTTCCTCTGGTGCCAGAGGGTGGAGCTGCCAGGGCCGATGCTAAAATGAGCCCTTCTCCCTTCCAAAGGAGGATCTAAAGGGCTGTAACCCCACTCAGTCATTTTTTCCCTATTAGATGCTTCACTTCTGTCTAGTAGTTCCATTTAAATCTTTTATTATACTTTTCATTTCTTTCCGAGTACATCATATTTTCTGCAACCTTCTTAAACATATGGAGTTTAATCATAACAGCCATTTTTGTCATTTTTCCAACTGTTATCATTTCCAAGTGGCTCTATTTTTGGCTATTATTTTCCAGTGACTTTATGATGCTACTCTGGAATGAAAAATATGTGCTTCTTTAGAATTTACTGAGTGTCTCGATTTTTATAAGTATTCCATGGGATTATAAAAAGAACATTTTCTAATTGTTTAGAGATACTTAAATAATCTAACTTTTATCTTAATTTTTATTTCAGTGAACTACTGATTTCTGGGTGATACTTTTTTCTTATGATGATTATGGTCATATAAATATGTCCTTGTTTGTATTAGTTTTGCTTTATATATTTAATGCTTACTGCTAGATGTACAAAGTTTATAAAAGATTTAATTTTCTTGGTGGATTTTAGTTTTGATCAAATGAAATGACTTATTTGTCTTAAAATTTTTCCCTTAATTTGATTATGCTTAATATCATTTCACCTTTTTTAAAAAAACAAGACTGCTAGAAAGAAATATTCAATGTCTTAAATTTCACTCTAAATTTTTCCATCTATGTGGAAAAGTTTCCGTGAATGTAAACAAATAGTCACATGACAATGCCATCAACAAATGGAAGTGGGCTAAGCTGATAATTTGAGAGTAATTTCTTCTCCTCTTATGATAAAATCGTCTAGTCCTGGCTTCACTTCCGCCAGACGCACATTCCGCCTCCCCCAGCGCCCCCTCCGAGTCGAGATTCCAGCATAGTGAGCTCTCTCCAGTCTTCCAGAACTCTCCGGAGTGGGGTGCCCTGAGGGTTCCACGCAGCTCTTCCTCTGCCCGAATACTCACCTCTGACACTCCGTGTGTAGCCACAGCACACCGTCCTCGATCCGTTGGAGCGCCTGTACACTGCGCGACCATTTCCCAGGCACCTCTTTGCAAAAGGGTCTTCACAAGGCTGTAAGCTTATGAACCGAGCATCGTGTCTGTTTTGTTCTGGTAGTTCTTGTCGAAGCGCGTAATAGCCATTGATAACTAATTTGAATCAGGGGGCGAATAAAGAGGAAAGTTTTTGTCTGAACAACTAGGTGGACCATGACTAATAGAAAGAAAATGTTTATGTGCAGACGTCGTGTCAACATGCTGATTTCAGTTCTTTTGGATACATACCCAGAAGTGGGATTGCTGGATCGTGTGGTTACGCTATTTTAAGTTTTCTGTGGAACATTCATATTGTTTTCCAAAATGGTTGTACTCATTTACAGTGTGTACAAGGGTTTTCTTTTCTTCACACCCTCACCAGCAGACATATCTAAGATATAAGCGATATCTTAACAGGTGTGAGCTGATATCTCATGGTGGTTTTAATTGATATTTCCCTGATAGCTAATGCCGTTGGGCATTTTTTCATACGTCTGTTGGCCTTTTATGAGTCGTTTCTTTAGAAATGTCTATTCAGGACCTTTGCCTGCCTTATAGTGGAGTTATTAATTTTCTTGTTATTGACTGGTTGAGTCTCTTACATATTTTAGATATGAGACCCTTATCTAATGAATGATTTGTAAATATTTTCTGCCAACATTTGGATTGTCAATCCACTCTGTTAATTGCTTCATTTGCTGGGCAGAAGATTTCCCACTTGATTAATTCGACTTGTCTACTTCTGTTTTTGTTTCCTGTGCTTTTGGGGTCATATACAAGAAATCATTGCCCAGATCAACGTCAATTAGATATTCCCCTATGTTTTCTTTTTTGGTAGTTTTAGAGTTTCGGGTCTTACATTTAAGACTTTACTCCATTTTGAGTGAACTCTTATATAAGGGGTGAAATAAAGGTCCAGCTTCATTCTTCTGCATGTGGACAACCATTTACCCAATGCCATGTATTGAAGAGACTGTCCTTTCAATGTTTTCTCAATAGCCAAGACATGAAAACAACCTAAGTGCCCATGAACAGAGGAATGAATTTTTAAAAGCATGGTATATGTACACAAGGGAATACTATTCGGTCTTCAAAAAGAATGAATTTCTGTCATGTGCTATAACATGAATTGTACTGAGTGAAATAAGTCAGGCACAGAAAGACAAATATCGCTTGATCACTTATCTCTAAATAGTTGACCTCATATAAGTAGAGAATGGGACGGTGGTTACTAGAGGCTTTGATGGGGGAGGGAAAGGGAGAATGTCAGTCAGATGGTACACATGGCAGTTGGGCAAGAAGAACTACTTCTGGTGACGTACAGCAAAGTGACCTAGATAACAATGACGTATCGTCTATTTCAGAACTGCCCAAAGCTTGGGTTTTAAATATTCTCACCACAAAGAAATGATACACATTTGAAGTGATGCATATGCTGATTAACCCGACTTGCTCGTTTCACAATGTATACTGTATCAAAACATCACACAGTACTCTACACATACAGGGGGTGCCAAAACAATGCACACACATTTTAAGAAAGGAAAAAACTGGCCGGACTCCGTGGCTCAGCCTGTAATCCCAGTGCTTCGGGAGGCTGAGGTGAGTGGATTGCCTGAGCCCGTGGGTTCGAGACCCGCCTGGGCAACTTGGCGAGACCTCATCTCTACAATAAAAGTCAAAAATCAGCCGGGCGTGGTAGCACGCGTCTGTAGTTCCAGCTACTTGGAAGGCTGAGGCAGGAGGATCGCCAGAGCCCAGCAGGTCGAGCCTGCGGTGGCCAGGAGTGGCCACTGCACTCCAATCTGGGTGACAGAGTGAGACTCCAACTCCAAAAAGAAAGGAAAAAACTGTATTAAAATTGTAATCACATATACCGATAATGAAAGATGAATACAAGACACGTTTGACCTCTGCAATTAAAAGTGATGTTCATCAGCGTTAAAAAGAATGCATAGATAATGTCTCTTAAAATGTGTATACATTTTTTGGGCACCTCCAGTATATCTAATTATTGCCAATTAAAAGTTTAAAAAAATTAAAAGAAGAAATGCAACTGCTTATGTGAGAAGACATTTTCTGAACATTCTCATTTCTGAGTTTCTGTTCATATAAAAGTTAAGATGTCTGGTAGACAGGTTGAGATGCAGGAAATAGGATGGGGCTGTCTTTAAATTGGGAGTCAGTCGTCTAAAGGCGGTAACCAAAGCTATATGAGTGGAAGAGATTGCCCAGTAACGCCATGTAGGCTGAGCATAGGACTTTGTTCAAATCTTGAGAAACTAGAGGCAATCCTTTGAGGATACGGGATTGGGATGGACGTGGACATTATGTTTGTTCAGGATGAGTCATTTCCCGTAGGAAGTGGTTGCTGAATCTCCCCCATCCCACCTAGCCTCAAATCTTGCTTCTGTCTTCCTGGCAAGGGCCTTGAGATTAAAAAGAAAACCTTAGAAGTTCCCCGGTCTCTCTCAATGTTTTCTTAAATCCAAAGTGTTTCCGAAGCAGCTCTGCATCAGCCACGAGCCCCTGTAAGCGCCGGTTCACAAGTGCACACACCAAGTTACTCTCTTTACGTCTGAAGAAAGCCTGGCTTTGTGGGGTTCTATTGCCAGCAAGGTGGGAGTCCACCAAGCTGGTGTTGAATAGTCAGAATCTGCACCACTAAGATTCAACCTGGAGCATCAGTAATTGCAAAACTCCACGCCTGGCTGCTTTGTGCCGGCCCTTGTTCATTTGCGTATTCTGATATGTATATTGCCCTGGCCTCTGTCCACCTGGGTTGTCTCAGTTGGTCCCTTCCTCTGTTCTGAGCAAGAGCTCTGCCTTTCGGCTCAAGTTCATGGGTGTGCCCTCAGACCCCTGCAGATCTCACCTTTCTTGTCTCACGATGGGATTTTCTTCCCTCCTCCGCCTTCTCCTCCCCTCTTTCTCCCTCTCCTTCAGACGCCCCTCCCGTAGACAGGTCCTTTGGCGTAGACTGAAATTCCCGGCCTCTGATGCTTTGCTACCCTGGAACCCGGAGCATCAGAGTTCGAGCACTGGTGCTGGAATGCAGTGGCAGGTCGGAGCAGCTTGGGCGGGGCACAGGACACTGTGACCTGTGCATCCGGCAGAGGAAGCAGGAGATGGCGGCTTGTGGTCCGAAGGCACCCGAGGGGACACGCGTTCCTTGGTGGGAGAAGGAACGAGAGAAGCGGAAGGATTCTGGGGGGCAGCAGGACAGAAGGGGGTCAGGCTTCCAGGGGCAGAGATGGAGGAATCTGGGGCGGCTCCGTCCTCCCTCCCCTCCTGCCTTTCCGTGCTCTGCCTCCTGAGCTGACCGGGCGACCTTGCTTCGTGCCCGGCTCGCCCCACCTGGTCCTGTTCGACAAGGCTTCGCTTGGCCGAGGCGTGACACTAACCATGCTGTTCACCAAGCACTCGGCGCATGTCGGGCAGCCTTTGAGATCGTGTCCAGGCGAGATCTCCCTTAACGCCCGCTAACCCTGTGAGGCTGGCCGTTCTTGTCTCACTTACAGCCGACAAAGCGGCTGTGCGTGGAGGAACGCCTTCCAGGCCACCCGGGTCGTCGGGGAGTCGCGCTCCTCGGGGAGCCGCGCTCCTCAAGGCCCTCTGCCTCTCACGCGGTCTCCTGCTTTCCTTCCTTCCTTCCCTCTGTCCTTTATTTCACCTCACGCCCTTCAGAAAAATGTTCGACGGATTAAAAGCCCACGTCTACGCCCCGTGAGCTCTGATTCACAAATGTCTCTTTACTTTTAGCTTTTACTTTACTTATTTCCAGTAGGGGAGCCGGTGTCCAGACACGGTCAATAGGATGTTTGAAATGTTATGCGCTCTTGGAGTGGACGGATATTTATGAAAATTCACAATAAATTATTTTACGGAATTAGAAAAAGAAACTCTATCTTGGTGCTGCCATATGATTTTTACCTGTGGTCATGAGAGGCAGTCTGGTGCACGGGGCGAGAGGAAGCATTCTGGGGGGCTGCTGCAAGGGCTTAATGGGTTAAAACGTACACATGTAAGAAGTGGCTGCTATTACCGTAAAGAAAATACCTCTCATGACTATCACATTATTGACGCAAGGGACAAAAATCTCTGTATCCCTCAAAGCAAGTTCTGGTAGTGCTAATGAACACAGATCAATATTTGCTCGCTTGGGCGTACAGCCTACTTATGTATTATAAGTCAGTGCCTGCGGCCTTCCTTTGTGTTTATGTGGCGTATATATGCCGATCTACAGTTGTTAGTAGAACAGTCAGATGATCAGTAATCACAATTCCAAACATTTGCAAAGCATTCTTTACCAGCAGTCTGCTGACTGTTTTTTTTTAACCCTAACGTTTAAGCTCCTAGTGAGAGACAGAGAGAGTGAGAGAGGACTTTTACCTAGAAGCACTGATTTTATAGAATGGGAATAAACCCCACAGATAGGTCAGGTTTGGTTTTTTTTTGAGTTGGAGTCTCACTCTGTCGCCCAGACTGGAGTGCAGAGGCACGCTCCCGGCCACCGCAGCCTCGACCTGCTGGGCTCCGGCGATCCTTCCGCCTCAGCCTTCCAAGTAGCTGGAACTACAGGCGCGCGCTACCACGCCCGGCTGATTTTTTTGATTCATTGTAGAGATGAGGTCTCGCCAAGTTGCCCAGGCGGGTCTCGAACCCGCGGGCTCAGGCAGTCCACTCACCTCAGCCTCCCAAGGTGTGGGATTACAGGCTGAGCCACCGAGCCCGGCTTAGGTCAAGTGTTTAATTTACTCTCCATGAGGCCCCAAGGGATTCACAGAGGCACTTCAGGGAACGTCGCTGAGTGAGAGACGGTGACAGAGGAGCCAACAAACTGGCAAGATTTTGATCTCCTACTACTGTTCTGAGCAAAGCAGCTCTACTTTCATCTGTTTCGCCAGTTTTCCCTTAAGATTCCGCTTAGGAAAAGCACATCTGGACTCGGTGGCTCGGCCTGTCATCCCAGAACTTTGGGAGGCCGAGGCAAGTGGATTGCCTGAGCCCGCGGGTTCGAGACCCACTGAGGCAACTTGGCGAGACCTCATCTCTACAGTAATTCAAAAAATTAGCCGGGCCTGGTAGTGCGCACCTATAGTTCCAGCTACTTGGAAGGCTGAGGCGGGAGGATGGCTGGAGCCCAGCAGGTCGAGTGGGAGTGTGCCACTGCACTGCAGTCTGGGCAACAGAGTGAGACTCCAACTCAAAAAAAAGAAAAGCATAAAATAGCCTTTAACTTTTTGAAAACTAGCTATTGTCATTCTCTTTGGTTTATAAGCGACAGCAGGAGATGCAGGAAATTTTCCAGCAGTCCGTAGAACGACACCAGCTTCCGCAACAAAGCTCAGGTGCTCTCAGCTCACGTCACTGCTGAGCGGAGCGAGGCCATCGTGGGGGAGCTCCAGCTGAGTCCTTGGACGTACATGGCATCCAGCACATTGAACTGGAAAGAGTGAAATCTACCCCAGGAACCACACCGAGGGTAGGAAAGTGGCATGAACAACCAAGGACACCAGAGACGGAGGTTAGCCATTTTTGTTTGAGCAAACAGAGTTAAGTAAATGTCAACTTGTGGTGAAAGAAGAAAAGAGACCCTGCTTTGAGGTTCAGAGTCAAGACTAGTTTCCAGGGCTCCATGTGATATGATGACAGGAATAACCCGGAACTGGGACCCAGAATCCCAGCAGCAGAAGGGGAAGCTGGAATGGACACCCTTAATGAGGAGCATTCTGCACCAACCGCACAGGGATGCTGTCTGTGAGCCCAGGGTCAAGGTGAGCTCCTCTCTGCTCTGACTGTATTCAGAACCCCAGAGGTAGATCTCAGTCTTCTGCAGGTTAAAGCCTGAGAGGAGCAGGCTCCAGCCCTGGACTTCTAGGTGGGCTGGACAGCTGTTTGAGGTGGGGCTTAGGCTGTGCTGGGTATGGTAATTAGTCAGGATAGCAGGGAACGTCTTGTTTCCCACAACAGCAGAGTCCTTGGGGAATAATAAGTGCCTTCATTAAATCAAAACATAACCGTTTTGCTTTCCACATGCTGGCTCCAATCGCATATCTTCTTGTTCTTGCTGAAACAAGCCAACTCTCTCTTAGCACAAGTTTTAGAAGGCCAAGAAGCTGCTGGTGGTGCCTCGCTGGCTCAGAGCTCAGGGCTACTACAGGCGGTGCCAGTCTGTCTGTTCTTGACAAAAGGCCATGAGTCGCAGAGCATGGATGCCCACCATGGACAAGAGACATGACTTACCCGGAGCTGAGCATTATTCTGGAACAAGTTGGCAAGATCGTCGTCTTAAGGTGAATTAATTTCATCAATTGCGTTTGGTTTTTATTGCTTTCTCAAAACTCAAGTATGTAATATCAAACAGATGGCTTGAACCAGTGAATAAATAGGTCATAAAAGAGTTTTGTATACTTCATTGTTCTGGTTTATGGCTAAACACAGCAATCAGGTTTTGTTGAAACCCGGATAAAATTGCTCGTTTCACTTTGTTTGAGTTCCAGGTGATCTGGAAGAAATAAAACTTCTCCAGGAGCATGTGTTCTTGGAATCCTTCTACACATAATTTACCCAAGAAATTGATTCAGCCCTTTGAGGCTCTCCGTGCTGTAGCTTTTAAAAAATGAAATAAAATCACTTAGAGAATCATGTCTTTGTCGTTGTTCATGCAGAGCAAATATGTTAACTAATTAGTTATGCAAACATCACCCATAATAAATGGACAGAGGGCAAACGATCAAGTGAGGGGTGGGGTCGTAAGAGCCACAGAAAGGTCATGTGGATGCCACACATGCCAAGCTCACCCAGACACACGGGCACACTGAGCATCTGTCAGAAATGCAGAGCACACACAGACATGAGGACGCGCTGAGCGCCTATCAGACATCCAGAGTTCACCTAGACACAAAGACACACTGAGCGCCTATTAGGTAAGACCAGTTCTTCCAGGAGACAGCAGGCACGTGCAAGTAACCTTCTGCAAGGGATGTTCTTTCCTTATCTCTGCACTCTGAGAACCCAATTCTGCACTGAAGTTGTCAACTGTGGTCTTTTCTATGTCTAACTATCTGAAGCGGCCCTTTGCTGTGATTGCATGAAAACCAAAGAGGATTAATGGGCACATAGACCCACCCTACGTATTGTGCCATATGAAGCTTGCCCATTGGGTGATATGCTGAATTATGAGATATCAGGGAGAGGCGATGACAGCAGTGACCAGAAGGTTCGTGTCCGTTCACAGCAGCGGGTGCTGGCCACCTCCAGCCAACACCCCCGGCATGTTTTGCCAGAACTTGTGATTGTTCAAGGGACATGAGAAATCTTGTTTTTCAGGTTATTCAGTTGAGATAGAGGAAACCTGATTGACCACCCTTGCCTTTGCATTAAGTTACCCCATTTGCAAACAGGGTATCCAGCGCCTGCAATGGTGGGCCCCACGTCACTGAGCGCGCGAAGACGAAGCAATGAGCCAGAAGTGTCCACCCCTGAAGGAACTGAGCGGCTGCCTGGCCTGACAGTTCCACCAATGTGGAACCCAATCACGATGCCATGTCCCTGGCAGTAGACTCCGCTCAGCCTCTGCTTACACAACGTCCAGGAAATTCACTGCTGAGTCTATGAAATGCTTAGGGTTACCCACAAGGCAACCCCGCTAAGACAACATGGGGCACTGTCATGGCCTCGCCCTCACTCAGGCCTGCTGAGCTCGAACCAAACAATTAGTGGATCCAGTGTCTGTCACCTCCTGGAAATACTTTGGTTGCCACGTGCTGTGTGAAGAAAAGGGAAGTTGCTACCCCAAGCTGGTAAATATACTATAGTTAACACACTATTTAATGTCATAGACATTACATATACTATAGTAAATATAAAAATATTTATTTAATGCAGTGTGGCAGCCTGGATTAATCTTGGAACAGAAAATAAGACATCAATGGGAAGACTCATAAAATCCAAATCAAGTACATAGTTCAGTTACTAGTAACATACTGTTGTCCACTTGAACAGATGTGCCGTGGTTTTGTAAGATATTGACGTTAAAAGAAGTTGGTGAAGGGTGCGTGGAATCTATGTAGCACCTTTGCAACTTTCTGGAGTCTAGGCATATTCCACAATAAAAATTAAAATATGAATTTACATATGGTTTTAGAGTTTCAGAGGCCACATGACTATGGCACCAATCAAAGGAAAAGTAACTTACAACCCAACCTAAGTTGCCACAGGAATAAGATCCAGTAAAGAACCTGAAGCTCTTAGGTACAGCCAGTAGGGCAAGCCATAAGCTAACAGGGCTGGTCAAGTAAACAGACCACATGGCGAAGTCCAAGCTTTGCCAGCCATCCATGAAGGACTTGCCAGGTTATTTATTTTAAATCTATCACCCATTCAACTATTCATGGAGGGTTGCCTACAGTTCACCAGGAGCTATCCCAGGTCCTGGGAGATTCTGGGTACTAAACCAAATGGCAGCACTCCCGCCCTATGGACCCGCAGCCCCACCCATCCTTGGTCCTGGGATATTCTAGATCCTGAACCAAACAGCAACATTCCTGTCCTATGGACCTGCAGCCTAACCCATCCTTGGTCCTGGGACATTCTAGGTCCAGAACCAAACTGCAGCGTTCAGCGCTCAGTTGTTGGGACTTGCAGCCCACCCATCCTAGGACCTGGGAGATTCCAGTTGTCAACCAAACAGCAGAGTTCCCGCCTGATGACCTGCAGCCCACTTGTCCTAGATTCTGGAATTTTCTAGATCCCAAACCAGACAGCAGCAGTCCTGCCCTATGGACCTGCAGCCCCTACCATTGTCGGTCCAGGAAGATTCTAGGTCCTGAACCAAGCAAATGTGTTCCCGCCCCTTGGACTTGCAGCCTCACCCACCCTAGGGTCTGAGAGATTCTAGGTCACAGCAGATGGTGTACTATCTCAGACCCGTCTTCTTGCCAAATCCTCAACTGTCAAAGAAAAAGAATTTCTTGCGATGTGGATATTTTGTTTTCATCCCTTTATACAAACATAAGAAATTTCAGGGTTAAGGACAACTCATTCGGGAATCTATGTTTACCGATGAGGTTTTAAAGAAAGTCGTGCCATGCGAAGGGAGATGCACTTAAGCATGAGGATTATCAAAAACGATTAAAATGTTCATCTAGCTTTTAAAAGCAATGCTTTTATCTCTAAGTGTAAAGAGGGTGTTCACAGCATCATTCCCGCCCTATGGATTTGGAGCCCCACCCATCCAAGGTCCTGGGACATACCAGGTCCTGCAGCCAACAACAGCATCATCACCCTACAGATCTGTAACTCCACCCACTCTAGGGCCTGGGAGACACAAGATCCCGATACAGCAGTATTTCCACCCTCTGGGCCTGCAGCCCCACCCATTTTCGGCCCTGGAGGAGTCTAGGTCCTGAACCTAACAGCAGGGTTCCCGCCCCAATCGAAGACATAGGCTGCATCAGCCAGCAAGTGCATCTCTGTGGACAATCAGCCGAAAGCCAGTCATGGTGTGCAAACAGAGTCTGAGAGAAATTCCAAAATAGTCCCGTACTTGTGTTTCAGTCATACTTTCCAGACCAAGATGTAGCCCCCAGAGAAGTTGAAGTTTTGAGTTGAGTCCCACCAACTTTCCTTCTCTGAAGGCTTGCTTCATCTCCCCAGAGTCTCAGTTGTTGGGAACAGTCATGTACCTCTCTGTTCTCTTGGCAACCAAGGACTCTTTTATATGCTGACCTTCTGGGCTGGGCTTCTCATCTGGGAAAAAAAAATGATAATATCCTGCTTATACCAAGCTGTCTTTCTAAGGTTTTTGTTTTGTTCTGTTGTGTGTCATTCTTATGATCGACCTCAAATTGCTTTTCTTTTTTAAATGTATATGTCATTGTGGGTATCTTTGAATTATTTCTGGAAAAAAATGAAAAGATATCACTTTCTCCAACGTATTAGCTTCTGAGGGCTGCCGTAAAAATGCTACCAAGAGGGCAACCTAAAGCGTTATAGAAATGTGTTCTCTCACGGTTCTGGGAAGAAGAAGGATGGAATCAAGGTGTGGGCAGGGCCGTACACCTCTGGCGGTTCCAGAGAAGAGCTCTTCCCACCATCGACCCAGCGGACGAAGGTTGCTAGCCACTCTTCGGGCTCTTGGCTTGCAGCAGCAACACGCCCGTCCCTAGCTCCATTTTCACACTGCCTTCCTCCCTGCCTGTGTGTCTCCAGGGTTAGGATTAGGGCCCATTCTAATCCAGTCTAACCGCATGGTAGCTTGATTACATCTACCTAAATAAGGTCACATTCAAAAGTGCTTGGAGTTAGGACTTGAAGGTATCTTTTTGGGGGATGCAATTCAATCCACTACATGCATCTACTCTTAGAGGTGCCTGAAAAACCATTATAGTTTATGTCGCTTTATGTCCCAGCAGAAAATACTCGTTTCAATATTTTTCAATAATTATTCCATCTCACTAAAAAGGAAACTCTTCTTTATAGCATTTTAATCTGTTAGAAAGAAGCAAAAATTACAATGGATTTGGAGGCAAAAGCATAGAGGTTTCCATCCCAATTTTCTACTTAGCATCTGAGGACCATAAATGCAAACCATATGTCAATTGACTAAATTTGGCCCGAACTCCGATTCCACCCTCTTGCCAAAGCCCAAAGCCCTCCCATGGCTTGCACAGGCCCGGCTGCTCACCTCCCGACTTCTCTCTGACTCAGCACCCCCCCTTCAAAACACCCCCTGGGCGTCCTGTCTGGCACTCCCCTCGGGTTGCCCGTGCCCTTCTTGTCTTTGGGCTATTTTGCACCTCTGTAAGCTGCAGAAAAATGCTGGCAATACGGATGGTGCCCACCCAGGGGGCACACATGCGTTTTGCCCAGTAGAAGGCTGGCTTAGATCCTCCACCCCCGAAGACGCCAGTTTTGCAGATGCTCGTGAAGTAATGTCAGCACTCCTGTCTGACTTTATAATTCGAACGTGGCCTTTGACTTTTCCCTTGAACTCCTTTTGACATCATTTATTCGTTCTCTCATTCATTCATTCACGACAAAATCTTGGTTATCAGTTGACTTTATTGTTGCACGAATCATGATTTTACCTTTTTAATTTAAGTTACCATTTAGCAAGGCAAATTCCACTTACCTCCAATTCAAAATAACATGTATTCGCCTAGAGCACCTCAAGGGTTCGATCTGCTTTCTAAAACCTGGGGGGAGGACCCAGGGGAGGACCTGCGGTCGAATCCTTGCTGCCTCCAGAGCTCTCTCACAGTGTCTCTCTTCAGCGTCCTTAGCTTGAAAACACTCATCCACAGTCTGTGAGTATTCCACCGTCGTCATGTCCCCAAACCCCTCAAAAACATTACCAAGGCACCTTCTCAGCCAAAATCTTCTGGAAAGAACTTGTCCTGGTCGATTGAAGAAAGAAGCTTTCTTCCTTCCATTACAGAAAGTATTACACATTTTTGAAGCCTTAGTCATCTCGTCAGCCAAACAAGGCTTATACACTTACCGTGTGTAGAAAGGCCCTTAGGATGGAAGTAAAGAGAGGGCTGCAAGGGATTTGAGTTGAACCTGAGGCGGTCCAGGCAGGATGCAACAGGGATGCAGACTTGGTCTAAAGTTTAACCCCACGGTCCTTTGAGAGATCTTGGGGGCCGCCATTTTTTAGCCGCTGTCACTTTCCGAGCCAAGTGGAGGCTCTGTGCCACGCCCACCCTCCCCCACCAATCAAGAACTGCTCCCCAAAGGAACCCCTCGTCCCCTGCCCTCCCATGCACAGGTCACGTGTCCCACGCCTCGGTCAACCGCGGCTGCACAATGTCTGTTTCATCTGAGAGAGGCCTTGCCTGACCATCATCTGCCCCTATGAAGGGAGAAAACTCCCTGGGTCATGGCCCCATCTGAACTTAAGGTCTGCTTCTTTCTCTCATGAAACTGGAGGAGCATTTTTAGAGAGCTGGGAGCTGCAGGAGAAATAAAAGCTGGGAACGTCGCGAGTGACTTTACATGGATTTCTCTTCTGCGTTCAAAATCTAGTTCGAGGCAGAAATCTACTCCTCACTGGCCCTGTCTTTCCATACTCTGCGACGTCCTAGCCATCCCTCCTGGACAGTCTCGTTGGGTCTCAGTGTCCTCGTTGTTAAAATGTTTACCCCTACTTGTCATGTTCCTCCTGGTCACTGGGCCTCCGGTGCCGCGCTTTCCTAAGCGTTTCATATTCCAAGAGGGCCCCAAGTCTGGAGGTCAAGAGATGTGGCAGAAGACAAGTAACTGTGGGGGGGAAATGCAAAGGAAGGACAAGAAAGCGAAACAGTTCCCCAAACCCGGAAATAAGCCTGCCGCTCATTTGAGGTGTGTCGCTGTTACTGCAACTCAGGAACGCTGTCCAGGGAGCATCCTTCTTCCTGGGGTCCACTTTGTGGTGATGTTTTGGTGTGGATAACACCCAGCAGTGAATACTGACTTGATGAGTACCTTGGCTTGACCAACTGACTCTAGCCAAATATTAGACATTATCCTCTAATGTCAGTAAGGATTTTTTTTAAAAATGATAAAGGCCCAACCTTTACTTTGAATTTTCTGTGTGTGGATTATGGGCTATTGTGCCCCTTTCCAGCCATTATTCGTACGTGAAGCCCTGACTCCCAGTACCTTAGAACATGGCTTGATTTGAAACCAGGCTCATTGCAGGTGTAGTTGTCTAATCTACATTGAAATACTGCAATGAAGTAGCTAGATTTCTGTATTTATAATGACATCTTATCAATCCAGTATATTCTGTTTGGATGATCACGATGATGAAAATGCTATCAACCCTGCTGCATGCATTGCCTGAAAGACTGCAAGTTCCCTGTGGGACATTGATGGCATCAGTCCCCGTTCATGCCCTCTCTGTGTCAGGGTCTCACCTGTGACTTCACGGACCCCTCCTCTCTGACTTCAGTCCTGGTCGTGGGAATCGCTTAGGACACTGGGACAGTGATGAGCACTTGAATGCTCCCGTTTCTCCTTCCTTACGTGCTTTCCTGGACCCTGTGACTCGTGCCTGATATGCATCTCCATGGGACATGGCACAACTGCCTGTAGTTTTGAGCTGGGGTATCTCCTGTGTAAGATTTAAATGTAAGATTTGCACTTTGGTGGAACTCACCTGTACAAAACCTCCAGGACTTGTGATTTCCTTGGTATGAAAAATTTTAATGAGGTACTCAATTTATTTCAATATAATTAGACAATTCAGGTTTTCTATTTCTTCCTGAGAAAGTTCTTGATAATCTTTTTTTCTAGAAATTTAACTGTTTTATCTAACTGCCTAAATAAGTGCACATACAATTTGTATTATATTTTCTTTTAAATATCTGCTGCATTTGCATTATGTCATCTAGTTCATTTCTAATATAATTGATCTGCATTTTCCCTCTCCTGTTCAATCTCAGTCAAGTCAGAGGCTTAACAATTTCAGTAGCATTGGCAAAGAGCCCATTCTAGCTTTATTTATATTATTCATTTATGCTCTTACATTTGTTATTCTAGCACATCTTGGGGAAATCAAAGCAGTCTTTCTGTAGGAGGCAGCACTTCAGCTAAATTTGGAGCATGGTTCTCAGCTTGGTGTCCCAAGTCTTAAAGTTTCTAATGATAGGCTTCAGAGAATTTATATTGGAGGTTTGTTGTTTTTTTTGTTTGTTTGTTTTTGGTCAAATTTTGGATACATATGCATTTATGGCTAATAAATGTTACTGAATACTCAAAAGCAGCCAGTGATTTTAAATATATGTGTGTATCATTATAATCATATGTTCATAAACTCATATATATGCATGTGTGTGGTTATTGTTGACAGTTAAGGCCACCTGAAGAAAGCTTCCTTCACATGTAGTAGAAATGAGAGACGTGTTTGGAAAGTTAGGCTCTGCCTTGAATTGTAGAGGCATCTGATTAACAAGTTACGTGCAAAGAGTTTGTAGAGAAAAGATGACTATCCATGGAGCAGCAACTTCAGGTGCGTGTCCACTTTTAGTGTCCAAACATTCTATCTTTTCCCATCGCAAATTCAAAATAAAACCTGCATTTAAATTCTACAACATGCGCTGCGTGCCTGTTCTGTGTTGAGTGTACTCAGATGAAGACACCGGGTGACTGTCAAGGGAGGAATCTCCACACCCTCCAGGACACCCTGGCTATCCCATGGTGCAGAGGGTGCCACAGAGGGGTCTTGGAAGGCCTCTGAGTGTTCTCAGAGAGGTTGGAGCAATGCCTACGTTTCTCTAGAGGTCTAGATTCTAAGCTCTGGTTGTCTGGTCATTTGAGTGACATCAACAATTCATTTCAACACACACATCAATAGCACTAAAGAAATCTGTTCCTAGAGCATAATGTGCCCACTGAACACAATTCCAGGAGATCTTAGGTTTTCTGCTTAATTGTGCTTGAAAGTGTTTGCCTACATTTTACGCCACTTTGCAGTTCAGTGTCAGTGCCCGGAGCGAAAGGCTCTTGTCCCTGGTGGCTGTTTGCTTTTGCCTTGGCCTCTAAGTCCTTGCTTGGCCTTGCCGGATGTTGACTTTGCCCACGGCTGTTCCACTTTGCTGTTGTCAACGGAATAGACCAAGCTTTCTTTGCAGGAATTAAACATGAACGGATTGACAGGAGTTTCCTGAAAATCTGTCTTTCATGCAAATGGGCATGTCTGTGGAGGATGAGCATAGAACGCAGGTGGGCTAAAGCCCATCTTGAGGTCGTTCTTGACCTCACTGCTAGTTAGGGAAACAGTCTGCCCTTCAAGAAGCATGGGGGTGTCTCAGGCGGGTGGAATGGATGTGGTCGAACCTGGAGAGGAAGATTCCAAACATCTCAGAACTCTGTTTTCCCATTCCAGGAGGTGTAAAGAGGGGAGAATTGAGTCACTGCCTGATGATACACATGCAAGTAAGAAGAAAAATAAGTGACAGATTGAAGAAGCGAAGAGTAGAAACAGAATACGAAAGGTTTCCAGAAGGACTGGACGCAAACGATTTCATTCATTCCTGAATACGCTGGGAAGGGACTCTCCGGATGTTGGTTAAGAGCCAAGCAAATGCACAGCCATCACTCATTTGGAGAAGTCCAACCTGATAATGAAAGGGGGAGAGGGTCTATCGCGCTTCCTATGAGGTGCAGAGCGTGTGATATTCAGAGCATGTATGGCCCGGGAAGCCGGACAGACCCAGATCCTAAGCCCAGCTCTGCCTCTGGTGGGCTTAGTCATCTTGTGGGACTGGCTTGAGCCCACTGGAGTCAAAACACCTTCCACACATTGCTTTATGAACTAACCCAGAAGCTGCCTCAAACACATTCCATGCCGTGCCTGACCATGCTTCATGGCAGTCATGGCTACATACAAAGAGGACTTCACATGCCCCCTCCCTCCTCTTCCCCAAATCTCCCGTCACTGGTAGGACCGGCCCTCAACGTGTCTCCACTGGAAGACAACACTCGTCAATCTCAAGCATGGCCAGCAAAATTTGGTAGGAAGATGAAAGGGGCTATCGGTGAAATGTCCAAGAAAATGGGAATTCAGACCCCAGAGCCTAACTCCCCTCCCCCACAAGGAGCCCCACCCCCTCCAGGCTTCTGTTGCCAAGAGAGGAAAGTTCGGAAGGCCTGGAGGAGCAGGAGGTAGGGGGTCAAGAGCTCAACCCTGGGAAGAGAGGGTCCCTGCAACACACCAACTTCAAAGAGCTTCTCAGCCGGCTCGGTGGCTCAGCCTGTAGTCCCGTGCCTTTGGGAGGCTGAGGTGAGTGGATTGCCTGAGCCCACGGGTTCGAGACCCGCCCGGGCAACTTGGCGAGACCTCATCTCTACAATAAATCAAAAATCAGCCGGGCGTGGTAGAGCGCGCCTGTAATTCCGGCTACTTGGAAGGCTGAGGCGGAAGGATCGCCGGAGCCCAGTGGGTCGAGTCTGTGGTGGCCGGGAGCGGCCACTGCACTCCAGTCTGGGCAACCAAGTGAGACTCCAACTCAAAAAAAAAAAAAAAAAGAGCATCTCTTGGGGACTCAAGGTTGCCAGGCAAAGGGATGCATGCACGTTTCGCTCTCTCATTTAAGCTTCACAACCACCATGTAAGAACGAGAAAAAAGGCTCAGATGAGTAAAGACGAATTCAGCATGCAGGGATTGACAGAAGTTTCCTGAAAAGTTTTTCTCTCGCGGCAAATGGGCAGCATCTGTCAAGGATGAGCGCAAAACCTGGGCAATAAAGCTCTTCAGCACCAGACCAGGGTTAAAACCCACAAACACAGTTCTCATGTTTTTCGTGCCACAGCTCTGTCCCACCCCTGCCCCCAGAGCGCAGATTTCTAGAGGTTTCCAAGAGGCCCACCAGCGAGGAAAGCCCATGAGGTGCTGCAGCCTTGCCTCCTCCCTTCTGCAGACCATTTGCCTTGGAAAAAGGGCGGTGGTGCAGGACTTCGAGGGCGACTCTTTCCTGCGAGCGAAAGAGACCCAGGGAAGTGGAGACAGGAGGAACATCAGAGACCTCTAGCTTCACGGCGCACCCCGCGGTTCGGCCTTCCAATTCCGGTCATCTCTCTTCTTGCTGAACGACACTTTATAACTCATGGCGTCTGAGCTACGTTTCCAAAGAGCCAGGCCATCTCTAAACTAACAAAAGATAAAGGAAAAAGAAAGAACGGAAACTAATTTTGTCTACACAGGTTGGATCTTTTTCCCAGCCTGAGTGTGCTTCCAAGGCGACGGTTTAGCTGTGTTGTGGCGTCTTCGGAGGTAAGGTTGGGGAGCAGAAGTCTCCTGCCTTGAGGCCTGGGTGCCCGTCTGTCTGTCCCGAGCGGCACTGAGACCACTGCACCCACCTCTGTCCTCACGGCCACCTCCCCAGTCACGAGTCCTGCTGACTCCACAACTTTTTGAGTCTGCCTTTTTGGCTTTTTGCCTTCCTCGCCCACCTTTGGATCGCGCTCTCCCTGCCAGGGTCTGTCGTGGTGATTTCCTGCCGCGGGACTCCCCTGCCCCGTCCATTTTCCTCACAGGAGCCCGGTAGAGTCATAACCAGTGTCCCTTGTCACCGCCTTCCGGGAACCTCTCAGTGGTTTCCATTGATGCCGAAATAAAATAGTATGGAGGGGAGGGATGACTCAAGCGTTTGCCCTGAGGAATAAAGGAGACATTCAAATTTTAGATTAACCCCTGGATTCCACCATCACGTAAATGAAAGAACCGGTGGTGTGGTGTCGCCATCGTCATGGTCCTGAAAGCTATTTCGTGACCCCGCTATTTTGTGATTTTTCGTGGTAAAAGTCATGACGACAGGGTGGCTGCTGGTTTATTCTGGAAAAAGGAGGATGCAACCTCTCGGAATGAAAGGAGGAGAAGGAATGTGAGGGCAAGGCGGAGGGAGTTCGGGGAGGTCTGAGGCCAGAGCCTGGAGGCCTTCGGGAACATTGCTGGGACTAAGAGGGAGAGGAGGGCGGGGATGGGGCGGTCTGCGGGGCCTCGTGGGTTCGCCGCCTCGGCTGGGGTCTTGTAGCGTGTTGGCGTCACGAAGAGGCAAGTGGCTTCTTTCCCCCTCTTCTTCATTTTTTTGGTGCGGAGATGATGTGTCTTTGAACTCTACCCCGGGGAAAACCTAGTCCAGGCTAGGCTGAGAGACAGTTGCCTCCAACAGTTCTGCGTTTCCTGGAATGTCCCCCAGAAATGAAAGCAAAAGAGAGTTTGAGCTTCGCTGTGGAGGACCTGGCTGTGCTGCTCCCGCAGCCCCTCAGATCGTCACCACTCCCGGGCACCGTCCCCTGCTGCGTCAGAAGGTGTTTCCTGGGTGTCACCCACAGGCCACCGGACACTCTGCCCCAGCTACTCCCGATCTCTCCACCGGATGCCGTGGTATCTGCGGAGAGAAACTCGGGCCAAGATGAACGTGGACAAGCACGTTTGTTCAACCACTCCGATGGGAGGGTCATTATCACTTCACACCACCTCTGATGTCAGAAGATTTAGAATAGCGGCGTCCATGCCAGCTAGTCAGGAGCTTCCTCGTCTGTCTGACAGCATCAGCGTCCCAAGAGACAGAATTTCTGCTCCTACCACCCACCCACACACTGACCCGGCACTCATTGGCCGTGTTAACCAGACAGAGAAATGCTGCTGCTGCCACTGAGAGTGATGGAGATGGTGACACAGGTACATGGATGGATAGATGAATGGATGGATGGATGGGTCGAAGGAGGATTGGACAAAGGAGGGACAGATGGACACAGAGAGGTGGGTAATAGACTGTGTAGAAGGACATAAGATGGAGTCAGTATAACCAAAGACCAGCCATCTTCATATTGCCTCCATCTGTCATGGTTTTCTAACAGGTCACTTTAATTTCCCTCTAATCACAAGCCACGGACAGAACCCGTTTCTCAGAGGTAGCTATTGATAACTGTTTTGAAATCCTTCCCCCGCTTGTTTTGGAAACAGGCTAACCTAATCAGCCCTTGTGACCTTCATGACAGACCCCCATCAGCATGGCAGCAATCGTGTGACTGGCCCATCCACCTGCCTGCTGTCCATCACCTGACGTCAATACCTGTGCTCACCTGCCCCTTCATGCTGAAGTGAAAAAGACCCATCCACTCACCTTAATGATCTGCCCCCATCAAAGGGAAAGCTGAAAAGTGTTCAACCTCAAGCAACCGTTTGCCATTGTCAAGTACTGGCCAGCCCACTGTGCTCTTTGAGCTATGGCCAAGTCATGGTTTGCTAGCTTTGGCCCCCTCCCCTACCGCGAAGAGGTGAATCTCCTCTCTCTCTCTCTCTCTCTCTCTCTGTCTATTTACTTTCTAGTCATTGCTTTGTTAAACTCTGGTGTGTCCATGTGGCTTTTGAGTTGTGGCTGCCATGTTTCCTAGCTTTGGCCCCCTCTTCTACCTTGGGGAAATGAATCTCTTCTCTCTCTCTCTCTCTCTCTCTCTCTCTGATTTGCCTTCTAAATAAACTATTTTAGGTCTAACTTCTGTGCAATTCTTTGCATCTTTCACACAGTACCACATTGCAGACCAGATACCCCCCAAGCGGGCCTAACCTAACATTTTGGAAGCCCTGCTAAGATTTTAATCTAACATTTGTGGAGATACCACCAAGATTTTAACTTAACAATATGTACAATACAGAGTCCACATTTTTCTACCATGAGCCTGATTTTCAGTAATTGCGTCAGTTTTAAGAGCTGTACTACCAGATAATAAGAAGTGCGAATGAGAGTCAAATGTTATTTAAATTTTATAACATTATAATTATTTTCAAACAGATGAATACATAAATCAAAGGACAGCCGTTGTCAGACCATGTGCCTTCTAACAATGACATTTGCTGGAGGGGACACAATGCCTATTTATTCAATGTGAATATCTTCCCAGGTTTGTTTTCAAGCCACTGTGGCCATAAACAGCATTAAGCTTATGGAGTTCCAATCTGGTGACTAAGTAGCTGCAGAGTGCCAGTGAGACCCTGGATCCCGTCACCTCAGGAGCTCTCCCTGGACTGGGATGGCGCCTCTCCCACTTACCGGTAGAGAGCAAAGCGGTCGAGAGTGACGGCCTTTGTGGTCAGAACTGGGCTGACCCCACCTTTGCGATTCCTGGTTCTGACCTTGAGCAATTTAATCCCCGCCCCCAGCCTCATTGAACCACCCTGCAGTAATAGAGGTAATGAATCCACCTTCCAAGACCCTTGTGAAATAATAGCCCCCATCCCAAGGTCTTTGTGAGAATTAAATTAACGAAACCCAAGCTGCAGTTCTTGCAAACGACCTAGAGCAGAGCAAGTCTTTAAAAGAACGTCCGCAGCCGGGCTCGGTGGCTCAGCCTGTAATCCCGCGCCTTTGGGAGGCTGAGGTGCGTGGATTGCCTGAGCCCGCGGGTTCGAGACCCGCCTGGGCAGCGAGACCTCATCTCTACAATAAATCAAAAAATCAGCTGGGTGTGGTAGCGCATGCCTGTAATTCTGGCTACTTGGAAGGCTGAGGCGGAAGGATCGCCGGAGCCCAGCAGGTCGAGGCTGCGGTGGCCGGGAGCGGCCACTGCACTCCAGTCTGGGTGACAGAGGGAGACTCCAACTCAAAAATAAATTAATAAATAAATAAAAGAACGTCCGCTATTATTAAAACAATTATGAACATCCTCCGAGGTCGTGCGTGAGGTTAAGCGTCAGCGGAAAGGACCCCTCTGACTCCTGCCAGAAATCTGGTGCGAAGCAGAATGTCTCTAGCTAAGACAGTCCCTCTGTCACTAAGTGCATGCTGTGTCCTTCCTTTAAGTGCCTTTCTTTCCTCTAAGGTTTTCTACACATCCCGATTCAGACCGTTTCTCTGACCCCTGTGTTGTTTGCGGCTTTCACCGAAGATGTGAGCATTGCAGGACTCAGCACTGCCCCTTGCTCTGAGTGTGTCCATGCTGAAACTGGTGTTGGGTCTCTCCCACAGGTAGGTCTCTCTCCACTGCTTCATCTCGGCCTTTCATCTCCATGCTGTTTCCCAATATCTCGCTTGCTCCTTGTGTTTTTTACGTCGGACTCCCATGATCAGTCCTTCTAACAATGACATTTGCTGGAGGTGACACAATGCCTTTCAGCTTTCAAAACTATTATTATAATTTTCTGGGTTTATCTGTGACATTTGCTGAGTTTTTTTGTTTTGTTTTCTTACCGCTCATATTTTTTATATTTTATCTCCTTGTTCTCTATGTATTTGATTATCAACACTATTTGTTGCCAAAAGTAAATGTGAATACTCAGATATATTAGCAGAACGTATGACCAAAAAATCCTTTGATGAAGCCTCCGTGTTCTTACACAATGCGTACATACCCACCCACAAGAAGACAAAAACCTGTAGCAAGACTCAGTGGAAAAACCTGTCCACAGTGGAATTTTCAGGTTGGCTTTGGAGGGAGGGTTCCATGACAATGTGTGGATGTGAATTAAAAGCAGACCCGCACCCTGCCAGGCCTATCAGAGACCCTCACCCCGCTCACACCCTCTATACCCCCTTCCTACTCAGCATCACTGCAGCAACCGCTCTGGGCAGAAGTGACCCACGGCTCCCGGCCCAGCCTGCTGTCCAGGCCAAGGGACACTGCCTGGGCTTGGATGGTGGGACAGAAGCGTTAGCAAACCCGGTGGGGACTGAGGGTTAACAAGACCCCCGGTGCACCGAGTGAGAGATGAGACTTCTCCAGTCGCGGGTGAAGGACCGCCGGGCAGCTCACCAGGATCGAATTGCCAACTGCCTAAGGAGATAAACGCTTAGAGTTAGGCTGACATTTAAACTGTTGGCTGCACTAGCAAAAAGGCCTCCAAAGGCAGTGACTTATTTAAAACAGAAGTTCAGTTTTCCTTGTGTCGACTTCTGAGGACACTGTCCCAGAGCCTGTAAGCTGGTCTTCTCCCTGAGTCCCGGTCTCCAAGGTCAAAGCAGACCCCTCCACGCCCGTGGCGCAGCCAGCAGAAGGGAGAAGAAAAAGAAGGCTCCATCCTCAAGCACCTGGCCAGGTGGCTGCACACACCTGCCCACGGCGCCCATGTTTGGCACATACTCACTTGCAGGCCCTGTCTCGTGTGAAGAAGACCAAGCCGTGTCATCTCCAGCTGAGAAGGAGGAAGGCCTCAACAGAAACCGAGAGACTTGAGCAAACACAATAAATACGGTGGTCTTCTTGATATCCGAACCTAAGTGTTAAGAGTTGTAACCAACACAGGTAGACACAACAGCGATACACACAAGACTTGGTGCCTTTAAAACACTGTCTCTTCAAGGCATTAATCTTCATATTATTTTATGATTTCACGAAAGGAGGCCAGTGCTGGGTACCATAGAGCAGACATGTCGTAGGGATGACAGAGAGAAAAAATGTTGTATCTTTGTAGAGAGTTGGGCAGAAACAGCGATGTTTATGTAGAAAGTCAGTAAGTCCTGCCTCGAAGCTAACAGGGGCAAATCTTTGCACGTCACAAAGTCACAAAGCCCGCTGACGGGGTCCTCTACCAACACCCACAGTCTTCCAAACTCATGGATCATCAGGTTTTTAAACATGCATTTACCTACACCTTGATGCCATGTGTGTGTGCGCGTGCGTGCGTGTGTGTGTGTGTGTGTGTGTGTGTGTGTGTGTGTGTGTGTGTTTCACCCTGCTGGCTCGAGGAACTGTGTGTTTCCATGGCACTGGAGAATCCCCGTGGGTCTTCGCCGTGAAGTCTGGAAAATCCCCCGTGGGTCTTCACCCTGCCGTCTGGGAGTCCTTCCTCTCAGGGCCCTCTGTGTCCCCCTGTACCCACATCACGGCCTCTGTCTCTGCCTCTGTCTCAAGATCAACTTGTCAGTCTGTGCCCACCTCTCTCCGCATTGTTGCTACATCTCTGTCTGCCGCTGCCTCGGCCCCTGACTCTGCTCCTCCTCTTGGTCCTCTTCGCTGCACCCTTCCCCGGCCGGCCATGCGTCCGTGCACTGGCTCCGAATCTAACTCTGAATCTCGTGACTGATGCTGAGCTGAACTGCGGCACTTCCTCCTCTGCTGGCTTGTCATGAGGTTGCCTTTTCTATATAAGGAAGCAAATTCCCATCTTCATCTTTGCTTCTCAGATCCGGTACGATCATCAGAAATCCCCTTCCTGCCAAACTGAATTTTCAACTGTTTTTCAACTCACAGTACAAGTTTCCCACAGAACTCACATGACTGCATTGTGAACTCTAGTCCCTAAGTGACACCAACATTTTTTCATTTACAAAAAACCAGCAGCTTCTATGTAATGCGTCTTTACTGTAGGAAACTGAGTTAAGATGGATTTCTAAAAATTTGGTTTATGTTCTTTGATGCTCACCAAAAATGGTAAAATCTTATTCCATTGTGCTGCTCTACACAGGATTGAGGACACATTATTACATTAACACAAGGGCCTGGGGAGAAGAAATCTGGAATGGATTTAGAAATCAAAGTAGATTTGCCTACTCAAGTCCTGAGCAGGGTCATAGCATGAGAGACAATAGGTCACCCTTGGCCAAATTATCACAAGAGTTTAGGTTTTCCAAAGAGTGGCTCCCATTCAGGCTGTGTCAACATGCCAAATAGTTCCAACCAATTTAACCGATTCCCTTCCAAGTTAAATTTGCTTTTGTTCTTTTTAAACGTATCTTTTTACTCCAAATGGACCAGCTAGGCCTCTGTTACCACCTCACCCACTTGAGGTCCTGAGACCCACCCTCCCTGGAGAACAAGGCAATCGGGAAATAAGAGACCACAGGTTGGGGTGCCTGCATGAACACCTGACACATGATAAAAAACTGACGGCTGCCGTCTAAACATTGCAAAATGCAAGCAGTCAAAAGGATGAATCTGCATCAAGAGACAAAAACGCTTTCACATTCAAGCTGATGCTTGGACAATTTTTATGTGGCAACAACTGCTTACCACCTCAAGCATCTCTGCAGTTTTGGTCGTGGGTGACACATTTATGCACCATGATGCCCAGATCTCCTTATCGTCTTCAGTATCGTTCAATCCGAAGGCCAGACATGATGCTAGAGTTACGAGGGGTTGGAAGAAGGATGTGAGGGTGTGTGAGGGTGGATTCGCATCCATCACCAACCAAAGGAGATGTATTGAGGGTCTACCCCTACCTTCCGCTCTGCTAAATACCTCAGAGACCAACACAAGACCAGTTCCTTTAAGACTTGACACTGTGAGGCAAGACATACATTCAGCAAGTTACTCAGAAACAAAATACAGTATAGGGGAAAAGTTGAACAAATGTCTGGTGATCACTCTCTGTGTGTGCAAAATTATTTACTAAATTATTATTGCGCTCAATTCACAGATAAGGTAGGGGAGTTCAGGTAGCCAGGGCTTATGATAATCACAAAAATAATTCTTAAAAAGCCATCCTAGATTGAACATTTATTATATGCCAGGTACTGTACTATAGAGTTTAAACTTGTTTAATTTTGTTTTCACAATAGTTCATTTAGATGGTTACTCCTAATTCCATTTTGCAAATGAGAAGCCTGCCCAAGTTCATACCACTGATATGTGTTAGAGACAAAACACACACTGGTTCTGTTTCAAAAGATAATACCTCTAAGTATTGTGACGTTGTTTAGAATTAGGTAGTATATTAAAAGAAGTTATAAAATAGAGAGACATGTTAAATGGAGTGTCTGACATGTCTAGACTGCAGGTGTGTGTGTGTGTGTGTGTGTGTGTGTGTGTGTGTGTGCATGAAGGTGCATGTATGCACAGTGTCTTGTCATCAAGTATTAGGGTTAGTCAGCAAGATCAGTGATTGCCTGGAGTCCTGTTATTTCCAAAGCACCAAGCAGTTCCCTCATCAGGAACCTTGGGGACGCCGGCTCCAAGAAACCTCTGAGATGTAGGGGCTCAGTGTTTCCCAACAGTGACGTGTCCCGATGCACAGATCTACCCTAACCCTTATAGCTCTGTCTCAGGTCCGAGGAACAACAATATCTCAAAGCATTTCTGGGCCATTCCTATGGCCAAGTTACGTTTTCACTCAGATGATTAAATGCCAAGTAATGTTTACGGGTATTTATTTGCTGCCTTAAAAATCCTGTCCTAGAGAACAAACAGAAAAAAATGCAAAATAAGTCTTCTTGCTGTTCTGCAGTATGCTACCAATCTACTCCACAGCGTCTCTGTTCTGGAAAGCCACACATCATGTGCATATCCCTCCATCCAAGCTCCAGACTCCATGGTCCTGCAGAGGAGGGTTTCCCTCTTGTTCTGGCAAATGGCCCTCCCCTAGATCTGGCAGCACCAGCAGAGGGCTCAAGCCAACCTCACGCCCAGCACAAGCAGGCTGGCCAACGTCAGCCCCATCCAGCAAATAATCAAGATTCACCTGCCGTATTTCCAAGCAATTGTCTACAGATGAAATGCTTTCATCTGAAAATCTTAAGAAATCAAAGAGATGGCGTAAGGGGGGCTGGAACCATCGGACGTCAGAGTAACACATGTCAAATGTGTGCTAACGCCTTGGAAAGTGTGCCTGGGAATTCGGTGCCCCTGCGTTAAGAACAAAAACATGACTGGGCTCAGCCTGTAATCCCAGACTTTGGGAGGCCAAGGAGAGAGGGTTGCCTGAGCCCACGGGTTATAGACCTGCCTGGGCAACTTGGCAAGACTTGGTCTCTACAATAAATCAGAAACTAACTGGGCGTGGTAGCACGTGTCTGTAGTTCCGGCTACTTGGAAGGCTGAGGCGGAAGGATCACCGGAGCCCAGCAGGTCGAGGCTGCGGTGGCCGGGAGCGGCCACTGCACCCCAGTCTGGGCGACAGAGTGAGACTCCAACTCAAAAATAAAGAAAAGAAACATGACATTCAAGTGCTCAATCACTTGGTCACTCAGGCACCTGAATAGCTTCATGACAGAATGTCTTTCTCATCCGATACTGAGAGCTATTTGACCAAAAGTGATTCTTGCAGCTGGTATGGGGAAGCACGGCAGGATGTCCCAGTGACGTACACCTGATAAGACAAAGGAAATACACTGGACTCCATCAGGTTTGTCCCTTTGGCGTTCCAATAAAGGAATACCTGAGGCTGGGTAACTTGGAAAGAAGAGAAGGTTCTTTTTTTTTTTAATTATAAAGATATGGGGTACAATTACCAGGGGGGTTTGTATACCAGGTTTGTATACCAGGGGGGTTAGGTATACAAACATTGATTATAGAAGTACCCTCGTTGATGAGGTATGCCCCTCCCTCCCCTGGCAGTAACTGTCAATCTCACCCCTCCGCCCCCCAACAGTTTCTCACTACTGGCAATAGTATGATAATTGTTCAAGGTCCGCTTATCAGTGAGAACATGTGGTACTCTGCCCTTTGCTTCTGTGATGGGCCACTGAGTATGATCAACTCTAAATCCATCCAAGTTGCTGTGAGGTTCATATATTTGTCCTTCTTTTTGGCTACATAATATATACATAAAAAAGAAAGAAGGTTCTGCAGAATGCACAAGAAGCCCAGCACCAACATCTGCTTCTGGTGAGGCCTCAGGACACTTTCGATCATGGCTGAAGGTGAAGGGGAGCGGGCATGTCACATGGTGAGGAAGGGAGCAAGACAGGAGAGAAGAGAGGGCATGCCAGGCCCTTTCAACATCAGCTCGCACGTGACCCCACCGAGCTACCCCTCATCACCACAGGGATAGCACCGAGTCATCCGTGAGGGCTCTGCTCCCCTGGCCTGAACACCTCCCACGGTGCTCACCGCCAGCCTTGGGGATCGCCTTCCACATGAGATTGGGAGGGGACACGCATCCAAGCTATATCAACTCCCAGCCTCAAAAAGACCCTGGGGAGCTGACCACAGATCATAGCATCCTCTGCTTCCAGGTGGGACTGCACCCATAGCAGCTTGGCAGCAAACAACTTCGGGGAATATTGAGAACGCCATCCAGGGATGTCATCTACTTGCTGTCAATCACCTATGAGTTTTGAAAATTCACTCTCCCATTTTCCCATCTCCATTGATTTCGTTTTTCTGTACAAAGTCTTTACCCAGTCACTTCAGTGGCTTATGTTAGAGTCAATGCAACTCTAACATAAAAATTCTGCCAAAGAGAAATTGCTGCTACAGTTATTAAGGTAAGATTTATTTTCCCAGCTCTATAAATATCCAGATGTTGGGCATCGTGTGAGAAGAAAAATCAGAATAATTGCCTACATTTCCCCCTATATAGCACATCCCTTATCTAGCCTACTCAGGAAAGACCATCTATCAAAACCTGACACCCAAACCTTCCAAGATGTCTCAGACTCTGAGGGAGAAGTAATATATATCTACTGACAACAGGGGCTGGCCAAGTCATTCTTCCTCATTCAGAATATTATAGAACATCAAGTAGCTGGTTATTTTTAACCAATGGAGAGTACTACAAATGAGAGAAAATGGTAGGGTAGACTCTCATGTTTTTACATTAAACAATTTGATATTGTCTCAAAACTACCAACGAGCACGAACCATTCTCATAATGATAATGTTGAAAGTAAAGACACAAGCACAAAAATAGCCTTCTTTGGGGGTGTGCAATTGCGACAACAGCCATCCAGGACCAACACTGGCTCGGCCATCCTCTCGGATCATGGGCTGCAGGTGCTGTGGGACCCCTTGGGGTGCTGACACTGGCGAAGAGAAGTGCCCCATGGGAGGCTCTGGGAAGCAGGAGTCTGGAAGCCAGATCAGAACTCTCAGCCAGAGGCTGAAGGTCATGGGGATTGGAGTCCATCTCAAATCCAGGGGTACAAATAGCCAGGAGTGTGGCCACAGCCTGCCCCGCCTTCTCAGACGCACTCTGCAGCAGTCAACACCGTCTTCAGCCCCTTCTGTTCTTGATCTCGTCTCCATCAGGACAAGACATTTTTTACATTTTTTGTGTGGGGGGGCTGAAATGTGCAGAGCGGCTGTTAGCTTAAAACACTAGGCTTGAGGAAGCCCTGCGTTCAGACTCTCCCGCTAAGCCACAACCTTCTCCTCACCCCTCTTCCTTCCTCGTTGACTTACTTCTCGTTTAGCACTTTAATTCTCCTCCAAGAGTAGATGTTCACACTGAAAGTCAACTGACTAAGCCCAGGTCTTGCTAATGCACTCAAGCATTGACTGTGAAACTTGTTCAACGCTTTCCGAAATACGAGTTGCCCTGTGAGATGGATTCGGTGATGGGTTGAGCTGAGGAGAGCTTCTCAGCTGTCACCAATTCAGTCTTCATTCTCTCTGCTTCTCCAGGGTCTTCTGTGTCTTTATGATCAGTTTTAGGCAAATGGGAATTTTAAAGACAAAAAGAAAATAAACAGCGCTGTCCTGCCACCTACCCCTCGCTGGTCTGCCGTGACTCGTGACTCGCGGAGGGTCAGCCACAGCTCAGGGTGTCCCTTCGGGCTTCTGCTCATGACTGAGGGCGACTTTTGATTTGTAAAAGCTGGAAGGAGTCATTCTTTCTTCCTATCCACCTGCTTACTCCCAGGTAAAAATCCTAGAGACTCAAGCTGGACTATCTTAGCTATTAATTATCCCCAGACTTGCTTCCTATCTGGAATGACCAACAGTCCTGGTTTATCCGTACCTGGAAATTTCCTAGGATGCAACACTCAGAGCTAAAACAGGGACAGTCTCAGGCCTATCTGTCATCTCAGCTGTGGTTCTGAAAATGAGTCATCTCTGACACATCCTTACTGTGAAATTGAGCAGATAAACTCTAATAATTAACTTTACCAGGCCAATTTAGACTTGATATACCAGGCACCATTTCTAGAGTTGTCTCTGCAGGTTTCATAGCTAGTTCTCATGAACTAAATAGAAAACATAATTTATTTTGTTTTGTTTTGTTTTGGTTTGTTTCAGCACTTAAAATTTTATCTAAAATAGCAAGTCAATGTTTTAGCTTGCTTCCTTAGTTACTAATGAGGATAATGTGTCTCTGTGTTTAAATAGAGGTCTTCTAAACAGAAGTTGAGTTTCAGTAGCAGCAGACACTGGGGTGCACCACCCAGACCCCCTTTGGGAAGGAGGTGATCCTTCCCCCACCTTCTAGGAGTATTGCGTTGATGGGTCACAGCTAGATCCATCCCCGGGAACTGACCTAGACCACAGTAATTTATCTCACTCGACGACACATTCCCTCGTCAATGGAAGCAAGATTTTACCTGGGAGTAATCATGTAGATGAGAGGAAAGAATGAGTTCTTCCAGCTTCAACAGACCAAAAGTCTCCCTCAGCCAGAAGCAGAAACTCAAAGGTGCAACCCTGAGTTAGTTATGGTTCCCCATCAAGAACTGGACAATGAAGGAAACAAAGTTTCAGCCCCCTATTTCAGATGAGGTCAACTCGGAGGGACCACCCACAGTCCAGAGCTGCCCGAGGTTCTGCTGAGACCACAGCTTCAACTGTACCAGTTCAGCTTCTGATTTGCCTGGTCTTTCTCTTTTCACTTTCCCACAGGGGCTGAGCTTCAAGGCAACCACAGTAGAATTTCTGCATTTAATTCTTCATCTCCAGGTCTTTCCAAGAATCTCTATTGAAGACGGTTTCCTATGGCATCTTCAGACTTGACGTATGCAGTGGTCGATGGCAGCCAGATGCTTACAGGGCATTTTAAAGATTATGAACACCTTTATATACTCTACTTCATTGACTTCCCACGAAAATCATGAGATGTAGATAAAGTCCATACATGAGCAAAACTGAGCACGAAACATGCATTTGCAGATTGGTATATTTGTTATAAGACAACAGACTGATGCATTTTGGTTAGAAGATAAAGTCCAGCGCCAGAAACACACGAGACTGTGTTTAAGTAGGATAATCACTGTCCACTTTGTCCACATGGTCACAGTTTACATCTATTATCTAGAAATAACTATGAAGACTGTCCCTTTTGATTGTCAAAAGATCCTGATTTGGACAACAAAGACGTGATGATCTATTGGTGACAGCCTGTCCTCATTTTACAAGTCGATGAATATAAGCATCACATTTGTTGTGAGTAACTAGGGCAGATGTAAATAGAAGCAGGTACAAGCATTCAGATCACAGCAGGCAGCCAAGGAACCCTGCCCTCCTCTCCATGAGCGTGGGCAGGTGGAGAAGACAGAGCAGAATGCGCTCAAAAACTAGACAGAGATGGAAGACTTCCCGATATACATTGAGCCACGGGTTGGGGCCCCTTGCATGCCACTGAGATTATTAACTGTTTTCTTATTAACTCATGGTTACCATCTCTTTCCTGGAGACCTATCCATTGCCTACGACTGCAATAGGAGTACTGGAAAGCTTTTGTTTCCAGAGCAGCCACACCATTCAAAAGTCATTCATGTGTCCTCAGAATGTCACAACTTGTAAATCTGCTCTCAGAAGTTACCAGAGACACTAAATTCTTCTATGAAATTAGCCAGTGACTCCCTTGACTTTACAGTGACTGAGGGCTTAGTGAAGCCAGACATCAAAATCAAAGAGAGGAAAACTCCATCCCATTGAGGAGAAAAGAGGGATCACACAGACGAACATCCCTTTGCAACAGCGAGTGCTTCTGACCACGCAGCACAGGAGAGCAAAGGACAGCAGCTATGATATCATCCTGCACCAGAGTTCACTCCGGCAAGTTGTAATGGAAGTCCTCCATCCACCCAATTCTTACAAGTTTTTAAAGAAAAAGCTTTTAAAGAAAGGAAAGAAAAAAATACGACTTTCTAAACAGCGACTCGACTACTTTCATTTGACTCTCTCCTCTATCGATTATTTCTTAACAGTTGCAAAAATATGTTTATCACGAGGCTCCGAACTTTCCCGGCAGGGTTACCAGTTGATCTGGAAGAGGAAAAGTGTGTTCCAGAGAAGAGTGACTCAGGCCACAAAGATGTCCCTGTCGCCTCTGTCTTTCTGACTGATGTCACAAGAGGGTGGTGGCCACTCGGGGTTGAGGCCACCTTGGAGGAGCTCCAGGGAGGAAGTGGGTGGGTGGATTCCATAGCAGGGACGGTGGGAGAAAGAAGGAGCATTCGTTGCTGGCCTCTGAAAGAGATTCCAGTCCCAAAAAGAAAGACAAGAAAGGGAGGTGTGTTGAGAGTCTGCAAAACACCCTTCGCTCCGGGAAACCAGGCGCAGAATGGCTGGCAGCTGCGACAGAAGGCAGCCGGAAGGTTTTGGCTGAACTGACCCTATCAGTGTCCACAGTGCAAAGTCATCGTTGCAGAAACTTGACCCTCAAAACTTGACCCCAAACGACGACATTAGACATAGCAGGGCAACATTTTTTTAAATGGAAAATTTTCAACGTTAAAAATAAAAAGCTTTTAAGGAAAAGACATAACAAATAATAAAGACATACTAAATAAATTAATAAATAATGAAAACATAATTAATGAAGAATGAAGACAATTAACTTTGCATCCCTGAGGCAAAATGTGTCATAGAAAAGATCCCTAAATCACTAGATATTACTTATGTATATATGTATACACACACATTATCCTCCATAAAAATTTTAAAATCTTTTTTTAAAGACATCACAAAGAAAATGAATAGACAAGCCAAAGACAAGGGAAAAATATGAGGAATACATGCATGTCACAAGGAACTTGTATCAAGAATATATAATATATAAACAACTTCTACAACTCAATAATAAAACAATTCAGTGAAGATAAGCAAAATATTTCAACAGACACTACACAAAGAAAGACAAATTGCCAAAAAGCACATGAAAAAATGATCAACATCAGTCATCAGGAAGCTGCAAATAAAAATCAAAATGTGATACAATGATATATCCACCAGAATTGCTACAGTTAAAAAACACTCACAGTAGTAAATGTTGGTAAGGATACAGGAAAGCCAGAGTCTCATAGAATTTTGGTGGCATGCAATGAGAATAACCATTTCACAAAATTGTTTGATAGTTTCTTATAAGCTTAATGAAACATCAACCATACGACCCAGGAATTCTACTCTCATGCATTTACCCAGGGTAATTTAAAAAATACAAATATATTTTTGACACTGTTTTGAAATTTTTGTAGCAGTTTTATTCACAGTGATCCAAACCGGAAATAGCTATAACAGCAATTACAGGAGAATGGGCAAAAATAATAGTATATTGCTATAAGGAGATATCAAGCAGCAATTGAAGGGAATAAATGCCTGACATGTGGAGCAACATGAGTGAGTGTGTAAAACACTAGGCTGAGTAAATACCCAGACAAGAAGTGCACGCACTGTCAAGTTCCATTGGCACAGACATCCAAAAGAACAAGAACTGATGGTGACCAGTCAGGAAGACGCTGGTCTCTGGTGAAGGAGACTGGCAAGGGTGGACCCGGGAGACTTTCTAGGGGAGGTAAAGGGTCTGCGTCTTGACAGGTGAGTTGGTCACACGCTCGCATCTGTCCGAACTGACCTTTGCCCTCCAGATCTGTGCATTTCGCGGCATGCCAATTACACCATATAAGCTAATAATGCAAAAGTAATAACAGAGGCATGGAAATAGTGACATCAATAAGTGGATTCTAAGGAGGCAGGATTTCTGATCCCTTCGGAGGCACATGCACTTTAATGAGGCATTTGTATGTCCCAATTTGACACAGGAAGTGGGCTTAACGCCAGTCTGAACATGTGGAGGATGGGGCTTGCCTCTGAAGCAATTGACCCCCAGCCAGATGGGGGCAGGGTTTGGAGGCTGAGGTGAGCGGATGGCCTGAGCCCGCGGGTTCAAGACCCGCCTGGGCAGCGAGACCTCATCTCAACAATACATCAAAAAATCAGCTGGGCGTGGTAGCGCGCGCCTGTAATTCCGGCTACTCGGAAGGCTGAGGCGGAAGGATTGCCAGAGCCCAGCAGGTGGAGGCTGCGGTGGCCGAGAGTGGGTTAGAGTCAGCTACCATCAAGCCGCAAGGTGGGAGGAGGTCAGCGAACACTCGGGTGGGAAAGCCTTCAGTTCTTCCTTCTTCTGCCTTCCCATACATACATGAAGCCAATGTCTAGACAGCCTCTGAACTTAAACTGGCTTCAATTTTGTCATGATTATAAGTCTCTTAATCATACACACCAGTCTTCATAGACAAAGCCAAGCCTAGATATCATGTCGCATGACAGAAATGTCAGTATTTCGGCAACACAGAACTGACCCAAGTGATGCAGCAAATCTTTAAATGGAAATAACTCTGAGCAAAAACGATCGAGAGTCACAAAAAATGAACATAAGATTACAGAAAGAACTCCATTCTCTGTAGATGTGTGTTCACAGTACACACCATAGCTATCTACTGATTATGAGTGGACTATGATTTAGTTATAGTTATGAGCTGTGATGCTAATTAGGAGTGTGTGGGCAGTACTTTTCCAATAATAAAATCGGAGTCATGTTAAGTATAAATATCCCCACAATTGCAACTTCAAAGACTGACTTAAAATAAAATTACAGCACAGTGACTTTTTCATGGTGCTCGTGTATTTACTTTATTCCGATTTGAAACTATCTGACCCATGGTTCAGATTACCTAACTAGAAAAACCCATTTTATACTCCATAAGAGTATAAACTTTTAGAAAAAAAGGTGTATTACCAGTAAGGCTTTTGAAATGGACTCTTCCTTTAGGGAAACATGGAAGTTCATAGAAACATTTTTGTGCTAAATGTTGCCGTGGAATGAACACAGTTCAGTGTGGGACAAATGTCATCACACCCCATAATCACAGACTTGCAGTTCTCTGACAGCTTTATAACATTCAGAACTCTAAGAAAAAGAATCATTTCTAAAATGTTTTCAGATGGAGCCTGAGTAAATAAGGCATTTTTGGAATCTGTCATTTGAAAACTTCATGTTCCTTAATGCTAAGTGCTTCTTGATAGAAAATGGTGATGGGGGCAATGAGCCCAGAAAGGCATCCTTAGAGCCACAGACCGAAGCCTGGAAATACCACCCCAAACATGCGCTAAGTGCTTCCATTCATTCATCAGCAAAGATTTGTTAGGCATCTACCATGTGGCGGGCACTATGCTAGGATGCTGGCTAGCAGGGATGGCCCACTCCGTGCCTGCCCTCATGAAACCTCCACTCCAGTCGCAACACTCTCAGCGTGTTAAAAAATAAAATGCTAAGTTTGAAAGTACACAAGGTGAATATGGATAATGCCTACAGGCCGATGGAAGCCATAGGCATGTTCTTGGCACGGGAATAGAGAGGAACCCTAAGAGTTTGGGAATGGTGATCATAGCCATCCTCCCCACCACCAGGTTCAGAAGGAGTTGGGAGGTAGACACGAGAGTCAGACACAGAGAAATGAAGGTTTTAGCTGGGCTCGGTGGCTCAGCCGGCAATCCCGCGCTTTGGGAGGCCGAGGTGAGTGAATTGCCTGAGCCCGCGGGTTCGAGACCCGCCTGGGGAACTTGGCAAGACCTCATCTCTACAATAAATCAAAAAAACTAGCCGGGCGTGGTAGCGCACACCTGTAGTTCTGGCTACTTGGAAGGATCGCCGGAGCCCAGCAGGTCGAGGCTGCGGTGGCCGGGAGCAGCCACTGCACTCCAGTCTGGGCGACTGAATGAGACTCCAACTCAAAAAATAAACAAATAAAATAAAATAAATGAAAGTTTAAGCTCCATTGCTGATAAATATGCACTGGGGAAGGGGTTCACCTTGGCCATGCTGCTGGACCTTCATCAAGTCTGGACTTGGGGTAGCCTCTTCACAAGGAAGCCTGGGCCAACGGCGCCGGCTCTCTCTAAATCACCGCCTCAAACGCATAAAGACCCAATGAGGAAGAAAAGGAAAAATGGTCTCCAGAACTGTCTCCAGAAGGCGCACCACTGATCTGTTGATCTGTTCCAGGCAAATTTATCTGGGGAAGATGGGAAAAGGCCAGGCTACCCCTAGGGGAAGGCTAGCCACATGCAGAAGAATAAAACCAGAACTGTCTCTCACCACATACAAAAATTAACTCAAGATGGATTGCAGACCTAAATGTAGGACCTGAAACCATAACAATCCTAGAAGAAAAGCTAGGCAACACTCTTCTGAACATCGGCCTAGGCAAAGATTGCATGGCTAAAACCCCCAAAGCAAAAGATAGATATAAAAACAAAAAGAAATAAGTAGGACTTAACTAAACCAAAAAGCTTCTGCACAGTAAAAGAAATAATCAACAGAGCAAACAGGTAACCTGCAGAATGGGAGAACATAATCACCAACTGCGCGTCTGGCAAAGGACTAATATCCAGAATCTACAAATAGCTCAAACAGATCAGCAAGAAAAAAACAAATATGAAGTTATTTTAAAAACGGACAAATGACATGAACAGACATCTCTCAAAAGAAGATATACAAATGACCAACATATTTTTTAAAATGCTCAACATCACTCATCGTCAGGGAAATGCAAATTAAAGCCACAATGAGATATCACCTTATACTTATCATTCTCATACCAGTCAGAATGGTCATTATTAAAAATCAAAAAACAATAGATGCTGGCAGGGATGTGGTGAAAAGGCAACGCTGTTGGTGGAAATGTAAACTAGTAAAACCTCTGTGGAAAGCAGTAGCGAGATTTCTCAAAGAAATAAAAGTGGATATGCCATGTGATCCACAATCCCACTACTAGGGACAGAAATCATTATCCAAAGAAGACACCTGCACTCGCAGGTTTATTGCAGCACAATCCACAACTGAAAAGATGTGAAATCAACCTAAATGCCTACCAACTGATCGTGGATAAAGAATACGTGACATATGATAGATAGACAGATAGATAGATATGATAGGTAGATATGATAGAGATAAGATAGACAGGAAAAAGGAAAGACAGATAGGGAGATAAGGAGAGATATGGATAGGGTGTCTAAATAGGAAGGAAGGATGGAAGGGAGGGAGGGAGGGAAGGAGGGAGGGAGGATGGATGGATAGCTCGATGATAGATATAGGGTAGATAGAATGAATAGATAGGAAAGAAGGAAGGAAGAAAAGAAAGAAAGATAGGTAGGTAGGTAGACAGACAGACAGACAGACAGACAGACAGATGATAGATAAATAGGGAGAGACAGAGATAGGATGTCTAAATAGGAAGGAAGGAAGGAAGGAAGGGTGGATAGATGGATGGATGAGAGATAGATATAGGGTAGACAGAATGAATAACCGGAAGGAAAGAAGAAAGGAAGGAAGGAAGATAATAGATAGACAGATGGAGAGATATAGGGTTTATAGGATGAACAGATAGAAAGGAAGGAAAGATGGATACAGATAGATGATAGAGACAGGACAGTTAGGATGGACAGAAGGAAGGAAGGAAGGCTAGACGGATGATAGGATGGACAGAAGGAAGGAACAAAAGACAGATGATGATAGACAGATAAATAGATAGATATAGGTGATAGAGAGACAGGTGGCAGATAAATATAGAGACAGGATAGATAAACAGATATAGACGCGCATACATATGCACCTACGTACGCATGCTATGGAACGCCATTCAGCCATAAAACAACAACAAAATAATGTCTTTTGCAGCAACTTGGATAGGATGGGAGACAGTTGCCCTAAGTGAAGTAACATGGAAACAGAAAACCCGATGCTGCATGCTCTCACTTGAAAGTGGGAGCTAAGCTTTGGGTCTGCAGAGTCATGTGAAACAGCCAGCATGAAGGACACTGGCAACTCAGAAGAGGGAGGTGGGCAGAGGGGGAGGGTGGACAAGCACCTCCAGGAGCAATGTGCACTAGTGGGGTGGCAGGTACACAACACCCAGACTTCCTCGCCACTAGCAAGGCATCCACATAACCAAGAACTGCTTGTACTCCCAAAGCCATGGAAATAAATAGCAGTGATGTAAATACATAAATAGCTTGATATCACCCAACTTTCCAGTTGTATTGACTGGAAAATTGAAATCTAACATTGATTCATAACTCATCCAGCCTGTGTGGAATGTATAGCCATTCCAACATGGCTAATAATTTTAGGCACGTTACCAAATTGACCAAAACTGTTTACCAGGGACACAGTCAGATCTCTGGCTTTGAAAATATCTGTTCACCCATTAAAGTCAGCTCCAACTTTCAACCTCTGATCATGGTGAGACAATTAATAACCTGATGACAAGCATTAATAAACCCAGGATGCCATGCTAATATAGGGAATATGACACATCAAAGCCGAGAATAAAGAAGTTCATTTGTTAACAAGCTCGAAGCACGCTCTTGTTCAGCACTGCTTACGGGACTGTCTGGGCCGTTCTCTCCGTGGGAATCACGGTCGGCTCAGCCTCTGGCTGGTGGGTGTCACTGTCTTGAAAAGACCGTGTTTCTATCTTTGGGCCAGAAGCTCCTCACACAAATTGATCAATACGTTCGCTCAGAAATGGGCAATGCCCGGTTCTGCTCATCACACTCCAAATGAGATTGTGGGTCACGACTATTTTTCCAAATCCCAAAGTCTCAAGTCATCGATCAACACTTTTTGGGGATTTCCACACTTGTTAGCTACCACCAGGACACCCTCATGAGCCAGGCTCCGGCACACTGAGCAGTCTGCAAATTCTGTCCCTGTTACTACAGTGATGAAGAGCTCAAGCTTCAAGATCGCACGGTCTTGGGTTTAGACCTGTGCCGTGCAACTCACGTCTATGCAAGCTTGAATAACCTGTCTTCCGTTTCTCAGCCCTAGGGTCCTCATTCTTAAAGTGACTACGATGCCTTTGTTGCCGTGCTGATGTGAGAATGTCAATTACATCGTGTATGGAAAGCACTTGGCACACACATTGCTCCACACGGCCCTTCCTTTCTACCACCCTGCATGCAGCCTCAGAGCTGGCCCCCAGCAGCCTTTGGTTCTAAAAATGCCCTAAGTGGGAACTTCACCATCCAAGATTCACTCCCTACACCAGATACCACAATAAATTCCAGATAAAGAAGTACATAGAAAACCTCAAATTATAAAAAATAGAAAAAATGAATAAAAGAACATAAGATGGAGTTAATCTATCCAATGAGCAGCCATACTAACATTGCTTAGCTTTGTCACGTTTTTCTCCCAATTCACTTTAATTTACCCTTAATCCAAGAACAGAACCAGTTTCTCGGAGGTAGTTATTGATCATCACTTTATTGCCCCTCCTCAGTTTGCTTTGTAAGCAAGTTAACCAAATCAGACCTCCGTGACAAAGACCTCATCAACATGGCAACAATCGTGACTAACCCACCCATCTGCCTGCTGTCCATCATGGTGCTGTCAGTACCTGGGCTTACCTGCCCTTCGGGATGATGTGAAAAAGACCATCGCCCAGTCACCGTAACAACCAGCCCACCCCCTCCATCACAGGGGAGTTTTAAAAGCATTCAACTTCGAGTAGCCATTGGCCATTACTTTCGTTAAACTCTAGCCAGGCTTTGTATTCATTGAGTTATGGCAGCCACGGCCATTGCTTTGCTAAACCCTGGTCAGCCTTGTGGCTCTTTGAGCTATGGTCACGCCATGTTTCCTAAACTTTGGCCCCCTCCCCTACCTTGGGGAGGGGAATCTTTTCTTTCTCTCTCTCTCATTTACTTTCCAATTGAACCATATTTTTCAGTCTAACTTTTGTGCGATTCTTTGCATCTTTTGTGTGGCGCCGGATTGCAAACCAGACACCCCCAGAGGGTCTGACCTAACATTTTGGTGGCCCCACTGGGATTTTAGCCTAGCAATGTAGATAGATACTTATGCACTCTCTAGAGGGTGGTGATGCCATGGAAAGGGAAATTTTTAAAATATTTTTCACGGTTTCAAAATTTTCATGCTACAGTTTAAAATTTTTTTCAATTGCAAAAATTAACTAAAAATCAAAACCACTATCAATAACACAGTACCTAGACTATGGAGGGATGATAGAATTTGTATGCAATCTGCTTATCCTTCTATTCTCTAGTCTCCTCACTTAAGAAAGGTCCAGTGCATATTCCCCTGTCATCTGCCAGAGGAAGAAGACGTCCTTTCTACCCTGATCTGTACCTGGCTACTATCACCATCCCATATTCATTCCCTAAGCACGTGGCAGAGAATGCACATCTTTTTCTAAGCATGTATATTTCACTGAGCCACACACCTCAGACAACCGTGAAACAGTTCCAGTGGTGGCTTCATCCTTCCATTTCCTATAGTTACACACAGTCCTGGCCTGGCACCCAAACATGAGTACTTACAAATTCTGCATCTAGCTAGAATAGTCCTATACTTGGATATCCTCTCATGTTTTCTGCTAATTTACAGGAATCTAGAAACTGGTTAAGTGACAATGGTATTTTAAAAATCAGGCCTATAATTTACAATTAGGTAAAGGAGGCTGTGATATATCTACCCCTAGTATCAGAGGGCCTGCCCAGAAAGCTGTGGGGTTGAATGTTGTCCTATTCAGGGTTTCTCTAGCACAGCATGTTAAGTCATGGATACTCCCTGGCAAATTAGTTTGTAAGACTGTGTTCCTGCTGGAACAAATCACCTTCGGTGAGATGAAAACTTACAGCACAGTCAGGTGAGGATTTGAGGGTACAGACTGTTACAGAGGGTGAAAAAAGAAGTATCAGATGCCAAACACATTATTTCTAGATATGTGCCAATTTTAATTGTAGCTTTTTCAAAGGCCACTTGGACCTAGAACCCAGGAATAATAAAGAAAGGCATGGGACTTCAGCCTTGGTTTTGCCACTGGTCAATAAATGCCTTGCAGAAGTCAATTTACTTCCTTAAGAGCTGGGTTACTGGTGTGTAAAATGAGATGTTAAAGAAAATCAGAAAGGTCTCTTACACTATAATATGCCGCAATTCTGCGGTGTACTTAGTTTGAATGACACATGAGCAAGGGTTAAAATTAAAGTGGCGTGTTCAATTCATAGACTCATGGAACGAGAATTGGAAGAGATCTCAAAGATTATCTAGGGATTATAAAATCTAATCTTGGCATTGAAAGATGACAGATTTAAAAGAGAATGGCATGCAATGAATAATAAAGGCAGCCAAAGATTTTTAAAATAAAAAGCATATGAGAAGAATGGTTTTTCTTTTTCACTACATTGCTTCTGAAAATATCAGACTAGGCAGAGAAACATGTCTGCCATTTCCAAAAGAGAGCCATTTATTTTATGCCTAATATTTTGTAGAAATTTTGATAGCTATTTTTAAATTTAGTCAATCACAAGTAGATGGGGTAAGTTTTAATATTCCTAGATAACTGATCAGGATAGTGGAGTTCAAAGATAGAAGATGATATGTGCAAGTTATTAAAAGTTGAATGTAGCAAGTGGAACTCCACAAATATTCAAACCAAGACTGGTTTGACCTTAAGCTCATTTCATTCTATGGCATGACTTGTTTTACTTTGAGAGTCTTCTTGACAGTCAAGCAGTCACACAGCATGGATTCATGGATTTCTGGCCTAGAGAGGGCCAGGAGCCCAGAGAGGGGAGATTCATTTCAGGGGAGGCACAAGTCATTGCATCTACTTTTATCTGATCGTTCATTTCTGTCTTGGAGATAGAAGCCAGTTCACAGGTAGGAGAAAATGTCAATTCAACTACTCATCAGCTGCACTGAAATTGCTTAACATTTTCCTCTCATAATTGCCTCAGAGCTTCACAGTTATGGCAGCATGTTTACAGCAGTGAGCCATAAAGCCAAATAATTTAACTCCAGGGATTTATACATACATTTTACCACAGTTCCAAATTTATTGTTTTTATTCTGCACATCCTGATAATGCAAAGTATATAGCTCTCAGTGTATCTCTGTGGTCACATGTGGAATGAAAAACAATTAGTCTCTTTTTAAAACCTTTCAAGTTTATGTTTAAGTATTCCTTTTCCTTCAACATGTGGTCAATGAGAGAACTGGACATCATATAAGTAAAATTTTACTCAACCTTGGAATTACAACAGATAGCATAAGTTGGAGTGAATAATGTATAATACTTAAGATCACATTCCCCAAACCAATAAACTATCATATTGAGATACTTCTAACTGAAAATTTAGAGGACTAACTTCTGGTTTTGGCAATATGGCTGCTCTTGGACACTTGAATGGCCGTCATTAAAAGTACCAAAACGATGAAGGACACACATGCACACACACACATGTAGATGTATACATGTGTTAGTGGATTAAGATTAAATAGATAAACAAGATTAAATAAAGCACACACACATACACACACACACACACACACACACACACACACACACACACACACATCCCTCTACATACATCATAGGAAAATTAGAGAACAAGAAAGAAAAGAGATAAAATAGCCAAAGTAAAGACAAATTGCCTAAAATGTATTGATTATTATGCAGACAGCTGACTTCTCCAGAGCAACAATGGAATTTATAAAATAATGGAATACTATATTTAATAAATTGAAGAAAAATGTAAAACAAGTTGATATTTGGCAAAACTAACTTTTAAGAACATTGCAAAAATAAAAATACTTCCAAAAAAGATAAATACAGCAAAAATATATGTGCATAAATAATAATAATAGTTAATTTTGAGCGTTTTGGTTTTCATAATATTATGTGTATAAATAAGTACTCATGAAAAATATTGGTGATCCTAGCTTTGCACAATAGTGCAAGACCATAAACATTAAATAATTTCCTTCTCTCAGTTATAAATGTATAGAAAAATGAAAAAAAAAGAAAAAGAAAACATAAAACAAACATCGTTTTTATGCCTTGCCAAATTATAAAACTCGTTTCTATGTTTGTATCAGCGTTCGACATTTTATCCTTTGTGCTTTTAATGTTATAAAAAGTCTTCAGGAGTTGCTTTAGTGCTATGTTTTTGCCAGCATTGCCTACTCTGGAATCTCTGGAATATCTTTTGTCACAACCCCTTTCCTCATGTGTGTTGACAAGCTCATCTTCTCGAAGGGCCTCTAGCTGTGTGTCTGTGGTCTCTCAAAAAGCAGAACTGCTGCAATTCTCACAGCAGCTATCTCTTCTGCAGCTTTGTTTATGTTTGATTCAGATTTCACTGGCAGCATTATTGTTTTGTGTTTCTTGGCTGCACTTTCATCTTTGTTGGACAATTATCTCTTGGTTTCCATTTTTGTTAAATACTCATAGTTTCTCACTGGGAGACAAAGAGGAATACTACACCTTTTGCTGTCTGCAAACAAAACAACAGAACAACTGCCAGACCTTGAAGAAGTTATGTGATTGGTCACTGGTCAGATTATTGTTTCTTTACACAGTCATTTGTGGAATGAAAAGAATGAAATGAAGCTAGTATTTGTGCAATCATAGCTCATACAGCATGTTAACTGAAATCTGACCTGTGTTGGGGGAAGTCTTGCGAGCAGCCATGGTAACTGAATCTGTACATATCAGAAACATGGAAAGTGAAGACTGCCTACATGTGACAATCTGTAAGATTCTCTGTATTTTTTGCAATCAGCATGTATTACTTTTGTAGTAAATAAAATCATTCTCAGACCAACAAACTTTGAGAGTATTTGTCATCAACAAACATTCAGAGAAGTAATTCTAAAGGATTGTGATTTTGACCAGAAAAAAAAATGTAATACCCAATGGGAGGTCTGAGATGAAAAAAGGAAAGAGAGGAGAAAATATTGGTAAATACATGGGTATATCTTTATTAAGTAAACTTATGAACATGTAAATTTTGGAAAAAATGGAATTTGGACACTGGACTAAAGGTATTCATTTAGAAGAGTTGTAATCAGAAATACATTATTCTAATTTAGAATGAATAATTGATTAAGTCTCGTGTGTATGTTAACATAGCTAGAGTGAACAATAAAAGAAAAGATACACAGCAAATACATTCCCCAAAATGGAGGGGAGTAAACGGGAGGGAGAAATAAATAAAAAAACTCAAACAACACAAAGACAGTAAGAAAGGAGGAGATAAACATAAAATAAACAGAAAAAAATAGGAGCAGTAGACAGTAAAATGGAAGTGGCAGTATCTACCTCACACGGTACATGAAGATTAAATAATATAATGCATGTGAAAGTGACAACTGCATTCCAGGCTACACCAGGTGTTTAATAAATGTAAATTGAATCAGAAGTTCATTGTGCATATGAGATGGAAAAACAGTCTGTTTTCCAAATGTCTGAGGTAGATCTTCTAGGCAGACTGGACTTCAGAATAAATGAATGCAACATTAGTTCTATAGCATTAAAATGTACAATTGCTTAAGTGGCGAGTAGGATATCTATGACATGTAGAGTTTGCCCACACCATGGTTTATGATGCGTCCATACAATTTTACATCAGGTCTACTAACAGAACCCCGGGTGCTCCCACTGGCTGGGCATGATGTTAATATTGCATTCTTAAGGCACAAAGGACCAAAGCTCTCATAGTCACTGCTGGAACGCCTCACTAGGCTGGGTGCATGTCCAGTGAGAAAATGCATGCACAGTGCCTGTCTTATCTCTTAGAGATCCTAAGATTTGGGGCAGATAAAACTTGGTCCCCCTTTGGTGATGACTGGGGAGTCCTGCCTGGATTCCAGAGCTGGTGACTGGACTGAGTTTCAAGTGAGCTGACGATTGCTCAAGACAGGAGACTGACTTGGAAAAGGCTACTGGGATAAAACCCAAGGAACGTTAAAATTATTAAAATTGGAGAAATAGCTGCCATGAAAAAGACCTAAGAACATTGCTGATCTTAGGGAAAGAGGAAAAGTCATCATGGAATGTGAGATAAGTCATAAAACTTCTCCACCTCACAGAAGACTGGTAGTTGATACAAAACAGCTCTTCAGTTTCCATTTCTGAATGTATACGGCAGTGATTCATGTAAGGATCTAAGCATAGATTCCCCAGCATAAATGTGAGTGAAAACAGCATTGTCAAGAAAGGTCATGACACGTTTTCTCTAAAGATTTTAAGGAAAAAGAGAAGAAAAGGGAGCCGGGCTCGGTGGCCCAGCCTGTCATCCCGCGCCTTTGGGAGGCTGAGGTGAGTGAATTGCCTGAGCCCGTGGGTTCGAGACCCGCCTGGGCAGCAAGACCTCATCTCTACAATAAATAAAAAAAAAAAAAAATCAGCCGGGCATGGTGGCGCACGCCTGTAATTCCGGCTCCTCGGAAGGCTGAGGCGGAAGGATCGCCAGAGCCCAGCAGGCGAGGCTGCGGTGGCCGGGAGCGGCCACTGCACTGCAGTCTGGGCGACAGAGTGAGACTCCAACTCAAAAAAAAAAAGAGAGAAGAAAAGACTGAACTACTTTCCCTTGAGCATTTATTTATTCTATGGCAAGATAAAATATAGGTACAGACAGATGATAGAAAGAAGGAAAGAAAGAGAGAGAGAGAGAGAGAGGCTAGATATAGATGTAGATAGATGATAATAGAGGATGGATAGCTATAGACATAGACAGGTGATAGATATAGGCAGATAAAGGACAGATAGCTAGACATAGAGATAGAAAGATAAAGAACAGATACAGATAGATGATAGATGAAGGAAGGAGAGAGATAGGTATAGACAGATGATAGATGATGGTAGGTTAGATGGAGACATGGATAGATGATAGCTATGGATATAGATAGGTGATAGATATAGACAGAGGACAGATAGAGAAAGAGAGACAGCAAGACAGACAGATAGGCAGACAGACTTCGAGAAACTCTTTGAGAACGAAGAATCCTCCCACTCCACGGTGCAACAGGGGAAATGAGAATCTGCGAGTCCGCACTCTGCTCAGGCTCCCACTCCTACCCAACGGATACCAGGGCTCTAGCTGAGGTCTCTGCCCTTGGCTCCCTTGTACCCTGCAGGTCTGCCTGTGCTGATTTCCTCTGAATACGGTCCTACCTCCAAGTGGATGGTAGAGTGGTCAACACCCCAAGCTTTCCTAAATGCATCTCTAGATCCTTCTAGTACAGGGGCAGCGTTCTCTGTAAAGGGTCAGTGACAGATCGTATGGTTTCTGTCACCACCATGCAGTAACACAGTCATGCACACAGTAAATAAATGAGCATGGCTGTGCTCCAATAGAACTTGACCTATAGATACTGAACTTTAAATGTCATATCATTCTCAGGTACAACAAAATGTTAATTTTTTGATTCTTCCTCAACCACTAAAAATGTACAACATACCCTTAACTCATGGGCCACACCGAACAAGGTAGCAGTTCGGATATGTCTCATGAGCCACAGTTTGCCAACCCCCATTCTAGAACAGTCTCTGGGAGCCACTGGCCTCTGTGGCTCCTGTTGCCCCATTCATGGCGAGTCAAAGCCGTCTTCTCTTGTGAAACAGCTGAGTGAAAACTGGGCAGCAGTGTGGGCCAACAAAGCATTTTTGTGCATACTCTCCCTTTGTGTCTGGCAGAGTAGTTCTCAATCAGGCATGTTCTCTGGATTAAACTTAGCAGCTGGGGGTAACCACACAGGGCATTGGCTCATTAGCTTCACAATCAGAGTATTTTGGTATCAAAGATTTAGCAGTCTGAAAAAGGCCACCAGCTAGAAAAAATGAGAATCCAATCTTTAATCCTAAATTCTTCTGAATAAAACAAAATGTCTAAATAAATATCACTGATAGATCACCTTTCAAAAGTAAATATATTGGGATACAATATGAAATCCCTGAAAATCGAAGTTTGACAAGTAAGGGCACGTCTTGAGTTTCCAGGGATTTGAGAGGAAATAAACCATTTTCTTAAAAGGTTTGGGAATTCGGGAAGAGCAGGCCGTCATCAGAATTGAGTCCTCAGTGGTTTCAGTCCTCTCAGTTCTAATTCAAACAAAACTTGAAACGAATGATTCTGACCCTATGGGGTTTACAGCAGGAAAGTACTCATGGTAATTTTGGGTTTCCAAGTTTGCTCACATTGCAAAGGTTTTAGCAGGAATTACTGCACAGTCCTCAACTCCAGTTTATATCTCTGCTTGCTGAATAAAATAAGCCACCCAAGGACCATTTGAGACTTTCTGCTTCCTCTAAAGTCAGAGTCCTGAATCCAACTATAGTTTCCGTTCAGGAGCTGCTGACAGCAATAGGGGCAACCCACTTCATTTTCCTTCTGAAGAGAGACATGGGCCATTATTGGCCTTGAATTTCCCTGGCATCCATCCAACAAACATTTTTCTGTGATCTATTGAGCTACTGTACACGTAAAAACCATCCATTTAATTACAATACACATACAGCTTATTTTCTTGCATTCAGTAAGTGTTTAAGAAAGGCCTGAATGAATGATTTAATTTAATGAGTAAGTGACTTGTGAACAAAAAAGATTTTATTGCCCAAGCTGGGTATGCAGCAAGGAGTAGGGTACGCATTGGCACTGCTCCTCTTTTTATGGGAATTCCTATTCCTATAAATTGCCAGCAGCTACTAACACTTCCTTTGGGCCAGGAACTCGTGTGCCCTGGGGGACAAGTGTAGAATGATTCTCTTTTGCCAGATAGGCGGTGGAGTATAGGAAGATAAGTAAATCACTAAGAGTTTGAAGAGGAAACCAAATTAAGAGCTACCCAGACTCACTTCCGTTTGACCCCAACCCAGACTCACTTCCGTTTGACCCCAACTCTGAGCACGTGACCGCTCCTCCCGCACCTCTTAGTCCATGAGCTTGCTGATTTTCTTCCCTGGAGAGCTGACAGAACAATGCTCACTCACACCCAGGCACTGGCTCCCTTCACAAGGGCCCTTTCTACCCCAGAGCGTTTCTGGGAATACGGGTGAGTCCAAGAGGCACACACAAAGCCCACATCCAGGGAGAAGAACAGCTGGACACGCTTTCGGGGAGACAAAGTCCCCAGACTCGCCCCTGCGCTGGGACCTTCTCCCTCCCTGCTGTGAACCTGCCCGTGGCTTTTTGGCCAGTTCCTGAGCCTGTCTTGTCCTCCCAGCTCTTTTCAACATGCCTTTGGACGCCTTTTAGATTTTAAGTCTTTCTTTTGGGTGGTGGAGAGTAAGGAGAGGAACCGGGTGCACCGTGCACTTGCTTGGGAACCTGCCAAGCCTTGACTGGAAGGCGCAAACTGTGGACCAGCCAGACACGCAGGACATGGTGAATGCAAGGACCGTGTCATACGTGGGGTACAGTGTGCGGGGGGCAGTACACACCTCCTCGTTTCTCAAGAGTGTTTCAGGAAATGAGCTCACTCTCCCACAGAGCACAACTCAATGAGTGGGGCGGGGGCGACGCTCAATGACAGCAAGTTAATCCCAACAACAAACAGTCTCACCAATCGGCAATCAACAGAGCTGTAGTTAAAAATGGACTTAAAAATGTGGTTCCCTGTTCAGTGGGCTATGAACCCTGGACGTGTTTTGACGTGTCTGCTCTATGGATTCCACGTGATTGTGCTTACACACTCTACGAGTTTGGATCAAATATTAAAGGAAGAAGAAAAGGTCTTCCCCTACAAGTCCACGATCGTACCATCATCACCAAGCACTAACCAAGCGTGAGCGTGGTCTGGCATCACTGGGCATGGAGGACCCAGACACCGAGCCAATGAAGCAGACCACGAATGGGCCACACACAGGCCTGCTCAGCCATGGGCGCATGTCCTGAGCAGCCGCAGCATTATTTTTTTTAATGTGATTTTCTAATACTTAAAAATCGACTTAAAATCCAACTTGAAGCTTTCGATGCAGCTTATCAAATGATGGCTTCCATGTAGCAGCGGTCAGCTTCCGCTCAACTAAGAGGAGGCTGGGTATGGGTGGGTGGAAGCTGGGGGTGGGGAGAGACTGAGGGGTGGAGACTGGGTGGGGGCGGATCCCACGTGCTCCAGCTCGGCCCCACCCTGACCTGCTGACAGCATGCATACTCTGCCGGGGCGCTGGGGAATTTGAGCTGACAACCACAGGTGCCAAAAAGTTGGAACTTTCTGTTATATTGTACTCAGTGCAGGGAGGAAAAAGAAATCCTCCACGTTTTAGAGTCGCTGGAGATGTTGCACCATAAGAGCTTCTCTCCGTCTCTCCCCTGGCTGGATTGACTCCCCTCTGCGTTGGAATCCCTGCATAAGGAGCCAGGGCGCCTAGACCAAGCGGGTCCCGTCCTTCAGGGTCGTAGGAAGGTTCATGGCTGAGCCATCTCTAGACACTCGGAGCACCTAAGCTCAGGTCGCACTGCTGATTTCCACCAGCAAAAATAGCTAAGGTGCTCATGAAGCATCTTTTGGCCTGATAATGACAGGGCAAAGAGCTTCTTGAATGAGAGGGTGCGTTAGAGTGAGGGTTTGAAAACTTTTCTCCTACAGAATCTTACATAAAGTGGATAAACTCGGAGCTCTTTTCTTGAATATGAGGAGGGATTTCACTCCTCTTCTGGGACAACTGAGTAGTTCGTGGGACAACAAATAAGATTCTGAAAACCATGGAAACCGATTATATGTTAGTTGCAGGTCACTATCAGCTCTCGATATCTGTAGCTCATTGACATCGGTCTCATCTGGTCCTCATAAAGTCCTCTTACTGGCCATGTGACCTTGGCAGATGGCCTCATGACACTCTTCTTCTTTTTGTGATACTGTAGAATAATGAACCCGACTGTCACATCCAGAAAGAGAGAGGCATACATGTGTGTGTCTGTGTGTATCTTGGGTCTATTCTTCCCCATCATCAGCCTAACAGGTTCAGGTGAGGTTAATTCCACGAATGACACAACACACAGGCTGAAGCTAGAAAATCGTGCCAGGCACTTTCAGTCAAGTGCGTTTTGCTGGGTTGCTGAACTAATACAATGAAGTTCATGTGAATAATTTGCCAGCACCTGGAGATGCCACCAAGGGAGGAGGAAGGAGGGAGGTGCCCTGACCCTTGTCACTTGGCCTCTGGGCCTGCCATGCCCGTGTTAAGCCACACGGGTGAATTCATTTTCTCATTTTTTTTTTTTTTGAGTTGGAGTCTCACTCTGTCACCCAGACTGGAGTACAGTGGCCTCTCCCGGCCACCACAGCCTCGACCTGCTGGGCTCCGGCGATCCTTCCGCCTCAGCCTTCCGAGTAGCCGGAATTACAGGCATGCGCTACCATGCCCGGCTGATTTTTTTTTTTTATTTATTGTAGAGTTGAGGTCTCGCTGCCCAGGCAGGTCTCGAACCCGCGGGCGCAGGCATTTTCTCATTTTAAACGCTAGCCCACGTTGAGTTTTCTGTCACTTGCAGTCAAAAACGGGCTAGCGACAGGATCTTAACTACCCGGTGGCTCTCTGAAGACCGAGCTAAGTCCTGGAAATATAAGCAGTGTGTAGACTGAGCGCCAGCTTTCAGCTCCCAGGTCGGCATGTGAGGACCCATCTTCATCCCAGAAGGATTTCCGTCTTCCAGACTTCTAACCTCACTCCTCCTGATGAAAGTGAGCAAACAACGTGGCGTCTACTCTGCGGCTGCTCTTTTTGTCCCAAGTCACAGTTGTTTCGCCTTCCGCCCAGTCTTTCGAGCATAACCACCTCCCAACTGCAACCGTCCTGCTGTTCCTGCCACAGAAATCCACTCCCACTGTTGCTGCCTCGAGAAAGTCACCGACGCCGGGTCACTAGAATTTCTCTAGTTGCTTTTGATTTGCTGAATGAATGCCCAAACCCTCCAGATGTCTAGACCAAGGACGGTTTTTGTTACAAATCTGACACATCTTAAAACACAGGGATGGACAAGATCAGGAAGACAAGCCTGGGACGGAGACTGAAGAGAGACAAGGTCAAGCTGGAGGCTGCCAGAGCAGACGGCCCACGAGCACGTGAGATGCAGGAACTGCTGTGGTCGTAGAAACCACACAGCAGTGGGGGGGGGGGTCATGGGTGCCCAGGAGCTCGAGGCTAGCCCAGGCCCTCGCAGGGAGTCCTTGTCTCTACAAAATTGCAAAAATTTCGCCAGGCATGGTGGTGCGCACCTCTAATCCCAGCTACTTAGGAGGAGGCTGAGGTCGGAAGATCGCCAGAGCCCTGGAGGCCGAGGCTGTGGTGAGCTGTGATGACGCCATTGCACTCCAGCCTGGGCGACAGAGTGCGACCCCCACTGAAAAGAAAGTGTAAATAATGAGGTCACTTAACGGTGCTTAGTGGGGAAAGGAGTTTGGCGGCGAGGCAGCCCTGGCTGTGAACGCCGTCTCCACTGCTCTGAAACTGTGTGGTCGCGAGCAACATGCTGACACTCTGGGCCTCATCCCCCCATCTCTGGAGGGAGGGGCGAGGGCCACATTCCAGGACTTGGGTGAGGCCTGGGAGAGCGGCCAGGGTGGTGCCAGGCACACGTCACACGCATTTCTTCTCCGGGTGTTCTCCACGGTGTCCAGCACAAGCCTCCATGATTAGCAAGCACTTGACACGCACCTGCTGACTGCTCTCAGGCCTCCAGGACACCCGGTGCTATCCGGGCCTGAGGCCCAGCCTGACCCAGGAAAGGCCCAACCCGCCCCCAAAGTCATGCACCAAGGTGTCTGGCGTTCTTTCCCGGCCCTGGAGGGGAGGCTGCAGGGTTTGGGGGCCCTGCGGTGGGCCGCTCCTGGAGGGACATCCCGGGACCCTCTCCCTGGGGTCCGTGTCCTGTGTGCCCCCTCCCCTTCGAGTGTGAGGTGGACCCCAGGGTGTGTTTCTAGCGAGCACAAAGGGGGAGGGGCCTCGCTGCTGAGGCTGGTCGCATGTGGCTGGCTTCCACCTTGCTGGAGTAGCTGCACTCCCTCTCTCCCTCGCGCCGTCCCTGTCCCTCTCTCTCTCCCTTCTGTCCTCTCCCTTCCTCTCCCCCTCCCCCCTTCCTTTCTCCTTCCGTCCTCCCCCTCTTTCCCCTTTCTCTCCCCCCCCTCCCCGCCAGGCACCCCCACCCTTCCTGGCTGCTTGCTGTGAGGAAGCGAGCTGCCTTGTTACCAGCAGCACGGTGGGGAAGTTCCTGTGGCAAAGACTGGGCCGCCTGCAAACCAACAGCCGAGGGCCCCGAAGCTGTGGGCCCCACAAGCCTTGAGGAGCCGAATTCGGCCAGCAGCCATGTGGGTGACTCTGGAAATCGGCCCATCCCCAGTCGAGTCTTCAGATGACTGTCGCCTGTGAGCACCTTGACTGTTCCCTGGGAGAACCCCCAAAGCAGATGTCTCCAGTCATCTCTGTCCAGACCCCCCCACTCACGGGAACATGACATGATACATGTTCATTGTCTTGAGCCCCTAAATGTTGGAGTAATTGCTTAGGCTGCAATAGATAATCATTTACCCCCCCGTGGGCACAAGTCCCCCCACCCCCATCCTGACCTAGATGTCACTGACTCCTGACGAGTGCAAGATAATCACAGACAAAACGGGCACCATCATCACAGGAGAGCAGTGCTGTACGACAAAACGAATCTGTGGTCTGCAGTCCTCTTGGCCTTAGCTGGAGTTCCAGACAGCAAGGGACAGCTCTGGGCTGGATCCTGAGCTGTGGACCTTGCATCCCCAGGGCATCCCCATGGACACGTGAACCGTGGCTGTCACCTGTTTCTGAGAGCTTTCCTTTTCTTTTTTTTTTTTTTTTTTTGAGTCGGAGTCTCACTCTGTCGCCCAGACTGGAGTGCAGGGGCCGCTCCCGGCCACCACAGCCTCGACCCGCTGGGCTCCGGCGATCCTTCCGCCTCAGCCTTCCGAGTAGCCGGAACTACAGGCGCGCGCTACCAAACCCGGCTGATTTTTTGATTTATTGTAGAGATGAGGTCTCACTGCCCAGGCGGGTCTCGAACTTGCGGGCTCAGGCAATCCACTCACCTCAGCCTCCCAAGGCGCAGGATTACAGGCTGAGCCACCGAGCCCGACTACTGAGAGCTTTTCCTACCACTCTCCGCCTGGAGCTGCTGGAAAGTGCCTTACAAAGAGGCTCTGGCACACGGGCCTAGAGAGGCAGCATGACGATTCACCGTCAAGGGTACAGGGTTTCAGGTATGAACAGCTCAATCCTCAGGACCAGAGTGGGGAACACTTGGGGGTGATCAGGCTCTTTGCTGGGCTCTGCTTACTCAGGGCGTGAACAGTTTTGCTCGGCCTGCCTCTCTCTGTCCCTCTGTGAGGCCCCGAGAGGGGCAGCCGCTCCTCTCATGGCTGCACCCAAGCACACATCAGGCGGAGGGGTCGAGCGCAGGCGAGTCACCCTAGGAACAAGCTGCATTAGCCAGGTCGACACTGCTGGTGACTGAAGCCCCCTTCAGAAACAAAAGCATGACAGGCCTGCCCCTGCCGCAGGTGCCCAGCCCCTGGCCCTCTGGATCCCAAGCAACACCCCACAAAATGTCCTCCCAGGCCACGAGCGTCACGCACTGTGGGGAGGTGCCAGCCTGGGCTGCACGTAAGGCAGGTCAGGTGTGCAATGATGAACGCAACGCGAATTGAGGCTGATAAGGCACAGGTTCAAGGCTCACCAGCCCGGACCACCCCCAAGGTGGGAACGGAGAGGATGCTGGCCATGCCCGGGTCCGCCATGCCCAGATCCACGCTGCCTGGAAGGACAGAACTGACTCCAGACAAGGCTGGGGGTCCCTGCGGCCGAATTCATCTTCCAGCTCAGCAGTGGCCCCTTCCTCCAAGAAGCCTGAGTGCCCTCCATGCAGCTGGGCATGTGTTTTATTCTTTACTGACTCCAAGGAAAAATAAACTTGAGTCTTACTTAGCTACAGTTTCTGGCGCAATGGAGGATTGTCGATATTTGCATTTATGATTCTAGAGCGTGTGTGTGTGTGTGTGTGTGTGTGTGTGTGTGTGTGTGTGTGTGTTTACTTGTTTCACCAAACCCTCTGTGTGTTCTACCCACACTATGTGGGTCATAGACCTTCTCAGTGACGAGAGAAGTGGCGTGATGTTACATGTCTGTGTAGAGATCTGTATAATTTAACGCGAACACAAATGAGATGTGGCCCTTTTCAGTCACAGCCAGAGCTCACCCACTGACTGAGCAGCGGAGGCAGCAGACTCCCGGAGCCCCCTGTCATGTGAGTGCAGTCTGGGCCGGGCAGCCTCAGCATCCCCAGGAAGCCAGTTGGAACTCGCCCCTCCATCCTCAGTCCAGACCTGCTGCAGCAGGTGTGCATTTTGTTCTTCGTGTAATTAGGTTTTACTTGTAGCATTGACCGATACTTCAGGCGAAGAGTGTGCATGCTGCCAGCTCTCCACCTCACAGCGACACGTCTTAGGCTGTGAAGTGCAGTCCAACATCTGCCTTGGGGACATCAGGCCTTCCCGGCAGACTCCCATGACGTGTCCAAGCAATCTAGATGCCCGGGCCCCATTCTTGAACCTTCCACCACGTTCTCCCTTCCCATTCCAAACTGGGATGGTTCAGAGCAGATCTGGTCTACTTGGGTACAGGCATAGGCAAGAATCACCGAAGAGAGGCTAACCTTATACTGTTAGTGGTTATTACATGTTCTGGACTATAACCTGCTGCATGTGTCCAATATTAAGCACGAGATAAAATACCTTTTAAGTTTTAAGCCGGGCTCAGTGGCTCAGCCTGTAATCCCGCGCCTTTGGGAGGCTGAGGTGAGTGGATTGCCTGAGCCTGAGGGTTCGAGACCTGCCTGGACAGCGAGACCTCATCTCTACAATAAATCAAAAAATCAGCCAGGTGTGGTAGCGCATGCCTGTAATTCTAGCTACTCAGAAGGCTAAGGTGGAAGGATTGCCGGAGCCCAGCCGGTGGAGGCTGCGGTGGCTGGGAGCGGCCACTGCACTCCAGTCTGGGCAACAGAGTGAGACTCCAACTCAAAAAAAAATCCTTTTTAACACCCCAGTTAAGCAGCTAACATTTAGATGAGTTATTATTGCCTTTCCTTCATGCGTGTATATAATATATGTTGAGTACATACATCCAGTTTTCTTTGGTTTTGAGTCGGAGTCTCTTTCTGCCACCCAGACTAGAGTGCAGTGGCACAATCACTGCTCACTGCAGCTTTGATCTCCTGAGTTCCAGTGATCCTCCTGCCTCTGTCTCAGTCCAAAGTAGCTTGGGACTACAGGTGTGCACCACCACATCCAGGTAACTTTTAAAATATTTTTTAGAGTCTGAATCTTGCTCTGTTGCCCAGGCTTAGCTCGATCTCCTGGGCTCAAGCAGTCTTCCTGCCTCAGCCTCCCAAAGGGTTAGGGTGGTGTGAGCCACCATGCCCAGTCATAAACCCAGTTCTTAAAGGAGTGAAAGTAGCGTAAACCCAGTTTTATTTACTTTTGTAAACAATTGTTTTAATTAACAGTAAATGGTGAACGTTTCCACTTGTCATTAAACACCCCAAATGTAACCTTTTATTGCATTATACATTGCAAGTTTTTCCTACCTCACAAGCTTCTTCTAGGTACCTACTTTTGATTTAAGAGAAGCATGCATGTATCCTCCATAAAACTGAGACATTATGTAAGCATTATTATATTTGTGCTTAAAATAGCAAAATGCTAAGCACGTACCAGGTGCCCTCATTAATATTTCTTGTACTGAAGACAGGAAGGGTGGGCAGTTTATGAGTATTCAGGCAAATTTTCCCTGATAAAGAGTCACGTTAACAATTCTTCAATCTGCATTTAATTAATGGTTTCCAAAATGCTGACAGACGGTACTGTTCTTTGATACAGGTCGCATGTTACAAAGGGGTTTGGGAATACAGCGGTAGCAGCCAGAGAGCGTGTGATGTGATATGAGTTCCTTAAAAGGAAACACTCTGAGGCAGGTTGGCAGGCAGCGGTGCTAGGGCGGAAGTCTGAGTGGTTCCAGGTGAAGTCCACCCTATGCGCCTGTTGCCTGCTCTGTGCAAATTTCGGGGTGGTGTCTTGTCCTTCCAGTGTCCGGCACTTCGTTATTGAGAAAGACTCATCTCTGTGCCATCCGTGCTAAGGACTCTGTTTCGTATCATAAGGCTCTTTCCATGGCGGGAAGTAGAAAGGAATGAGCATCCTCTTTCCACCAGGAATCCTCTCTCAATCTCATAACCGTCGTGTTAGTAACTGTCGTTACAACCTCTGCTTTCTGCAAGCAGAAACTGATCTTGCGGCTATTAGGTGGTGCAGCTGGGATCTGAAAACGGGATATTTCTGAAGACGAAGTCTCAACTCTTAACCACTCCAAGCCAGGAATCAGGAGTGTCTATCACAAGCAGGGAGGAAGGGGTCTGTTATCACGTCTGCTACCAGGAAATGGGAAAAAATGGCGTCCTACGTTTTCTTTTTGAATGTGTAAATGAGTGTGACATTCACGTATAATGGATGGCTAATATCCCACCAAGGCATTTTGTGACAAGAAGGTGCCGCACACCACACCCATGCCATGCTTCCGTCCACACCAGGACATACCCAAAGCAAATTAGACCTGTCAAAAGTATTGAAGATAGCTTCAGACAGAAGCAAGCTATTTTTAGATTCTTGGCAAGGAAGGAGCAGAGATCATTTCATCTACCGCACCCAAAGCTGGGCACTTTTTGTTTGTTTTCTGGTGACCTGCAGAAACCACTACCTCAGAGGAGAAAAGGGAACCATCACCTCGCCACACCTTGTTTCTTCTCCAAAGTTGTCAGAGTTCCCTACAAAGTTGTCAGACAGCATGGCTCCTTGACATCTACTGGTCTCACAGCCTCAGGGGTAGATGTCTCAGGGTCTCTCTGTCCTAACAGAGCCTTGTGTGAAGACAGTTTCTCCCATCGAGGCAGGAGTTCTAGTCACCGCTCTCATCAGCGCCCCATCAAATGGCTTCTGCCTATCAGGAGGGTAGGTTTTATAACGAAGCAGAAGGTCCTGATGACTTGCAGTCTCTTGGCAAGACTTTCCAGCAGTGAAGCTGCCCCAGGACTTGTCAGGTTAACACGCGCGTGTTTCTGAATCTCCCCATTCCCCCTAAGAGGGAGATGGATGTTCCCTGGATGTTCCCAGGAGCACAGTTCTGCGGCTGGATTGAGATCGGATTAATTTGCAGGCACTGATCCCCTGCCTGCAGATGCAAGTAAAAAAAAAAAGACGCAGAATGTCACACTGTGTCAACGGAGTGCCCAGTACAGCCTTGGCAGCCCTGACCTTTTACGTAGCTCTGGGACACTGGAGACTGTGTTTTCCTCACTTAGGAAGGTTGAGAAAGTAGATGCCCTTGAAGCAAAAGAAAGGTGCAAAACCCTCTACATCCAGCACCTTCAGTTCGGACCGAAAAGTCATCAAAAGAAAATCAAACGAAAGGCCTTCGATTTCTCACCGTTGCAGCTCTTCCTTGATTAACCTCTTGGAATGGATTATTGTCCACACGTAGAGAGACACTTCTTCTTATTCCGCTGTGCGAGCTATGCGCCTGTTTCCAGGGAAGAAGACGAGGACTCATGGCGGGAAGAGGATCACTTTCCCGTTTGTCCCAGATACAGGCTCCTCTAGTCAAAGCTGTTAGCCCAGGTGGCAGAATCACCCAGGGGTCGTGGACCTGAGACTCTCAGATACTTAAGACGGTGGGAAGTTCGGCAGACCAGGACCGGGAGAGACCCCCCCGCCTCACAGAAACCCGCTCGGCAGCAGGACGCAGGCCCCTCGTCCCCGTGTGCTTGTGTTCGTGGGCAAAGTCAGCGTGCCAAGAAGCCCCATGGTCTCCCAACCGACCTTCAAGGCAAAAATCCACCTCCTCGTTGAACAGATAAATGCAAGTTGCTGGCCTCAAATCCCGCAGTTAGCACGAAGCAGGCAGTGCATGCGACTCAGGAGGGGTAGGAGAGAGGGAGCAAGGAAAGAGGAAGGAGAGAAGGAAGAAGGAAAGGGGGGAAGGAAGGAGAGAGGGGGAGAGAGGGAGGGAATGTGCACTGATTTCTCTGGAAGGTCGCTCTGATCCACTCTTCGCCACTCTTATCCAGCTTCGGCAAGACAAACGGATGCGTGTGTCTGTTGTCTCCCTTCCCTTGCTCTGTCCCTGAAGTAGGTTCTAAATAATCTGGAAGCCAATGGGCTCGAATGGTCTAAGACAGCACAGAGGAAGCAAAAGCAACTCTCCCCAGTGGTGACATTGCAGCCAACGTCCCTTGAGCAAGTTCCTTTTAAACCAGGGAGCTGCGATGTGGCAGAAACGTTTTCTTCCTCCTACTTCCACCTCTTACAGCTAGCCACAAGCTACCGGCCAGCCTCACCACCTGTGAAAGGATGCAGATAACAACCTTCACGCAGGGGTTGCTGGGGCATCTTGAAAGATGATATTGGTGAAATCGCAAGTTGAACGATTGTTCCAGTGTTTTTGTAAGGTTCCTACGTGAACAGCATTCAAGAAATTGCAGTTGTGATGACTATGAGTTGCTTTTCCAAAAGATCTTGATGGCCATGAAAAATGGGCCAAGGGGAGCAGACAGGTAGGAGCCTGGGCTCAACCTCAGCAGCCTGGAGCTGTGACCTCGCCACGTGTACTTGGAGTCGCTGGTCTGGCCTCTGCAACCTGCGTCCACAGTCCAGCCAAAGTGATGCCCGCACACCTTGAAGGGTCATTGGGTATCTTGAGAGGGCCATGTGTCTGTCCACGGGCTCACCGGGGGAGTGAGTTAGGGAAAGCGCTTGCCGTAGACTCCCGAGCATCCGAGACTCTGCCTCCGCCCTGCTGGAGAAACGGAAAGGGGTCCCAGCATCGTGAGTCTTCAGGAAAGAGAAAGCCAAAGCCACAAGGAGGTGCCACTTCAGGTCCACGAGAGCAGCTGAGATGTGGGCAGACACAAGTGTGGACCGATGCGCACCTGGCCAGTGGGGAAGCAAACGGCGGCCGCCACTGGAGTCGCTGGGCTCTCCTTGGCAGCTCGAAAGCCACTGAGGCAGACACTTTAGGAGCACGCATGCGGGCCTCTTCTTGTAAAAACTTCTGCCTTGATTAAGCATTTAATCGGTGGCTTATGCCGGGAACAACCGAACGCGGACGCTCCAATACCCACACTCCCTCGGCAGCGAACAGTCGGCGTCCAGCGGTGACCGGAGCTCCCTTCTGCCGGCCTCTCTTCCTCGCTCCCCTGCTCTCTCTCTCTCTCTTTCTCTCACACTCAATGATTGTTTTTTAGCTCTGCCTTACTTATTGACGTCTCCTTAACATTTTCAGCAGCTCACCCGGCAGGAGTGAATGTCGTCTCTCTGTGGATTTCTTAGCATCCAACCCTCCCACGGTTCCCTCTCCTGTCTCTCTCATACCCTTAAAACACACCAAAAAGAGGAAAAGTAGGACCGCCACTCTCTCCCCTGTACCCAGGGCAGGGCACATATGCACCATGTGCCCAAGCTCACTCGCACACACCCTTCATTCCCTGTTTCGTTATAAGTCCATAAAGACGGGCGTTGTGTCTTGTGTCTCCATTTCCTGGGTTCCCAGCAACAGGGCTGTTCATACCGCAAGTGCTCGGGAAGCATCTGCTGAATGAATTGAGACCACTGAGAGAGAGAGACAGACAGAGAAGAAGGGCGAGAGAGAGGGAAAGAGGGAGAAAGAGGGAGAGAGAGAAATTCCGGAACACAGCTGGCTCTGCTGAGCCCCGTGGCAGAGGGTGTGATGTGAAGAGACCAAAGCTCAGTGTGCGGTTTTTCCGATCAGTCGCCCTTTTGCGTGTGATGGTGACAGTGATTCCTACAGCCAACGCCCAAGTTTCCAAGTGACTCAGCCTTTTTGCCCCACCTGCTGCCAAGAGCCGATTGCCTTCCATGCAGCTCTAATAGTCACGACAGCCGCCCATATACTGAGTGCACGACGTGCGCCAAGCGGGAGCTGGGTGGCGGCCCTCCATCAGTCTCTTCCCTGGACACCCGTAGGAGCCCCAGAGTGCACCATGATGCTACTTCAAATTACTCGCACTGTAGTCAACTTCTCTCAGAAAGTCTCCTTCCTAGTCATCTTACATGGAGTCGGCTGTCTCTCCGAGGTAGAAAGTGGAAGTCCAGGCGGCAGACAGCAGACACTCTTGCTGTTGTCCTGCCCGTTGTGTTCTTCACAATGCATGCTTCCTCTAATAAAGCTATCGTTCTTAAAAAGAAAGAAAGAAAGAAAAAGAAAGTGGACGTCCACGTGACAGCTTGCTAGACGTCAGCCAATAATCAGGACCTCTTCACTCTTCCAGGGTCCCTGCTGTGCCTTGAGATCTGAGAGTCTTGAAGACACAGAGCCCAGCCTTCCTTGCCAGTAAAGAATGATTCAGAAAATGACAGAAAATATCTTGCGTGAGATTTGGAAGGTGGAAGAGAAGGAAAACCCATACCTGTTTCTCAGCACCACCAACACACACATACGCACATGCGCATGTACACACACACACACACACACACACACACACACACACACACGCTTCATTCCAAAACGGCAAATCTCTCTTTGACTTGTCTCCTCCTAGAACCCAGGCAACACAGTAGGGTCCTAAGTATTGCTGGATCAATTGCCTGATTGTGCTTATCAGGACAAGCTTACTAAATCAAGGCATTATTTTGGCTAGGACATAATGACCTCTATAAAGTTATCTTTGAAGCCACAACACATTTTGAGCATAATCATGCTCATTATTTGAATTCTAAACATTAGTATAAACTTCATACTTTCAAAGGGAAAGACCATTAACAGGGTTATTTTCAACACAAATGCTACTCATTGCCTTGCTTTTCTCTTCCAAGGTTAGAAAATCGCTACAATCCCAACTGCCTTAAAACTTGGGCAGATAAAGATGGATAAAAAAGACATTTCGGGTTGAGGGGCCATCCTGAATAAAAGCACGAAGAACAGGAAAACAGAAACGAGAAGTGTTTCCAGAGTCAGAGAAAATGGGAAGAGTTTCCAGAAGGAGAGGGTTTCCGGAAGGCAGTGGTACCTTCGAAAGCATTCAATACCAATAGGAGTTCTTTTCTTTTGACTATGGCTCCATGGAATATCCCAGTATTGCAAGAAATAACGAAGAGAAAGAAAGGCACATGCTTCTGAATTCAATATACCTGAAATCTCACTTGTGCAATATGACTTGCAGTTAGGGTGACAGACCATGAAGCTTTGCCCAGGCCGGAGGGATTTCCCAAGACATTGGATTTTCAGTATTTACACCAAGAAAGTTCCTAGGTAAGCTGAGACAACGTGGTCACTTTATCTGCAAGACCGCATAATGCCTTATAGGTTTCACTTTACTTTAATTAAAACTGTAGAAGAAAATTATCTTATGTTCCTATAATCATTTTCCATCTAATAGAATGTTTCCATACATATTAGTTTAATCATCACCCTAGTTCTTAGGTTAACAATTCCCAACCTCAGCTGCATATTAAAATCACTTGTGGTGCTTTTAAAAACCTGTATGCCTGGGAATTATCCCACACAAATCAAATTAAGTATAATATTTTGTGAAACTCCCTGGTGAGTCCAATATGCAACTAAAGTTGAAAAACACTGACTTTGGTTTAACTCTAAAGAGTTCGCTTTTACAGAAGAAGAACATCAAGTTTTAGAGCCACTGAGGTTACACAGCTATTTTGTAACAGAGTTGGACATAAGCCCTGTTCTGCTGCAGTTAAAAAGTTCCATTGACACCAAAATTGTTCTAATTCAGATAAATAAATAAGAATCAAAATTCCTTGAAAGCAATAAGCTTTGTTTCTTCATTTATTCTGTTTCCAAACATATTTTTGAAAACATTTTTTTCATTTCTATGCTGTATGATCTTCCCAGACCCACCTGGCATGGTAGCCCCTGGTATAACACCAGTTAGTTGAGGTTGAGAATTTAGTAAACTTTATTAACTGTTTTGTATGCGTATCTGAGAAAATGTGTTTTATTAAATTCTTCGGGGCTGAGTTCTTTATGTTCAACTGTTAGATTTTGCATTCGTTTAAATCTTGATTTTTAAATTTGAGTTCTTGATCTATTCAAAAAAAGATCTCTTTCAAGCCAGACTACAGTGTGTACCAGAGGTTGATTAAGACATCAAAGAAAAAAAAAGAAAAGAATTGGAGTGGTAGGGAACCTCCTCGTTCTAGCGGTAGAATTTCTCCTCTGGAAGGGAGCTTATTTGATGCGTCCACCGAACTGTACGCCTGAGGCGGACAGACCGGAGTCCCGCCTCCTACCTGGGACCAAAGAGGATACCGGAGGAACGACGAGGCGTCTCCGTCTGGCTAATGACTGAACGTGTGGTTGACCGAGTGAAGTTCGAGAGTCGAAGCAAAGCCGGCTCCCCTGCAGCAAAGCTGGAATCGCTCGAGGGAGAGACGTCCAGCAGAAGTAAGGCGAGAGTTCAGAGGAAAAGCGAAGATGAGTAACTGCCATGGGAGAGAGGCTTTGTGAAGGAGAACTGGAGACACTGACCGCAAAATCTAGCTCTGGCCCAAGTTCCCACAGTGCTTCAGTAAACTCTCCTTTCCTTGTCGGTGAGTGTGGCAGTCAACCCGATTGGGCGGATGCGTGTGTGGATGGGAGAACTGTCCCTCCTGGGTTCGGTGAGAAGGGCTGGATCATTTCCGTACTCACTTCGTGTCAATGCCTCAAGCACCTACCATGTGTCCTTGGCACCAGGCCCGCCTCTGGGGTCAGAAGTATGGAAGAGCACCTCCAGCTCAGGGCATGCTTACTTGCCACCCAGGGTCTGACAGGTCAGCCTTCACCTCTTGCAATTCCTGTGGAACAAATCCGGCATCTCGTGACTCCTCGTGAAATTGAAGACCTCGAGGACTGAGCTACAGCTTCTTATAAGCCGAAACTCGCCCCTCAAAACAAAATGCCCTGGTGACGCAGTGCTTACCTGGCGTCTCCCTGCGTTTGCATGCTTACAGTGGAGTTTCGGAGAGAGAGGACCTCAGAAAAACTATCCCCTGAGGTCAACACGTGGCCGTTGAGCTGAAACTTACCTGACCTAAGCCGTGGGAGCATTGAGCTACACTCAGCAGGGGAACAAGATTCAAACGAAAGCTGCATGGCAAGACAGCATGGCAGGTTACGGGTCCATTCACCACCTCAATGCTGGGCCGCAGCCGGTGGGTCCTCTGCCTATGAAGATGGATATATTGGAAAAGGGCTGCAGCTGGCCAGAGAAAGGCCAGTTTCTAAAACTCCGCCTAATTCCCACCAGGGTTCCTTCAGGTCCCAGTAGGTCCTGCGCCCTTGCTTGATGAACTGTGGCAAAAGGCCCCAAGGCATCTCTCTTGAAAACGTGGCGCAGCATGGACGCAACACACAGGGGACACATTTGCCTGCGTCAGAAACACATTTGACCTCTACAAGTCATGCCAGAGAGTCTGAATTCAATGTTAGGTATGAAATAATTACTTTCGAAGACTCACAAACCTCATTACCACAAAGGAAAATCTTCAAAAGGAAAAGACCGCTAAGTGCATTTAAAGTAGGGCAACAATCATTGTTGAAACTGCGGGGTCAAGAGAAAATTTAAGAGTTATGGTTCTCAGCCGGGCTCGGTGGCTCAGCCTGTAATCCCGCGCCTTTGGGAGGCTGAGGTGAGTGGATTGCCTGAGCCCGCGGGTTCGAGACCCGCCTGGGCAGCGAGACCTCATCTCTACAATAAATCAAAAAATCAGCCGGGCGTGGTAGCGCATGCCTGTGATTCCAGCTACTTGGAAGGCTGAGGCGGAAGGATCGCCGGAGCCCAGCAGGTCGAGGCTGTGGTGGCCGGGAGCGGCCACTGCACTCCAGTCTGGGCGACAGAGTGAGACTCCAACTCAAAAAAAAAAAAAAAAAAAGAGTTATGGTTCTCAAGAATCGCCTAAGAGATACTGAGAGTATGTAGCAATGGAACCCAGAATGGGATGCATAAACTTCACATCTGCCAGGAGTCACCAAAGAGACCGTACATTTAAGCACCCCTTTAATTCAGAATTCAGCCAAGACCCTGAGCCATTATGATCACTTATGTTTTAAAGTCCAAACACAAAGCAAGAAATCCTAGAATCAGCCAGCCTTAACAAGGGTATACCCATGACCTAAAATATGTCATCACACAAAGCCATACACTGGCAGGGGAGACTTTGGTAGTCAGCCTTTCTTTCCATTTTGTTTAGAAGAAAATGTTAAAAAGATAGAGAGAGAAAGAGAGCCCTTAAATGATAAGCAACAACAGGTGAACACTTGAAAACTCTTATTTTAAAAAACCTATTAGATGGTCTCAGTGGCTCAGCCTGTCATCCCAGCACTTTGGGAAGCCAAGGCAAGTGGATTGCCTGAGCCCGCGGGTTCGAGACCAGCTTGCGCCACTTGGCAAAACCATGTATCTACAATAAATAAAAAAATTAGCCAGACATGGTAGCGTGTGCCTATAGTGCTGGCTACTTGGAAGGCTGAGGCAGAAGGATCGCCGGAGCTCAGCAGGTCAACACTGGAATGGCCGTGAGCATGCTACTGCACTCCAGCCTGGGCGACAGAGTGAGACTCCACCTCAAAAATGAAAGAAAGAAAGAAAAGAAGGCAGGAAGGAAGGAGGAAAGAAGGAAAGAAGGAAAGAAAACCTATTAAGTCAGCAATTTATTCTGTAGATTAAAAAGAAAAACAGGAATTGCCTGAGCCCACGGGTTCAAGACCCTCCTGGGCAACTTGGTGACACCTCATCTCTAGAATAAATCAAAAAATTAGCCAGGCATGGTAGCGCACGCCTGTAGTTCCAGCTACTTGAAAGGCTGAGGCGGAAGGATTGCCGGAGCCCAGTAGGTCAAGGCTGCGGTGGTCGGGAGCGGCCACTGCACTCCAATCTGGGTGAGGGTGAGACTCCAACTCAAAAAAAAAAAAAGAAAAGCAGAACGTTCTCAGTAACATACACAAAGTGGGGGTTAAGATGAGGCATCCCACTTAGTCTCCCAGCTAATTTTTTCATGGTAAGACAGCTGTGTAACCCCAACGTCTTTCTCCTCATCTGCAAGAGAAGGATAAGATATGGCATCAACCTCAGATTCTGTAACTCAGCTCTGGATGCATTTATAACTGACACTTGAAGACCTAAGCCACTAAGACAACTGAGAGACGGTTTAGATGTCAGAAGCGGCAAAGCCTTGAACTGGTTGTTAGGACGTGTAGGTCGATAAAGCAAGGGTGAGCAAGTGTTGATACACAAGTCAATTCTGTCTACAGTGGTTCTATACGTCGTCATCAGAGAGGTGAGCAAATTTGCTAAAACTTAGATTTGGCTTAATAACTACAAGGATTTGTAACCTTGAGAATTAAAAAACATGAGAGGAAATCATACTTGATAAAATATTTGTTCTAGGCAATCGTATTTGTCCACGTATATTTGTCCACTTATAGATGTAAGTATCATCACAGCAGGTTGACTTGACACGCAAGTCATTAACTATGACCTTATTTCAAGCAATATGCAGATGGCCCTAGAATTAGGAACAGAGTTAAAGACATTCCTTTTGTAAAACAGTTATGTTTACAACTAAAATTCAGTGACTCTAAAATACACGCCTTAAAACACCCACCAAGTCTCAAATTGCCACTTACCATTAATGGCCACTGAAATAATGGCCATTCCTTATGGGCCATTAAAATAATTAAATGAGATGAATGTACAAGTGCTCTGCGACAGTGGGTAGCATACACCAGGTACTTAGTGTTCAGTCACTATATTGTCATCTTATCAACCAGGGAGTGTTTCTAGTTGAAATGAACTGAATTGTGTCTCCCCAAAATTTGTATGTTGAAGTCCTAAACACCCATGTGACTCTGTCTGGAGATCGGGTCTTTAGGAGATCATTAAAGATATATAAGGTATAAAGGTAAGACCCTAATCCTACAGGACAGTGGCCTTCTAAGAAGAGGAAGAGCAAGAGAGACCTCTCTTTCTGTCTGCCATGTGAGGACACAGCCAGAAGGCAGCTTCTTTACGCCAGCAGGAGAGCCCTCACCAGAAACGGAGCCAGTGTGTGCCCTGATCTTGGACTTCCCAGCCCCTAGAACTGTGGGAAACAAATTTCTGCTGTTTAAGTCACCAGTCTGTGATAATTTTGGATACATTCAGACAGACTAATACATCCCACACTCCAATACTCTACATCACCACCTTGTCCTTTCACGACACATTCTTCACTACAATGTGTTTAATTAGACTGTGGAAGAAAGATGCCATCTCCACCTCCCAGTAGGAGAGGATCACAGTTTATAACTAGACCAACACTTCAGCTCTGTGCAACTCCAAGTCTCCTTCTGAAATGGGCTGGTCTCAAACTGCCTTTCTTTCTCAGGAATCCATTCTTAAGTGCTGCTTTCAGATTTGAATTCTAGATCATCCTTCCCTGTAGGTCCAGAGCCCAGGCTGAGGTGCTGTCCCTCTTCAGCCTGAGGGAGGAAAAAAAGACTTCCTCATCTGGTAACCTTTGACGAGTTTTCTTCAGGCCGACCAAGCAGTTACCGCCACCCCTACAGGAAGCGGGTCTATTCAGGAGATCACTGCATCTATCAGGAGGTCACTGCACCTGTCAAGAAATCACTGCATCTACCAGGGCATCAGCTCACCCAGAACTTGTCTTTCAAATGCCTCATGGCTGGGATGGAAAGGCTCTTGGGAAGAATCTCCAGTTTCTTTTTCCCACCATGTAAAAACCTGTGGTATTTCACTCTGCTCGTGTGCTGAGAGTATTAACTGATCCTCTCATTTAATGATTCCCCTTGCTTATCAAATATTCTCCAAGTACAAGATCCATGATAAAAGGAATATTTTTTTAAATCTAACCTTGCACACAGAAAAAAAAAAGTAAACAGGCAAATACGCAATTTAGAATTGTAGTCATTACTATAAAGAATACAGGGCACACTGTGAAAGAATGGTGGGTCTTCCTTAAATGGGGCAATCAGAATGACACCCTTACGCCAAGACTTCAGAGGATGAAAAGACCTTTGAGAGCCAGGCTGACAAGACAGTGTGGGGCGGTGTTCAGGCAGAAAGACAGCCTGTGCTCAGCCCCGGTGCCAGGAAGAAGCCTGGGGTCTGAGGAGTGGCTGGAGCGGAGTGATCCAAAACGAAGACAAGTTTGAAACGATGCTGGAGACATCGTGTGGGACTCTGCAGAGCGCAGAGAGGAGGTGTCGCTTTAATGCCAAGTGCAATTAGAAACATTGACGGACTTTAACCAGGAACATCTTGTAACTAGATTTATGTTTTGGAAAATCACTCTTGTTGCTCTGCGGAGAGTGAGTTGCTGGAATAAAATAACTTTGTTACCAGACAGCAAATTTGACTGAAACTGAGTAGAAACAGTGGGCTTAACACGTGTCCCCACCATTTACAGAAAACTCTGAAGTCAGGCTTGAGTTCTACACCGAAAGGGAGCTGACAGAAACATAGCGGCGTGCGTAGCTGGTGTCTATGTTGATGTGTGTGTTGAAACCCTGTTAAATAAGTAAAGGAAGTAAAATTCCTCTTGGTTCTGTGAGACAAAACGACCCCATTTACTCTCTATATTCAGATGCCCCAGAGATTGGGGGGTGGGCTTTTGTCATACTAGTTCTTTTGAGATTCAGAATCAGAATAAATGGGGATTTGTCACCGTCACGTGTGCCATTATTAGCTGAAGCTTTGGGTGTGTTCCAGGGAACAACAAGTCGTTACACCGGACACAACGAGATGACTTACTCAGCCTCACCAGAGGTGTACACATGCACGTCTCAGGATTAAAACTTTTAGTTTCCAGTTTTCCAGCTCACCATAAGGACTGGGTTTTACAACCCAGTCATTGGAACTGTGACACACACATACAGCCATGCAGGTCCTGGGATCCAAACCCAAGGGCAAATGGGACCTAAAATATTCTACTCAGTAAGTCTTGAGTGGGTCTTAAGAGTTTGTAGTTTCGTCTCCTGGATCATAATCGTAATGAGATTCTTGAGAATCCTCACCTTTGAATTTGCACTTGCTTATCTTTGTCCTTTAAAAATCAAGGATCCTTCTGTGCTGGCGTTTATTGTGATGGATGTATAGAATACTGATTATTGCCGGGCTCAGTGGCTCAGCCTGTAATCCCGCGCCTTTGGGAGGCTGAGGTGAGTGGATTGCCTGAGCCCGCGGGTTCGAGACTCGCCTGGGCAGCGAGACCTCATCTCTACAATAAATCAAAAAATCAGCTGGGCGTGGTAGCGCATGCCTGTAATTCCGGCTACTCGGAAGGCTGAGGCGGAAGGATCACCGGAGCCCAGCAGGTCGAGGCTGCAGTGGCCAGGAGTGGCCACTGCACTCCAGTCTAGGCGACAGAGTGAGACTCCAACTCAAAAAAAAAAAAAAAAGAATACTGATTATTATACAAACACTACCAGAAAATGTTTGGGCATTAAACTCAGTGTATACACTCCTTCTTGTAGACTTAAATATCTGTCCGGACACCATCATGACTTTGAAAATATCTCTCCTTGTGACTAACCAAATCATATTTTTCATGTTTTATGAGTAGAAAATTTGAGATAGACAGAGGCCAGCAAAACCAAATTTACACACATGGTCATGCCAAAAAGAAAATCAACTTCTAAATTCTTGTAAACATTTTGGCAATTGATTCCAGCGATGAACTATGAAGAAACTTCATAAAATAAGTAGTGTTTCTTCTATAAGACTCCACATCTTATCAATGGGGTTTAGAAACCAGGACAATTTTAATTAGTACTTAAACAGGACTCTTTCAAGTTATTGCTGTGCGAAAAGGATGAAATCTAACATGAAGAGACCAGAATAAAATCTTCAAAAAAATCAGAACTACACCAGACTGACCTCTTCATCTTTTTAATTTTTATTTTATTTTTTAAAATTTTCTTTTCTATAAATATTCTAGGATTATATTACACTTAAGCATCAGTTTCACCTTTTCTCTGTTAATTCCATCACCAAAAAATAAAAATAAAAGACCATTAACAACGCACCCTTTGGGTGTCAATATCAAATCATAAATATTGTACAAAAGTTAATTCGAGGGTTCAGATTGTTAAAAGACATGTCTAAGAAGAAACTCTGATTTCTATTTAATTGCTTGGATCATAGATGACAGATGAGGGTAGAGAGAAGGGAAGGAGGGAGGAGGGAAGGAAGGAAGGAAGGAAGGAAGGAAGGAAGGAAGGAATTTGAGAGATGTGGCTGTCTAGGACTAGCCGTAAATATTTTACAAAGAACAAAATCAGCTTTGATACCAATCATATCTAAGAACAAATAAAAGTTGTTTTTATTTTTGACTTGGGGACAAAGTAAGTTTACAGAAGTCAGGGAATTATTATTTGTGCTGAAAAACATCCTCGCCAAATTATTGGGTTTCCAAACTGACTAACATTACGCACATCCTAACTAACTCGGCCTTACTCTTTTGGAGACAAAAATTGAAAAGCAGACTTGCTAATGAGCTAGAAATAGCCAATCTAAGTTGGAACATTTCACTTTCACATTCTTATCGTGCAGCCCATCGCAGGAGAGGAAAACAAGATCAATGCAATTTATTTCCAATTAGGTACACCTTGAAGAGTCTTGTCACTTGAGGCAATTTTACTGTCTATCGTTGTCAGTTATTGTCCCTGAAGCTGTACAATAGCTCTCTCTTGGGAAGACTAAATCAATTGTTATAACTAATGGTCTGTTTCAATTTTTGTAACTAAGTTACTCAAATGAACAAAAACTGTTTAATTTTTAAGACACTCCTCTGATGGATAATGTTAAGAACTCAGGAAGAAATTCAATACTGATGTGAGAAAAACATTAATTTTTGTATAAATATTGGCATAACAAATTTATTCCGTCTTGCCAAGCTTCTCTTTCAAGATCAGCGTGGCTGAGACTAGGGGGCGGTGTGGAGTGGAAGACACTTGCCTGAGAGCCGGAAGGCGGGCGTTTCATCTTAGGGTGCCTTTGATGACTTGCTATGTGGCCAGAGCAAATCTCCTCATGGCAGCTGTGACGTCACCCATGGAGTGGAGACCCAAGAGAAATATCTGCTAGGCATGTTCTTTGTCCGTCATCATCAATCATGAGCTGGTTCATTTTCTTTTTTTTTTTTTTTTTTTTTGAGTTGGAGTCTCACTCTGTCGCCCAGACTGGAGTGCAGTGGCCGCTTCTGGCCACCGCAGCCTCGACCTGCTGGGCTCCGGCGATCCTTCCGCCTCAGCCTTCCGAGGAGCCGGAATTACAGGCGTGCGCTACCACGCCCGGCTGATTTTTTGATTTATTGTAGAGATGAGGTCTCGCTGCCCAGGCGGGTCTCGAACCCGCGTGCTCAGGCCATCCACTCACCTCAGCCTCCCAAAGGCGTGGGATTACAGGCTGAGCCGCCGAGCCCGGCTGGTTCATTTTCTATCAGGGGTGACATGATGGTTTTTCAATAGATTTTACTGTACCGAAATGAACATTTTATCCATTGATGTAAAAGTTCATTCCTCAAACAGCAATAAATTTCTCTTCATGACATGTCAACTGTGTCTCTGGCAGCAGAAGAGCATGGGTAAAATTAGACACAGAACCAGGTGGTTTGACTTTGACCTTGTCAAACCACTTCAGTGATTAATGTTTCTTCATTTGTGTCACTTAGACAACTTCTTTCTACCTAAAGATAAGACCTAGAAATTGGACTTGTCAGCCGCTCTTTTAAACTTCGAGCACAGCAATTATTTCATGGGTGTGTTAGCAAAGAAAGAAATCTCTTCCAATTCAAGGTGGTACCAAAACTCTTTGAAATGAGGACTCCTCTGACATCTGTGAGAGACGCTCCCGAGATGCGGAAACAACGGAGGAAACACCCAGAACTTCAAAGTTTCCACATCATCATCATCGCCTTTTACAAGCACTGCAGGAAGGTTGATCAAGGCGTCCTCAAAGCACCTGTCCATTTCCATGTGTTAGGAAGACCTCAGCCTAAAACTTGCTGCCTGTGACGGAGGAGGCTGTTGGAGACACCATGAGCACTAGTAGCATGGCCTTGGAGGTTGTAGGGGGCGGTCTCTCCCACCACGTGTGTGTACTGTGCTGGGTAGTTTTCTCATTCATTCCTTCAGTCAAGTACTTTTATTTTTATTTTTAATTTTGAAGATGTGGGGTACAATCCAGGGTTAGATATACAAATGTTCATTATGCAGGTACCCTTGTGGATGAGGTGTGCCCTCCAGCCCCAGCAGTTTCTCATTATGACCAATTCCTTTCTTATAGTATTACGATAGTGGTTCAAGTTTCGCTTATGAATGAGAACATGTGATACTCGGTTCTTTGTTTCTGTGATACAGCACTCGGTATTATAGACTCTAAGTCCATCCAAGTTGCTGCGGAGTTCATAATTTTGTCCTTTTTTGTGGCTGTATACTATTCCATCATGTATATGTACCACATTTTTTTATCCAGTCCTCTTTTGACGGGCAGCAGGGTTGGTTCCATGGACTAATGCTGCAATAAACATGCATATGCAGGTATCTTTTTCATAGAGTGATTTGAGTTACTCCAAGTATATTCCCAGTAGGGAGATTGCAGCATCGTATGGAAGTCGATTTTTTGTTTGTTTGTTTCACCTCTTTCAAACTGGCAAGACATTTCCCTTTAAGGGTCTTTTTTTAAAATCCAGGTAGGATTCAGTGAGTAGGAAGGGTGGGGCATGGGAGTCTTGTTTTTGGTCAAAAACCGCTGAACATTCAGGGCGGTGTGGGCAGGTGCATTGACATGATGGAAAAACCAGTCACCCATTTGCCACAACTTGGGACATTTCTTCTGCAAACCATAATGCAACCTTCTCGAAAATTCCAGGTAAAAACTAGTTTACCATTTGACTCAGAGGAACAAATTTCCAGCATACTACAAGGGGCCTGCCCTCCAGAAGATAGTATCGTATTTTGAGGGTCCCCCCATGTACACTTTGTGAACATGTCGGGTGAATGGACTGGTCAATGCTGGCAGAAAATTAATAAATTGTATCTACCAACTAATTTGTCTGCAATGCTATATACAAGCAATGAAATTACAACCTGGGCATGGAGTGCTCAAATAGCAGGAACTACTAACACAATCCCATTTATGCTCCTAAATTTCCTACAAAGTATTACTGTCTCCTCTTCATAGATGAAGACATCGATCCTGGGAGAGGACGTGATTGGCCTGACCTTGGACCAGGCAGGTGGCACAGGGATGTGGTTTGGGCTGAGTGTCCAGGAGTGACGGGAACGAAGGTGACAGGAGCCAGGGTCACTGTCAGTCCCAGATGACAGTCTCCCAAGAGAAATGGGGCTTCCAGCTTTCCAAGACATGCCGGAAGTTGCCGTTTCCATGTGGAGTAGCCCTGTGTGTATTCTCTGTCGATAAACAACGCAGCCATCCAATGCAGGATGTTTGCCTTTAACGAGTAAACTGAGCAGACCCTGCCTGGGACTCAAGTCTTCCACCTCTTTGTCCAGTGTACTCTCCTTACAACGCTCTCCTGGATAAAGACTCCGTCACCATGTGGATGTAGGATGCATATGGGACACTGATAGGGTGGCCAGATGGCAGAGGGGCCTAACAAGACAGCTCCACCAAGGGGCAGGACATAGACAAAAGTGCTCACAGAAGAAGACACTTTAGATCCTATTGTTGTCAGCAGGAAGGTTAACTGCTGACATTTTCTCTCTGCAAGATTCCTTGAGCTTGATTTACTGGAGAGGAAATCACACAATAGAAAACCCCGTCTCCTTCCGGTGTCATGTCCGTAGACCGTCTATAGCAGAAGGCGTTTGGGGCAGACATGAAGCTGAAAAGCCAGGCACCCGGGGACTTTTCATTATGGATGTAGGAGGTCTTGATGTTTTCATTTGATAAGCAGGTGCTGCATGTTTCCATGAACCACTGAACTTAATGAAGGCAGACGCCAGCAGCCCAAGGTTTCTGTATTCCAGAGGCTCACGTTTTACAAGAAAACAGCCTTGGTATAGCACACTGGAAGCTGCTATGACAGGCGTGTGCGCCACGACAAAATAACACTCAAGGTCTCTCAGCTTGACCCAATGTTAGGCGGCTTCTTCCTGAGTGGCCCTGACCTCCCTTCTTTTGGAGCATTGACTTGAGGAAACTTAATTGTAAATCCTTTACAGTTTTAGCAAGTTTAATTTTGCAAAATTTAGTTGCAAGCTCCTCTTGTCCCTTTGAGATGCACATTTTCTCCCAACCTCCCGCCAGTCTTATAACCCAAGAATGACTTTCTCCAGGACCTGGGAGCTGTCCCTTTGAAAGGCAGCCATTAAGAAAGACAGGGCCCCTTCCCCAGCTTCTGCGGGAGGATAGACGCCTCGCTTAGACAAGCAGCCATCAGCAAATGCAGAGGGCTGGTCACGCTGGCCAACCTTCCTGACTCTTCCACCAGCTCACCCAGGGCTCAAAAGCCCTCTGGCCTTTGTTTCCGTGGAGTCCAGTCCAGCCTGTCTCCGCTGTTGCAGCAGGCGTCCCTAAAGACGCGCTCCTGGCCTATTTGACTCGCCCAAGGTAACTGTCTTGTCGGTTGGAGGAGGAAGAGCGGAGTCCTTGGCACGTGGAGGGGAAGGATGTGAACTTCATGAAAGAGGCTATACGCAGGGCCCTGCGAGAAGCACACAGAGGCCCGCGCTCACCGGGCTTGTTGGAATGGGTGTTTCCACAGTGGGTCTCCCCAGCACCGTCAAAGGCTGTGAAAAAGCTGCAGCCATTCCTGTGAACATCTGTGGGCTCTCATTCATGCCCTGCTTCCCCACTGCGGTTGAGACCTGCATCTTAATTTACTGGCTATCCTACTTGACTCTAAAAACGGAATCTGTATGGGGACACAGAGCCAACAAGACTCCATGCAGCTCAGCAGTCAAGCAGATGTCTCCTGGGCCCCTTCATCCGCCAGGCAAACAGGGGCACGTGTCCTTGTTACAGGAAGGGTCGCGTGTGGGCTCTGTGTCCAGATAGCTCGGCTTCAAGTCAGCGCTCCGTGCCAGCTGTGTGACTGTGTGGATGCCGGCGAGCGGCCTGGCTTCTGGTGACTCGATTTCCTCACTGTAAAAAAGTAGTCCATGATTTTCTCGGTTGTTAGAAAGACCAAACAAACAGAGTAAAAGCATTTATAACAGTGTTTGGCATACACCAACTGCTTGATAAATATCAGCCATTATTCAAAATTAATTAAAGCCAAAAGTATACCATATTCATGGCCAGCTAATGATCATCTCACAAAAGACACTATTACCAAAAGTGGAGCCTTAGGAGAAGACATTGCTTTTTAAAGTCGCCTTGGAAAATTTCCCCTCCTGGGTATCCTCGCAGAATACAGAAAGGAAGAGTGCCGCCAGTGGGTGCCTCCACTTCCGCCGTCCCACCAAAAGCTGGCGGGTGCAGGATGCTGTGCTTTGTGTCATCATGTCACCTCAGCCCCCTAGGGTTCCCCCGCTGCCGGGAGACTGGTGTGCGACTGCTGCTTGATCTTCAGGGTCAGTTAAGGAAAGACCTGAGCTCACCTTCTTGACTCTTCGGGTCTCCGAAATGCAAATTGTCTTCGCCTTCCTTACGTTCTCTTCCATTCTGCAAGGAAAAGAGAGGAGAGAAGGAACAGGGGAGCCAGGGAGGGAGAGGGCGGCCTGCCGGCAAGGAGAATGAACACCCGGTGCCGTCCTGCAGCTCGCCCACAGTGCGTCCCGGAGATTCCTTCTCTCCTCTCTTTTAGTCTGATGGCCTATAAGTCATGGACAGTAAAAGTACTCACGTCATGGGATTGCTGCAAAATTAGATGAGCGACTGCGTCATGTGAAGCACATGGAATGGAACCTGACCCCTCGGCTCTTCTTGTCGCTCTAATTAGAGCGGCCAACGCTCTTCTCTTGCGCACGATAAGCTTCCCAAGTTTTTTCTGACCAGTTCTTCATTCGAAATCAACACTCTGCGTACAGAAAGTCCCCTACATGTGAACCTTCAAGTAGCGAACTTTCAAAGAAGCGTATTGCACATCCAATCACATAAGTTAGTTCACGTGTCTGGCATACATCGTCGTACTAATGACGACCTGGTGGAATCGGAGACGCAGAGAAAGGACGGAGAGAGAAGGAAGAGGAAGTAACCGGAGAGATTCGCAGCTCAGGAAATGGCAGGGGGGTTTCTTGACTGGAGGAGGCACTGTTGGTTTTTGAGGCCCAGGACCCGAATGCAGAACCGTGCCCGAAGGTTGCAGGATGCAGTCCAGAGCTGCTGTGTCATCTATGACGAGAATGAAAGAGCTGCTTCCCAGACATCACTGAATAGTTTTTTGAGAGGGTGGATAGACTTGAATCCAGCCAGGAGCCAGCACCTGTGCCATCACCATCAGGCGCGAGTGACACTGCAGCTGGCCCTCCGCCTCTGATTCCTGACGGTGCCTCAACTCTGCCCTCTGTCCCTCCTTCTCCCTCCTCCAGCCAGGAACTCTCCTGGCCCCTGGATGCCAACTGTTGGACTGTGCTGTACTTTTCAAGGTATGATACTGTAAGATTAAAAAAGGATGTATTTATTTTTTGTTTGCTTTTATGTATTATTTGTGTGAAAAGTAGTATAAGCCTAGTACAGTACAGTACTGCATAGCCAACTCTGTTGGGTACCAAGGCCAACTTGGTTGGACTTACGAACAAATTGGCCTTACGAAGGTGCTCTTGGAGTGGAGCTCATTCGTATGTAGGAGACATCTTATACTGTGCACTGGTCGGAAATCTCCGACCCTCTTACAAATCTTCACACAGACCAAAAGAAGCGCTCCTGTGTTTGCTGTTTCTCCCTGTAAACTTCATGTTCTTTACTAGACCTTGTAGTCTCATGCCTAGCGCAGAGCTGGTGGTGGCCAGTTGATGTTTGTTGATTCAGTCATACAGACCTAACATACTATTACACATATTGTCATTATACGTATGAAGCATATGATGTAAATTTTCATAATAAAAATTTTATTGCAAAAATATTTTGAAACATATAAGATTCATTTTAAAAATTAGACAGTAACAAAATGTATCACAAAGAAAAAATACTTGTCAATTCTCAAAAGGATTTTAAACAGAAACAGCATACTTAAATGACATCTGCTTATGAATTTAGACTAAAAGATACTATATAATATAAAAATGCCTAATAATGTTTATTAGCTGATAGCAGAACATGGGAAGAGAGAGTTTAAGGTCTATTGTCCAGCCTTTGTCTGGTCAATTTTGGAATTATTAGTTGCATCCAGATATCGATAGATGAGACTTTTCTTGCCCAAACTTTGTAGAGGAAAAGGGTGGACTCAAACCCCTGAACTCAGTCAATCGTGGGTCCTGCTCTCAGAGCTGTTCTGGTTTTCTTGGGTCCACGTGGCCCACTTACTGCACCAGAGCAAGAGGGACATGGAGGTGCAGTCTGGTCTAGAGAGTCACACCCTTAGCTGGGAAGAGTCCTGTCCAGAGAACGCATAGCAGCAACTCTGGGTCAGTTTCTCTTGAAATTAACAGAAGGGCCAGAAATTTATGTTATTAATTAGGATTGCTCAAGTAGTCCCAGTTGACGGAGCTGAACAAAAGATTCACAAAATCAAATGCTTCCTCCCAACTTTCTATTGAGTTGGGACTTTGAGAAGAATCAGAAAGATGATGCGAACTGGAAAAGCTTCAAAGTGCACCAACAAATAGATAACTGAAAAGATGTGCCTAGGAGGAAGACTTCAAAAGGATAACGGAGACGGCACAGCAGCAGCGACTGAGTCGAAACATCTGGGTGAAAAGGAAAAACCAGCGTCAGGGACCTGAAAAGCATTAGTGATGAAAATTATATGAAAAGAGACAGCAGTGTGTGTGTGTGTGTGTGTGTGTGTGTGTGTGATTCGAAGACAGGGAAGACAAGCGAACATCGAGATGATTATGACGTCTCCTGGACTATGTACCACTGGATCATACAATTGCCTTCTTTGAGACTCGTGAAAGCAACAGATACCCCTTTTCACCAACTCACCTCAAAACAAATACTTTTTCTGAAAAAATAAAACTGAAGATTCAACATAGGGCGCCTATCACTTGCTTTCTGCCCATCCTCTTAAAGAATATAATGAGCTTTGTAAAGAGATAAAGTGACCTTATAAATCATCTGTTCTAATTCTTAATTTTATAGGGAAAAAAATAACCCGAGAATCTAGAAAGGTTGACCACATCTAGGTCTTCTAAGTCATTCATGAAAAACCTACAATATAGAAGTCGAGTTTCCTCACGAATAACCTATGTCTTTTTAGAGCACAGTCAATGACTAACTGCTTTTTACTTTATCTTTTAGAGAAGTTTTAAGTTCACAGTATAGCTGAGTGGGAGGAACAGAGACAGCCCACCCATGCCCTCTCCCTGCACCTGCCCAATCTCCCCCAACCCACAGCTCCCTCCAGAGGGGTCCATCTATTACAACTGGTGACACTACACTGACACATTATTTTCATGCAAAGTCTATACTTTACATTAGGACTCACTTTTGGTATTGTACATGCCATGGGCTTGGACAAGTGTACAAGGATATCTACCCACCAGTATGGCCTCCTATAGAATAATTCTGGTGCCGTAAAAATTCTCTGTGCTCCACCCGTTCATCTCTCCCACTCCCCTAAACCCAGGCCATTGCTGATCTTTTGACAATCTCCAAAGTTTTGCTTTGCATAGTTAATGAGAATGACATATAGTTGGAATTATACAACATGCAGTCCTTTCAAATTGGCATTTTGACCTGGTAAAACTAATATAAGTCTTCCTCCCATGTGTTTACCTGACCTAGCAGCTCGTTTGTTTTTAGCGCTGAATAGGACTCCATTTCTAGATATACCTCAGTTGATCTGTTCACTGTAGGTGATACTGAAGGATATTATGGTTGCTTCCAAGTTTGGCAGTTATGAATATGCTGCTTAAATGCACAGGTTTTTAAGGAGACGTAAATTTTCAGCTCCTCTGGGTCAAAATACCAAGGAGTATAGTTGCTGAATCTTATGGTAAGCGTATGTTTAGTTTAGTAAAAACCTGCCACACTGTCTTCCAAAGTGGCCGGACCATTTTTCATTCCCACCAGCCATGAGTGAGAGTTCCTGATTCTCCACATCCCTACCAGCATGTGGTGTTGCCAGTGTTCTGGGTTTTGGCCCTTCTGGTAGGTGGGTAGCAGCCTCTTGTTGTGTCATTCTGAGTTTTTCTGGATGACATATATGTGGGGCCTTTTTGCATATGCTTGTTTGCCGTCTGTATGTCTTCTTTGGTGAAATGTCTTTGGCTCGTTTTTTTCAAATCAGTTTGTCTGTTGTCTTACTGCTGAGCTTTAAAAGTGAATATGATGCAGCCATAAAGAAGAACAAATATATGGACTTTGCAGCAACCTGGATGGATTTGGAGTCGATCGTACTCAGTGACCTATCACAGAAACAAAGAACAGAGTCCATGTGTTCTCACTCAGAAGAGGACCTTGAACAATTATGATGCTGTAAGAAAGCGATCGGCAGTCATGGGAAACTGTTGGGATGGGTTGATATGGCAGTTGAGGGAAACTGGCCGGGCAGGGAGGGGCATACCTCATCAACAGGGGTACCTGCATGATCGATGTTTGTATACGCAACCCTGAATTGTACCCCACGTCTTTATAATAAAAATTTTTTTTAAAAAAAGAGTTCTCTATATATTCTGGACAAAAGTCCTTTACCAGATGTCTTTCCAAAGAATGAAATTTAAAGCTGTCTTTATTTTTCACATACTTACTATACTTACTGAATTTCTGTACAAGCCCTACGTGATGCCAAGCCAGAGCATCGTCTGTGAACAAAAAGACTCTTCCCTCACGGAGCTTGAAGTCTACTGTGAAGAGAAATAACAGCAAGTACACCAAGGAAACGTGTATAATTCAAGCCCCATAAGTTCTGTGTACACGATGGGTCCTGAAACACTGGACGCCGAGGTGAATAAATCTTGAGATAGACTCCTCAGGAAAAGTCATGATAATTTAAGCTCCACCTCCACCCAGATGAAGAGAATGTAAGTACACAGAGGTGTGGGGAGGAGCATTTTAGGCAAAGAAAAAGCTCTGGAGAAGATTCAAAGACAAGAAAGAACCTGGCCTCAACTTGTTGGAAAGCTCAGAAAAAGTAACTGTGGTTAGACTCTTCTGAGCTACTGCCAGCCCACGTGGAGTGTTAGAAGCCAAGATAAGGACTTTGGGTTTTCTTCTATGACTGGGTGTCAAGTGACTTGAAACTTGGACGCCACATGGTCCAATTTACTTCTGAAAAGAACACTCTGGTGCTGTGTGGAACGCAGGCTCGAGGGAGCCAAGAGTGGAATTGGGGAAGCTTAACGGGAACCCGTTGCAAGAATCTAGGCAAGAGAAGAAGCGTGGACCACAGAGGGTGTGGGAGAGATGAAAAACCTTTATGGAATCCAAGAAAGGGTATGCAAGTCGAAGCAAGGACTTGGGGAGGAAGCAAACGCCAGGTGAAGAGAGGAAGGGCTGGAGATGACACCCCGATTCCTTTGGCGTTGATGAGTCTGTGATGCCACTGACCAAGAAAAGAAGGCTGAGGAGTGAAAGATTTCAAAGGAAAATCAAAGGCTCAGATTCAGAGGGGCTAGAGACTCACTCAGAGAGAAGTCACAACTGTCCGGCCGGACACGTGAGGTGTGGAGATCTGAAGACAGATCCGGAGAGAAGGCTGATCTGGAGACTCACGTAGCATAAAAACCTTGCGGGAACTGAAATCCCCTCGGGAGACAGTTCAGACAGGAGATCTGCTCTGAGCTTAAGTGGACAGCAACATCTGTAGCTTTGTTTTTGTTGACTTTTTTCAGATGTGATGTCTGCTACCTTTATCACAAATTATTTATTTAATACCTTTGACTGTGAATTTTGCCTTAAAACCAAATAAGCCAAACACCCTTTTAAAATTTGGATTATACTAAGATAACCAGTGATAAAGAATACCTGTGGTAAAGATACCTGTGGCCTACTTTTGCACCGTATAATGCAAACAAGAAGTGTTTCTTCTTTTTATGTATTTTAATTATCTTTTATAATTATCTCTAGTCCTGAAAATAATAATCAGCATGTATTAAAGATGTATTTTTGTGCCAGATGCTAGGCTAAGTGTTTTCCATGCACTGGTTTATTTTTTTTTATCAGAACAATTGTATCAACAATGTAATGCTATTATCTGGATTTAGAGACAGAGAAATTGACATGCACGGAGAGTAAGAAATCTTACTTATGGTTGCACAGCTCAGATGAAAGCAAGGGAATCAGACGTGCGAGTTATAACTTCAGGGTCCACCTCGCCACTGAGTGAAACCACTTCTGCTCAGCTCTCATGACTCCAGGTATTTTCAGTTAAACCTTACTAGTTCCCAGAGAAGCCGGAAGTATAGGACTTAGATTCCAGTACACTGAAGCTCACAGATGACACGTGATTTGCCAGATGCATGACGTCAGAGCTGAAGAGAACGCTTGCTGCTGTGACGCTGTTCATGCACACCTCTGGGCAAAGGCTCCAAGGGATCCGAAAGGAGCATGGATTGGAGGCACATCAAGACAGATGGCAGAGAACAATGGAATCAGTGAGGCTTCATCCCACCATTTTAGTATTAGAAAATGCAGGCCGGGCTCTGTGGCTCAGCCTGTAATCCTAGCACATTGGGAGGCCGAGGCGAATGGATTGCCTGAGCTCACAGGTTCGAGACCCACCTGGGCAACTTGGCGAGACCTCGTCTGTATCATAAATCAAAAATGAGCCGGACGTGGTAGCATGCCTGCAGTTCCAGCTCCTGGGAATGCTGAGGCGGGAGGATCGCCGGAGCCCAGCAGGTGGAGGCTGCGGTGGCCAGGAGTGTGCCACTGCACTCCAGTCTGGGCAACACAGTGAGACTCCAACTAAAAAAGAAAAGAAAAGAAAAGAGAAAAGCAAAGGTCATCCAAGTGTCTTTGTGGATAAACAAGCATTTTCTTTTCTAAATTTTTGGATTTAGGGGCACATGCGCAGGTTTGTAGCATGAATATATTGTGTAGTGGGGAGGTTTGGGCTTCTAGGGTCCCCATCACCTAAATAGCAAATGTTGTGCCCAATATGCAGTTCTTTTTAACACTCACAACCTCCCGGTGTTATCTTTTTTTTTTTTTTTGAGTTGGAGTCTCACTCAGTCGCCCAGACTGGAGTGCAGTGGCCACTCCCGGCCACCGCAGCCTCGGCCTGCTGGGCTCCGGCGATCCTTCCGCCTCAGCCTTCCAAGTAGCTGGAACTACAGGCACGCGCTACCATGCCCGGCTAAGTTTTTTGATTTATTGTAGAGATGAGGTCTTGCCAAGGTTCCCCAGGAGGGTCTCGAACCCGCGGGCTCAGGCAATCCACTCACCTCAGCCAGACCTGAACAGCCACACATCGTTCTGGCTCAGAAAGCACTATTGTGTTCATAGGGTTTGCCAATAGACTCCTTCTCTTCAACAGAAACAATTAAGGGAGGGAGGGGGGCAGGAAGGAAAAGAGGGAGAAAGAAAGCTTGCATCTGCCTGATCAAAAGACTCCCACATAGCCTTTCCTGTAATGATAATCCAACCTCACTTGGAGTTTAATACAACCCAGTGTTTCTCAAGGAAACACGAAAAACGGCCATTGTGCAACTTCTCAAGCAAGTGCATCCAAAGGGCTGTTTGATGCTCTAAAGGCCTACCCTCCCGCTGATGGATGGCTTCTTTGGACCCCAAAGAAGAATGTAGGTGTTGTATTGAAGGTGACTCTTCCTCCTTCTGAAGTTTCCATTTCAAGCAGCATCTTTTATTTTTCGGCCTTTTAAAATGGCATTGACCTTAATTCATAAAAGCTCAGGGAGAAATTTTGCAACATGCCTTGAAACCAACAGAGGCATCCACAGATTGGGACCTCCCTGGTGGAGCGGCAGCCTGAATCATCAGGGTGTTTTGCCGTTGTGCAGACATCCTTCCGGAGCCAGCGATGGATGAGCAATGGGGTCAGCCAGCTTCTTTACCAAGCCCACGCCCGACACAGCAGCCAAGGTCAGGAGACAGAGCTGGCTGGATCTCTGCAGCGAGTGTACGCTCCCTGTTCTTCCAGGGCTCTGGGGAGGCCTGCCAGTGTGGAGGCCAGGCTGGACACCAGTGCACTCTCTTCCTGCGCCCCCGCTCAGAATGCCTTCTCACCTCATTTCCACCATGGATTCCTATGCTCGGGTCATCGTGTCAAATGCCACCCATGCTCGGTGCCAGAAGAGAAAAAGGGATTTTGTTTGGCTGCGTTGATATGAACATCTTTAAGAAATCCCACATAACACATGCCGTCTGATGCGACCCTTCCATCTCTTTCCAGTGCTCTTTACTGAGAGGGATACTTTGGTTCAAATGCATTATTAGCAAGGAAATCCATGTCTGTGGTGACCTGCTCTGAATGGGCCCATTCTTTCAGAGAGTTTTCGATTACACCAGAGCAACAAAGCCTGATAGGTTGGGGCGAGTAATTCACAGAGAGAGACGTGCTGACAACCCTGAATGAATAGCTCTCCTCTGCGAGCGCCCCAACTCCACTTGGCCCCCGGGCTCGGGGAACTTACTCACCAGAATCCCAGGGCAGCAGTCACATCCAACCAAGTCCTGGAAGTGATTAGAGAAGAGGCCTCCTTCCTGAGAGCCGCCTTTCAACTGGCTACATGTGGTGTTTTCTTAAACCAGGGGGTAGAATAGGATGAAGTTCTCAGGCGCAGTTTTAATAAGGCCCTGATTTCTCTGCCGACAATGGTCTCCTGTGTTCGGTGCACGATGCGTTGATAGCGCCACCACGTTGGAACAGTTAAGGGCTATTCAAGAGCAGACTGAGAGTGCCGGGCCCGTGGTGAGCTGGGGCTAGATGCTGTGGAGATGGTCCTCACAACAGCGGAGCGCACACGCGCTTCGTCACGCTGTTTCTTTGCTGTGTGGCGAAGAGTCCTGAGTGGAAGAAATACCTTCTGGATTCACTCCAGTCCTAGATTGTTGATGAATCTGGATGGCCCTTGACAAGGTATTCGGATTACTTTAGGTCTCGGTTCAAGGGAGAAAAACAGTTAGCTCTTTGCTGAATCTAGGCAGCTGGGCTTTTATTTGATTTGATCATTTATTCCTTTCTGCCTTCCATGCCCTTTAAAACATAAACTTGAATTCTTCAGGCACTGGGCATTCAGCCATCGAAAAACAGACAAAATCACTTCTTTCATGAAGCCCAAATTTTATGGCAGTTGCAGACAAAAAATAACAAGTAAGCAAGTCATGTGTCAGGCAATATAAAGGTTATGGTAGAGAAGGTAGTGGGTGAACGCTGGAGACAGGGGCTGTCATTCCAGATCGAGACGTCAGGGAAAGCCTTACCGATCTGGGGGCATTGAGCAAAGCTCTGAGCAAAAAAAGGCATGTTGGGGAGACCGTGTCCCCAGAAGAGGAGACACTGAGAGCCCCCTGGAGAAGAATGCCTGCAGAGTCCCCCAGGGCCGAGTGGGGGGCGTGGGGGGAGGGCCTGATGCCTCATACTCGGTGGGGTGGACACTGCATTTACTCTAAATGAGAGGAGGGGCTTTTGGAGGTTTTTTTTCAGGAAAGTACGTTGTGTTCAACATACAGAACAGTCAGCATTTTGATCATCCTTAGAGGTCGATTCTGTGGCCTGAAGCACATTCCTGTTGCTGTGCAACTGGGAGCCCCTGCATTCCCAGAACCTCTTCACCTTCTCACACCCGCTCCCTACGGCCCCCTCCCAAGCCCTGGCGACCGCGGTTGTGCTTCAAGCCTCTATGAGTTTGACTGTTTTAGGTATTCCTAATAGATGGACTCAGAGCGTTTGTCCTTTTGCGACCGGCTTATTTCAGTCACCATCATGCGTTAAAGGTTCACCCACGGTGGAGTGTATAGCAATACGTCCTTCCTGTTCATTGCATGCATATGTTGCCTGTTGTTTATCCATGCAATTCATCCACAGACTCTCAGGCTGCTTCTGCCTTTTGGATTTTGTAAATAGTCCCGCTACGAGCATGGACGTACCACAGGGACTTGGTTTCACAATTTGTAAACATTCCATACCGTTTTGACACTTGACAACTAATTGAACCCTCTCCTTCCCACCCTGGTGTGGGGACCCCATGTTAATGCACTTGTCCTACCAAGCTCCTCTCGCAGACCCCCTAATCCCCTCCCCCACACCGCCACCTGCCCAAAGTTTCTCCACGCACCCTTTCTCCTGGCTCACCAACGTGCCACAGATGTGCTTTTGCCAACCGCGGATGCCAAGACTCCTATTTACGTCCTTTCTGAATCTGGACATTTTTTTAAAACAAAGAGTTACTCCCACTGCTATGGCAATGACCACTACCGGTAGTGGAAACTGACACACGTCTACGAAATACCCAGTAGAGAAAGGAGAACCTGGTTCTACACCCTGAGTTAGATGTAGGGAACAATTAAGCAAAATCTGTATTAATTTGCTCCTTGTCATCAGTGTAGTTAGCAACCAGAATCTCCTTTTTAAATTATTTTCGTTTGTAATGGGCATACAATACCGGAACATGTCTACGGGACACGATACAATGATGTTTCGGTGCATGAGGGTAGAACGGGTGGCCAGTGACTGCCGAGGGCGAAAGGAAGGCGGGCAGGGAGGGGCTGGCCAGTGGGCACAAAGTCGCAGTTAGGAAGTGTGAACGGGGTGCTGCCGTCCTGGCGCCCAACGGGACCCTGCGGTCAACAGGAACCTCCTAGTTTTAAAGGTTCGCCCTGGTGGCCGCGTTGAATGGACTGGAAGTGGGAGCATCTAGAAATGAGAGAGTTAGGCAGGATTGGCTGCCCCCACTAGCAGAGACGGCGGTGATGGCAGTGACCCGGCAGCATCCCTGAGCTGGTGAGACGTGGTCGGCTTGTACAGACGCTGCGAGGGCAGAACAGCAGGCGAACTGAAGAACCGTGGAGGAAGTTCCGCACTGCGTGGCCTGAGACACTGGATGCAGGGGCTGTCGTTGACTGGGAGTAGAAAAGCTGGGGCGGGGAGACACGTTTCAGGAGAGGGAGTCTGAGGCGTGGGACACGTCACGTGTGGAGCACCTGTCAGACCCCCAAGTGGAGGGGCCAGGCAGACAGCCAAGGTGGTCTGGAGCTCAGAGGATAAGCCTGGGCTGCAGACCACATTTGGGAGCTGCCCGTGTTAACATGAATTTGAAGTTGGGACACTACGTAAAATCAGCTGGGAAATGAGTGGAGATTAGTAGGAAAAGATATCTAAGGACACACCTAGGGAGACAGGGAGACAGCCACAAAGAACGCACTGGGATCTACCCAAAGGAGGTAGAAATTTTTGTCCACACAAAAACCTCCTCATAGACACTTAGCGCAGCCATGTTCTTGATTGCCCAGACTCGGGGACCAAGATGTCCTTCAGTAGGTGAAGGGATGGATAAATGGGGGTGCATTTAGATGATGAAACGCTATTCGGTGCTAAAAAGGAATGAGCTATCAAGCCACGAAAACCCACGGAGGAAACTTAACGCATATGACTGAGCCGAGGAAGCCAGTCTGCAAAGGCTGCACACCGTAGACACCGCCTCCGTGACACTCAGGAAAGGCAAGACTCAGTGGGAGGCAGAGGGAGGGACGGGCTTTTAGGGCAGGGAAGCCACTCTGCGTGATGCTGCGACAGTGGACACACATCACTGCGCGTCTGTCCCGACCCCCAGAACGTACGACACCAAGAGTGAGCCCCAGCCTAGGCAGTGGACTCTGGTGATGATGACGTGTCAATGTCCATCCGTCAACTGCAGCCAAGAACACTCTAGTGGGGGCAGTTGACAGCGGGGGCGGGGGCCATGTGGGAAATCTCTGGACCTTCTGCTCAATTTTGCTGTGACCTAAAACTGCGCTAAACACTAAAGTCTATGTGGGGCAAGAGAAGGAAAGAGTGCTGAGAAGTGGTCAGCGAGGAGATCCCAGAAAGTGTGGTCCGCAAAAGTGCAGTCGAGTAGGTGATCAAGACGTTCAGATTCCACGAGACCTGCCTGATTCTCCTGACACTCATCTAAACCTGGGCTCATCAAGCCTGTGTGGAGGGCCAGATAGCAAATATTTTAGGCTTTTTGGCTGCGTGGTCTCTGTTAGAATGACTCAACATTGCCGTTATAGTGCAGAAGCCCCTAGTGATATATAAATAAAGGATCCTGACGGTATCCCAATAAAACTTTATTTAAAAACAGACAACATACTGTGCTTGACCGTAGGGCTGTAATTTGCCGACCTTGAGCTCAAATGATGGATCTGGGCTGACTGATATATAAAGTATTAAAATTATACTCCAAAAGAGTCTACATCTGTGTTTCTACAAAGACAGAATGAAGCCAATTGACACTTGGACTCAGAGCGTTGTGAGAAACAGACAGACACACACACCCAAACATACATTTGCCCTTCCAACAATAAACCTTTAAGTTTTTTTCTATCAGTTTCGGCATCAGAAAATACCCGGAAAAGGTCATCTTTCTACAGGTCATAGGAACCGAATTTTCATCTTACCAGTCTGTTCCTTTTGTCAGGTAGTTCAACGGACATCCCCACGTTTCCAGAATTCACCTTGAAAGTCACCGGTTATACCGGCAGAAGACGGGACGAAGAAAGGTGAGGGCCAGGGCCATGGGCCGACTTCGGCTCCGTGGCCCATTCCTGGGCCTTGACGGAAAGGAGGCTTCTCTACTGGATGAACAATTTTCCTGTGAAAAACTCAGATACAAACCTAGCATGCTCCTGTTTCTCCAAACCCTCGTCCCAGTGGTGCCCGTTTTCGGGATGCCTGTGAGGAGTCTCAGAACTCCCCCAGCTCCGTCTTGGGGTTTGGAGAGAGAGTCTCTGCCCCCACCTCAACGACAGCGGTGCCTCTACCTGCATTCACAGCCTATCATGAGTACCCCACAATGAGCGTCTCGGGTTTGGCTTAGACTGCCTCTGTTTGTTCCCTTGACCAGTACCTCCGCTTCACCAGGTCCCCCTGGCTCCCCCTTAGCCCTTTCTGGAGATGCTCTTCTGGCAGCCTCTCCCTTGGTCCGAGGACAGCCTGGCCACAAGTCCCCGCACCACCCCCAGGCCGCCCCCAGACGTGCTCCCCGGGCGTATCTGGAAAGGTGAGCGACATGCCAAGCACCGTCCAACTCTACCTGGTGCTCCAGGCACCGCATCGCACCTGTGCATGGCAGGAGGCTCCGCCCTCTAGGGATGTCCTTCACGTCTCCTCACAGCGTCATCCCGCCTCGCCATCCGTCCTCCTCCCCCCGATCTGATGAAAAGCTGACTCTCAAATGCCCCCTTCTAGGTGTCTGTTTCTCCCATGAACTGTCACCTGTAGACCACGCCCAAGGACGGACGGTAGAGGGCTATACAAGGTCAGGAGTTCAAGGACCCTGCTGGACATAAGGACTGAGAGTGAAAGCGCACCAGGGAACGTCGATCTCGAAATAAAAACTCACACGGAGAAAGCCAAGGCTCTTCAAGCGTCTCAGGTTCCGTTTGGCCCAGCTGCGCCAGGTCTCACTCTGTCGCCAAGGCTAGGGTACGGTGACTCCGCCTCAGCCTTGACTCCGGGCTCAGGTGGTCCTTCCACCTCAGCCTCCTGAGTAGCTAGGACTAGAGGTGCAAGCCACCATGGCTGGTTGAATGTGAGTGTGTGAGTGTGTGTGTGAGTGTGTGTGTGTGTGTGTGTGTGTGTGTGTGTGTGTGTGTGTGTGTGTGTAGACTAGGTCTCACCACGCTGCCCAGGCTGGTCTCAAACCCCTGGGTTCAAGCGATCCTCCCACCCTCTGCCTCCTCTGCCTCCCAAAGTGCGGAGATTGCAGGCATGAGACTCTGCACACTGCGGGTCCCACATCTGAAGCTGCAAACAAAGAACAGGTCACGCTGAGGAGAGCTGCTACCCAGGGCCCTCCAGAGAGTTCAGGACCTCGACAGTACACACTCACAGGTCCCTCATCTGTGGGTCTGTGCTTGTAAGGCTAGCCCTCAAAATACAATTAATGCCCTCCTATGTGGGCTTCAGATGGGGGCAAATGCCCCCCAAGAAGGATCCTGGTTAGGGCCACAAGGTGCACGGCAAGGGAACCAGTGGGGAATCAGATCTTCACATGGCATCTTCCGATCTGGGTGCCAAGAGATCATGATGTCTACTTTGCAGCAGTTTTGAAAAACTTGCGGGAATTGCGTCTGAAATCCCTGACCCCTTTAGGGGAGCTATGCATTATGCAAAAATAGAACTACTTACAAGCACAAAAATGCATGTAAGCATGTATATCTTGTTCTTCAAATGTTCACTTGAGAAATACACATTTTAGAGCAAAATATAAATAAATGTCAATGTGTTGGCATGTCAATAGATGCAAGATTCACTAGATCCAAACAGTTCCCTTCTCTAGTTAATGAAACCCAGCTATCTTCCCAGACTCGACAAGAAGTATCCTGCTGGGAATTCTTTACGTTAGAGTTGGAAATTCCCCAAGGCATGTTCACACCTCCGGCATGTTTCTGAGTACCTGAAAAATCCAGGCTTCCAGCACACAAAGAAGGTACCGTCACTCACTCAAGATTAGAATTTTAAGAATGGATTTTCACCTTTTACTTTTTCCTCACTGATGTATCTTTCTCCATCTATGTATCTTAGAACAGCCACTAGTACCCCATTCTTGTTTTCGTTCCTATATCCCCTTCTAATTTCCTCTCCCTTGACTAAAACGACTTGGGTAGTGCATGCTACCATCCACGATGCCCCCTTAACATTGAATATTTTCACCTCTCAGTGAGTTTTTAATTTGAAGAGCTTCCCCGTATTTCCAGTGGTGTGCATGAAGGGAGGCCGCCCTGTGCTTTGGTTATCTCACTGTGTCAATAAGCGTGATTCAAGTTAGCATAAAGCATGATTCTACTGCTGATTCTACCTGGAGCATGTGTTTCCTGTGACCATTCCCGAACTCTGACAGAGAAGCTAAGGGTAAAATTGCTGGACTTGCAGAGGTGAGAGGAGCCGTGACTCCAAGCCACCCTTTGAGCAGGCCCAGCAAGAGGGAAGAGACCCCTTGGGATGTCCTTCCTTCACTCCTAAGTCTTACCCAATCTGTGCTCTTAGTTCTTATTCGTTGAGTTGGGATTCAATAAAAGTTTATTATGTGCTCACTGTGTGCCAGGTACTCACCAAGTACTTTCCCAAATATTAGTTTAAATCTAAGATTTACTATTTTTATTAAGCAAATGAAGACAAACAAGACATGTTAAGTTCCATAACCAAGATCACACATGTTATAAATAGCAGAAAGATGTTTATACTCAAGTCTTCTTCTTTTTTTTTTTTTTGAGTTGGAGTCTCACTCTGTCACTCAGACTGGAGTGCAGTGACCTCGACCTGCTGGGCTCCGGGGATTCTTCCGCCTCAGCCTTCCAAGTAGCTGGAACTACAGGCGGGCACTACCACGCCCGGCTAATTTTTTATTTATTGTAGAGATGAGGTCTCGCCAAGTTGCCCAGGCGGGTCTCGAACCCACGGGCTCAGGCAATCCACTCACCTCAGCCTCCCAAAGCGCTGGGATTACAGGCTGAGCCTCCGAGCCTGGCTTAAACTCAAGTCTTCTAAACCCAGCTTTTTGCAAAATTCCACACACTCCAGTGGCATTTACTTAAGGGGGGAAAAAAAGCCTATACAGGAATGAAATGGAGGCAGAGAGGGAATGAGAAAAGGGAAAATTAGAACACAGTCTTGAAATCAGAATAGTTTCTAGTTGTGAATGAAGTATTGGCCGAGAGGATAAAAACTCTCAAGCTGGCTCTAGGTCCATCCAGTGGTGGCAACGGGACAAGTGATTTATGTTCCATATGAGTGTTCAGTGGCTTCTTTGGTGGGAAGCATCATTTTCCAGTATTTAAGTCACATACTGATTGTGTTTTATTCATTGCTTGTTGGGTCGGATAGTTAATCAGCTAGCTGACGGGCTAGCAGGTGCTTTTCTGTAGACTGTTGGGTTAAAATAGCTATTCTTAATCTCCAGGGTTTTCTCAGGGTCCTTAAGATTAATACAGTAAGACACCCACTCCTGGAGAGAATGCTTTGCCCTGTGGTAAATAGTTGATCAAGATTGATAGGGAAATAATCAATAGAGATAAATGATGATAAATGGATAGACAGGTAGAGATAGATGATAGGTTGATAGGTAGATAATAGATAGAACAATAAGATAGATAATTAATAGAGATAAATGATGATAAATAGACAGGGAGAGATAGACAGAAGGTAGACCACAGATAGAACTAAATGATGATTGAGAGACAGAGATAGAGATAGCAGAATAGATAGATAACAGAGATAAAAGGTGATAGATGGACAGACAGGTAGAGAGAGAGAGAGAGAGAGAATAGACAGAAAGATAGGTAGTTGATAGACTGAAAAATCATAGACGGATGGACAAAGAGACAGACTGATAGATATAAGAGACAGACAACAGATTGATATCGAGATATATAATACAGTAAGTCCCTTGCATACGAATGAGTTCTGTTCTGAGAGCACATTCTTAAGTCCAATTTGTTCATGAGTCCAACAAGGTTAACCTAAGTATCCAACTAACACAATCAGCTATCTAATAATGTACTATAACCGGTTCATGATAATTTTCACACAAATAACGCATAAAACCAAATATACAATACTGTCCAGTAAAGTACACAAAAGCACAACCACTTGCAGAGATGCATGCACGTGAGGATGTACAGTAGACGCATGAACTATCTTACATGACTGGACATGTGAATGCACGCTCACATCTTTGAAAGGCGGCAACTTGAAGGTTCATATGAAGATGACTTCCTGAAGATAGACTTTATATATACAATAGATGACAGATATAATAGATGACAGATTAGATAGATAGATGATAGATGATGGAGGATAAACAGATAGAATAAAGCAGGTGCAGGGCTCTGTGAGGTAAAGCATTCTGTATTCCCAGCCTTCTTCACCTTTCAAGGATAGCCCTGGGTGTTTAGGACCAGGTTATAATAATAACACTACCATGTGCTTCCAATCCGCGCATTCCAAATAACCCTTTGTGTCTGGCCTCACATGTCCCATGAGTTTCCAAGCCACACTAGCTCACACAACACTCATCCAAGGATCCTATGCAGAAGGTAGGTATGGGAGGAGCTGCACTGCCACACGCACAACTCCAGGGGGGCAGTGCTGGCACCACAGTCGGTGAACAGTGCCCTGAAGCAGGGTGGCAAGGAGCCAGTGTGACCACTACAGCCCCCAACTGGTCCTCGGCTCATGACTCCAAGAAAACGTTCCAAACTGCGTAGAATCTTAACCCTAGCAAGGATCTTGTCCATCCACCCATCCCCAAACCAATCAGCTGAGGAAGTGGTGGCTCAGATGCGCTGGATGAGATGTCCCCCCTCGGGTGAGCAGGCGCAGGGCACGGCTAGGACCCACCTTTTGTGCCATCATCTCCCCACTTGGACAATATCTAAAGAGGCAACAATAACCGGCACTGTGTGCGTTTTACCAACGAGTTCACTCATTGTGTCTCTCGGGAGCCCGTATCTACTAAGTACCAACACCCTGGCAATGTGTCTCGACGAAGAGCTGCCGAGGGTCCTCTACACATCCAGATCTGGGGCAGAGTGAGAGGGCTATGCCTGTGGAAGTGGAGCTGCAGGGACCCAGGTCTGAAACCCACCTGGCCACACGCCAGCTCTTTGAGCCAGCCTCAGCCTCAGAGTCACGGTTCCCATGTGTGGGGCTGGAACGCAAAGACCCTCCCTTCGGCCTGCATGTGCATGTGTCTGACCTGCCTGTCACTGCACCCCTGCGGTGTCCACCCGCTCAAGCCGCCTCTCTGGGCTCTTCCACCGTCGTCCGTCCACAGAGGTCAGGATGTCCGCCTTCAACTCCGCTTCTTCACACCCTTTGAAGGATGCTGTGCTCAGGAAAGAACACGGCGTCCCTCCTTGGCTTGTGAACTTCTGCTCACACCTGTCTCCACACTCCAGCTCACCGCCTCCAACTTCACTGAGCACGCAGGCACTTCCCTGTCCTGTGGGTTTTGCACGGGCCGGCTTTGCTGTCCGAACTCTCCCTCCAGCTGCCCGCACCCAGCTCAGCCTCCGCTTCCCCTCCCGCCACGGCTCCTGAGTCGCTCTCTGCCGGCCACCACGACTGCCACGGACACTCCTGCAGGCTGCCTGTGGTGCCTGCCTGAGGTTACTCTGCAGCCTGCCTGAGCCGTAACTGAGGTTATGGGAGCCGTCTGCCCCCAAGCTCTGCACCATATGCTCAAGAAGGGGCCACGCTGACCCAGCTCATACCCTTCCCAGAGCCGTCTAACGTGTTTTAATTAGAACCTCTTCAGGTTGCTTTCTTCCTTATTTGTCTGCATATCTGAATCCACTGGCAGCAAATTAACAACAGGTGTGGGTGCGTGTCTCCTTCTCCGTTGCTGAAGAGCAGTCACCAGGGGGCTGGGGCCTGACCGGAAAGTACCAACGGGCGTGGTGAAACGAGCGCCCCTGGCGGAGGAAGCCCAAGGCCCCGCGTGGGCTCCAGCAGGGAGGAGCAGATCCCCTGATCTCCATGCCTCCAGGAAGACTCGGCGCTGCCAGTGACACTGCTGGAATAACAGGATCTGGTTAAGACAACTGCCAAACATCACAGTACACTGTGCTCTTGTTTATCGAGTGCAGAAAACCGTGTTCTTCACACCCCAGGCCTGCCCACTCTCCCGGTGGAGCTTGAGCTCTCCCGCGGCAGCATTTCCAGGGGGTCCCAGCCTCCCCCGTCCGCCGTGAGGCCACCCAATGTTTTCGCTTTTTTGTTGCTGTGGTTTGAGGCCCCCCACAGTGATACCAGACCCATTGCAGCAAAGGGGAAAAAACCAGCCAGGCCCTGTTAAGTCCTTCTTTGAGATCACCACTCTGACCTCTCCCGAGCCTGTCTTCACGGCTTTTGTCGTTAAGACACGCCATATCTTCTCCAAGCATCCGTTCAACTCCTTTGTCCGCTTGAAAGAGGCCAGTCGCTGGGGAACAGATACTGCTTGACACCACTCGCATGACGAATCCACGACAGTCCAATGCATGAGACAGAGCACACAGTGGTGGTTGCCAGGGGCTGAAGGAAGGGAACTTTATCCCGTGCGACCAAGGCGACGTGTGTCCTGCTCGATGGATAAGTGCCAAAGGTCGCTGTGTAGCTGGTTCCTACGTCAGCTAGACACACGGCACCCTTCACAATTCATTAACAGGGAGCTCCCAAGTCAAGTGTTCTCCGCACACAAAAGGGGACACCTGGCTATTCTGTTACCTGGAGTGTGGTGATGGTGCCGCAGGGATTTGCCTACGTCCAAACTCACCAAATCGCACATACTAAATATTAGGTTGGTGCAAAAGTAATTGCGGATTTGAACCGTGAATTTTAAATCGTCATAGCTAGGCTCAAACACATCTGTATTCAGCAAAAGAGGAACCATGCCGGGCTCAGTGGCTCAGCCTGTAATCCCGCACCTTTGGGAAGCTGAGGTGAGTGGATTGCCTGAGCCCGCGGGTTCGAGACCCGCCTGGGCAGCGAGACCTCATCTCAACAATAAATCAAAAAATCAGCCGGGCGTGGTAGCGCGCGCCTGTAATTCCAGCTACTCGGAAGGCTGAGGCGGAAGGATCGCCAGAGCCCAGTAGGTCGAGGCTGCGGCGGCCGGGAGCGGCCACTGCACTCCAGTCTGGGCGACAGAGTGAGACTCCAACTCAAAAAAGAAGGAGGAACCATTACAACCAACACATTTTTGCCAATGAGAAGCAAGTTTGTTTCTTCCTGTAGCATAAAAATCTGTACTTCGGATTCAACACACTCTTGGAAAGCATTTTCTTCATCCCGCTGGTGGCGGAAGCGCTTTCCCTGCAAAAATGCTTGAAGAAGTGGTAGTCGGCTGGCGAGAGGTCAGTGAATATGGCAGATGAGTCAAAACTTTGGAGCCCTATTTGTTCAACCTTTGAAGCGTTCATGGTGCAAAGGGCTGCCTGGTGTTGCCGTGGAGAAGAATCAGCCCCTTTCTATTGATCAAAACCAGCTGCAGGCATTGCAGTTTCCACTGCATCTCCTCGATGTGCTGAGCATACTTCTCAGATATCATGGTTTCACTGGAATTCAGAAAGCTGTCGTGGATCAGACCGGCAGCAGACCACCGGACAGTGATCATGACCTTTGTTTCTGCAAGTTTGACTTTGGGAACTAGCTGGTCGTCACTAGTTGTCATATACAATCCATTGTTCATGGCATGTCACAATCTGATCTAGGAATGGTCCGTTGTTATTGCATAGACTCAGAGAAGATGACACTTCAAAACGATGATTTTTTTTTTTTTTGGCAGTTCCTAAACCACCCAATCATCAAGCTTTTTCACCTTTCCAATTTGCTCCAAATGTCTACTGACCATAGAAGAGTTGACGCTGAGTTCTTCAGCAACTTCTCACGTGGTCGTAAGAGGATCATCTTTGATGATTGCTCGCCGTTGGTCGTTGCCAGCTTCCAACGGCTGGCCACTACACTCCTCATCGTCAAGGCATTCATCTCCTTTACCAAACTTCCTGAACCACCACTGCGCTGTGCATTCCTTAGCAATTCCTGGACCAAATGCGCTGCTGATGCTGCAAATTGTCTCTGCTGCTTTGTGACCCATTTTGAACTTGAAGAAGAAAATCGCTCAAGTTTGCTTTTTACCTAGCATCATTTCCATAGTCTAAAATAAATGTAAAATAAACAGCAAGCAGTAAGTCATGAGCAAAAAACGTAAAGTGAGAAATGCACATTAAAATGATGTATAATGTGACCACATTTATTTAAGAATGTATTCTAATATCAAACAGTAAGTATCCACAGTGCAAAACCTGCAATTATTAGTTCTTTGGACGTCAGCTATACCTCAGAAAAGCAGGTAAAGATGTGCACGACTCTGCCTAGCCCCTCGGGTTGGGCTGGGGTGGGGAGAGTTTTGCAGATGTTTTCACGTTCTTCGCCATTAGAGAAACTGTATATTATTTAACCCTGTCAGTTGGCATTTTTCGGTCAAACCATCACTTGCTTCACTTAATAAATACCTGCGGAGCGAACAGAGCGTACGAGATTGTTAACGCCCAGACCTGGAAGTCGGACACGTCGCGCCCTCTGTTAGAACTCAGTCATGTGGACACATGAATTGCAAAGGACGTTGGGAAACGTATCTGGTTTTGCTCCCAGGAGGAAAAAATGAAACAAATTTGGTGAGGAACTAGCCAGTCTTTACCACACCCACGTCCCCCAGCCTCCCTTCACAACTCCAATCGACAAAAATATAAACACCTATTATATATCAATTTCAAAAATTGCGAGTAATGTTATTTAATTCTATTTAAGCTATCTTGTTTCATCCAAAAGGAGGTCACATACATCTAAAATATCATCAAAGAAACTGAAATTCCCTAAGCCATGTAAGAAAAATTACATATAGGTCAACCACATTGGGAAGACAAGTGCTTAGCTTGCTTCAAGAAAAACTGGAGCAAAATCAATCACTAAATCTTTAATGAGCTAAAGGAAAAAGAAAGGTAGATAAAGACAATCACCAAATGTCATTTTAGGGGTTGAAAATAGAGATGCCAGTCAGTGGTCCAAGAGCCCTGAGACCTGCTCCCACCCGGGATGCGCTGTGTGGTGCCTGGAGCCTCATCAGCTGCGGACAGAAGCAGTGAATGCCCCTTTGGGAACTACTCCCATCTCTGTCTCTGAAACTCTGAAAGAGAAACTTGCCCCTCAAAATCACAGACTTTTTCAAAGCACCCAGAGAACAGTGCGATTCCACCAAAGATTCTGGCATCACCTTGCATGCATCTGGGGGATTTCTTATTTCCTAAAACGGTAGGTCAAACCACTGCTTGCCAAACTCTACAAAAGATACAGAAATGAAGAGCCTCTTCTCCTACTTCAAAAAGAAAGTTTGGTTTCAGTAAAACAGAATGTTCTTATCTGTCTTTCTGAAATATTCCCATGATACCAAGAATCAGTCAAGTTTCCCACTACAACCACCATTTCCTATTTACATTTCTTAGGAATATCTTGTACAGAAGATAATATAAAAAGAAAGAGAGAGACCTTTACGTAATTCCCAACTGAAAGGCCAGAAACTTAGTCCAGCTTGGATTTAAAACACTGATACACTGAAGTGATTACTGAGGTCTAGAAAGGGTAACCCACCTGTCCAGTTTTACGAGCTAATAAGTAATAAGGCAGGGTTCTGAGGTCACAGGGGTCTGTGCTCATGGCTGACCCACTTGTGTGACTCACCTCAAAATACATTCAAGCGTGTACTCGGCAGGGTTCACAGGCCGGAAGTTTTCTTTTCTCTTTGCTTTGTAGAATCTACAAATGGTGTTTGATGTCTCGTGAAGGTCATGTGGCATCAAAAGAAAGTGAAAAGGTCTAGAGGAAGGCAGAAGCAGGAGACCGCTTCACCTTCGGTCCGGCTACGAGTGCCATCCTCTTCTTTTTAAGATGCTGCCTACGTGTGTGATGGGAGAGAAGAAGCACATGGGTGCCTGGATCCCTGAGCGCTCTCCCCGTCTCCGTCAGCCACGGGCCAACCACCTTGAGCCTCCCAGCCCTCATCCATGTCCTGAAGGCGTTGAGGTAAATGCTTTCTAAGAGTCCATGAGCTTGTGGCATGAGTCTGCGGGAGAGAACAGAGGGGGCCTGGGTCTTTTCACCAATGGCCGGAGACACAGAACAGCAGGGTAAGCAAGAACAGAGTCTGGAACCAGATGTGCTCACCCCTCAGATGAGGGTCACTTTCTCTAGCTTTGTGTCCTTGGGGGAGTTGCCCAACCAGTCAGAGCCCTGAAATCCTCACATGCAAATGGAGGTAATGGTGGCACCTAACACCTAGTGTGACTGGGCAGTCTGTGTCTGGGATGACATACAAGTTATTTACGAGAGGACCTGGCACATGACAGACACCTGAAAAAGGCAGGTATCGTTATCATTCATGCCTAACAGTGTCTGTATTAGTACAGCCACAGCTGTTTGCTATGAGTGAAAGATGAATTATTTCTACAGTATTTAAGATGTAAAGCCCCAAGAGTTCAAGTTAATAACAAAAACATACGACTTTTGTTTAACACAAAATGAGGTGCTTCTATAGCCTGAATTCAGTGCATTTTGCGTTATATTAGGGTACATTCAGGAACACTGTTGAGTGGTAAATTAGAACGTTCTCGTGGTGGGCTTAAGGTTTCACACTCTGCTGAAACCTGCTCAAACTTCCCAGACCGGAGGTTGTGACAATGCGACAATGGGAATCTCTCCATTGCCACACAAAGACTGCATTGGGATACAGTCAGATGAGACAGTTGGGTCCTCTGTGAAAAAACACAGAGCGTGTAATTTTCAGACTGGAGCATGGGCTCAATTCTTCTCTCTAGACCACGAGTCTTCGATATAAAGGTTCTTGTCTTGGTAGGCTTCCCAACATTCCTCTCTGCAAGCTTCCCCATCCCGTCTCCACTTCGTGCCTGGGTATGTGATAATAATATCCTGAGTTTTTCTAACACAGTGGCCCCAGCCCACTTGAAACCACAGACCTTCTAGAAAAAATTTAGCTTGCGAGTTGTTTTGGTGTGCCACATCCTCAGCCAAAGAGGCATGCATATACACAGCAAAACGTTTAGAAATGTGTGTCATGGGGTCACGGAGATAAACGGCTCCATGTTTTAGCTTGTCCATGCTAAGAAAAATATAATCCTAAAAGCATGAGCAACGACAGCCATTTAGGAAGGAGCGCTTTTGCAAAAAGGGATCACAGAGATCAGAACTGCTGTTTCTCCAAGAAGCAAGGGATAACTTTATTTGCTATTGTGACGCATAAAGAAAATTCTGTTCCACAGGCATTTAAACTCTAACTTCTTAATAGACATCTGGGTAGAAGGAAACCAGAAAGGCACCACCCACGCCACCACATGCCCATAGGTTCTTGGCTGTGTAGCCCTCCTAGAATTTCAGCCCGGAATTAAGGAAGGTGAAAGAAAAGGGTTTGGGACCCAACTCCTTGAGCAAGTGTCTTGCTCTCTCTGAACATCAGTGTTCCTATTAGATGCCAGGCACCGTTCATTGCATGTCCATAATCCTGTAATCTCGCCACTGTCTTGTGATGGCCAATCCCGGTTGTGAAATGATTTGCCCTCTGCCACTCAGCAATTAGCAAGCCACACTGACAAACTACACCACATACATTCTAGCTTTGAAATGCTTTGCTTCCCACATGGTTCCATAAAACAATAGCGATGTTATGGCAGATTAATTTGTCAGTAGGCTGACGTTAAGTTGTTTTCTCAGCTGTGCCAAGCGGTGAGAATCAGTTCCACATGTTTATCACCCCCAACTGTGACTGATAACTCCTGAAATAAACTTGATACTCTCTTTCACTGAAATATGTTCTTTTAAAATTTTAATTCTAAGGCCATTTCTGCCCCTCCCAAGGTATTACTCCCTTCAAAGCTTCTTCTAAGGGCTGTATCAAGGTACAAGAGCAATTGGCAAGTAGACTTTTTCATGGTACTTCAGAATGTGCTATTTCCAGTCATAGAAAGGGAAGCAAATAACAGTGAACATATAACCTTGCATGTATACCCGGCTGAAGTAACTGGCAAAATGCCTTTAAAAAAACATCTTATCAACGGTCAGTATGCTGTCATTCACTGGGGCCACGCCAAATGTGGACAGCCAAGAACACATTGTCTTTCTGTGTGAACGTATCCTAGATAAGCTTAACTGCAAAGGAAATTTGACCAGGGTCCGATTCTATGAGAAAAGGCCAAACTTCCCCACACAGTGGGGCAGGGTTGGCTCTCACAGGTTGAACAATCCCTAGGCTTCCGTTCAATAACGACCATAATGCCCTGCAAGGCTCACACTCATTCCAGGATTGCTGCCACCACCAACCCTGCGACGTGCGACTAGGCCGTCAAGAAATGAAGCAGCATTCCTGGGCAATCAGGCGGGCGGCCAGAAGCAGTGGCGTATCCCGAGCCTCTCCTCCATCGGCCCTTTTTACTGGATTTTCAGAGGATTTCCCAGGGCTGAGAGGGAACCAGATTACGTTTTCTACAGAGGGATGTTTGATGAATTTGCCAACATGCAGCAACAGAAAACAGACGATGGAAGAGATTGGCACTATCAAAAAAACAAAACCTGGGAGTAACCCATGGAAAAATGACAGTCAAGGCCAGACTTGGTGGCTCAGCCTGTCATCCTAGCACTTTGGGAGGCCGAGGTGAGTGGATTGCCTGAGCCCACAGGTTTGAGACCTGCTCGGTCAACTTGGCGAGACCTCGTCTCTACAATAAATCAAAAAAAAATTTAGCTAGGTGTGGTAGTGCGTGCCTGTAGTTCCAGCTACGTGGAAGGCTGAGGCGGAAGGATCGCCGGAGCCCAGCAGGTCAAGGTTGCAGTGGCCGGGAGCGAGCCACTGCACTCCAGTCTAGGCGATGGAGTGAGACTCCAACTCAAAAAATAAAAAAACAAAAGAAAGAAAAATGACAGTCAAACAGGCTTGTTTTTATTCGAGAAGTAGGAGACGTGGAAAGTATTGTTTTGGAAATAGTCTACACATGTTGCCCTTGATAAGGGTGTTGTGTCCAACAGCACAATGCTAACACTGACTAACATAAGCAAGTAAAAAGGTTGAGAGATAAGATGTTTTATCATTGGGGTCTTTTTTTATCTTTCCAGTTTTTTTTATTTTAAAGATGTGGGGTACAATTCAGGATTAGGAATACAAGTGGTCATCATACAGGTAAAGTTTGGGCCTCCCGTTGGTCCCCACTTTGCCTGGTTTGCAATCAGATACCCTTATTGATGCTGTGTCGTCCCCACCCCCCAACAAACCTAGCAGTATCCCACTGCTGCCAATCCCTCTCTTATAGCATTATGGTAAATGTTCAGGGCCCACTTATGAGTGAGAACATGCAGTACCCTGTTCTTTGGGTCTGTGATAAATCACTCAGTATTACAGACTAAATCCAACCAAGTCGTCATTGGGTATGTTTCTAAGTGTGCCCATAAAATCTATTTGAGTCAGAATTTCAATTATTCTGAAGTTAGAACCAAGGGCAGCAGCTGTTCCCCCACATGTGGTGAGCATATATACTAGATTGGAATGAATATGGAAAGCCAAGCATAGTTGATCCCTCCAAGTTCTACCTAGGTACTTCCACAATCTGGGTCTGCCGTCAAGGAGTCAGGTGCTGATACACACGCTCCCTAATAGCTGAGACTCATGGGAAGGTTTTAAAGCCTTGACACATCAAGGAAGATGTGAGGGTGGGCTGGGCCTTTGAAGAACCTCACAGGCATCCCTTGTCATCCATGACCACAAGCACTTGAGGCTGCTCCCTGCAGCCCCCGGTGGGTCTTCGCCCACTCCAGCCCCTCTGAGTTGCTACTTAGAAGCTTGCAACCCCAACTCTGTGCAGTGCCCCTGGCCCATCTCAGATGGAAGATGCCCCTTTTACTAGAACTGAGACTGAGATGCAGACAGTGTCCTCTTGTATTGAAATCTCCTGTCCTGAGTGACTGAACAGACACTTTCCTAAAGAGGACATACAAATGACCAGCAAACATATGCAAAAATGCTCAACAACATCAGTCACCAGAGAAACAAAAATAAAACCACAATGTGATGTCATCTTATACTAGTCAGAATGGCTGTTATTTTAAAAAGGTGAAATGCAGCAAAATCGGGGAAGATATGGAAAAAAAGGAGTGCTGTTGGTGGGGACGTAAATGAGCACACCCTCTACGGAGAATGGAAAACACTACGGCAATTTCTTAAAGAACTGGAACTACCGTCCACTCCAGCAATCCCTCAACTGGGTATCAACCGAAGGAGAGAAAAGTCCTTACATCACGAGGATACCTGTACATGTCTGTTCATTGCAGCACTATTCACAATAGCAGGAATACGGAATAGCAAGCGTCCATCAGTGGGGGACTGGATAAAGAAAGCAATGTTTCTGAAAATGGAAAACAGCCGGGCTCGGTGGCTCAGCCTGTCATCCCGCCCCTTGGGAGGCTGAGGTGAGTGGATGGCCTGAGCCCGCGGGTTCGAGACCCGCCTGGGCAGCGAGACCTCATCTCTACCTTAATTCAAACAATCAGCTGGGCGTGGTAGCGCGCACCTGTAATTCCGGCTACTCGGAAGGCTGAGGTGGAAGGATGGCCGGAGCCCAGTGGGTAGAGGCTGCGGTGGCCGGGAGTGGCCACTGCACTCCAGTCTGGGCGACAGAGTGAGACTCCAACTCAAAAAAAAAAAAAAAAAAAGAATGTGTTCTACAGATTCTGTATTAGAAAAAAGATCAATCAAAAAGTATTGTATGAAGAATCACTCTTCAATAATAATGCTATCATTGTACTGTTGCCTGAAACTTCCCCATGCTGGCTTATTTTCTTTGTGTGAAGGCAGGGTTATCTGATAGAAAGGAAATCTTCTGCACAAGTAATGCCTCGAGCTGTTAAACAGGCATTCACACCTTGGTGTGCACCAGAGTGCTCCCTGGGTATCAGAAGTGTCGTACTTCAGAGGGCATCTAAACACATTACACAGCGTCATCGAGAGAGAGAGCTGTGGCCCTAAATACTTTGCACAGCATGGACAGAGGCCAGGAGATGCGGGGTGGAAAATCCCAAGGGCTGGCGAGGATCACGAAGGCGGATCCCAAGTCTGCCGGAAACCCATGCCTGATGACCTCAACTAACCTCTGACCCTGACCTCTCCTTAGGCTCTGAAGCCGCTTACCCAACAGCCGAACTGACTGCCCCACTGAGGCACCCAGCAGACACAGCTCACTGAAAAGGACTGAGCTAGGACATTTCGCACCCTCTCCCAAAGCCCTCCCTCCTCCTCCAGCCCCCTTTGAGGAGCGCTGCCGGTCACTCATCAGGCCACTCAAGCCGCGAGTCCTCCTGGACTCCTCTTCCCTTCCGCCTCCAGCGCTGAGCCCACAGCACATCCCGTTGCTCAACTCCACCTCCAAATACGATCCGAGACCCGTATGCGTTTGTTGGATCAATCAAGGCATCATTACGGTCTGGCCCAGGTTGGGCCTGCAGGGTGCCAAAAGTAAGAAACAATCAACCAGCCAGATATTTTACGGGTGGATGACTAAGCATTCAGGCCCTTGAACATGTGTGCGTAACCGGGTTTTCTGCTGACTGACCTGAAAATGTATCCATAGAGATAGGCAGACTTAGACTGTCAAGTTCTCAGAGAAGGAGCCTGTGTCTTACTCTCCTTGGTCTAGCCTGAGCAGAGCACAGCTCACACACCGAGTATTAACTGGCTCACTGAGTGTCTGCCGCGTGTGTGGCACATGCTCAAACACCCTTGAGACAGTAAGCCAGACCCTGCTTCCACCCCCGTGTACCTCACAGGAAAGTGCAATTTATTTTGTATCATAAGCAGCTGGAGAAAAGAAACACAGCGATAAAAGTAAATAGATCAACATATAATTATTTGGTTTAACAGCGCCTTTAGAATTACCTAAGAATTGCGGGGCAGGGGAGCCCATAAGATTCACTAAGAGTTGTTTCATTTTTCTTTAATGTGTATCTGCTGGCACCAAGTACTGTCCATGATGTCAAACATACAGAAAGAAGTGAGTTGCCGTTCTGCCTTTCAGATGTTCACTGTCTACTAGCGGAGATTATGTGGATATACATAAGCATTTTACAGGTGCGATGAAGAGAAACACACATGCAGGGTTACGTGAGTTGCAAAGTTATATCTTCCTATTTGAATATGAACAAAAGAGTACGAATAACAAGATGACAATTGCCATAAACTAATGAACTCCTGCCCATAAAAACTGAGAACCTAGTCATCATTTTTACCAATAATAGTGGTTCACATTTATTGAGCACTCGCTCACAGTGCAAGAATTGCCCATGTAGCTTATAATTTGATTCTCTGACGTGTTCTGGGAGGTAGGTATTATCATTCCCAGTTCGCATACGAAGAAGCTGAGTCTAAAAGAAGTTTATGTAGTCTGCCACCATCAGCAGATCTGTAAGTAGCTGAGCTGGAATTAAAAAAGCAACCTAAGTATTTTCCCACGGTAGGGTCATTTGAACCGGTCTTTGAAGAAGAAACACAGTTTAGACATTCCGAGATGGAAAGGAAAGCCACTCCAGGTATAGGGAATGGTTTTTGGCCTCTAAACACGGTGGGTATGAGCTTAGCCCAGAAGAATGGGAGACAGATCCATAGTAATCAGCACCAACAATCAGAACCACATGCATCCACGCACACGCTCTCTAGCCTCTGTTCAAAAACAAGAAACATGCGCACCTGTTTTGGACACATTTAGACAGATATTGCAGCTTTAGGTGTAATGAGCTGTGGATAGCCAATTCTTTGTCCTAAGTTTTCCCGAGACCAAGACTGAGAAACAACAACACTGAGTTAGGAAGGAGCAATCTCTGACAAAGAGGTAATCAGAAAACAATGGGTGATACATCTGATGAGCAAACAGAGGAAGTCCCACTTTGCCCAAGAGACGTAACAGAAAAAACGTGTTCCCACAAAGCACAGCATGAAATGGACAGGATTCTACTCAAGATTATGAAATAGCCCAGAACCACAATGTCATCACTGAGGAATACATTGCTGAATCAACTGACCCTCTCTTAGAAGAAAAAAAAAAGTTATGCTATCCTTAGTACATCAAGAAAAAAATCCACAAATAACAGAGAGGAATTCAGGCAGGCCACTTACAGCTAAGACAAAATTCATTGACCATATACGGAATTTTCATCAGACATGCACATTCATCAGACACACACCAAATTTCAGTACCTTGAAAGATTAAGATCTTCACATGGGAATGGTGTGTTCTGGAAGTAATTACTTGTATCTTTAGAATTTCTGCATCATAACATCCTTTTAGTTGGGTGAGAGTCATTTTTAAGGGATAATAGGGTCCACCATTTTGACCAAAACTCAGAAGATTCTTTCCTTTTCAAAGAGAAAATTACCACATCTTCTAAGAATTGTTGTCAGAAACTAGCAGATTAAGCTACAGATGCCTTCCAATCATCCATGTAAGTGGTGGAGTTCTGCCTTGGTTCCCTAACATGAATGTTTTCACCCTCTCACAAAGTAACAGACAACAAACTTCCCTCTGCCTACCTAGTACAGTACCCGCTCTTGCCAGAGGGAAGAAGCCAGCCCACCTGCCGGGTGCTCCTGCAGACAGACGTGGACGTAACTAGCGCAGTGCCTCCCCTCCCCTGGAATCTGCCTGTTCACGGAGCTCATGTATTTGGGTCTGATCTTTCACTCCAGAATGTAAGAACTAGCAGGGCTGGGCTCCCAGATGGGAGTGTCGGCTTCTATGGCTCCTCTGTCAGAGCTTTCGTGCACACTCTAAGATGGGCTTCTGCGTGTCCTCTCTGCGGCTCCAAGCTTCTGCGGCGTCGGCCCACGTCTAGAGCTGGGCCCGTGACAACTCAGAAGCCCTCGCTGTCGTGGTGACGCAGGGAGCGTTTTTCTACGCGGCGTTAACCGCTGGAAAGCCAATTTCTGAACCTCAATCTCTGTGACTCCTGGGCCTTTTTATTCATTTCTTCCAAACACAGAGAGGGGAGCAGAGCCCGAAATGATCACCACCCTCCCCCCCCACAAAACTTATCCAGCACAAAGACTCATATATAAACCCCAGAACCTTTAAAAATCAGACAAGAAATAAAGGCCCTTGGGTTTTCCACTTCTACCTGGATTCACGTTTTGGCCCACCCCTTAAAATCACTATGATCTCAGGCAAAAGACTCCTTCTCTAAAACTCCTTTTCTCATCTGTATGAAGGGGATAATAGCAGTCCTTGCCTCATAAGTTCTTGCAGGGTTTTAGAGCTAAGCACAGTGGATGGCACATAATGCTTAAGAATTCGTTTCTGTTACCTGAACAAACAAAAAAGCATCAAGACAGCTGGATATCAATCAAAAGGGCTGATGAAATAAAACAAGTGGAATTTGCCAATTCCCCAAATAATTACCATGTCTCTCTTAAAAGCCAGTGTCTGTTTTAGTTGCTGTGGATACTGCAGTGAACCAGATAAACACGAGGGTGAACACACAGCGTTCAAGGCCGTGAGGGGCCATCCCCGGCATCGTGCGGTACGTGTCATCCCATGTCCTCCTGTCCCTCAGACTCTGAAACCGCCTCTAGCTTCTGACAAAACGTGTGTTGACACTGACTGCTTCCTGCCTCTTCACCCCCACCAAGGAAGCAACACCTTCCACGGCCATGTGTTTCCCCAGCAGTTATCCAGCGATTACAACTGACCGAGGACAGCCACCACAACTGCTGCCCATGCGTGGAACTTTTTCATTTTATTTTATTTTATTTTGCGTGTATCAGGCATGCAGCTTTTTTGATTCCAGCAAAATTGCCCTCAGAATGAACACGACTAATTCAAATTCAAGAAATAGTGGGCCTCCGTCTTTGAGTTCCGAAGATGCCGGCTCCTGAGTCCGCCGAGGGAAAGGGTCATGGTCAGCGGCAGCTGCCCCGCTGGCCCCTCCTGGCGTAATTGTCCCAGTTGTGGCAAGAGATGAGCTTTCACACTGCAGAGACAAGAGGAAGTCGGCGGTCTGTCATCTGGAATGGCAAGTGGTTTTCCTTCCTAATACCTTTTCTGTGTAGCAAAGCATTCTAGAGCTTTGCGATTGAGACAACATTTGCTGCCATCTCTCACAGCTGTGAGATTGGCTTTATCTGGATGTTTTGGCTCAGGGTCCCTCCTGCAGCTGCAGCCGGGTGGAACCTGCGGCTATACCAGGCAGGTGTTGTGACTGGTTCCGGCCCGCAGCCACTCACAGTTGGAGTGAAGGCTGGCAGCTTGGTCGAGGCTTGGACCGGCTTTGCCCACACACAGGTGCTCCCCGTGGCTTGCACTTCTCACAGCATGGTGGCTGGGTTTCAAGAGACCCAGGCGGAAGGCACAGGTCCCTAGTAGCTAACCTCATTCTCAAAAGTCATTCTGTGGCTCTAGACTGGCTAGCAAAGCCACTAATTTCATCCCAGTTTCAAGGGTAGAGGAGGAGGAGCATTGCCTAGAGAAGAGAAAAGATGGTGGTGGCCATCCCGAGGGGTGCCCCAGCCACGCTCTGGCCGCCACAGTCCCTGTGTATCATGGGTAAAGCACACTTACTCTGCTCCCCAAAGCGCCAAGTTCCATGAACCCAAGGTCCAGGGTGATGTCATCTAAGTCAGATCCAGGTAGGGTGCGACGCAGGAGTACAGCACCTCCGTTTCAGCAACTCGAATACAGCTCCTCTCAAAACCTGTGAACTGGAAAATAAAGATATTTTCCACATGGCCGTCTAACAGAGAAAAGATAAAGGCAGTTAAAAAACACATTTATTCCAGTTCTATGGGGGAGGGGAGCTGAACACACATCGAAGCCCCCGCTCCAGCCAGGCACACGTCACCCCTCACTTGACAAGGTGCCGTCCTGCCGCCGGGGACTCTGCAGTTCCTGGCCTTGTACTGTGCCCTCCTTCCCTCTCCCTAACCAGGGTTCTCAAGCTTGCGTTGAGCAGTTTCCACAGCCGTCTTTCCACCTGAGAAAAGGGTGGAGCCCCAAGAGCTGGTTCCATTTCGACAGCCATGGCTCTTTTCAGGTTAATCTGATGGAGCCTCAGCAATGTGCTTCTCTTAAAAAGCTGGTGGATCTCCCATGAACCTTGCTGTAGTTTAGGCCAGTAGACGGAGGCCACACCCACACATCTCTCTGACACAGCCCTCTCTGTCACGAGTGAGAATTGGGGTGACGTGGGACAACGCCCCTATATTTGCCCAGTTGAAGGTCTCTGGGTCATACCCTTAAATTTTTCTGAAATCTGGATAAAATATCTTACAACAATGCCCTTAATCTTTACTTTGAAGCCGTTTCTTGTTTTAAGAATGTTTTCCACTGTGCAGAGGTCGGGAAATAGAAATCGTCTTGTTTTGCAACCCTTAAAGTCCTGATGCTATTACATTTTCTCTAAATTCTGCTTGAAAACTAAACAGTTCCTTCTGTAAGTCCACTTTTCTCTAGTGTTACCTTACCGTGTATGTCCGAAAGCAACCAGTATCACCTCGAATATTCCGCCCTAAAGTCACACCATAACACACATGTTCCTTCTTCTCAACTGGATGGTAACAAGCTCCTTGCTGTCCTCGAAACCATCAACTATCGTCTCCTCAAGAACCCCAGCTTCTGCCAGCCTCCAGGCTCCGAGGCCAACACACACACATAACTTGGGTTTCTGTTACGGCCACACCCATTTTCAGTATAATTTCTGTGGTGGCTAAAACACATCATAAATGGCTCACAACTTAGCAAAAAATATGTTCCTATCTCTCATGGCTCTGTCAGTCGAATGGCCTCAACTGAGCAGAAGCTGCAAGGATGCTCCTGACCTTGGACTTAGGAGTTCAAGTGTTACTGACTTTTCATTCGATTGCTCAACCAAGGCACTAAAGTCAGCCCAGGTCTGGCACAGTGGCTCGTGCCTGTAATCCCAGCACTTTGAGAGGCCGAGGCAGGAAGATTACTTGAGTCCAAGAGTTCAAGACCAGCCTAGGCAACACAGCCAGACCCTGTTTCTACAAAAAATTTAAAAATTTGAAAATTAGCCAAGCATAGTGATGTACACCTGTAGCTCCAGCTATTTGGAAGGCGGAAGGATCACTTGAGCCCAGGTCACAGTGAACTATGGTTGCACCACTGCACTCCAGCCTGGGCAACAGAGCAAGACCCTATCTCTATTAAAAAAGTCAAAATGCCCAGAATCTAGGAGGAAAAATTAGGGTTCTGCCTCTTGATATAAGAAGCAGAACATACATGCAGGGAGAGAAGGGGTTGACGGCAACCTGGAAACCACATTTTTAAACTATTACAACAAAATCCCTTTATTGTAAACACATTTTTATAGTGCTGTAGCAAATAGGACATAGAAACTATTATGAAAATTTTTTAATGACTACAATCAAATCATTGTTCTATTTCTTAGCTCTGTTTCCCCAAGCTCTGTAACTTTTCTTCCTTTGCTTACTTGGTGTTTTACAAGTGCAATAATTCCTGAGCCTGCAGGGGTTCGAGACCTGCCTGGGCAACTTGGCGAGACCTCATCTCTACAATAAATCAAAAAAAATCAGCCGGGCATGGTAGCGTGTGCCTGTAGTTCCAGCTACTTGGAAGGCTGAGGCGGAAGGATCGCCGGAGCCAGCCGCTCAAGGCTGCGGTGGCCGGGAGCGGCCACTGCACTCCAGTCTGGGCGACAGAGTGAGACTCTGACTCAAAAAAAAAAAAAAAGTGCAATGATTCACCCCAACCAGGTTGCCAGGCATCCGAAGCTAGAAGCTCGACTTGCAGTGTGGGGTGTGTCCCCGGCACCTCACCTCCCTCTGGACACAGTCTTGGAAATGTACTGGTGGTGCCTGAGCTGCGTGTTCAAGCAACAACCAAGATCTCCTGGTTTTCTCCATGATGTGAAAGTCATCTTCAGGGGTGCGGGCTCACTGGTACAGATCATCCCCCCGGACACCTGTAATAACAGGCGGCAGCCCCCAAGCCTGTGCCGAACAGAGAAGACGTCTCGTGTCACAGACTCCTGGAGCTGTGTGGGCGCTCAGGCCGACCTGAATGACACCTCTGCTCGTGGCTTTCGCTCCGTCCCCAGGTCCTCCCAGCAGATTTTACTCCCGACAGCCAAGAATCATTGTTTCAGGACACGGAGTCTTCAACCCACGCAAAATGTAAAGCACAGTCGGAACAAGGTGAGGACTCCCTGGCACAGTCTTCTTCCAAGGAGTGGCCGCTGCCCACTTCCTGGGCAGCAGAACAGCGGGCATGGCCCTGGGGAAATTGCTTCTTTGGGCTTCCTCCCACACCTGACAGTGAATATTCCGTTTCTGCCGTGAGCACTTGCGTGTGCACAACCGTGGCCCGCAGTTCTCCTGCGGCGCCGTAGAGCAAAAAGCTCGCATGGGTCAGTGTGCCAGGCCTGGGGAAAGCACGCCACGCCAGAGCAGAACTCCAGCACCCACCAGCCCTGCTCCCCCGACGTCCGTCCCTGGGTGGGCAGCATGACTTTTCCAGGCCTAGCAGACATCTGTGCAGTAGCTGGCGTCTTCACCTTTGCCAGTCGTTCCCTGCAGGGGGCTGTCGTTTTCATGTTGTTCCTTGTCAGCCGCAGGCAGGGCAGGGGCTACAGCGGTGGCAAGGCGTCCTTGGAGGCGGAAGAGAGCGAGACACGCCCCGAACGGACCATCGTCCTGGGAGGAAAGACGGCTCCTCGCCAGAACAAAAGCGCTTTTCCACGGAAGCGCTGCTTCTGCCATCTTCATGACTTATTCAATAGCTAGTGATGGGATGAGATTCCACCTGCTCTCATGTTGGGGCAACAGACGCCTCTTCTCCTAAGTTCCAGATATTTCCACGTCTCCCAGGAGCCCAGAGTTGAAAGCTTCTTCTTGCTGCTTCACCCAATCCCAGAATGTAAAGACATACATATATACCTACGTGTGTGTGTACCCTAAGGTGGGTGTACACATGTGTGCATATGTGTGATCATACATGTACCCAGCACCACCCACGTATGTGTGTACATATGTATTTAATAGTTATACATTTAAATATGTATTTATTTGAGGGAGGAAAGAAATACATATTTCTCTAGGCTTTCAAGGACCTCTGGCCTTCTGTGGTGATGCTAAGCTATACGTAAGTGGAAAGGTCTTTGGCTTTTTTTTCCTCTTTTAATTTTTTTATTTTAAGGGTGTGGGGTACAATTCAGGCTTAGGTATACAAATGTTCTGCCGGTCCCCTTGTTGGTGAGGTGTGACTCCCCTTCCCCAGGCAGATTCCCACCACTGCCAATCCTGCTTCCCGCACCCCTCCTGGCAGTTTCCCGCTACTGTCAATCCTTTTCTTGCAGTATTACGCTAATTGTTCAAGGTCCTAGTATGCGTGAGAACATGTGATACTCAGTTCATTGTTTCTGTGAAAGATCACTCAGTATGATAGACTCTAAGTCCATCCTGGTTGCTGTGAAGTTCATGATTTTGTCCTTATTTATGGCTGTGTAATATTGGACTAAAAAATGTGGTACATATACATGATGGACTATTACGCCATCTTTGGCTTTTAAGTAACAGAAACTCCAGTTCAAACTGGCATAAACATCAAGAAAAAGCATTAGCTCACAGAACTGGAAGTCCTGAAGTCAGACAGCTTGTTCTGTGAACTTACCCGAAGGCTCTGCCAGCCTCCATGTGTCTCTGTTAATCAGGCTGACAATAACATGCTCTCAGCAGGTCCGACAGTGTCCCGCTAAAGGAAGACCATTTCTTCCTGTGGCTCCTCCCGAAGAGCAAAGGAGCCTCTTAGAGCTCCGGCTGCTTCCGTGCGAGTCTCACCGGCGTGAATGGGGCGACACGTCCATCCCACACGAGTTCCTTTGGCCAAGGAATGGCCTGCGACAGCTGGCTGAGGCCCGGACTCCCGAACCGACCACTGGCAAAGGGAGACAGGGTTATCCTCGCCTCCCTCAGACTGACCTCTAAAGCTGAGCAAGGCCAGCTTCCCCGGGGAGGCCACTGGGGTCAAACCAACACTGGATGATGGCGGAGAAAGGAGGTCAGGAGCGAAGCCCACCACAGCGTGATTCTGCTTGAAGCCAATCTGCGCTAGATTTCATACAAACATCAGTTCAGTCAGGGAAACAGTGGACGTGTTTCTGTTTTCTCATCGGAAGTGGCTGGACCCAGCCCAGCAGGTCTGTGCTGGAGAAGGCTGCAGACTTGATCAGAAAGACGGTTACCCGGAGCCATCAGCAGACGACAGAGCGTGAGAGAAGGAGACAGGGTGGCAGAGGAAAGGGAAGGGAAGCACCTCGAAGGAAAGCCAGACAGGTCGGCGTCTGGGGAGTAAGAGACAAAAATCGAAAGAGGAGAAATCAGACATACCCAGAAATGGGGGGACAGAGTGAGACAGCTGGGAGTGAAGACAGACGACGCAGGACCACCCAGGGCCACCCCTTGCTACTCAAGGCTACCCAGGACTACCCAGGGCTACCCAAGACTATCCAGGACCACTCAAGGCCACTCAGGGCTACCCAGGGCCAGCCAGGGTCACCTAGGACTAACCAGGACAACCCAGGGTCACCCAGTGTGACCCAGAGCCACCCAGGACTACCCAGGGCTACCCACGACTACCCAGGGCTACCCAGGACCACCCAGGGAGACCTAAGCCTACCCAGGACTACCTAGGACTATCCAGGGCTACCCAGGACCACCCAAGGCCACTCCTGGCCACCCAGGGTTACCCAGGACAACTCAGGGCCACGCAGGGCCACCTGGAACCACCCAAGGACACCTAGGGCCCAGGGCCACGTTAGATTCCCTGGGACCAAGTAAGCCTACCAGGGCTACCCACGACTACCCAGAACCACCAAGGACGACAGCCCCTGGCAGGGCTGAGACGTCTTCATGCAACTTGTTCCTTCTCGGTCCTGGCTCTTGACACCTGTGAAATTAAAGGCCGGCCAGCCAGCGTAGCTGTGAGCAGCTCTGCCTCCTCGTCCTCAAGGCCCGTCTCAAGGCCCAGGTGTCGTGCCGAGCACCAGGCTTCCGCGGGGTCCACAAAGCGTCGACCGAATCCCGCTCCAGATGGTAAGACTCCTGACACAAGACCTAGCATTCACTGCTGAGCCGCTCGCTGGCTGAGACTCCGAGGGCCGTTGAAACCCCAACCGCGAGTGTCCCCATCCACTTCAAGCCCCTTCTCGGGGTCTGCCCTGTCTGAGAAGCTGTGCTGGGCCCTGGCGACCACGTGGAGGCTGAGGGCTGCACTGTCCGGCTCTTCCTTCGAGAGCGGGCTGGTGGGAGGCTTGGAGTGGGGGGACAGTGTCTGGCGGCTGTGCCCTCCGGTCCACCCTGGTGTGCGCTGAGGACATGCCCTCTCTGGGCCACCCTCAGGTCACGACCGCGCACAGCAGGGCACTGCAGCCAGGCCATCTCGGCCCCACGTGAGGCTGCTCTGGCCGCGACCTTCGCTCCGGGCTCCGCCCCCACCCGCTGAGACGTTCCCAGAGGCCCCTGGGAGTCTGAGACTCGTCCCGCCCCTCCCTTCCTCCACCTCCCACCACAGGGCTCAGCCCTGCTCCTGGCTCACCCCTGCGCCGCCCTTCCTGCCTCGCAGGTGTTTCTCCTTCGCTTAGTGTCTGTGAACTGACGCAGGTCACGGGAGGCATCGAGGCCGTGGGATGGGTTCTTAGGCCCTGAACATCCATCCAAAAAAGAGCCTGGACAGCTCGAAGAACTTGATGTCCTCCGGCTCAGTCTCCTCATGCATTCAGCACCCTTCCTGCAGCCCGGACAGGCACGGATGCAGCCACGTCTGAGCACTTCCGAAGACGGGAAGTCCACACTCGGTGGGACCGTCCACGCTATGCCGACACAACTTGGCCTGCCACCATGTCAGGCTGCCTCCGTCACTTCTCTCCACGGTGTCTCGTTTTGTCCCAAGGGCCACTCATAACAAGCTAATGTTCTCCACACAGGGACCCTTCTAGCATTGAAGGACAGACACCCGCTTAACCTTCAGACTCAATACCCCTAGTGCTTCCCACTGTTACCTAGCTGATATGATTGGCAGAGTTGCGATATTATGCTTATCTTTGGACACAGCCCAATGTCTCTAAGTCTTTCTGAAAATGTACCACCCAGAGCCACAAATAGTCACCGTGTGCTTATTCTGCAAAGTCTCCTGTTACCACAGCACTACCGGGGCAGATATCAGATCCCTGCTCTTTATCTCATAGTGAGATCAAGATAGAATTCCAATGTGTGTTTATTAAATGAAGGAGGAAGAAAGGAAGAAATGGATGTTTGTCCCAGGAGTCCTCATTTGCATGGGACCAACATTTTGCCCACGATGTGGAGGCCTGGACTCCAGTCCTCGCAGAAGGAGGTGAAAGATCTTCTTGACCTTGTCAAGGTGAGGGCTCCCAGCTCTGCTGAATGTAGACTGTCCATCTCCTGGATGGCTACAGGTGCAGTGGTCCAAAGTAATGCCTGTCCCCGTGGTCAGAGAGGCAGAAAGAATGAAGGCAAGATGCCAGGGGCTGCTGAGGGCAGCCACTTGGGGATGCCTCCCGGAACCCAACCAGTATTGCAGGTCTTCATTCTCTTAAGTGTAGACTGAGTAGAATGTGTCATTGAGAAGGAGAAGATTGTGTTCTGTAATTTTTCTGGATGCTTTAAGGAGATTTTGTTCTATTTCTATCTGGGAACATAATGACATTCATCTTGTCCACTGGGATGTTTTTATATTTCTAAAACTGAGTTATTTGGGGGTATGTTGCACTGTCTTTTGCACTTTACAGTCTACTCTGCTGAGCTACACAGAGCAACATGACTACGTAATTTTAAGTAGGAAAGGAAACAGAATATTTTCTCAATGAGGTACGGTGGAGACTTGAAATTATTTAATTAATATTCTTTATGATCCATTTCAGAAACTTCTGGGGACAAAAGCTAAACTCCCCACTGGCAGGGGAAGCCCGAGGGTACGTGTGGGGCAAACAGCCCCCACAGAGGCGAGACGGTGACGGCAGTGACTCAGCGCAGGCCCCAAGGGACGCCTACTCAGACCAAGCGGCTGAGGGTGCTGTGAAGACAGCCTTCACTTCCTATGTGTTCACTTCCTATGTGTTCACTTCTTTGCAAATGGAAGCATGTCAGAATAAGCCTTCGGTCTTCCCAGCCATCCATTTCTCCATCTCTCCAAGGGAGGAGAAGCAGTCCCTGAGATTTCTGAGGGTTCAGCCACCTTGACGCTGGTGACGGGGCCTCTCACCTCAGTAGCGAAGCAGATTCCAGCCCCCGTCTTTAGTTCTGCGTGGCCCTAGATTGTGGGAAAGTCCAGGAGGTGACAACATTTTCTGGATCCAGGCAGTAGAAGCACAGGGCTGCCAGTGTCTATACCTGTGACCCTCGTGTGCCCGGTTTTCCTCCATTCAGTAGGCAAGAGGAAGAAGAGGTCCTGCAGTCTCATCCAGTCCAAGCCACATCCTCCAACACAGCTGACCACAGTCATGAATTTGGAGGGCTTTGAGCACTACCTGGCCATTAAGAAAAATACCACTTTGGCCATTATGGCTGTAAGTCCCTTGTGTAAATACTTTATTAGCTACAGCCCAGAGGGTGTGAGCTAAAGAGAACCCTGGACTGCTTGTCTTAATTAATGAAGTAATTGACTCGTCAAGGGCAATATTCTTTCCCCAGCTATGTTGGAAATTAGAGGATTCAGAATAACACCTCTCAACCTGTGACCCACGATACTAACTACAGAAGATATCAATACATTTCATTTTCAAAAATAAAATTCATAGACACATATATTTGGGAATAAAAATTAACAAAGTTAGAAAGTTGTTTCTGTAGCTTCTGAGAGCTAATGTGTACTGCAAGTATCCAAAACAGAGGTGCAGTGTGTCAGGTCCCCGTAATGATTCGGCCTTGGAACTTGTTTGTCTTAAGCAGAGAATGTGGGAGAGAGATTCTCCCACAGAACCCTGCTTTGGGGAAACTCTGACCAAGAGTAACTCTACAGGGGAAGCACCATATCCTCTTTTAAAAACACCCAACCAGAACCTACCACGTGCTTGGCTTTGTGTACAACAGTGGAAAAACAGAGTAGAGAACGTCTCCGTCTTCCAACAACTTGCAACCCAGTGGAGAGGTCAGAAAACCCAGTGGAGCGGTCTGATACGTCGGTCCTGGTGAGAAAGGAAGCCCAACCTAAGCCGCGGGAGCTGGGGAGTGGCCCGGGAGGAAGATGGAAAGATGCTTCTGGAGTGTGTGTTCTGTGCGTGATAAACAACATGCTACAGGTTCAAAAAGAATCACCACAGCCGGGCTCAATGGCTCAGCCTGTAATCCCAGCACTTTGGGAGGCTGAGGGGAGTGGATTGCCTGAGCCCGCGAGTTCGAGACCCACCTGGGCAGGTGAGACCTCATCTCTACAATAAATCAAAAAATTAGCCGGGCGTGGTAGCGCGCGTCTATAGTTCCGGTTACTGGAAGGCTGAGGCGGAAGGATCGCCGGAGCCCAGCAGGTCGAGGCTGCAGACTCCAATCTGGGCAACTGAGTGAGACTCCAACTCAAAAAAAAGAAAAAGGAATCGCCACAGGTGGTGGACGCTGTCTGGGATGTCACCTAACACTTCAGGAAATACTCCTCTTGGCCCTGAAGGGAACTCCACTGCGGGGAGACAGGGGGAATCGGTACTTCCCCAAACAAAGACCATTTCCGGGCAACCCCCTCAGGTCCCCTCCCACTGTGGGAGATTCTCTGTCCTCTTAATAAATCCTGCTTTCTAAAAAAAAACAGAAACAAAAAGCAAAGAACATTTCCATCCTTTAGTGTACATCCAGCCATTCTCAGTTAATCGTATTATTGTTTTTGCATAATTTTAAACTAAAGAACTCCTTCCAGTATTTCGAGGGTTGCAAACTCAAATGCCTGCAGGAGCCACGCAGGTGTCTAAGTGTGAGAAACGGCCAGTGGGACACAGAGATGGTTGGGAACAGGGCCCCTGGGCTGCTGTTCTAGGGGCTTCTAACTCGAGCACGTTTAGCCTTGTTTTTCACTGGCCGAATAAAACAGGACTCAGTTCACGGGCTACCAGATTAGAACCCCTGAGACAGGGTTAGCGAAAGATACCAGAATCGGGCAGGACACACTTACCATTTAGACTAAGGTAGTGTTTCTCAGCCTTGGCCCACATAATTACTTGGACCCTTTAAAAGATCCTGATGCCAGGATCCCATCCCTAGAGCCTCTGATGCAATTGCCCAGGTGTAGCTGAGATATCAAACCGTTGAAAGGTTCCTGGTGGAGAGCCAGGTAAGCCCCGCCTCCTTTGGGAGTCCACTGTCACATGACTTGCTGCACTACTGGCCGCACAGGTGAAGTCCATCCTCACAGGACCTCCTTCCCCAGTAGCCAACATTTTTTTAATAAAGAACATCAAAAACTTGGAAGAAAAGCCCGTGTTGGAAAGGAAACATACACGGTAAATACGTAGAGATTTCAGAGGCGCACACAGCATTAGTTCCTGCTGTAACAGCCCATTTCTAGCCCAAAGTTTTCCCTGCAGATTCTCCATAGAACAAGATGCTCGAAGCACACAATGTAGCCCCCTCGCTGCAGGTCCCAAGGAACTGGTCTTATTTCCGGAAGAACAGCTCATCTCCCAAGGTTTGAGCAACATTTCTGGCATATCTGAACATTAAAGGAAAGCGTGTTTTCTTTGGAGGACTTGAGGGCACACATACCAGGAGGTTCACTTCATCCAAACCCATGGATTTATCCCCAGATGTTGCAACACCCATCCCCTCCCCACCTTGTGGTGAGACTGGTGAGACTGAAACAGGAAATTGTGCTTCTTTCTCTACGAGAGTCGTGGCATGGGAGACAGATTAAAGTCAGTTTTGCATGGGTCCCCTTCTTTTTTGTTAACCTATGAACCACATTCTTTGCAAAACAATCGTGGTTTACAGAAATGTCTTCCGTAAATAGTCAGGGCTTTACATTCTAGAAAATTGCCACATGGAGATTCCAGGGCCCCTCGACTGTGGTCACAGCAGTGCCTTCTCACTCACGCTAGCCGCTCCCAGAAGCCCTGAGTTCACGGGGTTCGGTGAGCAGGAAACTCTTTTGAGTGATAGCCCTGGAAAAATCGGGTCTAAGAGTGGACTGTCTCGTGAGCTGTTACAATGATGGGAGCCACTCCCCATCTCCACACAGGGCAATGATCATCAAAGTTCGATTGGCAGTAACAAGAAACTGTTGGTGAGATGTAGGGGGCGGGAATTGGCAGTTGAGGGAAACTGCCTGGGGAGGGAGGGCATACCTCCTCAACAGGGGGACCTGCATGATCAATGTTTGTACACCTAACCCTGAATTGTACCCCACATCTTTATCAGAAAAATTTTTCTAAAAAAGAATAACTTGAAACGGAATGTCCTGTGTGCTCTGTGAGATGTCATCAAAATAAAGAATGCACGGTACAATAAGTTTAGGAAAGGTATACAACATGCTTCCCTTCTGCAGATTCTCAGTGCTCATCAAAGCTCTGGGGGAAAACAGGTTTCCCAAAAAAAAGAATACCAGAATTCTTTCTTTCTTTTCCTTATTTTTAACTTCGCCAGGTATAATCCAGGGAATTAGCCCGGAGGGGTGTTCGCCTTTGAAAACATCGTCCAGCCACCGGAAGCCAAGGATATCTGGTCCCGCCTTTGACAGGAGCAGCTGTGTGGCCGTGAGCAAGCCACCAAAGTTCTCTGTTTTCAGTTCACAAAACTATAAAATGAAGAATTTCGACCTACAGTTCTAGCCTGGAGCTTGGACATTTCTGGATTCCAATAATGTATCTGCCACTCAATATGGTGTAAGGTCCACGATGACAAGATGCAAGAAGTCTCTGGAAACGGAAAGGTGTTTATCACTACTTAATGCCCAAATCTGGCCTAAACTGATGTCAGTCTACTCACATGTTCGCGTTCTTCTGCTTACCGTCACCATTCCTTCATCGACTGGGCTGCAGAACAGTCCAAGCACTGGATTACAGGGTGCCCCAGCGCCTGTGGCAGCTGTCAAGCAAAATAAACATTTGCTTCCTGTTACCTTTCTAAAACCCGAAAAATTCTGAATTCCAAAACACATCTGTCCTTCGGGGTTTTGGATAAGAGACCTGGATCTGCAGGACACGTTGATCACGCTCAGAGTGAACTCGGCACTGTTCTAAACACTTGCAAACATGGACTCCTCATTCCCCTTCACTGCATGAGGTGCAAACTCTTATTAGTCCTATCTTCAGATGTGAAGACTGAGGCAGAACGGAAAGCTCACTGGCTTCAGGCAAGATAGAGAGTGAGTGGCAGAGCTGGTTTTCTAACCCAGCCAGACCCTCCCAGCATCTGGCTTTTGACCCTTCTGCTCTCCATAAGCATTTGCAAGTCTTATTTAAATGACCTTTGGCTTCCTCATCTGTAAAACGGTATTCCTAGCTACCACCTTTCAGGGAAAACTTAAAGCCGGCTCTCAGTGGCCTTTGCCACAGAGAATTCACTTGAACAATTGGTGCCTCTGATGCGATACTGGTCCGCCGTGGATGGCAGCGTGGGGGCAACGCCCCCAACTGAAAGGGGGTCTCCGTGGGGCGGCTGCCCCCTCCATCTAAAGCACCCCCGCCCTCCTGCGTGACTTAGACACCAATGTAAGAGCGGTGCCATGCCCAGAGGCACCTCACAAGTTTCCAAAAAGCACACTGCAGTGTGCCACTTAAAATGTAAATGAAACACTATAATCTCACCAGAGCAGTCTAACATCAGGAACGCCAGCACTTGGGAGCTGGGCATAATGAGGGCACTGAGAGCCCTTTACCAGCAGCTGCGCTCACAGGCGCCCCGTGATAAACACCTGACGCGCAGGCCGCCAGCCCACACCAGCGACAGCTGGACAAGCCACCAGGGAAGTGGAGAGGCAGTAAACCGGATAAGCGGATAAGCTTGGTCTGCTTTCCTGTCTCCCCAGGGCTCGGTGCACTTCAGGGTTCACGTGTGCTCTGCCTTCCAGGTGCGTTTGGTCTCCATCGCCGAGCCTGGTCTTTGAATCCGCTGTCCCCCTCCTTGCTGCTGGGCTGCCTCTGCCTCCGGTTGGCCTCGCGTGGCCCTCCTGACCCCGGGCTGCTTGTCTTCAGTGAAGCCCAAGGAGTTCCTCTTCCGGGACCAGAGTCAGGTGACAGGGCAGGAACCATAAAAGGACGGACGGGCCTGCCTGCCGGATCACAGAGCCCCAGCGCCGGCCTTTTGAAAACAACCTGGCTTCTCACAGTCCAGCCCACTGGGAGTGTCCAAGCAGCAGCACCGAATGCACCCCTTGGAGAACTGGCATCTGGGCCAAGGACTGTTTTCTCTAGGCATCTGGTTTCTCATTAAAAGCATTCGGCAGAGTGAACCGAGAAGAAAAAAAAGGTGACTTTGGAAGAAAATTTTTAAAAATCTACTGTGATTAATCATGCTACAAGGTCCTTTAATGTGTTTGGAAGAAATTCAGAGCAAGTGAATCCACTGATGCTTTCCACAATTATGCTCTCCAAGCAATAATTAATGCACAGCACATCAGTTAGGAATGTTTCTTGAGAGGTTCAGTAATATTCACCTTAAAAGGTATAAAACGCTGATGTATACAGCGTAAGGAAATAATTGTAATTAGAACCACTTACTGTCATTAGAAGTAGACTCTCATCTGTGTGTTAAATACAAAACCCAGCGGGATGAAATATCTGTGCCTAACTAGAAGCAGCAAAAGGCCAGTGGGTGGCATTTCACACCACGTACCGTGGGACTCTATGTGGAACACTCTCCACTGTCCTCGGCGAAAATCCTCGAGCACTCCTGGGAACCAGGTCGCAACACACAGGCGTTTCTGCCCCGAAATTAAGCCCGATCCCCGTCATTGAAACTCCTCTCCCAGCCCCACAAGCAGACATCAGGGGAAGCCTGACATGGGCAGTGTGAGCAGAGACGTGGACAGCCCAGCCCCCACACAGTGAGTGCCATGGCTGGGCCCGTGAGCGCTTTATGTGAGAATCTCACCTGCATCCTTTGCTTCGCTCCAGCACCGTGGGCCCCTGCCATTCTCATGCAGGATGCTTTGCTGCCCAGGTCAGCGCCATCCCATGCGGACACCACTAAGTAAATTAAAATATCACCCATTTCTGTGCTGCCAAATAGAAATGTATTTAGCCTAAGTTGTGATGGATCCTGCCAACCTGCACAGTCCTGGGATAAACCAGGCCCTCCCAGGCAGCAGGACCCCAACCATTGCCCCTAGCCACCTGCAGTGCCAACGCTGTCCTCCACAGTGTCCCTGTGGGTGGCGTCCAATGCTGTCTGTCCTCATGGTGTCCCCGCAGGTAGTGTCCTACACCATCCTCCATGGTGTCCCTGTGAGTGGTGTCCGACACTGTCCTCACGGTGTCCCTGTGATGGTGTCAAAGAGGTACAAGATGCTTGTACCTTGAAACCTTTTTAATCTTTCCATTTTAAATTATTTCTTCCTTTCTTTGTTTACCTCAGAGTCCAGAGATTCAACTCATTGTGATGGATGGATGACAAAATTAATAAACAGTTGCCAAAGGCAAGCCCTCAGATGTCTGCCACAGTTCCTTCTGGCTACCACTGAGGTGGCATGCAGGCATGTGCAGGGTACTCGGAAGTGTGTGGCTCTGCCCTGCCAGGCCCAGTCCACGGCCGAAATGGTGCAAGATGGCGCCACGGTTGGAGGATGCCGGCCTGGCCCTCCTGGGACCTCCCCCCTCCGCCCCTCCAAAGTAGCTCCTTGGCCCACCGGCGAGCACCAATCCCAAGTGAGATCAGTCATGGTCTCTTCTGGAGATTTCAGCTGGCACGAGCGCGTCCGCCTTTCCTTGTGGTGGCCACTCCAAGGTGGGAAACAAGACCCATGAGGTGGGAAAAGGTGACGAGAAAGAACACCTGATGCGCAGGACGCCGAGATGGGAGACACCTGTCGCGAGAGAGCCAAAGCCTCGGGGTCTGCTTGTCCCAAAGCAAATGGTCCCAAAGCCCCGTCGATCCCACACCCTGGTTTTGAGTGTTGCCGGGATTTTGCATTTTATCCCAAGCAAGCGTGTGTTTGGTTTAGCCACTTACACATAGAAAAAACTTCCATGTGGTTTACTTAGTCATACATTGCAGTAAAGAGCTCCAAAAATTATCATGCATCATTCATCACTGTTGCATTGTGCTGTACATAGATAATCTATGCTACTGAGATTATCTCTAGCTTGTGGGCTATGGTGGAGGTATTCACATCCCAGAAATCACAAAATGCTAAGAATCTGGAAGTGTTGGCTTTTCTTCACAGCACGAGTTGCTAAAAATGTCCCAGCCCACCCCTGGAATAAGCTGTGTCCGATCAAGAGTGGCACTGGATAAATAATTTCAAGTGAAGAAAATGCCTCAGGGAAACAGACCAAGGGTCTCATAGCCCTGGCCTCGAGTGGCCTCAGAGCTGAGATGAGATGGAGAAGAAGCTCTGTTTCCAGGAGAATTGCCAGCCTGGTGACCAAGGACTGTCCTGTGTAAGACTGAAGGCCGGCGCTGGGATCCCCAGGTGTCTACTGACAGTGACCGAAGACAGCAGTCACTCCTACATAGGGCGTGCTCACCCATGTCCTCTTCAGACGTGGCCAGAAAGAACAAGGAAAAAGAACTCCCAGAGGGTGGAAGTTCACAGAGAACAGCTGAGCGGGTGAGAGAGACCCCTTTCCCCAGGGTTAGTCAGGAGGTGCCCCCTCCAAATCAGGAGGCCTCTGTGCTATCTGCCCCACGAGACCTCAGCATCTCTCCAGAAGAGTGGCTGTGCTGAGTCCCCTGCCCTTGCCCAGCAGGGATAGACGTGTGGTCCCTGACGGTCCCTGTTGTTCCTCTGTGCTGGTGTGTGGGGCGGGGTGTGGGTGAGTGGAGCCCTGCAAGCTGCCCCCTCATCCGTGGGTCTCTGGGCCGGAGGAAGCACATTCGAGCCCGCTGCGGAAGCCACGGCTCCACGTGGAACTCCCCACGTCATCAGAGACCCCACCGTTCGGAGTGGGTGCAGGCACCAGGGTGGATTTGTGAGCTGATCCCCGTGGGGAGGTGATCAGGGTGTCCTGCGCCTAGGAGAAAGAGTGCGGAGGATTCTTCAGGGCCAGGAGGGAAGTGATGGAGCCACCACTGCGGCCACCCAGATACCCGGCCTTCTCCCTCAGGTCTGCGGTGAGACTGCAGGTCCCACATCACTGAAGACGGTGTGGCGCGGCCAGAGAATGTGGACACCAGCAGCGTGGGCGGATCGTAGCACCATGAGTCACTCATTTCTTCCTTTTTCCCCCAACACAGTGACCAGCTGCGTTCCAAACGGTGGCTGCGCTCCCTGCAGGTCCTCAGAGAGGACAGCCCGGGGAAGCGCTCCCAGTCAGAGAAGCGTGTTGTGTGACATAGCCACGGTTATTTTTTTTGAGTCGGAGTCTCACTCTGTCGCCCAGACTGGAGTGCAGCGGCCACTCCCAGCCACCACAGCCTCGACCCGCTAGGCTCCAGTGATCCTTCCGTTCAGCCTTCCAAGTAGCTGGAACTACAGGTGCGCGCTACCATGCCTGGCAGATTTTTTGATTTATTGTAGAGATGAGGTCTCGCCGAGTTGCCCAGGCAGGTCGCAAACCCGCAGGCTCAGGCAATCCACTCACCTCGGCCTCCCAAAGCTCAGGATTACAGGCTGAGCACCGAGCCCAGCCAAGCCACAGTTTTTTGTTTTGTTTTGTTTTTGTTTTTGTTTTGAGTTGGAGTCTCACTCTGTCACCCAGACTGGAATGCAGTGGCCGCTCCCGGCCACCACAGCCTCAACCTGCTGGGCTCCGGCGATCCTTCCGCCTCAGCCTTACAAGTAGCCGGAACTACAGGCATGCGCTACCACGCCCAGCTAATTTTTTGATTTATTGTAGAGATGAGGTCTCGCTGCCCAGGCGGGTCTCGAACCTGCGGGCTCAGTCAATCCACTCACTTCAGCCTCCCAAAGGTGCGGGATTACAGGCTGAGCCACCGAGCCCGGCTCAAGCCACGGTTTTAAGCCACTGAGATTCTGATGCCACTGAGTCCACCCTGATCAGCACAGCCACACTTCTGTACTTTCTGGCAGAGTGCTGTCACCAGCAGATGAAACTGCGTCCTGTTTGATGACCGCAACTCACACTGAAGGGTTTCCTATCACAGGCCAGGCAGTGCAACTGGGGCGGGGAGAGCGGCAGAATTCAACAAAATCCTCTAAGGACATTTCAAAGCAAGGAAGCGCTGGTGTGACCGAGCCTCTCATCGCCCGGGGCTGCCATCTCATTGTCAAATGGCAATTGGTCAAGAGTTCACTGTGACTTTGAGCAGAAACTGCTGCACTCCCGGCTGCCATCAAGGGATTCAACTAAAGAAAACACAGTCAAATAGGAAGGGAGCAACTTCAAATTGAGGGAGTGTGTCGGTCATTTGGAGAGTAACGAGGATTCTAGTGGCAAAGCCAAAGATTCTGGGTTTTAATGAGTAAAAATGTCTGGAGTCCTTTTGTATGTGTATAATAAGTGGTGTGATACAGATTCATGTCCTTAAATACGTTGACAAGAGCTCTCCGAGCAAGTGGAAGTCAAAAGTCAACACACCCAAGAAGCATAATCTCACAGTTAACCAGAAGCCTCTTTTACTCATTCTTGGTGACCCATAAAATAACAACGTGTCTTAAAGTCAGTGGCATCTTGGGGCCAATAAAGTCATAGAAACGTATTAAGAACCACCAACAACGACCACAGGAGATGGCTGAATGGTAGCTTATCATAATTCATAGTCAAGTGAGCCATTTACTACAAGTAATAAAACAATTCGGCTCTCAGTTCATTTTTTAAAGCACCCCCAACAATTAAAGCCCCTTCTCCCTATGTATGCAAACACACACACAACACACACACACACACACACGAAGTGGGGACCCCAAAAAAAGCCAGAATTATCTTTTAGAGGGTGGACCCCTTGTGGTACACTCAGAATTTGTTCCTCCAGATCAAACAGTCAACCAAAGTTTTCAGCCGGAGGTTTTGAGGAGGGTGCGTCACAATTTGTGGAAGAGACATCCTGAGTTGTGGCAAACGGGTGACTTGCTTCTTCCACCATGGAAACGATCCCGCCCACTCTGCACGGAGCGTTCAGCAGTTTTTGACCCAAATCGGCAGGACCCCCATGACCCACGCTCCCTGTTCACCCAATCTTGCCCCAAGTGACTGTTTGTTTGTTCGTTTCGTCCATGAAAAATGTTCTCAGAGAGAAACGGTTTTCCATTGCGAAGAGGTGAAACAAAAATGGCAGAAGCACAATGAGCAGTGAAAAAAGCATCTTGATAGGTATATTGCAACAGAGAGTGCTTTGAAGGTGACTGAACTTTAAACACGTAAGAATAAATACACAATTATTCATAAATTCCAAGTTTTGGAGATCCTCTGTACATACACATAGGTTTATATACACATGATAGAGTTTGCTTTTAGGTTATTTTGCAAGTGAAGAATAGAGAGAAATGCTCTTCCACAGAGGCCCCCTCTTAGACGTTCCAAAGAAATGACCTATTGGACTGAAAAATGTGGTACTTCGCTTTTCTCAACTAAACAGAAACGGGAATACTAACTCTAATTCTTCCAGGGAGGTTGTAAAGTAAATGGGATGAAATGCCTTTGAAGGAAAAGATGTCCTCTGAAAGGAGGGAAACTCTGAAATGTGGACGCCCTTTAAATTTAAAAGTAGACCTTTTTTTTCCTCGCCCCCCCCACTGTCCTTGAATCTAGTAACTGTTGCTGGTACTTAAGGGAACACAATCATCTTCATCGATCCCCCTGAGAACCAGGAGACGCACACAGAGGACTACACGTCCCTGGAAACGCCTCCACCAGACCTAGATAAGAAATGGGCTCTTGAAACCTTCTAATCAGAATGCATCTGTTACACCCTTAGTCTCTAAATGACAACTGACAGCTTTCATGTCTTTGTATTCGTTTTATGTATAATTTTTTTTTGTTTTGAGTTGGAGTCTCACTCTGTCACCCAGACTGGAGTGCAGTGGCCGCTCCCAGCCACCGCAGCCTCGATCTGCTGGGCTCCAGTGATCCTTCCGCCCCAGCCTTCCCAGTAGCTGGAATTACAAGCTACCACTCCTGGCTGATTTTTTGATTTATTGTAGAGATGAGGTCTCGCTGCCCAGGCGGGTCTCGAACCCCCGGGCTCAGGCAATCCACTCACCTCAGCCTCCCAAAGGCGCGGGATGACAGGCTGAGCCACAGAGCCCGGCTTATGTATAATGTTTAATCAAGCTTTGTGAACTAGACTTCCAGAATAAGCAAAAGCTGTAACCAACCAGAAAGTATGCAGCCAAATTGTTCAAGGTATTTGTGCTTCCGGCCTTGATGTATCCTTATCTGCTTACTGCGACCAGCTTTCTGTCCACCAGCTGGAGTCATGAGATACCCGTGCCTAGTGATGTCAAGGCACAAGACTTAAGTGACTTCTGTTATCAACATCAAGACACGAAACTCGGGACATTCTTCCCAGCCCAAACTCCCCTTCAAGAGCCTTAAATACACTCAGCTCCCCAGCCTTTGAGGCTTCACTTGCCTCTGAGTGTCAGAACCCTTTCCATTTGTGAAAGGTGAATAATAAACTTTGCTTTCTTCTACTTCATACTTTTTTTTTCGAGTTGGAGTCTCACTCTGTCACTCAGACTGGAGTGCAGGGGCCGCTCCCGGCCACCGCAGCCTCGACCCGCTGGGCTTCAGCGATCCTTCCGCCTCAGCCTTCTAAGTAGCTGGAACTACAGGCGCGCACTACCACGCCCGGCTCATTTTGATTTATTGTAGAGATGAGGTCTCGCCAAGTTGCCCAGGCAGGTCTCGAACCCGTGGGCTCAGGCCATCCACTCACCTCGGCCTCCCAAAGTGTGGGATTACAGGCTGAGCCACCGAACCCGGCTACTTCATACTTAATTGCAATCTTGCATTATTCCCGCGGCACCAGCCCACCTTGCCTCAGTTTACCCCTTCATCCTCTAAACTGAAGGACAGTATGTCACAGGAGGTAAAAAAAATCCCTCATGGATCAGCCAGAGTCCCATGGACTGACACGCGTATCTATATTCTGCTGTGGGGCCTTTGCCTTAAGAAGTGACCCCAGGCTCCAGCAGTCTTATCCGCTGCTCAATCTGCCATGAAAAGTTGAGCTGACTAGTATGTTCAGAAACAGAGGACACCCAGTTGATTTTCAGAGACACGAGCATCAGATCACAGGGACGCTGGTGAACATTTTTCTTCCCACCACAAGTTCCTCTGACTCCCCCCTCTCGGATGTTCCAAGTCCCTGATGCACCTACCGGGTACTCACCTGTGTGGGTCACAAACACTGATTTATTTCCTGCCACTTTCCTACCATAAGCTCTTGAAGAGCAAAACGTGGCTTATGCTTTTATTTTATTTTTGACTTATACTTTTAAAAACCTGGCAATCACCGTCATGGTCATCGCCAGCATGTGTGGAATGCTTATGTGGTAAGATTCACGGGCTGAGCGCTCCACACTTGTCCTTTATAGCGATGTCCACAATGACCAGGGCGGGGCACACGCCCGCTGCACTGTAGAAGCTGCCATCCACCCTCTTCTCGGGATGCAGAGTGGCTGGATGGAAGGCAATGAGCATTGTGAGCAGACACGCGTTGGCACGAACGCGAGAGAACAGCCTTCCCTGACGTCTGCTGCCCTTCAGCTCTCCGCTCTGGACACCAGTCTCCTGGCTCAGACACCGCTCCTCTACAGTCTCGGGAGTGTCTTGTAACTTAGGGAGTCAGGATGCCGGAAGCTGAGTCCGTGTACAAGGTCGACTCAACCCTTATTACGGAGCTAGAAATCCATCTAAGATACAGAATACGGGGACTTGGCAACACTGTTTGCAAATCACATTAGAGTATTAGAAAAAGGAGGACAAGTAGAGAGAAACCCATCCCGAGATTAAGAAAACCCTGGGGGCTGGGGGTGGTGGCTCAAACCTGTGATCCCGGCACTTTGGGAGGCCAAGGCGAGAGGATTGCCTGAGCTCGGAGGATCGAGACCAGCCTGGGCAACTTGGCACGACCTCGTCTCTACCATAAATCAAAAAATCAACCAGACGTGGTGGCACGCGCCTGTGGTTCCAGTTACTTGGAAGGCTGAGGCGGAAGGATCGCCTGAGCCCAGCAGGTTGAGGCTGCGGTGGCTGTGAGTGTGCTGCTGCCCTCCCGCCTGGGCAGCAGAGTGAGACTCCAAGTCAAAAGAAAAAAGAAAACCCTGGAAGTGGATAGACCATACAAAATCAGAATCTGAATCTACAGGCCTGAAAAGCAAAGCGGTTAACGTGGCCGTGTGTGAGAGTGTGTGAGAGTATGTGTGTGACTGTGTGTGTGATAGAAAGTGTGTGTGTGAGTGTGTGTGTGTGTGTGTGTGTGTGTGTGTGTGTGTGTGTGTGTGGCTGTGGGTGAACGTGTGACCGTATGAGTGTGTGACTCTGTGTGCTAAGACACACGCCTGTGTGTGTGAGGGTATGTGTGTAAGTGCCCGTGTGTGTGCCTGTGTGTGCGCTCATTATGGGGGCTCGGGGGCAGATTTCCACTCTCCTCCCCAGCCTCACCCCACCCTTGATAAGGACCTCACGGGAAACTCAGCCGGGCGAGGGCCGTGGCCATCAGCATCAGAGCCACCACGTGGCTCCTTGACTTCAGGAGTCCAGGCACCACCCAGGATCCTGGGGGTGGGGCTGATGCCTCGGTCTGGCTTCCCCATCGCGGAGCCCGCACCCGGACTGGATGAGGGAGAAGCGAGGTGTGAGTGGAAGAGGCCACGGCCGGAATTGCTGATGAGGCCGGTCACCTCAGCTAATGGGGCTCAGCCCCTGTGGGGCTGGGAGGTGCCGGGAGAGCAGCAGCTGGCAAACGTTTTGGTCTCAAAACCCTGTCGTGCTTGTAAACCACTGAGCACTCCAAAGAGTTTCTGTGTGAGTTACATCCGCTGACGCCGCCCCCATGAGAGGCCAGTCTTCGTAGCATGACATCATCACCCATCGCTCAGCCTCTGGAAGCTCCGTCACGCCGCATGACAGAATGGGTGTGAAAGAGGCGAATGGCATCTTGATTTCCGTCCAAAACACGGAGAGACCTCCCCCTGGCATTTCGGGACCCACCAGAGGTCCCTGAAGCACACTTCGAGGACCACCAGAGTAGAGCTCATCTCGGAGCTGCGCCATGTGAAGGCCGAGGAGGCCGGGCATGGGTGCCCCAAACCCGCTCACCACTGTCTGCAGGGTCACTAGCTCCCTGGAATGTTCAGCCTGCCCCATGCGCAGGTCGAGTACGTGTGTCTCTACAGACAGAGGGAAAGTCCCAGGCAGAGCGTTGTGGGTGCCTGTGGCCCAGGGTCTCGGGCTAAACTGGAAGACGAGGTGCCCGGGGCGTGCCTGTACACGCTGACGGCAGCTGCCACACTGCGCCTCTGTGACCTTTAAGCTACCGCCCCTGGGAGCTGGCCACACTGGAAACTCTGACTCCATTCACCCGGATTCCTTCTTGTTTCTGTCTTTCTAGCCTCTGCTGAGATGATTGCACGTTGACAGAAGAGCACTCAAGACTAGTTGTAGAAAACGATCAGCCTCTCGGCCTGCAGGGGTCCAGAGTCTGGCTTGACTACTCAGGGTGTGGGTCTCCCACGTCCTTCTCGAGAGGCTCTGGTTTTGCCGGGACGCTCCACGGAAGTTCCGCCACCCGTCCCCTGGAACCCGAGAACTGACGGCTCTACTCCCTCCCCCCAAACTCAGCACCGCCCCTTTCACCGTGGCATCCAGCGACCACAACTCCAAGTTCCTGCTGGAACAGGAGAGAGGGGCACGGCCCCTGGACCTTGGTGCAGTATGACCTTCCGGATTGCGGCCCAGAAGAAAGTGCTCCTGGTTACAAAGAAATGCTGTTGTCAGCCACGAGCTCACCACCACTGACCCCAGGAGGTCAAGACGGAAGGAGGCTCCGGAAGCAGATTCAGACCTGCGCCCGCCCCTGCCACCTTCCAGAAGCAGGAGTGGCCCTCGGTTCCTGCCATCTGTGCTGGTCCCGCGGACCGAGCTGGGGGACCCCGCAGGAGGGTGGGCACGGGGTGCTGTGGCCCCACAGCGTCCACAAGAGCTGGGGCACACATTTTTTTCCAGCTGCACCCAGAAGTCTGTGAAGGAGCACCGGGAACCCAGCGCTGTGGAGCGCAAGCATTTCAACACGGGCTCTCTCTCACTGCACAGCAGAGGCCAGGGGCCATCAGGAGAGGCCTGGCAGGGCAACTTTCCCCCGCCAGGAGTTTTCCCCAGCTGTGCCCGCTCTGTCTATTCAGGACAAGCAGCTACTTCCACGGCTCTGAGGCATCGGAAGGGTCTGGCCACTAACCGTCCAGCGGTGCCCACACTGCCCCTCCTCACGTGTCTGTGGCTTCTAAACACAGAGACGTGTCTGGAGCCCTCGTCCTCCTCTCAGGAGCCTCCCTTGCTGCCAGGGAACAGAACCCAAGTGGAAATCCACAGCGTCACCCTGTTTCTCGTCCTTATCCTGCTGGGTCATCGGTGCTCCTCCCGCCGAGGGACACACCCTGTCTGTCCTGGAACAGAAAGAGCATCTGAAGAGGGCCCAGTGCTCCGTCCGTGGCACAGGGGAGGGGTCAGACCCCGTGCTTGACTGATGAGCGAGCTCACTGTGCTACCCCAGGGGAAGCCCCTTCTGTGCAAATCCCACCGCACAATCCCTAGCGTTGCTGGGACTTCCTCTGCATTCACTTTTTTCAAATACATTTTATTTTATTTTGGAGTTGTGGGTTCATGTGAGGATTTGCTACATAAGTAGTTTGTGTGCAGGTAAAGCGTGGGCTTCTGGCGGGCCCTTTCTCCCGGGGAGGGGACCTGACTTCCAGGGGTTGTCGTGTGCCCCCCACTCTCCCTTCCTCCCACCCATGATATTTCTTAAGTAATTTTTTTAAAAAACGAAGACCAGAATTTAGGAAGCTGACCTCGGATTATCAGAAAGGTTTTATGCCATAAACTCTTTCAGAGTCTCACCAGCTCTGAGACGCTGGGCCCTGCGGGGACATTGTCAGCAGCAGAAGGGTGAAGTGTAATAAGGAGCATTGGTGACCAGGGAGGTGAGCGTCCATGGGACAGGACAGGACAGGACTAACGCCGTACTCGCAGGGAGCTAACTTCAACCCCCATGTTCTTCACACAGGACGTCCCCTGTGACGGAAAAGCAGTCGGGTCGAAGGATGGCCCTGCTTTCCCTTGGCTGTGTCTACTCACAGAACAGAAGAGCAAAGCGTTCTGAAACACATCTTGATTTTTATTTTTCCAGACGTCATGGCGTCTGCTGTGTTTGCACGGCTGTGTGAGCAGAAGTGGCCGTCCTCTATTGATCCTGCTGTCAGATGCCCATATCACAAGAAGTAACTGTCTCCACCAAAAGACAGTGGCGGAAACAGTTTGGGAACTATTTCCACAGGCCTGAAGCATTGCTGCGGCCTCTGTCTCCCTCTACGGGCCGCATCTCCCACACCCAGTGCTTATCGATACACAGAAATCAATTCTAGGTGAGGCTGGCTGGGAATGCAAGAACGTAGCCAACCAGCACGTGCCCCAAAAAATCAGGCAACACATAAGCACAGGCCTCAACCTGGGAGGTCTCCCATACTCTTTCATACAAAGCTGTGATTTGGGCAAAATAAAACAGCATTTCTGTCGAGCAAAACCAGGAGCAAAGAGGGTACTAAACCTGACTTGGGAGGAAAGGGGAGGGAAAAGATAATAAATGCCTAGGAGAGACCAGTCCCAGATGGGGTGGCCCATTGGATATGCTGGCTCAAGATTCAATCCATGCACACTCATACACATACACACATGTGCGCGGAGAAGCCCTGATTCTCTGGGTAAAGACGATGTCTCAGGAAGACACTCCGATCACATCCTGTTGGCTCGTCACATGGGCAGATGATTGAGCCCACGCCATTCCCTCTGTGATGAAACTCCATGCTGCCTCCTCTCCTGTCCTATTACAGAGCCTCCTCCTGACTGCTGCAGCCAAAACCAGCAAATACCGCCCGGCAGACGCTCTTCAGGCGGTGCTGAGTGAAGACCGCCTGCGCTCTTCAGCACGGGGCTGAGATGCACCCACCATGCCCTCCGATCCCAGAGCTCAGAGAGCAAAAGGGGCCAGGCCCCAGACTCGGTCTCTCCCTGCACAGGGGCGTGTCTGCATGCTCGACAACCCGCTGCTGGGGAGCCAGAGAAACGACGTTCAGATGTGGGTGAATAGCTCCCACCCTGCAACCTCTCCCAGCCTGGCTCCATTCTCTCCACCCTTTCAACAAATGCCCCCTTGACACCACGGAAGATGCTGCCACGTGTCACTCCTTCCACATGGATGCAGCCAACTTTCCCTCCCAAAGTGAGAATGTGGACAGCTTCTTAGACTTGGCTAAAATTGAAGGGCAAACAGTCAGCAGCACAACAGCAAGCCACTACAACAGCAGAGTCAAGGGCGGTGCTGTGGCATCCGGGAGCCCAGGCGGAACTGGTTCTGAAGCCCGGCGTCGTCGCTCACCCACTGTGGGCTGGACTTTGGTGAAGGGGTCCAAGCATCCCGTGCCTTGGTGTCCGGCATGGAAAACGGAAAGTGACACCCACGTGTGAGTCAGCTAAAGGGAAGTGAAGTAAAATAATGCAGGTGAGCTCGCAGCCTGGGGCTTGAGAGTGGTTCAGAAATGATAGCTACTGCCGAGCCACACACTCATGAGCCAACGTTAATGGAAAACACTCGGTCTCCCACAGGCTGCAAGTCTTATGGTAAGGGCTGATTTCATCACCCGAGGCCAGGCTGGGACCATAATCATCAAGAGACAGAGAAGAAAGCTGTTGTGACCCCCTCTGGGGTACGCGCCCCTCCTCCAGCGTGCCCAGGTATGGCCTCCAGCAGCCACGTCTACACCAAACAGTCCTTCCGTCCGACTTTGGCCCAGGCAATTCAGCTGAGGAGGACCCTGGACCAAGGCCATGACAGTGAATGTTCGTCTCCCGGGACTTTAGAATTTGGAATAGCGGCCAAGAATGTTGAACAAGTCCCGGTGGGTGACCTAGAACAGAAGATATCAACCTTGGAACGTGGATGGAGGAGGGAGAGCCCGTCTTCAGAGAGAGAGAGCAACTCAGCAGACACACAGTAGAGGTAGAAAATCTGGCTTTTTCACTCCTAAGGCCTGGCTGCCTTCTGCTGTTAGATTCTTTGAGACATCCTCTATTTTCTCCTTTTCGGCTAACGCCAGAGCAGGTTTCTTTCTCTTACTCACTGAAGGGTAATTTCAGGTGGAAAGTTTAGTCTCTTTTTAGGCAGAAAATGACAGGCAGAGACAGAGGCACCCAGGAGACAGCGTGACGCGCCCGGACTCCGTGCTCCTGGTCTTCACCAAATCATATGCTCGCTAAACTTCCTTTTGGTATGGTACACCTTATTCTTCCCGCACCTCCCAATTCCAGCCCAGACTGTTGCCCCGGGCTCCATTTTTATAAATCCAATCGTCTACTAGTGTAGCAGGAAAAAAAGAGAGATTGTGACACCGAGATTATTATAGGAAGTGGCACTTTATTACACTGGCTAGCACAGCGGGCCCAAGAATTTCATGCATCCAAATCAAGCGCCCCAGAACAGGAGGCGTGGGGTCTTATACCCCTGTTTAGGTAAGGGAGGGGGGTCGTGTTGAGTGATTACACACTTCCTTTGGAATCTTACAAGGTTGTATTCAGCAAAATCAGATTTTTCAAAGAACAAATGGTTTCCAGGAACTGCAGGCTTGTAAACCGTCAACTTCAGAAGGGGAGTTTTAGATAAGACTCTTTTTCATTTCCATGAAATAGCCAGTCTCTGGGCCATTTGGCCTTTCTTAAACAAAACCTGCCCAGTGCCTGGTGGGTCTTTAAAGTTGCAACTTGCCTTTCAAAAGGAAATACCTTTAACTGCTATCAACTCTTTTCCTGCCCTGGGCTAGTGGGAGTTATCCCAGGTGATTGCCATGAGGCCAACTGCTAATCCTGAACCAGCTACATGTTTCTGTGTTTATTCACTCAATCATACAAGAAATATCTTTGAGCATTTGCCGCCTCCTGCCACACTAGAATCAGTCAGCATTATCATCCTCAATGCTTCACGAGCATCTCCTGGGAACGAAGAACTGCTTTCAGCAGTTCACATACGATTGTGTTGTAGGATCATTACGGCAACGTGGCACTGCTCCCATCTCGCATGTGGGGAAACTAAGGCTTAAAGACTCACGGAAAGTAGGGGAAGGACTGGGGACCGCTGGACTCCGTCCCAAAGTCTGAGCGCCCTTCTCTCCTAATAGCTGGAGGGTGTCCCGGGGCTCCCTGTGACCCACACGTTAAGAATAAACTCACTGGACCAGATGTGAGATAGTTTGAATCGTGGCTCCGTTCCCTAACACCTGCATGATCCAGGACAGTCACGTAAACTCCCTCAGGCTCAACCTCTTCCTCAGCCAAGTGTCCATCGTAACTGTCCTCGGCCCACCCACCTGGGGGAAGGGGGAGGGAAGTTAGCACATGTGAGACTCTGTGTAAAGCTGGAAGTAAGCCAGTGATGATGCCACTGCTGTCATCTAGACTTGCCCAGGTTAGCATTTCTGCAACCGAGATGAAGATACCAGTCTACATCCTTCTCAGAGTCTTCACGATGCTTAAATAAGTTGGTGTGAAGGTATTTTATAAACCCTAAAGCGCTGTGCAGCCTTAAGAGATCAGCATGTCAGGTTAGCCTTGAATCACTGCATGATCTTAGCAGACTCCAATGCAGGTGTGGCCCATGACCTCCCGAAGTTGGTGATCTCTTAGAGAACCAGAAAGCTTAGGAACATCAGGACGAGCACGAGGCTGTGGGTATAACAGGCATGCCCTTCTCCGGACACGTTTTCGTCTACCTCTTTGACTTCCCATCTCTGATTTGCCTTTCCCTGAAGCCTTCCTTGAGCCCTTTGAGCAATGGCTTCCCGGTCCCCTGGGACATCCCGCTTCATCTTGTATGTGATTCCAGGCAAGTGGTTTACGCTTCCCCAGTCCCCGCTAGACAATGCAAAGTCCGCAGCGTATTCTTCTTTGTATTCCCAGCAACCGGCCCCAGCCTCTGGGATCAAGGTTCAGTCAATTCATTCATTCATTCAATCAACAAATAATTACTAGGTAATTACAAATAACCCACTAGGCGCCAGCCGCAATTCGACCCACTGAGTACACACAGGTGCATAAAATAGAAAACCCCTCCCCTCAGGAGTATGCATTCAAGTGGGGAGGGAGTGGAACAATAAATAAGTGAACTATATATATATATATATATGTTTTTTGGGGTTTTTTTTTTTTGAGTTGGAGTCTCACTCAGTCGCCCAGACTGGAGTGCAGTGGCCGCTCCCGGCCACCACAGCCTCGCCTGCTGGGCTCCGGCAATCCTTCCACCTCAGCCTTCCGAGTAGCCGGAATTACAGGCATGCGCTACCACGCCCGGCTGATTTTTTGATTTATTGTAGAGATGAGGTCTCGCTGTCCAGGCGGGTCTCGAACCCGCGGGCTCAGGCAATCCACTCACCTCAGCCTCTCAAAGGCGCGGGATGACAGGCTGAGCCATGCAGCCCGGCTGTGAACTATATATTATGGCAGGTGTGGCAGGTGCTATGAGGAATGATGGATCAGAAGAGAAGGAACAGGGGACAGGATGGAGAAAGGGTTTGGCTTTCAAGAGGACCAACCAGGCCGCCTTGCAGTAGGAGGCTGTGCTTGTTTCCTGTCACTGCCACAATGAGTTACTACAAATTCAGAGCCTTGGCAAGAGGCGCTTTGCCGTGTTACCTAACACCTGTACATGTCCCGGGCCAGGACCCGGGCAGCCTTGGGGCCACCGTCGTACAGGGTGGGAGGTCAGACACCTAACACAGCTCTCCCAGGCTGAAATCAAGGTGCTGCCTCTGCTCCAGCCTTTCAGACGCTCTGAAGGAGAAGCCATGTTTGCCCTCCAGGTCCAGAGGCCACCCACACTCCTGATTCAGCCCCTGCCCATGTCTCCTCCTGCCAGCCACACTGCCTCTCTCTGGACACGGTTCTGTCCTCACGTCTCCTTCTGACTCATCCTTTCCCACATCCTGCGTCCCCTTCTAGAGGTTTGTGACCACACTGGACACCCTGCCTGACCCCGCTGCTCCCCCGTATGAAAGTCACGGATCAGCGATCTGAATCCACCCGCACCTTAATCCCTCTTGCCACATAGCCTTGCATCTGCACAAACTCCAGGACCCGGCGGCTTTGGGGCCATTGTTCTACCTGTCATGGTGACAGCTGATCAAAGGCCTACCAGAGGTCAGGAATCAAGCCTTGGGCGATTCGAGGAAAGGAGCCCTCCAGGCCAAGCCTGTGCGTGTGCTCCTGCTTGGGGACAGTAAGGAGGGCAGGTGACAAGAACACAGTGCTCAGGGGGAGGAGAGGAAGTTAGAGTGTGAGAGGGGACGCCACCGCGTGCCTCACAGGCTGTGCCAAGGGCTGAAAACCCTGAGTAAAGTAGAAACGCCTACAGGGTTTAGCAGGATCACGGTGTGGCCTGGCTGAGGCGTTAATGGAACCCTCCTTGCTGCTCTGTTGAGAGCTCACTGTAGGGATCAACGTCAGAAGCAGGGAGACCAGTTAGGAGGCCAATGCAAATTCCAGGTAAGAGGCTGCAGTGACCTGAACTGGACGGCCGCAGGAGACGATGACCAAAGGTGGTCAGGGGCTGCAGACAGCTTGAACAAGTCAGACAGAGCTTCCCGAGAGAACTCGCTATCAGGTACAAGAGGAGGAGACGTCACCTAGCTGAAGCAACTAGAGGGACAAGTCCGCTTGCCTTCATGAGGGTGCTACAGGAGGAGGAACAGGTCCTCGGGAAAGACCGGGAGCTCAGGTGGGGGCATATCAGGTTTGAGAAGTTGTCAGGTCATTGAACAGAGACATGGAGTGGGCGGTTAGAAGAATCTTATATATATACATTCCCATATACAATAGTATACATTTTATATGTATATATATATAGAAATATAAATACACACACATACACACAATCTATTTGATACCCAAGGGAATGAATGAAATAGAAAAAAGGTTTAAGTCCTGAGTAACAGTGAAAAGGAATGGAGGAAAAGAGGAATCTTTTTAAAAATTCTCTTTTTCTTTATTTTAAAGATGTGGGGTACAGTTCCGGGTTAGGTATACAAACGTTGATTATGCCGGTACCCTTGTTGACGAGGTGTGCCCCTCCCTCCCCTGGCAGTTTCCCTCAACTGCCAATCCCGCCCCCCTCCCCTGGCAGTTTCCCACTACTGCCAATCCCTTTCTTATAGTATTATGATCATTGTTCAAGGTCCGCTTATGAGTAAGAACATATGGTACTCTGCCCTTTGTTTCTGTGATAGATCGCTGAGGATGACTGACTCTAAATTCATCCGAGTTGCTGCCAAGTCCATATGTTTGTCCTTCTTTATGGCTGCGTAATATTCCATGGTGTATATGGACCCCATTTTTTTAATCCAATCCGGCTTCATTTTCTTTAGTCCAGTCCAAGACAGCATGGTTAGTCCCATGTTTTTAAAAAATCTCTTAAATTCCGGTGTCTGATAGAGTTTACTAAAGAAAGACCAAGACTGGGTTCCCAAACTATGGCTGTACGTCTCTGGAAACGAATAACAGCGTAACTTGGAGAATCCCTATCAAAAACAACATCAGAAGTCTACTTTGTCATCCTGTAGCATGCTCAAGACAGCAAGCCTTGCACACAGTGTTTGTGTCGAGTATTCCCAAAACACTGGAGGAAATTGATCCCCCATAAAGGTTAAGACATAATAAATTAGAAACCTAAGGCGTTGTTTTGTCCGCAAAGTAAAACGGCGTATTTCCACCGCTGAGGAACAGTGGTACACGTGAGGGTCCTTACTTAAAATGCACAGGTGCCCGAGCAGTTGTCTGCTTTGTTATCGGGTGGTTGAAATCTCCCAGACTTTCAGAACGTCACTATGGGAAGAGTCGTCAGCAGACATGTCTCAAGTACTCAGCACACGACACACAGCCGATGCTCCGTGTTTTCCGAATGAACTGGTGAACCTAGTTCAGTATCCTCAGCTCACATGTGAGAACAGTCACACTCGCACTCTTCCACGCACGCTTTGGGGGCCCACTCTTCACATGCCTTTGACTCTTTCACAAGAGCTGCCCTATTCCAACGTGACCTCGAGCTTCTGGCCACGCCGGTTTACTCCACCGTAAGCACCTGGCCCCAGCTGGGCCAATCAGGACGTTTTCTTAGGATTCTGAACTTGGGACCACAGCCTTGCCTGGGGCAGACGTTTTAAGGCTTATAATTCAGGAGTCTCCTTGAGAGTGTTGAACACATAAAAAAGTCAAGCTTTTGGAGAATTACAGTCCGCTCCATTCGGAATTCTCAGTGAGGGCTGCTGACCAGCCTGCAGCTGGGAGAAGCCCTGTAGAGAGGTTCTAGAGGTTCCATCAGGCTGCTGCACAGTGTTCCAGCTCATGGGTCATGTGCAGCGGGGGAGGTTCAGTGCGTGAAAAGCCACATCCCGCGGGCTCGGAAGTCAAGCAGAGCCGCCAGGACCTGGGGAGAAGAGGACGTCTAGTGACAGATGACCAAGGTGCAGTCACTTCCCTGAAGGGCATTATCTAATGCGAAGGAAAAGCAAGGACCAGGGCCCCTTATCTTTTAAGGACTATGATGATTCAGGTGAGACCTGGGGGGCCGGATGCTCTGTCGTGCTTTGTCTTCAAAGCGTGTCTCTGGAGAGCTGAATCATCACCACAGAGGCACGGACTTGTCATATTATGTCAGCAAGCAGAAGTGAGCACATGTGACTTCTTCCATTCACTACTCTGTCTCATAAAGAAATATCAAGCTGGCACCCAGAGGAAAACCACTGAAAGCCAATGACTCTGCCTTGGCCTCACTGAGTACCCGGTTCTCACTGTTTTGGGGGTTCAGAGGGGTCCTGGTCCCTCTCCACAGCCTATTCAACGCACTTCGTGTTTTTCCTGACTTCATTGTCAACAATTTTGAATTTGTAATTCGGATTGTGGTGTTAAAATCCATGAGCCAGTTAATTCTTCCTGGTCGGATTTGTCTTGCTTGCAGTCGAACGAATGACTTGCAACTCAGAACTCACACAATGGGCGCCCGAAGGCCAGAGAAGCGAAGTCTTCGATTACGAGGGGAGAGCTCCCGTCAGCAAGAGACATCTCCCCGCTCATAAGAGACTCCAGTGAGGAACTCTCCTTTCCACCATGTCCTGTCTCTCTTCATTTGCTTCCATCGCCACGGCCACCCGCCTCGTCCAAGCAGCCACCACGCCTCCCCTGTACGACGGTTTCCGTTGTACCGAGAACGAAATCAAAACGCCGTCCACTTCCTTGCAATGCGGCACATGCTCACTCCTCTGGCCCGCTCATGTGCTCCATCCACACAGGCCACCTTCTTGTGGCTCCCTCAGAACACGTGCGCTGCGGTGCCCTTCCTGGAGTGCTTCTCCGTGGCTCTGCCTGGCGGGACCCTCGGCTTCCGCCTCCCTGTTCGCCGCGAGCGCTTCCCCCTCCACCGAGGAGAGCGGGCTCCCACCCTGTATCCACAACCCACACACTTCTTATTTCTCCTCACATTTTACTTATTATAAACACGTTTGAACTTGCAATTCGCACTGTGTCTGCTTTTTTAAAAATGCTCCAGTAACCTGCATTTCCCTCCGTGTGAGCAGGGAACTTTCTGTGTTCCTCCGCACGAAGTACCCAGGACTTGGCCAAAAGCCTATCATTCTCCTTGCCTCTGTTTTCTCTCACACGCTATGTCCAATCCATCAGCAAATGCTGTTGGCTCTCATTCAAAATGCTTTGCAAATATGGCCGCTTCTCTTCCTCGCAGCCACGGTCACGCCTTCCACAGCCACGTGGTCTCTCACAGGGAATGCAGTGGGTGCCTCCTGCAAGGCCTTCCTGCTTCCTCTGCTGGTCTCCTAAGGTCTAATGCCCCAAATCAGTCTCGTGATTCTCTTAGAATATAAATGTCCCTCACTCCTCTCTTTAAAACCCGCTACTGTTTTTTATTAATAAAAATAAGTTATCCAGGGCCATTGCCTTGCTAGACTCTGGTGCGGCCATGTGCCCTTGGAGCTACGGCTGTCGCCACGCTTCCTGGCTTTGGTCCCCTCCCCCACCTTGGGGGAGTGAATCTTCTCTCTCCCTTCTCTTTCTCTCTCTAATTTACTTTTAAATAAACTTTTCTGTCTTAAAAAACATAAAAATAAATTATCCAAAACTTCGAAACAAGAGAATGATGGCTGTCCCATCACCATAGTGAGGCATCGTTTCACAGGCTTACCTAAAAACTGTTTAATTACCAAGGACAATAAGCCTTAACTGGTCTTTGATAGTTGTTTTTATTAGCGCTCAGGTTCTATGACGTGACATGCTAACTTGAAGATTTCCCTCCAATAGCAAAGATAACCCCAAAAGTTACATTGTCCTATAAGATATTAACCAGTGCATGTATGTAGTTGCAAATGTACTTCAGCGTTCCTTTAAATAGCCTGATAATGCAAATCTTCCTCCTCCAATTCTCTTCTGAACCAGCTTTGCCAAATTACTGGTTACCTCGGTAACTGATGAGTTGAATAAAATATTTTATACTTCTTCATGTGATATTTGCATAATAAGGGTCATCTTTCTAAGTTTGTGAAAATTAGACTCAGCGGCTCTGGAGTTCTCACCCACATGTCCAAGTGACGTATGTGTTAAAACCAGTGAAATTGTGTGGCTCGAAAGAAGCACCTGGCAGGTGTTAGGCATTTTCCGCCCAGACACATCCTTTTTTGTTCTTGAAGTGATTCCCAGGTAGCACCAGAAGTGTATCTTTGTTCAGTCTTCTGGTTTCCTTTGACTCTGTGTGCTTGTTTCTGGATCTGGCTCTTGATACAGTTTGGTTCTGGTTTAGTGATGTCCTACCCCTCTTCAGATGGATTATTTTGTATTGCAAAACTGAAACGGCTTTAGGGACCACACATTTAGCACGATTAATTGTTAGACTCACAGTAATATTGTCTAACATTCAAGTGCTTTATGCACCAGGTGCAAATACAAGCACTTCACATGCACGGATTATCTAACCCTCATACCAACTATGTAAATAAGCATCAATTCCATTTGACAGGTGAAGAAACACATACACTTTTTGTTTGCTGGTTGGTTTACGAGGCGATTTCCCCATGTAGTTTCTTGCTTCACCTTGAGCAGATGTCTGTAAAATTGAAAGCGCAGCAAGTCTAATTCCCATTTTACAGACTGAAACATAGAGATTCAGATATTAGCCTTAACTGGTCTTTGATAGTTGTTTTTATTAGCGCTCAGGTTCTATGACGTGACATGCTAACTTGAAGATTTCCCTCCAATAGAAAAGATAACCCCAAAAGTTACATTAGGGAGTTGGTCCAAGATCCTAAGTTTTCCACTTTCAAATCAGTATCTTGGCTTCCATACAACACTCTCTCAATATAAAAGAGCAAAAATAAACACAAAGACATCGCAACAAAACCCAACAAGTAAGTACAAAGAAGTTGAGAACTATACCCAGGAAAGAAATTACCTGATAATAAATCACCAAAGCTAAATGAAAAGGAAAGAAGTCTGTCTTATAAAAATATCTGCGACATTTAAAGTAAATAAACAACAAATACATTAAAGCCAGAATATTAAACAGGATATTTTTATTTTACTTTGGATAGCACAAAGATGCCTTCTAAATGATTCTGTGTTAAAAGTATCAGCAAAAGTTTTCGGTAACCTCTGAAGTGAACCGAGAAAAAAATGTGTATATAAAATATGTGCACATATATTATATCTATTTTGACAAGCTACCACTATTGTGCCTAAGAAATTATGGCTGTAATTTTAGATAGCTCCAAGGGGGTTTCAATTAAAGTAAATCTCTCTTTGTAGGATTTAAAAATTAATGTTCACCGGACTTCTTGCCAACTCCCCAGGAAGAAGTAAGTAACTTAAGGTCCAGAAATCTGCTGAACACTAGATTCAAGTTAACGTGTCAGTCTGAATGGAGTGAATATAATAACCCAAGAAAATAGAATCTGAACTACGCTAAGAACCTAGATTCACAAGGACATTGGAGATTCCTGTCAGGGCAAGGCAAGACAAGGTTTCAGAGTCCTAACGCCAAAAAATGCTTCTATTGCTCAAGAATGGGGCTGAAGAATCGCTAAACCTGGAGTGACCGCACGTGGTTGTGAGCCTCTAAATCTAGCCAGTTCTCCTGCTGTCTTAGAGAAAATGGTGAATGGTCCCATATTTGGATGGTGGCTATCCTTTGCTGTCCTCCCTTCCTCAAATTTTATGTTCCAAAATACGCCTGCTACTTGTAGAGTATTTTTTGCCCGTGGTGTCAAAAGTTCCTGTTCTAGTTTCTTCCTCAAATTACAACTTCATCACTGCTTTTAGTCATCCTGTCCAAAAAATAATTATTGACGTATTGCATATTCGATGTTTACCAGGGTTGGTTTGTTTTTTTCCCTGTGCAGGATTTTTCAAAGGACAGTCTATTTACATCGCCAATATTTTCATTGGTATATTGTGGAAAAAAGTACACTCACACGCACATGTACTAATTTGTGATAAATGCTAACCCATATTCCTTGCAGAGGTTTTCTCTGATCTTCCCACAAGGCAATCCCAGCCCGCTGCCCTCCTAAGAAAACAGCTGCCTTTCTACCTGATTGGTACTAATGCAACCTGTAGCCATTTTTATGCTTCAAAGTTCTAATCAATCCCAGGGTGAATGAACCCAGGAGGCAGTGGAGACACGTATGAAGGAAACCATACCTTATGTAAGCATCAAGAATTCTGGTTTTGGCTGGGGGCAAGAGAGGAGAGACATGGGTGGATAAACTTGCTGCCCAAAGCTTCACCTTCCGGACTTCAGAGAAGGAGATTTGTGTTCAAGCAAACCCGGATTCGAGCTCAGGTCTGCCTCCTATGAGCACCGAGGTCTTCTGAAAGTTCTTTATTCTCCCAAGCTCAACTTCCTTACTGTCAGGCTGAGG